>OZ022448.1:6887877-8087877 GCA_963989345.1 Clangula hyemalis | reverse complement strand
CGTTATTACTGCATCATCACAGCATCAATAGAGCATCATCACAGCGTCATCACAGCGTCATCACAGCATCATCACAGCTTCACGACAGTGTCATGAGAGTGTCTTCACAGCATCATCACTACATCATCACAGCATCATCACTGCGTCATCAGAGCATCATCACAAAATCATCACAGCGTCATTACTGCATCATCACTGCATCATCACAGCGTCATCACCGCATCATCACTGCATTGTCACAACATCATGGCGTCATAATAACTGCATCATAACAGCATGATCAAAGCATCATCACAGCGTCATCACAGCGTCATAACTGCATAAACACTGCATCATCAAAGAACCATCACAGCATCATCACAGCGTCATAACAGCATCATCAGAGCATCATCACATCGTCATCACATCGTCATCAAAGAATCTTCACAGCATCATCGCTATGTCATCATAGCATCATCATAATATTATCACAGCTTCATCACAGCGTCATAACAACATCATCACTGCATCATAACAGCATGATCAAAGCATCATCACAGCGTCATCAAAGCGTCATAACTGCAAAAACACTGCATCATCAAAGAACCATCACAGCATCATCACAGCGTCATAACAGCATCATCAGAGCATCATCACATCGTCATCACATCGTCATCAAAGAATCTTCACAGCATCATCGCTATGTCATCATAGCATCATCATAATATTATCACAGCTTCATCACAGCGTCATAACAACATCATCACTGCATCATCACAGCATCATCATTATTGCATCATGACTGCATCATTACAGCATCATCAGAGCAGAATCAGTGCGTCCTCACAGCATCATTACTGCATCACCACATCATCACTGTGTTATCGCAGCGTCATCACAGCATCATCACAACATCATCACAGAATCATCACAGCATCATTGCAGCATCATCACATCATCATCACAGCGTCATCACAACATCATCGTAGCATCATCATGCATCATCACAGCATCATTACTGCATCATCACAGCATCATCACAGCATCATCACTGCATCATCACTGAATAATCACAGCATCATCACTGCATCATCACGGCATCGTTACAGCATCGTCATATCATCATAACTGCATCATCACAACAACATAACAAAATCATCAAAGCATCATCACAGCATCATCACCGCGTCATCACAGCGTCATAACTGCATCGTCACTGCATCTAAACTGCATCATCACAAAATCATCACTGCATCACATCATAATCACAACATCATCAAAGCGTCATCACAGCATCATCACTGCGTTATCACAGCATCATCTCAGCATCATCACAGTATCATTACTGCTTATTCACTGCATCATCACAACATCATCACAGCGTCATTACAGTGTCATAAATGCATCATCACAGTGTCATCAAAGCGTCCTAACTGCATAATCACTGCATCATCGCAGCTTCATCACAGCATCATGACAGCGTCATCACAGCATCAAAAATGCATAATCACTTCATCCTCACATCATCATCATAGCATCATAGCTGCATAATCATAGAGTCATCACAGCATCATCACTACATCATCAAATTGTCATCACTGTATCATCACAGCATCATCATAGCATCATCACTGCATAATCACAGTGTCATAACAGCATCATTACAACACCATGACTACGTCATCACAGCATCACGACAGCGTCATTACAGTGTCATCACAGCATCATCACTGCATTATCACAACATCATCACAACATCATCACTGCGTCATCAGAGCGTCATCACTACATAATCACTTCTTACTCAGTGAATCATCACTGCATCATCACATCAGCACAGCATCATCTCAGCATAATCACAGTATCATCACAGCGTCATCACTACATCATCAATGCATCATCACAGCATCATCACTGCATCATCACAGCATCATCAGAGCATCATCACAGCATCATCACAACATCATCACAGAGTCATCACAGCATCATCACTGCATAATCACTGCATCATCACAGCATCCTCACAGCATGAATACAGCGTCATCACAACGTCAACAATGCATCATCACAGCATCATCACTACATAATCACTGCATCATCATATCGTCATCACTGCATCATCACTGCATCATCACAGCACCATCACAGCATCATTACTGCAGAATCACTGCATCATCACAGCATCATAGCTGCATAATCACAGCATCATCACATCATCATCGCATAGTCATCACAGCGTCATCACTGCATCATCACAGCATCATCACAGCATCATTACTGCAGAATCACTGCATCATCACAGCATCCTCACAGCAACATCGCAGCATCACAGCATCATCGCATCATCATCACAGGGTCGTGACAGCATCATCACTGCATAATCACCGCATAATCACAGCATCATCACAGCATAATCACAGTATCATCACAGCGTCATCACTACATCATCACTGCATCATCACAGAATCATCACTGCGTCATCACAGCATCATCAGAGCATCATCACAGCATCATCAGAGCATCATCACAGCATCATCACATCATCATCTCAGCATCATTACTGCTTACTCACTGCATCATCATAGCATCATCACATCATCATCACAACATCATCAGTTTCATGTCAGCATCATCACTGCATAATCACTGCATCATCACAGCATCCTCACAGCATCAACACAGTGTCATCACAGCGTCATCAATGCATCATTACAGCATCATCTCAGTATAGTCACAGAATTATTACAGCATAATCACTGCATCATCATATCATCACTGCATCATCACTGCATCATCACTGCATCATCACAGCACCATCACAGCATCATTACTTCAGAATCACTGCATCATCACAGCATCCTCACAGCAACATCGCAGCATCATCACAGCATCATCACACTGTCATGACAGCATCATCACTGCATAATCACTGCATAATCTCCGCATAATCACAGCATCATCACATCATCATCACAATATCATCACAGCGTCATCACTACACATCACTGCATCATCACTACATCATCACAGCATCATCACTTCGTCATCATCAGAGCATCATCACAGCATCATCACTGCATCCTCACTGCATCATGAGTGCATCATCATCACAGCATCATAACTGCATCATCAAAGCATCATCTCGGCATAATCACAATGTCATAAATACATCATCACTCCATCATCACAGCATTATCACATCATCATCACAACGTTTTCAGTGTCATCACAGCATCATAACAACGTCATCAAACTGTCATCACAGCATCATCACCAAATCATCACAGAATCATCACAGCATCATTACTGCATCATCACAGCATCTTTGCATCGTCATCAGAGCATCACCACTGCATCATCACTACATCATCACATCATCATCACAGCATTTTAGCTACATAATCACAGAATCATCATAGCGTAACGACAGCATCATCACAACATCATTACAGCATCATCACAGCGTCATCGTAACATCATGACTGTATCATCACAGCATCATCACAGCATCACCGCAGCGTCATCACTGCATCATCACAGCATCATCACAGCATCATCACGGCATCGTTACAGCATCGTCATATCATCATAACTGCATCATCACAACAACATAACAAAATCATCAAAGCATCGTCACAGCATCATCACCGCGTCATCACAGCGTCATAACTGCATCGTCACTGCATCTAAACTGCATCATCACAAAATCATCACAGCTTCATCACTGCAGCATCACAGCATCATCAAAGCATCATCGCAGCATCATCACATCATCATCACTGCATCATCACAGAATCATTACTGTTTACTCACTGCGGCATCACAGCATTATCACGGTGTCATAACTGCATCATCACTGCACCATTACTGCATCATCACAGTGTCATCTCAGCATCATCACAGCATCATTACTGCCTAATCATTGCATTATCACAACGTCATCACAGTATCATCAGTGCATCATCACAGCATCATTACTGCATCATCACATCATCATCACAGAATCACGATAGTGTCATCACAGCGTCATCACTGCATCATCACAGCGTCATCTCAGCATCATCAGAGACTCATCACAGCGTCATCACTGCATCATCACTGCATCACCACAGTATCATCACAGCATCATCACAAAATTATAAGAGCGTCATCACAGCGTTATTACTGCATCATCACAGCATCAATAGAGCATCATCACAGCGTCATCACAGCGTTATCACAGCGTCATCACAGCATCATCACAGCATCACGACATCATCATCACAGCTTCACGAAAGTGTCATGAGAGCGTCTTCACAGCATCATCACTACATCATCACAGCATCATCACTGCGTCATCAGAGCATCATCACAAAATCATCACAGCGTCATTACTGCATCATCACTGCATTGTCACAACATCATGGCGTCATAATAACTGCATCATAACAGCATGATCAAAGCATCATCACAGCGTCATAACAGCGTCATAACTGCATAAACACTGCATCATCAAAGAACCATCACAGCATCATCACAGCGTCATAACAGCATCATCAGAGCATCATCACATCGTCATCACATCGTCATCAAAGAATCTTCACAGCATCATCGCTATGTCATAATAGCATCATCATAATATTATCACAGCTTCATCACAGCGTCATAACAACATCATCGTAGCATCATCATGCATCATCACAGCATCATTACTGCATCATCACAGCATCATCACTGAATAATCACAGCATCATCACTGCATCATCACGGCATCGTTACAGCATCGTCATATCATCATAACTGCATCATCACAACAACATAACAAAATCATCAAAGCATCATCACAGCATCATCACCGCGTCATCACAGCGTCATAACTGCATCGTCACTGCATCTAAACTGCATCATCACAAAATCATCACTGCATCACATCATAATCACAACATCATCAAAGCGTCATCACAGCATCATCACTGCGTTATCACAGCATCATCTCAGCATCATCACAGTATCATTACTGCTTATTCACTGCATCATCACAACATCATCACAGCGTCATTACAGTGTCATAAATGCATCATCACAGTGTCATCAAAGCGTCCTAACTGCATAATCACTGCATCATCGCAGCTTCATCACAGCATCATGACAGCGTCATCACAGCATCAAAAATGCATAATCACTTCATCCTCACATCATCATCATAGCATCATAGCTGCATAATCATAGAGTCATCACAGCATCATCACTACATCATCAAATTGTCATCACTGTATCATCACAGCATCATCATAGCATCATCACTGCATAATCACAGTGTCATAACAGCATCATTACAACACCATGACTACGTCATCACAGCATCACGACAGCGTCATTACAGTGTCATCACAGCATCATCACTGCATTATCACAACATCATCACAACATCATCACTGCGTCATCAGAGCGTCATCACTACATAATCACTTCTTACTCAGTGAATCATCACTGCATCATCACA
The DNA here is from genome assembly GCA_963989345.1 of Clangula hyemalis. The sequence continues at coordinate 8,082,416 of OZ022448.1, read as the reverse complement.
TCATCACAGCATCATCTCAGCATAATCACAGTATCATCACAGTGTCATCACTACATCATCAATGCATCATCACTGCATCATCACAGCATCATCACTGCATCATCACAGCATCATCAGAGCATCATCACAGCATCATCACAACATCATCACAGAGTCATCACAGCATCATCACTGCATAATCACTGCATCATCACAGCATCCTCACAGCATCAATACAGCGTCATCACAACGTCAACAATGCATCATTACAGCATCATCTCAGTATAGTCACAGCATAATCACTGCATAATGACTGCATCATCATATCGTCATCACTGCATCATCACTGCATCATCACAGCACCATCACAGCATCATTACTGCAGAATCACTGCATCATCACAGCATCATAGCTGCATAATCACAGCATCATCACATCATCATCGCATAGTCATCACAGCGTCATCACTGCATCATCACAGCATCATCACAGCATCATTACTGCAGAATCACTGATTCATCACAGCATCCTTACAGCAACATCGCAGCATCACAGCATCATCGCATCATCATCACAGTGTCATGACAGCATCATCACTGCATAATCTCCGCATAATCACAGCATCATCACATCATCATCACAATATCATCACAGCGTCATCACTACACATCACTGCATCATCACTACATCATCACAGCATCATCACTTCGTCATCATCAGAGCATCATCACAGCATCATCACAACATCATCAGTTTCATGTCAGCATCATCACTGCATAATCACCGCATAATCACAGCATCATCACAGCATAATCACAGTATCATCACAGCGTCATCACTACATCATCACTGCATCATCACAGAATCATCACTGCGTCATCACAGCATCATCAGAGCATCATCACAGCATCATCACAGCATAATCACAGTATCATCACAGCATCATCACTACATCATCACTGCATCATCACAGAATCATCACTGCGTCATCACAGCATCATCAGAGCATCATCACAGCATCATCACATCATCATCTCAGCATCATTACTGCTTACTCACAGCATCATCATAGCATCATCACATCATCATCACAACATCATCAGTTTCATGTCAGCATCATCACTGCATAATCGCTGCATCATCACAGCATCCTCACAGCATCAACACAGCGTCATCACAGCGTCATCAATGCATCATTACAGCATCATCTCAGTATAGTCACAGAATTATTACAGCATAATCACTGCATCATCATATCATCACTGCATCATCACTGCATCATCACAGCACCATCACAGCATCATTACTTCAGAATCACTGCATCATCACAGCATCCTCACAGCAACATCGCAGCATCATCACAGCATCATCACACTGTCATGACAGCATCATCACTGCATAATCACTGCATAATCTCCGCATAATCACAGCATCATCACATCATCATCACAATATCATCACAGCGTCATCACTACACATCACTGCATCATCACTACATCATCACAGCATCATCACTTCGTCATCATCAGAGCATCATCACAGCATCATCACTGCATCCTCACTGCATCATGAGTGCATCATCATCACAGCATCATAACTGCATCATCAAAGCATCATCTCGGCATAATCACAATGTCATAAATACATCATCACTCCATCATCACAGCATTATCACATCATCATCACAACGTTTTCAGTGTCATCACAGCATCATAACAACGTCATCAAACTGTCATCACAGCATCATCACCAAATCATCACAGAATCATCACAGCATCATTACTGCATCATCACAGCATCTTTGCATCGTCATCAGAGCATCACCACTGCATCATCACATCATCATCTCAGCATCATCACAGCATCATTACTGCTTACTCACTGCATCATCACAGCGTCATGACAGTGTCATCACTGCATCATAACATCATAGCTTCATCATCAGAACATTATCACAGCATCATCACTGCATCATCACATCATCATTATAGCATCTTCACTGTCATCAATACATCATCACAGCATCATCACATCATTATCACAGCATCATCAGTGTCATCTCAGCATCATCACTGCATCATGACTGCATCATAGCAGCATAATCACAGCATCATCACAGAATCATCACAGCATCATCATAAGGTCATCACAGCATCATCACTACGTCATCAGATTGTAATCACAGCATCATCACAGTGTCCTCACTGAATCATCACTGCACCATCACTGCACCATCACAGCATCATCTCAGCATCATCATGGCATCATTACTGCATCATCACTGCTTACTCACTGCATCATCACAGCATCATCTCAGCATCATCACAGAATCATTTCTGCATAATCATTGCATTTTCACAGCGTCATCACAGTATCATCACTGCATCATCACAGTGTCATCACAGCATCATCAAAGCATCATGACAGAGTCATCTCACCATCACGACAGCGTCATCAAAGCATCATCACTGCATCATAACAACATCATCTCAGCATCATCACAGAATCATTTCTGCATAATCACTGCATCATAGTAGTGTCATCACAGCATATTCACTGCATCATCACATCATCACAGTGTCATCACAGAATCATCACTGAATCATCCAAGCATCATCCAAGCATCATCACAGCACCACCAATGCATCATCACAGTATCATCACTGCATAATCACTGCATCATCACCGCATCATCACATCATCAACACTGCATCATTGCTGCATCATCACATCATTGTCACAGTATCATCAAAATATCATCACAGCATCATCACACCATAATAACAACATCATCACAGCGTCATCACAGTATCGTAAATGCATCATCACTGAATCATCACTGAATCATCATAGCATCTTCATATCATCATCACAATATCATCACAGCATCATCACTGCATCATCACAGCATCATCACTGCATAATCACTGCATCATCACCACATCATCACAGCATCATCACTGCATAATCACTGCATCATCACAGCATCATCATATCGTCATCAAAACATCATTACAAGTATCAACACAACATAATCACAGTGTCATCACAGCATCATCATTGCATCCTTACTGCATGATCACAGCATCTCCGCATCGTAATCACATCATCATCACTGACTCCTCACTGAATCATCACGGTACCATCACTGCATCATCAGAGCATAATCTGAGCATAATCTCAGCATAATCACAGCATCATCACAGCATCATTACTGCATCATCACAGCATCTTTGCATCGTCATCAGAGCATCACCACTGCATCATCACTACATCATCACATCATCATCACAGCATTTTAGCTACATAATCACAGAATCATCATAGCGTAACGACAGCATCATCACAACATCATTACAGCATCATCACAGCGTCATCGTAACATCATGACTGTATCATCACAGCATCATCACAGCATCACCGCAGCGTCATCACTGCATCATCACAGCATCATCACAGCATCATCACGGCATCGTTACAGCATCGTCATATCATCATAACTGCATCATCACAACAACATAACAAAACCATCAAAGCATCGTCACAGCATCATCACCGCGTCATCACAGCGTCATAACTGCATCGTCACTGCATCTAAACTGCATCATCACAAAATCATCACAGCTTCATCACTGCAGCATCACAGCATCATCAAAGCATCATCGCAGCATCATCACATCATCATCACTGCATCATCACAGAATCATTACTGTTTACTCACTGCGGCATCACAGCATTATCACGGTGTCATAACTGCATCATCACTGCACCATTACTGCATCATCACAGTGTCATCTCAGCATCATCACAGCATCATTACTGCCTAATCATTGCATTATCACAACGTCATCACAGTATCATCAGTGCATCATCACAGCATCATTACTGCATCATCACATCATCATCACAGAATCACGATAGTGTCATCACAGCGTCATCACTGCATCATCACAGCGTCATCTCAGCATCATCAGAGACTCATCACAGCGTCATCACTGCATCATCACTGCATCACCACAGTATCATCACAGCATCATCACAAAATTATAAGAGCGTCATCACAGCGTTATTACTGCATCATCACAGCATCAATAGAGCATCATCACAGCGTCATCACAGCGTTATCACAGCGTCATCACAGCATCATCACAGCATCACGACATCATCATCACAGCTTCACGACAGTGTCATGAGAGCGTCTTCACAGCATCATCACTACATCATCACAGCATCATCACTGCGTCATCAGAGCATCATCACAAAATCATCACAGCGTCATTACTGCATCATCACTGCATCATCACAGCGTCATCACCGCATCATCACTGCATTGTCACAACATCATGGCGTCATAATAACTGCATCATAACAGCATGATCAAAGCATCATCACAGCGTCATCACAGCATCATAACTGCATAAACACTGCATCATCAAAGAACCATCACAGCATCATCACAGCGTCATAACAGCATCATCAGAGCATCATCACATCGTCATCACATCGTCATCAAAGAATCTTCACAGCATCATCGCTATGTCATCATAGCATCATCATAATATTATCACAGCTTCATCACAGCGTCATAACAACATCATCACTGCATCATCACAGCATCATCATTATTGCATCATGACTGCATCATTACAGCATCATCAGAGCAGAATCAGTGCGTCGTCACAGCATCATTACTGCATCACCACATCATCACTGTGTTATCGCAGCGTCATCACAGCATCATCACAACATCATCACAGAATCATCACAGCATCATTGCAGCATCATCACATCATCATCACAGCGTCATCACAACATCATCGTAGCATCATCATGCATCATCACAGCATCATTACTGCATCATCACAGCATCATCACAGCATCATCACTGCATCATCACTGAATAATCACAGCATCATCACTGCATCATCACGGCATCGTTACAGCATCGTCATATCATCATAACTGCATCATCACAACAACATAACAAAATCATCAAAGCATCATCACAGCATCATCACCGCGTCATCACAGCGTCATAACTGCATCGTCACTGCATCTAAACTGCATCATCACAAAATCATCACTGCATCACATCATAATCACAACATCATCAAAGCGTCATCACAGCATCATCACTGCGTTATCACAGCATCATCTCAGCATCATCACAGTATCATTACTGCTTATTCACTGCATCATCACAACATCATCACAGCGTCATTACAGTGTCATAAATGCATCATCACAGTGTCATCAAAGCGTCCTAACTGCATAATCACTGCATCATCGCAGCTTCATCACAGCATCATGACAGCGTCATCACAGCATCAAAAATGCATAATCACTTCATCCTCACATCATCATCATAGCATCATAGCTGCATAATCATAGAAACATCACAGCATCATCACTACATCATCAAATTGTCATCACTGTATCATCACAGCATCATCATAACATCATCACTGCATAATCACAGTGTCATAACAGCATCATTACAACACCATGACTACGTCATCACAGCATCACGACAGCGTCATTACAGTGTCATCACAGCATCATCACTGCATTATCACAACATCATCACAACATCATCACTGCGTCATCAGAGCGTCATCACTACATAATCACTTCTTACTCAGTGAATCATCACTACATCATCACATCATCACAGCATCATCTCAGCATAATCACAGTATCACCACAGCGTCATCACTACATCATCAATGCATCATCACAGCATCATCACTGCATCATCACTGCATCATCACAGCATCATCACTGCATCATCACAGAATCATCACTGCGTCATCACAGCATCATCAGAGCATCATCACAGCATCCTCACAGCATCAACACAGCGTCATCACAGCGTCATCACTACATCATCACTGCATCATCACAGAATCATCACTGCGTCATCACAGCATCATCAGAGCATCATCACAGCATCATCACATCATCATCTCAGCATCATTACTGCTTACTCACTGCATCATCATAGCATCATCACATCATCATCAGAACATCATCAGTTTCATGTCAGCATCATCACTGCATAATCACTGCATCATCACAGCATCCTCACAGCATCAACACAGCGTCATCACAGCGTCATCAATGCATCATTACAGCATCATCTCAGTATAGTCACAGAATTATTACAGCATAATCACTGCATCATCATATCATCACTGCATCATCACTGCATCATCACTGCATCATCACAGCACCATCACAGCATCATTACTTCAGAATCACTGCATCATCACAGCATCCTCACAGCAACATCGCAGCATCATCACAGCACCATCACACTGTCATGACAGCATCATCACTGCATAATCACTGCATAATCTCCGCATAATCACAGCATCATCACATCATCATCACAATATCATCACAGCGTCACCACTACACATCACTGCATCATCACTACATCATCACAGCATCATCACTTCGTCATCATCAGAGCATCATCACAGCATCATCACTGCATCCTCACCGCATCATGAGTGCATCATCATCACAGCATCATAACTGCATCATCAAAGCATCATCTCGGCATAATCACAATGTCATAAATACATCATCACTCCATCATCACAGCATTATCACATCATCATCACAACGTTTTCAGTGTCATCACAGCATCATAACAACGTCATCAAACTGTCATCACAGCATCATCACCAAATCATCACAGAATCATCACAGCATCATTACTGCATCATCACAGCATCTTTGCATCGTCATCAGAGCATCACCACTGCATCATCACATCATCATCTCAGCATCATCACAGCATCATTACTGCTTACTCACTGCATCATCACAGCGTCATGACAGTGTCATCACTGCATCATAACATCATAGCTTCATCATCAGAACATTATCACAGCATCATCACTGCATCATCACATCATCATTATAGCATCTTCACTGTCATCAATACATCATCACAGCATCATCACATCATTATCACAGCATCATCAGTGTCATCTCAGCATCATCACTGCATCATGACTGCATCATAGCAGCATAATCACAGCATCATCACAGAATCATCACAGCATCATCATAAGGTCATCACAGCATCATCACTACGTCATCAAATTGTAATCACAGCATCATCACAGTGTCCTCACTGAATCATCACTGCACCATCACTGCACCATCACAGCATCATCTCAGCATCATCTCAGCATCATTACTGCATCATCACTGCTTACTCACTGCATCATCACAGCATCATCTCAGCATCATCACAGAATCATTTCTGCATAATCATTGCATTTTCACAGCGTCATCACAGTATCATCACTGCATCATCACAGTGTCATCACAGCATCATCAAAGCATCACGACAGCGTCATCTCACCATCACGACAGCGTCATCAAAGCATCATCACTGCATCATAACAACATCATCTCAGCATCATCACAGAATCATTTCTGCATAATCACTGCATCATCATAGTGTCATCACAGTATATTCACTGCATCATCACATCATCACAGTGTCATCACAGAATCATCACTGAATCATCCAAGCATCATCCAAGCATCATCACAGCACCACCAATGCATCATCACAGTATCATCACTGCATAATCACTGCATCATCACCGCATCATCACATCATCAACACTGCATCATTGCTGCATCATCACATCATTGTCACAGTATCATCAAAATATCATCACAGCATCATCACACCATCATAACAACATCATCACAGCGTCATCACAGTATCGTAAATGCATCATCACAGAATCATCACTGAATCATCATAGCATCTTCATATCATCATCACAATATCATCACAGCATCATCACTGCATCATCACAGCATCATCACTGCATAATCACTGCATCATCACCACATCATCACAGCATCATCACTGCATAATCACTGCATCATCACAGCATCATCACATCGTCATCAAAACATCATTACAAGTATCAACACAACATAATCACAGTGTCATCACAGCATCATCATTGCATCCTTACTGCATGATCACAGCATCTCCGCATCGTAATCACATCATCATCACTGACTCCTCACTGAATCATCACTGTACCATCACTGCATCATCAGAGCATAATCTGAGCATAATCTCAGCATAATCACAGCATCATCACAGAATCATCACAGCATCATTACTGCATCATCACAGCATCTTTGCATCGTCATCAGAGCATCACCACTGCATCATCACTACATCATCACATCATCATCACAGCATTTTAGCTACATAATCACAGAATCATCATAGCGTAACGACAGCATCATCACAACATCATTACAGCATCATCACAGCGTCATCGTAACATCATGACTGTATCATCACAGCATCATCACAGCATCACCGCAGCGTCATCACTGCATCATCACAGCATCATCACAGCATCATCACGGCATCGTTACAGCATCGTCATATCATCATAACTGCATCATCACAACAACATAACAAAACCATCAAAGCATCGTCACAGCATCATCACCGCGTCATCACAGCGTCATAACTGCATCGTCACTGCATCTAAACTGCATCATCACAAAATCATCACAGCTTCATCACTGCAGCATCACAGCATCATCAAAGCATCATCGCAGCATCATCACATCATCATCACTGCATCATCACAGAATCATTACTGTTTACTCACTGCGGCATCACAGCATTATCACGGTGTCATAACTGCATCATCACTGCACCATTACTGCATCATCACAGTGTCATCTCAGCATCATCACAGCATCATTACTGCCTAATCATTGCATTATCACAACGTCATCACAGTATCATCAGTGCATCATCACAGCATCATTACTGCATCATCACATCATCATCACAGAATCACGATAGTGTCATCACAGCGTCATCACTGCATCATCACAGCGTCATCTCAGCATCATCAGAGACTCATCACAGCGTCATCACTGCATCAGCACTGCATCACCACAGTATCATCACAGCATCATCACAAAATTATAAGAGCGTCATCACAGCGTTATTACTGCATCATCACAGCATCAATAGAGCATCATCACAGCGTCATCACAGCGTTATCACAGCGTCATCACAGCATCACGACATCATCATCACAGCGTCACGACAGTGTCATGAGAGCGTCTTCACAGCATCATCACTACATCATCACAGCATCATCACTGCGTCATCAGAGCATCATCACAAAATCATCACAGCGTCATTACTGCATCATCACTGCATCATCACAGCGTCATCACCGCATCATCACTGCATTGTCACAACATCATGGCGTCATAATAACTGCATCATAACAGCATGATCAAAGCATCATCACAGCGTCATCACAGCATCATAACTGCATAAACACTGCATCATCAAAGAACCATCACAGCATCATCACAGCGTCATAACAGCATCATCAGAGCATCATCACATCGTCATCACATCGTCATCAAAGAATCTTCACAGCATCATCGCTATGTCATCATAGCATCATCATAATATTATCACAGCTTCATCACAGCGTCATAACAACATCATCACTGCATCATCACAGCATCATCATTATTGCATCATGACTGCATCATTACAGCATCATCAGAGCAGAATCAGTGCGTCGTCACAGCATCATTACTGCATCACCACATCACCACTGTGTTATCGCAGCGTCATCACAGCATCATCACAACATCATCACAGAATCATCACAGCATCATTGCAGCATCATCACATCATCATCACAGCGTCATCACAACATCATCGTAGCATCATCATGCATCATCACAGCATCATTACTGCATCATAACAGCATCATCACAGCATCATCACTGCATCATCACTGAATAATCACAGCATCATCACTGCATCATCACTGAATAATCACAGCATCATCACTGCATCATCACGGCATCGTTACAGCATCGTCATATCATCATAACTGCATCATCACAACAACATAACAAAATCATCAAAGCATCATCACAGCATCATCACCGCGTCATCACAGCGTCATAACTGCATCGTCACTGCATCTAAACTGCATCATCACAAAATCATCACTGCATCACATCATAATCACAACATCATCAAAGCGTCATCACAGCATCATCACTGCGTTATCACAGCATCATCTCAGCATCATCACAGTATCATTACTGCTTATTCACTGCATCATCACAACATCATCACAGCGTCATTACAGTGTCATAAATGCATCATCACAGTGTCATCAAAGCGTCCTAACTGCATAATCACTGCATCATCGCAGCTTCATCACAGCATCATGACAGCGTCATCACAGCATCAAAAATGCATAATCACTTCATCCTCACATCATCATCATAGCATCATAGCTGCATAATCATAGAGTCATCACAGCATCATCACTACATCATCAAATTGTCATCACTGCATCATCACAGCATCATCATAGCATCATCACTGCATAATCACAGTGTCATAACAGCATCATTACAACACCATGACTACGTCATCACAGCATCACGACAGCGTCATTACAGTGTCATCACAGCATCATCACTGCATTATCACAACATCATCACAACATCATCACTGCGTCATCAGAGCGTCATCACTACATAATCACTTCTTACTCAGTGAATCATCACTGCATCATCACATCATCACAGCATCATCTCAGCATAATCACAGTATCATCACAGCGTCATCACTACATCATCAATGCATCATCACTGCATCATCACAGCATCATCACTGCATCATCACAGCATCATCAGAGCATCATCACAGCATCATCACAACATCATCACAGAGTCATCACAGCATCATCACTGCATAATCACTGCATCATCACAGCATCCTCACAGCATCAATACAGCGTCATCACAACGTCAACAATGCATCATTACAGCATCATCTCAGTATAGTCACAGCATAATCACTGCATAATCACTGCATCATCATATCGTCATCACTGCATCATCACTGCATCATCACAGCACCATCACAGCATCATTACTGCAGAATCACTGCATCATCACAGCATCATAGCTGCATAATCACAGCATCATCACATCATCATCGCATAGTCATCAGAGCGTCATCACTGCATCATCACAGCATCATCACAGCATCATTACTGCAGAATCACTGCATCATCACAGCATCCTCACAGCAACATCGCAGCATCATCACAGCATCATCGCATCATCATCACAGTGTCATGACAGCATCATCACTGCATAATCACCGCATAATCACAGCATCATCACAGCATAATCACAGTATCATCACAGCGTCATCACTACATCATCACTGCATCATCACAGAATCATCACTGCGTCATCACAGCATCATCAGAGCATCATCACAGCATCATCACAGCATAATCACAGTATCATCACAGCATCATCACTACATCATCACTGCATCATCACAGAATCATCACTGCGTCATCACAGCATCATCAGAGCATCATCACAGCATCATCACAGCATAATCACAGAATCATCACTGCGTCATCACAGCATCATCATAGCATCATCACATCATCATCACAACATCATCAGTTTCATGTCAGCATCATCACTGCATAATCACTGCATCATCACAGCATCCTCACAGCATCAACACAGCGTCATCAGAGCGTCATCAATGCATCATTACAGCATCATCTCAGTATAGTCACAGAATTATTACAGCATAATCACTGCATCATCATATCATCACTGCATCATCACTGCATCATCACTGCATCATCACAGCACCATCACAGCATCATTACTTCAGAATCACTGCATCATCACAGCATCCTCACAGCAACATCGCAGCATCATCACAGCATCATCACACTGTCATGACAGCATCATCACTGCATAATCACTGCATAATCTCCGCATAATCACAGCATCATCACATCATCATCACAATATCATCACAGCGTCACCACTACACATCACTGCATCATCACTACATCATCACAGCATCATCACTTCGTCATCATCAGAGCATCATCACAGCATCATCACTGCATCCTCACTGCATCATGAGTGCATCATCATCACAGCATCATAACTGCATCATCAAAGCATCATCTCGGCATAATCACAATGTCATAAATACATCATCACTCCATCATCACAGCATTATCACATCATCATCACAACGTTTTCAGTGTCATCACAGCATCATAACAACGTCATCAAACTGTCATCACAGCATCATCACCAAATCATCACAGAATCATCACAGCATCATTACTGCATCATCACAGCATCTTTGCATCGTCATCAGAGCATCACCACTGCATCATCACATCATCATCTCAGCATCATCACAGCATCATTACTGCTTACTCACTGCATCATCACAGCGTCATGACAGTGTCATCACTGCATCATAACATCATAGCTTCATCATCAGAACATTATCACAGCATCATCACTGCATCATCACATCATCATTATAGCGTCTTCACTGTCATCAATACATCATCACAGCATCATCATAAGGTCATCACAGCATCATCAGTGTCATCTCAGCATCATCACTGCATCATGACTGCATCATAGCAGCATAATCACAGCATCATCACAGAATCATCACAACATCATCATAAGGTCATCACAGCATCATCACTACGTCATCAAATTGTAATCACAGCATCATCACAGTGTCCTCACTGAATTATCACTGCACCATCACTGCACCATCACAGCATCATCTCAGCATCATCATGGCATCATTACTGCATCATCACTGCTTACTCACTGCATCATCACAGCATCATCTCAGCATCATCACAGAATCATTTCTGCATAATCATTGCATTTTCACAGCGTCATCACAGTATCATCACTGCATCATCACAGTGTCATCACAGCATCATCAAAGCATCACGACAGCGTCATCTCACCATCACGACAGCGTCATCAAAGCATCATCACTGCATCATAACAACATCATCTCAGCATCATCACAGAATCATTTCTGCATAATCACTGCATCATCATAGTGTCATCACAGTATATTCACTGCATCATCACATCATCACAGTGTCATCACAGAATCATCACTGAATCATCCAAGCATCATCCAAGCATCATCACAGCACCACCAATGCATCATCACAGTATCATCACTGCATAATCACTGCATCATCACCGCATCATCACATCATCAACACTGCATCATTGCTGCATCATCACATCATTGTCACAGTATCATCAAAATATCATCACAGCATCATCACACCATCATAACAACATCATCACAGCGTCATCACAGTATCGTAAATGCATCATCACAGAATCATCACTGAATCATCATAGCATCTTCATATCATCATCACAATATCATCACAGCATCATCACTGCATCATCACAGCATCATCACTGCATAATCACTGCATCATCACCACATCATCACAGCATCATCACTGCATAATCACTGCATCATCACAGCATCATCACATCGTCATCAAAACATCATTACAAGTATCAACACAACATAATCACAGTGTCATCACAGCATCATCATTGCATCCTTACTGCATGATCACAGCATCTCCGCATCGTAATCACATCATCATCACTGACTCCTCACTGAATCATCACTGTACCATCACTGCATCATCAGAGCATAATCTGAGCATAATCTCAGCATAATCACAGCATCATCACAGAATCATCACAGCATCATTACTGCATCATCACAGCATCTTTGCATCGTCATCAGAGCATCACCACTGCATCATCACTACATCATCACATCATCATCACAGCATTTTAGCTACATAATCACAGAATCATCATAGCGTAACGACAGCATCATCACATCATTACAGCATCATCACAGCGTCATCGTAACATCATGACTGTATCATCACAGCATCATCACAGCATCACCGCAGCGTCATCACTGCATCATCACAGCATCATCACGGCATCGTTACAGCATCGTCATATCATCATAACTGCATCATCACAACAACATAACAAAACCATCAAAGCATCGTCACAGCATCATCACCGCGTCATCACAGCGTCATAACTGCATCGTCACTGCATCTAAACTGCATCATCACAAAATCATCACAGCTTCATCACTGCAGCATCACAGCATCATCAAAGCATCATCGCAGCATCATCACATCATCATCACTGCATCATCACAGAATCATTACTGTTTACTCACTGCGGCATCACAGCATTATCACGGTGTCATAACTGCATCATCACTGCACCATTACTGCATCATCACAGTGTCATCTCAGCATCATCACAGCATCATTACTGCCTAATCATTGCATTATCACAACGTCATCACAGTATCATCAGTGCATCATCACAGCATCATTACTGCATCATCACATCATCATCACAGAATCACGATAGTGTCATCACAGCGTCATCACTGCATCATCACAGCGTCATCTCAGCATCATCAGAGACTCATCAAGGCGTCATCACTGCATCATCACTGCATCACCACAGTATCATCACAGCATCATCACAAAATTATAAGAGCGTCATCACAGCGTTATTACTGCATCATCACAGCATCAATAGAGCATCATCACAGCGTCATCACAGCGTTATCACAGCGTCATCACAGCATCATCACAGCATCACGACATCATCATCACAGCGTCACGACAGTGTCATGAGAGCGTCTTCACAGCATCATCACTACATCATCACAGCATCATCACTGCGTCATCAGAGCATCATCACAAAATCATCACAGCGTCATTACTGCATCATCACTGCATCATCACAGCGTCATCACCGCATCATCACTGCATTGTCACAACATCATGGCGTCATAATAACTGCATCATAACAGCATGATCAAAGCATCATCACAGCGTCATCACAGCGTCATAACTGCATAAACACTGCATCATCAAAGAACCATCACAGCATCATCACAGCGTCATAACAGCATCATCAGAGCATCATCACATCGTCATCACATCGTCATCAAAGAATCTTCACAGCATCATCGCTATGTCATCATAGCATCATCATAATATTATCACAGCTTCATCACAGCGTCATAACAACATCATCACTGCATCATCACAGCATCATCATTATTGCATCATGACTGCATCATTACAGCATCATCAGAGCAGAATCAGTGCGTCGTCACAGCATCATTACTGCATCACCACATCATCACTGTGTTATCGCAGCGTCATCACAGCATCATCACAACATCATCACAGAATCATCACAGCATCATTGCAGCATCATCACATCATCATCACAGCGTCATCACAACATCATCGTAGCATCATCATGCATCATCACAGCATCATTACTGCATCATCACAGCATCATCACAGCATCATCACTGCATCACATCATAATCACAACATCATCAAAGCGTCATCACAGCATCATCACTGCGTTATCACAGCATCATCTCAGCATCATCACAGTATCATTACTGCTTATTCACTGCATCATCACAACATCATCACAGCGTCATTACAGTGTCATAAATGCATCATCACAGTGTCATCAAAGCGTCCTAACTGCATAATCACTGCATCATCGCAGCTTCATCACAGCATCATGACAGCGTCATCACAGCATCAAAAATGCATAATCACTTCATCCTCACATCATCATCATAGCATCATAGCTGCATAATCATAGAGTCATCACAGCATCATCACTACATCATCAAATTGTCATCACTGCATCATCACAGCATCATCATAGCATCATCACTGCATAATCACAGTGTCATAACAGCATCATTACAACACCATGACTACGTCATCACAGCATCACGACAGCGTCATTACAGTGTCATCACAGCATCATCACTGCATTATCACAACATCATCACAACATCATCACTGCGTCATCAGAGCGTCATCACTACATAATCACTTCTTACTCAGTGAATCATCACTGCATCATCACATCATCACAGCATCATCTCAGCATAATCACAGTATCATCACAGCGTCATCACTACATCATCAATGCATCATCACTGCATCATCACAGCATCATCACTGCATCATCACAGCATCATCAGAG
Source organism: Clangula hyemalis (assembly GCA_963989345.1). The sequence goes on along the minus strand of OZ022448.1, from coordinate 8,066,396 downwards.
CATCATCACAGCATCATCACAACATCATCACAGAGTCATCACAGCATCATCACTGCATAATCACTGCATCATCACAGCATCCTCACAGCATCAATACAGCGTCATCACAATGTCAACAATGCATCATTACAGCATCATCTCAGTATAGTCACAGCATAATCACTGCATAATCACTGCATCATCATATCGTCATCACTGCATCATCACTGCATCATCACAGCACCATCACAGCATCATTACTGCAGAATCACTGCATCATCACAGCATCATAGCTGCATAATCACAGCATCATCACATCATCATCGCATAGTCATCACAGCGTCATCACTGCATCATCACAGCATCATCACAGCATCATTACTGCAGAATCACTGCATCATCACAGCATCCTCACAGCAACATCGCAGCATCATCACAGCATCATCGCATCATCATCACAGTGTCATGACAGCATCATCACTGCATAATCACCGCATAATCACAGCATCATCACAGCATAATCACAGTATCATCACAGCGTCATCACTACATCATCACTGCATCATCACAGAATCATCACTGCGTCATCACAGCATCATCAGAGCATCATCACAGCATCATCACAGCATAATCACAGTATCATCACAGCATCATCACTACATCATCACTGCATCATCACAGAATCATCACTGCGTCATCACAGCATCATCAGAGCATCATCACAGCATCATCACAGCATAATCACAGAATCATCACTGCGTCATCACAGCATCATCATAGCATCATCACATCATCATCACAACATCATCAGTTTCATGTCAGCATCATCACTGCATAATCACTGCATCATCACAGCATCCTCACAGCATCAACACAGCGTCATCAGAGCGTCATCAATGCATCATTACAGCATCATCTCAGTGTAGTCACAGAATTATTACAGCATAATCACTGCATCATCATATCATCACTGCATCATCACTGCATCATCACTGCATCATCACAGCACCATCACAGCATCATTACTTCAGAATCACTGCATCATCACAGCATCCTCACAGCAACATCGCAGCATCATCACAGCATCATCACACTGTCATGACAGCATCATCACTGCATAATCACTGCATAATCTCCGCATAATCACAGCATCATCACATCATCATCACAATATCATCACAGCGTCATCACTACACATCACTGCATCATCACTACATCATCACAGCATCATCACTTCGTCATCATCAGAGCATCATCACAGCATCATCACTGCATCCTCACTGCATCATGAGTGCATCATCATCACAGCATCATAACTGCATCATCAAAGCATCATCTCGGCATAATCACAATGTCATAAATACATCATCACTCCATCATCACAGCATTATCACATCATCATCACAACGTTTTCAGTGTCATCACAGCATCATAACAACGTCATCAAACTGTCATCACAGCATCATCACCAAATCATCACAGAATCATCACAGCATCATTACTGCATCATCACAGCATCTTTGCATCGTCATCAGAGCATCACCACTGCATCATCACATCATCATCTCAGCATCATCACAGCATCATTACTGCTTACTCACTGCATCATCACAGCGTCATGACAGTGTCATCACTGCATCATAACATCATAGCTTCATCATCAGAACATTATCACAGCATCATCACTGCATCATCACATCATCATTATAGCATCTTCACTGTCATCAATACATCATCACAGCATCATCATAAGGTCATCACAGCATCATCAGTGTCATCTCAGCATCATCACTGCATCATGACTGCATTATAGCAGCATAATCACAGCATCATCACAGAATCATCACAGCATCATCATAAGGTCATCACAGCATCATCACTACGTCATCAAATTGTAATCACAGCATCATCACAGTGTCCTCACTGAATCATCACTGCACCATAACTGCAACATCACAGCATCATCTCAGCATCATCATGGCATCATTACTGCATCATCACTGCTTACTCACTGCATCATCACAGCATCATCTCAGCATCATCACAGAATCATTTCTGCATAATCATTGCATTTTCACAGCGTCATCACAGTATCATCACTGCATCATCACAGTGTCATCACAGCATCATCAAAGCATCACAACAGCGTCATCTCACCATCACGACAGCGTCATCAAAGCATCATCACTGCATCATAACGACATCATCTCAGCATCATCACAGAATCATTTCTGCATAATCACTGCATCATCATAGTGTCATCACAGTATATTCACTGCATCATCACATCATCACAGTGTCATCACAGAATCATCACTGAATCATCCAAGCATCATCCAAGCATCATCACAGCACCACCAATGCATCATCACAGTATCATCACTGCATAATCACTGCATCATCACCGCATCATCACATCATCAACACTGCATCATTGCTGCATCATCACATCATTGTCACAGTATCATCAAAATATCATCACAGCATCATCACACCATCATAACAACATCATCACAGCGTCATCACAGTATCGTAAATGCATCATCACTGAATCATCATAGCATCTTCATATCATCATCACAATATCATCACAGCATCATCACTGCATCATCACAGCATCATCACTGCATCATCACCACATCATCACAGCATCATCACTGCATAATCACTGCATCATCACAGCATCATCACATCGTCATCAAAACATCATTACAATTATCAACACAACATAATCACAGTGTCATCACAGCATCATCATTGCATCCTTACTGCATGATCACAGCATCTCCGCATCGTAATCACATCATCATCACTGACTCCTCACTGAATCATCACTGTACCATCACTGCATCATCAGAGCATAATCTGAGCATAATCTCAGCATAATCACAGCATCATCACAGAATCATCACAGCATCATTACTGCATCATCACAGCATCTTTGCATCGTCATCAGAGCATCACCACTGCATCATCACTACATCATCACATCATCATCACAGCATTTTAGCTACATAATCACAGAATCATCATAGCGTAACGACAGCATCATCACATCATTACAGCATCATCACAGCGTCATCGTAACATCATGACTGTATCATCACAGCATCATCACAGCATCACCGCAGCGTCATCACTGCATCATCACAGCATCATCACGGCATCGTTACAGCATCGTCATATCATCATAACTGCATCATCACAACAACATAACAAAACCATCAAAGCATCGTCACAGCATCATCACCGCGTCATCACAGCGTCATAACTGCATCGTCACTGCATCTAAACTGCATCATCACAAAATCATCACAGCTTCATCACTGCAGCATCACAGCATCATCAAAGCATCATCGCAGCATCATCACATCATCATCACTGCATCATCACAGAATCATTACTGTTTACTCACTGCGGCATCACAGCATTATCACGGTGTCATAACTGCATCATCACTGCACCATTACTGCATCATCACAGTGTCATCTCAGCATCATCACAGCATCATTACTGCCTAATCATTGCATTATCACAACGTCATCACAGTATCATCAGTGCATCATCACAGCATCATTACTGCATCATCACTGCATCATCACAGAATCACGATAGTGTCATCACAGCGTCATCACTGCATCATCACAGCGTCATCTCAGCATCATCAGAGACTCATCACAGCGTCATCACTGCATCATCACTGCATCACCACAGTATCATCACAGCATCATCACAAAATTATAAGAGCGTCATCACAGCGTTATTACTGCATCATCACAGCATCAATAGAGCATCATCACAGCGTCATCACAGCGTTATCACAGCGTCATCACAGCATCATCACAGCATCACGACATCATCATCACAGCTTCACGACAGTGTCATGAGAGCGTCTTCACAGCATCATCACTACATCATCACAGCATCATCACTGCGTCATCAGAGCATCATCACAAAATCATCACAGCGTCATTACTGCATCATCACTGCATCATCACAGCGTCATCACCGCATCATCACTACATTGTCACAACATCATGGCGTCATAATAACTGCATCATAACAGCATGATCAAAGCATCATCACAGCGTCATCACAGCGTCATAACTGCATAAACACTGCATCATCAAAGAACCATCACAGCATCATCACAGCGTCATAACAGCATCATCAGAGCATCATCACATCGTCATCACATCGTCATCAAAGAATCTTCACAGCATCATCGCTATGTCATCATAGCATCATCATAATATTATCACAGCTTCATCACAGCGTCATAACAACATCATCACTGCATCATCACAGCATCATCATTATTGCATCATGACTGCATCATTACAGCATCATCAGAGCAGAATCAGTGCGTCGTCACAGCATCATTACTGCATCACCACATCACCACTGTGTTATCGCAGCGTCATCACAGCATCATCACAACATCATCACAGAATCATCACAGCATCATTGCAGCATCATCACATCATCATCACAGCGTCATCACAACATCATCGTAGCATCATCATGCATCATCACAGCATCATTACTGCATCATCACAGCATCATCACAGCATCACCACTGCATCATCACTGAATAATCACAGCATCATCACTGCATCATCACGGCATCGTTACAGCATCGTCATATCATCATAACTGCATCATCACAACAACATAACAAAATCATCAAAGCATCATCACAGCATCATCACCGCGTCATCACAGCGTCATAACTGCATCGTCACTGCATCTAAACTGCATCATCACAAAATCATCACTGCATCACATCATAATCACAACATCATCAAAGCGTCATCACAGCATCATCACTGCGTTATCACAGCATCATCTCAGCATCATCACAGTATCATTACTGCTTATTCACTGCATCATCACAACATCATCACAGCGTCATTACAGTGTCATAAATGCATCATCACAGTGTCATCAAAGCGTCCTAACTGCATAATCACTGCATCATCGCAGCTTCATCACAGCATCATGACAGCGTCATCACAGCATCAAAAATGCATAATCACTTCATCCTCACATCATCACCATAGCATCATAGCTGCATAATCATAGAGTCATCACAGCATCATCACTACATCATCAAATTGTCATCACTGCATCATCACAGCATCATCATAGCATCATCACTGCATAATCACAGTGTCATAACAGCATCATTACAACACCATGACTACGTCATCACAGCATCACGACAGCGTCATTACAGTGTCATCACAGCATCATCACTGCATTATCACAACATCATCACAACATCATCACTGCGTCATCAGAGCGTCATCACTACATAATCACTTCTTACTCAGTGAATCATCACTGCATCATCACATCATCACAGCATCATCTCAGCATAATCACAGTATCATCACAGCGTCATCACTACATCATCAATGCATCATCACTGCATCATCACAGCATCATCACTGCATCATCACAGCATCCTCACAGCATCAATACAGCGTCATCACAACGTCAACAATGCATCATTACAGCATCATCTCAGTATAGTCACAGCATAATCACTGCATAATCACTGCATCATCATATCGTCATCACTGCATCATCACTGCATCATCACAGCACCATCACAGCATCATTACTGCATCATCACAAAATCCTCACAGCAACATCGCAGCATCATCACAGCATCATCGCATCATCATCACAGTGTCATGACAGCATCATCACTGCATAATCACCGCATAATCACAGCATCATCACAGCATAATCACAGTATCATCACAGCGTCATCACTACATCATCACTGCATCATCACAGAATCATCACTGCGTCATCACAGCATCATCAGAGCATCATCACAGCATCATCACAGCATAATCACAGTATCATCACAGCATCATCACAGAATCATCACTGCGTCATCACAGCATCATCAGAGCATCATCACAGCATCATCACATCATCATGTCAGCATCATCACATCATCATCTCAGCATCATTACTGCTTACTCACTGCATCATCATAGCATCATCACATCATCATCACAACATCATCAGTTTCATGTCAGCATCATCACTGCATAATCACTGCATCATCACAGCATCCTCACAGCATCAACACAGCGTCATCACAGCGTCATCAATGCATCATTACAGCATCATCTCAGTATAGTCACAGAATTATTACAGCATAATCACTGCATCATCATATCATCACTGCATCATCACTGCATCATCACTGCATCATCACAGCACCATCACAGCATCATTACTTCAGAATCACTGCATCATCACAGCATCCTCACAGCAACATCGCAGCATCATCACAGCATCATCACACTGTCATGACAGCATCATCACTGCATAATCACTGCATAATCTCCGCATAATCACAGCATCATCACATCATCATCACAATATCATCACAGCGTCACCACTACACATCACTGCATCATCACTACATCATCACAGCATCATCACTTCGTCATCATCAGAGCATCATCACAGCATCATCACTGCATCCTCACTGCATCATGAGTGCATCATCATCACAGCATCATAACTGCATCATCAAAGCATCATCTCGGCATAATCACAATGTCATAAATACATCATCACTCCATCATCACAGCATTATCACATCATCATCACAACGTTTTCAGTGTCATCACAGCATCATAACAACGTCATCAAACTGTCATCACAGCATCATCACCAAATCATCACAGAATCATCACAGCATCATTACTGCATCATCACAGCATCTTTGCATCGTCATCAGAGCATCACCACTGCATCATCACATCATCATCTCAGCATCATCACAGCATCATTACTGCTTACTCACTGCATCATCACAGCGTCATGACAGTGTCATCACTGCATCATAACATCATAGCTTCATCATCAGAACATTATCACAGCATCATCACTGCATCATCACATCATCATTATAGCATCTTCACTGTCATCAATACATCATCACAGCATCATCATAAGGTCATCACAGCATCATCAGTGTCATCTCAGCATCATCACTGCATCATGACTGCATCATAGCAGCATAATCACAGCATCATCACAGAATCATCACAACATCATCATAAGGTCATCACAGCATCATCACTACGTCATCAAATTGTAATCACAGCATCATCACAGTGTCCTCACTGAATTATCACTGCACCATCACTGCACCATCACAGCATCATCTCAGCATCATCATGGCATCATTACTGCATCATCACTGCTTACTCACTGCATCATCACAGCATCATCTCAGCATCATCACAGAATCATTTCTGCATAATCATTGCATTTTCACAGCGTCATCACAGTATCATCACTGCATCATCACAGTGTCATCACAGCATCATCAAAGCATCACGACAGCGTCATCTCACCATCACGACAGCGTCATCAAAGCATCATCACTGCATCATAACAACATCATCTCAGCATCATCACAGAATCATTTCTGCATAATCACTGCATCATCATAGTGTCATCACAGTATATTCACTGCATCATCACATCATCACAGTGTCATCACAGTATATTCACTGCATCATCACATCATCACAGTGTCATCACAGAATCATCACTGAATCATCCAAGCATCATCCAAGCATCATCACAGCACCACCAATGCATCATCACAGTATCATCACTGCATAATCACTGCATCATCACCGCATCATCACATCATCAACACTGCATCATTGCTGCATCATCACATCATTGTCACAGTATCATCAAAATATCATCACAGCATCATCACACCATCATAACAACATCATCACAGCGTCATCACAGTATCGTAAATGCATCATCACAGAATCATCACTGAATCATCATAGCATCTTCATATCATCATCACAATATCATCACAGCATCATCACTGCATCATCACAGCATCATCACTGCATAATCACTGCATCATCACCACATCATCACAGCATCATCACTGCATAATCACTGCATCATCACAGCATCATCACATCGTCATCAAAACATCATTACAAGTATCAACACAACATAATCACAGTGTCATCACAGCATCATCATTGCATCCTTACTGCATGATCACAGCATCTCCGCATCGTAATCACATCATCATCACTGACTCCTCACTGAATCATCACTGTACCATCACTGCATCATCAGAGCATAATCTGAGCATAATCTCAGCATAATCACAGCATCATCACAGAATCATCACAGCATCATTACTGCATCATCACAGCATCTTTGCATCGTCATCAGAGCATCACCACTGCATCATCACTACATCATCACATCATCATCACAGCATTTTAGCTACATAATCACAGAATCATCATAGCGTAACGACAGCATCATCACAACATCATTACAGCATCATCACAGCGTCATCGTAACATCATGACTGTATCATCACAGCATCATCACAGCATCACCGCAGCGTCATCACTGCATCATCACAGCATCATCACAGCATCATCACGGCATCGTTACAGCATCGTCATATCATCATAACTGCATCATCACAACAACATAACAAAATCATCAAAGCATCGTCACAGCATCATCACCGCGTCATCACAGCGTCATAACTGCATCGTCACTGCATCTAAACTGCATCATCACAAAATCATCACAGCTTCATCACTGCAGCATCACAGCATCATCAAAGCATCATCGCAGCATCATCACATCATCATCACTGCATCATCACAGAATCATTACTGTTTACTCACTGCGGCATCACAGCATTATCACGGTGTCATAACTGCATCATCACTGCACCATTACTGCATCATCACAGTGTCATCTCAGCATCATCACAGCATCATTACTGCCTAATCATTGCATTATCACAACGTCATCACAGTATCATCAGTGCATCATCACAGCATCATTACTGCATCATCACATCATCATCACAGAATCACGATAGTGTCATCACAGCGTCATCACTGCATCATCACAGCGTCATCTCAGCATCATCAGAGACTCATCAAGGCGTCATCACTGCATCATCACTGCATCACCACAGTATCATCACAGCATCATCACAAAATTATAAGAGCGTCATCACAGCGTTATTACTGCATCATCACAGCATCAATAGAGCATCATCACAGCGTCATCACAGCGTTATCACAGCGTCATCACAGCATCATCACAGCATCACGACATCATCATCACAGCGTCACGACAGTATCATGAGAGAATCTTCACAGCATCATCACTGCGTCATCAGAGCATCATCACAAAATCATCACAGCGTCATTACTGCATCATCACTGCATCATCACAGCGTCATCACCGCATCATCACTGCATTGTCACAACATCATGGCGTCATAATAACTGCATCATAACAGCATGATCAAAGCATCATCACAGCGTCATCACAGCGTCATAACTGCATAAACACTGCATCATCAAAGAACCATCACAGCATCATCACAGCGTCATAACAGCATCATCAGAGCATCATCACATCGTCATCACATCGTCATCAAAGAATCTTCACAGCATCATCGCTATGTCATCATAGCATCATCATATTATCACAGCTTCATCACAGCGTCATAACAACATCATCACTGCATCATCACAGCATCATCATTATTGCATCATGACTGCATCATTACAGCATCATCAGAGCAGAATCAGTGCGTCGTCACAGCATCATTACTGCATCACCACATCATCACTGTGTTATCGCAGCGTCATCACAGCATCATCACAACATCATCACAGAATCATCACAGCATCATTGCAGCATCATCACATCATCATCACAGCGTCATCACAACATCATCGTAGCATCATCATGCATCATCACAGCATCATTACTGCATCATCACAGCATCATCACAGCATCATCACTGCATCACATCATAATCACAACATCATCAAAGCGTCATCACAGCATCATCACTGCGTTATCACAGCATCATCTCAGCATCATCACAGTATCATTACTGCTTATTCACTGCATCATCACAACATCATCACAGCGTCATTACAGTGTCATAAATGCATCATCACAGTGTCATCAAAGCGTCCTAACTGCATAATCACTGCATCATCGCAGCTTCATCACAGCATCATGACAGCGTCATCACAGCATCAAAAATGCATAATCACTTCATCCTCACATCATCATCATAGCATCATAGCTGCATAATCATAGAGTCATCACAGCATCATCACTACATCATCAAATTGTCATCACTGCATCATCACAGCATCATCATAGCATCATCACTGCATAATCACAGTGTCATAACAGCATCATTACAACACCATGACTACGTCATCACAGCATCACGACAGCGTCATTACAGTGTCATCACAGCATCATCACTGCATTATCACAACATCATCACAACATCATCACTGCGTCATCAGAGCGTCATCACTACATAATCACTTCTTACTCAGTGAATCATCACTGCATCATCACATCATCACAGCATCATCTCAGCATAATCACAGTATCATCACAGCGTCATCACTACATCATCAATGCATCATCACTGCATCATCACAGCATCATCACTGCATCATCACAGCATCATCAGAGCATCATCACAGCATCATCACAACATCATCACAGAGTCATCACAGCATCATCACTGCATAATCACTGCATCATCACAGCATCCTCACAGCATCAATACAGCGTCATCACAACGTCAACAATGCATCATTACAGCATCATCTCAGTATAGTCACAGCATAATCACTGCATAATCACTGCATCATCATATCGTCATCACTGCATCATCACTGCATCATCACAGCACCATCACAGCATCATTACTGCAGAATCACTGCATCATCACAGCATCATAGCTGCATAATCACAGCATCATCACATCATCATCGCATAGTCATCAGAGCGTCATCACTGCATCATCACAGCATCATCACAGCATCATTACTGCAGAATCACTGCATCATCACAGCATCCTCACAGCAACATCGCAGCATCATCACAGCATCATCGCATCATCATCACAGTGTCATGACAGCATCATCACTGCATAATCACCGCATAATCACAGCATCATCACAGCATAATCACAGTATCATCACAGCGTCATCACTACATCATCACTGCATCATCACAGAATCATCACTGCGTCATCACAGCATCATCAGAGCATCATCACAGCATCATCACAGCATAATCACAGTATCATCACAGCATCATCACTACATCATCACTGCATCATCACAGAATCATCACTGCGTCATCACAGCATCATCAGAGCATCATCACAGCATCATCACAGCATAATCACAGAATCATCACTGCGTCATCACAGCATCATCATAGCATCATCACATCATCATCACAACATCATCAGTTTCATGTCAGCATCATCACTGCATAATCACTGCATCATCACAGCATCCTCACAGCATCAACACAGCGTCATCAGAGCGTCATCAATGCATCATTACAGCATCATCTCAGTGTAGTCACAGAATTATTACAGCATAATCACTGCATCATCATATCATCACTGCATCATCACTGCATCATCACTGCATCATCACAGCACCATCACAGCATCATTACTTCAGAATCACTGCATCATCACAGCATCCTCACAGCAACATCGCAGCATCATCACAGCATCATCACACTGTCATGACAGCATCATCACTGCATAATCACTGCATAATCTCCGCATAATCACAGCATCATCACATCATCATCACAATATCATCACAGCGTCATCACTACACATCACTGCATCATCACTACATCATCACAGCATCATCACTTCGTCATCATCAGAGCATCATCACAGCATCATCACTGCATCCTCACTGCATCATGAGTGCATCATCATCACAGCATCATAACTGCATCATCAAAGCATCATCTCGGCATAATCACAATGTCATAAATACATCATCACTCCATCATCACAGCATTATCACATCATCATCACAACGTTTTCAGTGTCATCACAGCATCATAACAACGTCATCAAACTGTCATCACAGCATCATCACCAAATCATCACAGAATCATCACAGCATCATTACTGCATCATCACAGCATCTTTGCATCGTCATCAGAGCATCACCACTGCATCATCACATCATCATCTCAGCATCATCACAGCATCATTACTGCTTACTCACTGCATCATCACAGCGTCATGACAGTGTCATCACTGCATCATAACATCATAGCTTCATCATCAGAACATTATCACAGCATCATCACTGCATCATCACATCATCATTATAGCATCTTCACTGTCATCAATACATCATCACAGCATCATCATAAGGTCATCACAGCATCATCAGTGTCATCTCAGCATCATCACTGCATCATGACTGCATTATAGCAGCATAATCACAGCATCATCACAGAATCATCACAGCATCATCATAAGGTCATCACAGCATCATCACTACGTCATCAGATTGTAATCACAGCATCATCACAGTGTCCTCACTGAATCATCACTGCACCATCACTGCACCATCACAGCATCATCTCAGCATCATCATGGCATCATTACTGCATCATCACTGCTTACTCACTGCATCATCACAGCATCATCTCAGCATCATCACAGAATCATTTCTGCATAATCATTGCATTTTCACAGCGTCATCACAGTATCATCACTGCATCATCACAGTGTCATCACAGCATCATCAAAGCATCACGACAGCGTCATCTCACCATCACGACAGCGTCATCAAAGCATCATCACTGCATCATAACAACATCATCTCAGCATCATCACAGAATCATTTCTGCATAATCACTGCATCATCATAGTGTCATCACAGTATATTCACTGCATCATCACATCATCACAGTGTCATCACAGAATCATCACTGAATCATCCAAGCATCATCCAAGCATCATCACAGCATCATCACAACATCATCACAGAGTCATCACAGCATCATCACTGCATAATCACTGCATCATCACAGCATCCTCACATCATCAACACTGCATCATTGCTGCATCATCACATCATTGTCACAGTATCATCAAAATATCATCACAGCATCATCACACCATCATAACAACATCATCACAGCGTCATCACAGTATCGTAAATGCATCATCACTGAATCATCATAGCATCTTCATATCATCATCACAATATCATCACAGCATCATCACTGCATCATCACAGCATCATCACTGCATAATCACTGCATCATCACCACATCATCACAGCATCATCACTGCATAATCACTGCATCATCACAGCATCATCACATCGTCATCAAAACATCATTACAATTATCAACACAACATAATCACAGTGTCATCACAGCATCATCATTGCATCCTTACTGCATGATCACAGCATCTCCGCATCGTAATCACATCATCATCACTGACTCCTCACTGAATCATCACTGTACCATCACTGCATCATCAGAGCATAATCTGAGCATAATCTCAGCATAATCACAGCATCATCACAGAATCATCACAGCATCATTACTGCATCATCACAGCATCTTTGCATCGTCATCAGAGCATCACCACTGCATCATCACTACATCATCACATCATCATCACAGCATTTTAGCTACATAATCACAGAATCATCATAGCGTAACGACAGCATCATCACATCATTACAGCATCATCACAGCGTCATCGTAACATCATGACTGTATCATCACAGCATCATCACAGCATCACCGCAGCGTCATCACTGCATCATCACAGCATCATCACGGCATCGTTACAGCATCGTCATATCATCATAACTGCATCATCACAACAACATAACAAAACCATCAAAGCATCGTCACAGCATCATCACCGCGTCATCACAGCGTCATAACTGCATCGTCACTGCATCTAAACTGCATCATCACAAAATCATCACAGCTTCATCACTGCAGCATCACAGCATCATCAAAGCATCATCGCAGCATCATCACATCATCATCACTGCATCATCACAGAATCATTACTGTTTACTCACTGCGGCATCACAGCATTATCACGGTGTCATAACTGCATCATCACTGCACCATTACTGCATCATCACAGTGTCATCTCAGCATCATCACAGCATCATTACTGCCTAATCATTGCATTATCACAACGTCATCACAGTATCATCAGTGCATCATCACAGCATCATTACTGCATCATCACTGCATCATCACAGAATCACGATAGTGTCATCACAGCGTCATCACTGCATCATCACAGCGTCATCTCAGCATCATCAGAGACTCATCACAGCGTCATCACTGCATCATCACTGCATCACCACAGTATCATCACAGCATCATCACAAAATTATAAGAGCGTCATCACAGCGTTATTACTGCATCATCACAGCATCAATAGAGCATCATCACAGCGTCATCACAGCGTTATCACAGCGTCATCACAGCATCATCACAGCATCACGACATCATCATCACAGCTTCACGACAGTGTCATGAGAGCGTCTTCACAGCATCATCACTACATCATCACAGCATCATCACTGCGTCATCAGAGCATCATCACAAAATCATCACAGCGTCATTACTGCATCATCACTGCATCATCACAGCGTCATCACCGCATCATCACTGCATTGTCACAACATCATGGCGTCATAATAACTGCATCATAACAGCATGATCAAAGCATCATCACAGCGTCATCACAGCGTCATAACTGCATAAACACTGCATCATCAAAGAACCATCAGCATCATCACAGCGTCATAACAGCATCATCAGAGCATCATCACATCGTCATCACATCGTCATCAAAGAATCTTCACAGCATCATCGCTATGTCATCATAGCATCATCATAATATTATCACAGCTTCATCACAGCGTCATAACAACATCATCACTGCATCATCACAGCATCATCATTATTGCATCATGACTGCATCATTACAGCATCATCAGAGCAGAATCAGTGCGTCGTCACAGCATCATTACTGCATCACCACATCACCACTGTGTTATCGCAGCGTCATCACAGCATCATCACAACATCATCACAGAATCATCACAGCATCATTGCAGCATCATCACATCATCATCACAGCGTCATCACAACATCATCGTAGCATCATCATGCATCATCACAGCATCATTACTGCATCATCACAGCATCATCACAGCATCATCACTGCATCATCACTGAATAATCACAGCATCATCACTGCATCATCACGGCATCGTTACAGCATCGTCATATCATCATAACTGCATCATCACAACAACATAACAAAATCATCAAAGCATCATCACAGCATCATCACCGCGTCATCACAGCGTCATAACTGCATCATCACTGCATCTAAACTGCATCATCAAAAAATCATCACTGCATCACATCATAATCACAAGCGTCATCACAGCATCATCACTGCGTTATCACAGCATCATCTCAGCATCATCACAGTATCATTACTGCTTATTCACTGCATCATCACAACATCATCACAGCGTCATTACAGTGTCATAAATGCATCATCACAGTGTCATCAAAGCGTCCTAACTGCATAATCACTGCATCATCGCAGCTTCATCACAGCATCATGACAGCGTCATCACAGCATCAAAAATGCATAATCACTTCATCCTCACATCATCATCATAGCATCATAGCTGCATAATCATAGAGTCATCACAGCATCATCACTACATCATCAAATTGTCATCACTGTATCATCACAGCATCATCATAGCATCATCACTGCATAATCACAGTGTCATAACAGCATCATTACAACACCATGACTACGTCATCACAGCATCACGACAGCGTCATTACAGTGTCATCACAGCATCATCACTGCATTATCACAACATCATCACAACATCATCACTGCGTCATCAGAGCGTCATCACTACATAATCACTTCTTACTCAGTGAATCATCACTGCATCATCACATCATCACAGCATCATCTCAGCATAATCACAGTATCATCACAGCGTCATCACTACATCATCAATGCATCATCACTGCATCATCACAGCATCATCACTGCATCATCACAGCATCATCAGAGCATCATCACAGCATCATCACAACATCATCACAGAGTCATCACAGCATCATCACTGCATAATCACTGCATCATCACAGCATCCTCACAGCATCAATACAGCGTCATCACAACGTCAACAATGAATCATTACAGCATCATCTCAGTATAGTCACAGCATAATCACTGCATAATCACTGCATCATCATATCGTCATCACTGCATCATCACTGCATCATCACAGCACCATCACAGCATCATTACTGCAGAATCACTGCATCATCACAGCATCATAGCTGCATAATCACAGCATCATCACATCATCATCGCATAGTCATCACAGCGTCATCACTGCATCATCACAGCATCATCACAGCATCATTACTGCAGAATCACTGCATCATCACAGCATCCTCACAGCAACATCGCAGCATCATCACAGCATCATCGCATCATCATCACAGTGTCATGACAGCATCATCACTGCATAATCACCGCATAATCACAGCATCATCACAGCATAATCACAGTATCATCACAGCGTCATCACTACATCATCACTGCATCATCACAGAATCATCACTGCGTCATCACAGCATCATCAGAGCATCATCACAGCATCATCACAGCATAATCACAGAATCATCACTGCGTCATCACAGCATCATCATAGCATCATCACATCATCATCACAACATCATCAGTTTCATGTCAGCATCATCACTGCATAATCACTGCATCATCACAGCATCCTCACAGCATCAACACAGCGTCATCACAGCGTCATCAATGCATCATTACAGCATCATCTCAGTATAGTCACAGAATTATTACAGCATAATCACTGCATCATCATATCATCACTGCATCATCACTGCATCATCACTGCATCATCACAGCACCATCACAGCATCATTACTTCAGAATCACTGCATCATCACAGCATCCTCACAGCAACATCGCAGCATCATCACAGCATCATCACACTGTCATGACAGCATCATCACTGCATAATCACTGCATAATCTCCGCATAATCACAGCATCATCACATCATCATCACAATATCATCACAGCGTCATCACTACACATCACTGCATCATCACTACATCATCACAGCATCATCGCTTCGTCATCATCAGAGCATCATCACAGCATCCTCACTGCATCATGAGTGCATCATCATCACAGCATCATAACTGCATCATCAAAGCATCATCTCGGCATAATCACAATGTCATAAATACATCATCACTCCATCATCACAGCATTATCACATCATCATCACAACGTTTTCAGTGTCATCACAGCATCATAACAACGTCATCAAACTGTCATCACAGCATCATCACCAAATCATCACAGAATCATCACAGCATCATTACTGCATCATCACAGCATCTTTGCATCGTCATCAGAGCATCACAACTGCATCATCACATCATCATCTCAGCATCATCACAGCATCATTACTGCTTACTCACTGCATCATCACAGCGTCATGACAGTGTCATCACTGCATCATAACATCATAGCTTCATCATCAGAACATTATCACAGCATCATCACTGCATCATCACATCATCATTATAGCATCTTCACTGTCATCAATACATCATCACAGCATCATCATAAGGTCATCACAGCATCATCAGTGTCATCTCAGCATCATCACTGCATCATGACTGCATCATAGCAGCATAATCACAGCATCATCACAGAATCATCACAGCATCATCATAAGGTCATCACAGCATCATCACTACGTCATCAGATTGTAATCACAGCATCATCACAGTGTCCTCACTGAATCATCACTGCACCATCACTGCAACATCACAGCATCATCTCAGCATCATCATGGCATCATTACTGCATCATCACTGCTTACTCACTGCATCATCACAGCATCATCTCAGCATCATCACAGAATCATTTCTGCATAATCATTGCATTTTCACAGCGTCATCACAGTATCATCACTGCATCATCACAGTGTCATCACAGCATCATCAAAGCATCACGACAGCGTCATCTCACCATCACGACAGCGTCATCAAAGCATCATCACTGCATCATAACAACATCATCTCAGCATCATCACAGAATCATTTCTGCATAATCACTGCATCATCATAGTGTCATCACAGTATATTCACTGCATCATCACATCATCACAGTGTCATCACAGAATCATCACTGAATCATCCAAGCATCATCCAAGCATCATCACAGCACCACCAATGCATCATCACAGTATCATCACTGCATAATCACTGCATCATCACCGCATCATCACTGCATCATCACCGCATCATCACATCATCAACACTGCATCATTGCTGCATCATCACATCATTGTCACAGTATCATCAAAATATCATCACAGCATCATCACACCATCATAACAACATCATCACAGCGTCATCACAGTATCGTAAATGCATCATCACAGAATCATCACTGAATCATCATAGCATCTTCATATCATCATCACAATATCATCACAGCATCATCACTGCATCATCACAGCATCATCACTGCATAATCACTGCATCATCACCACATCATCACAGCATCATCACTGCATAATCACTGCATCATCACAGCATCATCACATCGTCATCAAAACATCATTACAAGTATCAACACAACATAATCACAGTGTCATCACAGCATCATCATTGCATCCTTACTGCATGATCACAGCATCTCCGCATCGTAATCACATCATCATCACTGACTCCTCACTGAATCATCACTGTACCATCACTGCATCATCAGAGCATAATCTGAGCATAATCTCAGCATAATCACAGCATCATCACAGAATCATCACAGCATCATTACTGCATCATCACAGCATCTTTGCATCGTCATCAGAGCATCACCACTGCATCATCACTACATCATCACATCATCATCACAGCATTTTAGCTACATAATCACAGAATCATCATAGCGTAACGACAGCATCATCACAACATCATTACAGCATCATCACAGCGTCATCGTAACATCATGACTGTATCATCACAGCATCATCACAGCATCACCGCAGCGTCATCACTGCATCATCACAGCATCATCACAGCATCATCACGGCATCGTTACAGCATCGTCATATCATCATAACTGCATCATCACAACAACATAACAAAATCATCAAAGCATCGTCACAGCATCATCACCGCGTCATCACAGCGTCATAACTGCATCGTCACTGCATCTAAACTGCATCATCACAAAATTATCACAGCTTCATCACTGCAGCATCACAGCATCATCAAAGCATCATCGCAGCATCATCACATCATCATCACTGCATCATCACAGAATCATTACTGTTTACTCACTGCGGCATCACAGCATTATCACGGTGTCATAACTGCATCATCACTGCACCATTACTGCATCATCACAGTGTCATCTCAGCATCATCACAGCATCATTACTGCCTAATCATTGCATTATCACAACGTCATCACAGTATCATCAGTGCATCATCACAGCATCATTACTGCATCATCACTGCATCATCACAGAATCACGATAGTGTCATCACAGCGTCATCACTGCATCATCACAGCGTCATCTCAGCATCATCAGAGACTCATCAAGGCGTCATCACTGCATCATCACTGCATCACCACAGTATCATCACAGCATCATCACAAAATTATAAGAGCGTCATCACAGCGTTATTACTGCATCATCACAGCATCAATAGAGCATCATCACAGCGTCATCACAGCGTTATCACAGCGTCATCACAGCATCATCACAGCATCACGACATCATCATCACAGCTTCACGACAGTGTCATGAGAGCGTCTTCACAGCATCATCACTACATCATCACAGCATCATCACTGCGTCATCAGAGCATCATCACAAAATCATCACAGCGTCATTACTGCATCATCACTGCATCATCACAGCGTCATCACCGCATCATCACTGCATTGTCACAACATCATGGCGTCATAATAACTGCATCATAACAGCATGATCAAAGCATCATCACAGCGTCATCACAGCGTCATAACTGCATAAACACTGCATCATCAAAGAACCATCACAGCATCATCACAGCGTCATAACAGCATCATCAGAGCATCATCACATCGTCATCACATCGTCATCAAAGAATCTTCACAGCATCATCGCTATGTCATCATAGCATCATCATAATATTATCACAGCTTCATCACAGCGTCATAACAACATCATCACTGCATCATCACAGCATCATTGCAGCATCATCACATCATCATCACAGCGTCATCACAACATCATCGTAGCATCATCATGCATCATCACAGCATCATTACTGCATCATCACAGCATCATCACAGCATCACCACTGCATCATCACTGAATAATCACAGCATCATCACTGCATCATCACGGCATCGTTACAGCATCGTCATATCATCATAACTGCGTCATCACAACAACATAACAAAATCATCAAAGCATCATCACAGCATCATCACCGCGTCATCACAGCGTCATAACTGCATCGTCACTGCATCTAAACTGCATCATCACAAAATCATCACTGCATCACATCATAATCACAACATCATCAAAGCGTCATCACAGCATCATCACTGCGTTATCACAGCATCATCTCAGCATCATCACAGTATCATTACTGCTTATTCACTGCATCATCACAACATCATCACAGCGTCATTACAGTGTCATAAATGCATCATCACAGTGTCATCAAAGCGTCCTAACTGCATAATCACTGCATCATCGCAGCTTCATCACAGCATCATGACAGCGTCATCACAGCATCAAAAATGCATAATCACTTCATCCTCACATCATCACCATAGCATCATAGCTGCATAATCATAGAGTCATCACAGCATCATCACTACATCATCAAATTGTCATCACTGCATCATCACAGCATCATCATAGCATCATCACTGCATAATCACAGTGTCATAACAGCATCATTACAACACCATGACTACGTCATCACAGCATCACGACAGCGTCATTACAGTGTCATCACAGCATCATCACTGCATTATCACAACATCATCACAACATCATCACTGCGTCATCAGAGCGTCATCACTACATAATCACTTCTTACTCAGTGAATCATCACTGCATCATCACATCATCACAGCATCATCTCAGCATAATCACAGTATCATCACAGCGTCATCACTACATCATCAATGCATCATCACTGCATCATCACAGCATCATCACTGCATCATCACAGCATCCTCACAGCATCAATACAGCGTCATCACAACGTCAACAATGCATCATTACAGCATCATCTCAGTATAGTCACAGCATAATCACTGCATAATCACTGCATCATCATATCGTCATCACTGCATCATCACTGCATCATCACAGCACCATCACAGCATCATTACTGCATCATCACAAAATCCTCACAAAAAACATCGCAGCATCATCACAGCATCATCGCATCATCATCACAGTGTCATGACAGCATCATCACTGCATAATCACCGCATAATCACAGCATCATCACAGCATAATCACAGTATCATCACAGCGTCATCACTACATCATCACTGCATCATCACAGAATCATCACTGCGTCATCACAGCATCATCAGAGCATCATCACAGCATCATCACAGCATAATCACAGTATCATCACAGCATCATCACAGAATCATCACTGCGTCATCACAGCATCATCAGAGCATCATCACAGCATCATCACATCATCATGTCAGCATCATCACATCATCATCTCAGCATCATTACTGCTTACTCACTGCATCATCATAGCATCATCACATCATCATCACAACATCATCAGTTTCATGTCAGCATCATCACTGCATAATCACTGCATCATCACAGCATCCTCACAGCATCAACACAGCGTCATCACAGCGTCATCAATGCATCATTACAGCATCATCTCAGTATAGTCACAGAATTATTACAGCATAATCACTGCATCATCATATCATCACTGCATCATCACTGCATCATCACTGCATCATCACAGCACCATCACAGCATCATTACTTCAGAATCACTGCATCATCACAGCATCCTCACAGCAACATCGCAGCATCATCACAGCACCATCACACTGTCATGACAGCATCATCACTGCATAATCACTGCATAATCTCCGCATAATCACAGCATCATCACATCATCATCACAATATCATCACAGCGTCACCACTACACATCACTGCATCATCACTACATCATCACAGCATCATCACTTCGTCATCATCAGAGCATCATCACAGCATCATCACTGCATCCTCACTGCATCATGAGTGCATCATCATCACAGCATCATAACTGCATCATCAAAGCATCATCTCGGCATAATCACAATGTCATAAATACATCATCACTCCATCATCACAGCATTATCACATCATCATCACAACGTTTTCAGTGTCATCACAGCATCATAACAACGTCATCAAACTGTCATCACAGCATCATCACCAAATCATCACAGAATCATCACAGCATCATTACTGCATCATCACAGCATCTTTGCATCGTCATCAGAGCATCACCACTGCATCATCACATCATCATCTCAGCATCATCACAGCATCATTACTGCTTACTCACTGCATCATCACAGCGTCATGACAGTGTCATCACTTCATCATAACATCATAGCTTCATCATCAGAACATTATCACAGCACCATCACTGCATCATCACATCATCATTATAGCATCTTCACTGTCATCAATACATCATCACAGCATCATCACATCATTATCACAGCATCATCAGTGTCATCTCAGCATCATCACTGCATCATGACTGCATCATAGCAGCATAATCACAGCATCATCACAGAATCATCACAGCATCATCATAAGGTCATCACAGCATCATCACTACGTCATCAGATTGTAATCACAGCATCATCACAGTGTCCTCACTGAATCATCACTGCACCATCACTGCAACATCACAGCATCATCTCAGCATCATCACAGAATCATTTCTGCATAATCATTGCATTTTCACAGCGTCATCACAGTATCATCACTGCATCATCACAGTGTCATCACAGCATCATCAAAGCATCACGACAGCGTCATCTCACCATCACGACAGCGTCATCAAAGCATCATCACTGCATCATAACAACATCATCTCAGCATCATCACAGAATCATTTCTGCATAATCACTGCATCATCATAGTGTCATCACAGTATATTCACTGCATCATCACATCATCACAGTGTCATCACAGAATCATCACTGAATCATCCAAGCATCATCCAAGCATCATCACAGCATCATCACAACATCATCACAGAGTCATCACAGCATCATCACTGCATAATCACTGCATCATCACAGCATCCTCACATCATCAACACTGCATCATTGCTGCATCATCACATCATTGTCACAGTATCATCAAAATATCATCACAGCATCATCACACCATCATAACAACATCATCACAGCGTCATCACAGTATCGTAAATGCATCATCACAGAATCATCACTGAATCATCATAGCATCTTCATATCATCATCACAATATCATCACTGCATCATCACAGCATCATCACTGCATAATCACTGCATCATCACCACATCATCACAGCATCATCACTGCATAATCACTGCATCATCACAGCATCATCACATCGTCATCAAAACATCATTACAAGTATCAACACAACATAATCACAGTGTCATCACAGCATCATCATTGCATCCTTACTGCATGATCACAGCATCTCCGCATCGTAATCACATCATCATCACTGACTCCTCACTGAATCATCACTGTACCATCACTGCATCATCAGAGCATAATCTGAGCATAATCTCAGCATAATCACAGCATCATCACAGAATCATCACAGCATCATTACTGCATCATCACAGCATCTTTGCATCGTCATCAGAGCATCACCACTGCATCATCACTACATCATCACATCATCATCACAGCATTTTAGCTACATAATCACAGAATCATCATAGCGTAACGACAGCATCATCACATCATTACAGCATCATCACAGCGTCATCGTAACATCATGACTGTATCATCACAGCATCATCACAGCATCACCGCAGCGTCATCACTGCATCATCACAGCATCATCACGGCATCGTTACAGCATCGTCATATCATCATAACTGCATCATCACAACAACATAACAAAATCATCAAAGCATCGTCACAGCATCATCACCGCGTCATCACAGCGTCATAACTGCATCGTCACTGCATCTAAACTGCATCATCACAAAATCATCACAGCTTCATCACTGCAGCATCACAGCATCATCAAAGCATCATTGCAGCATCATCACATCATCATCACTGCATCATCACAGAATCATTACTGTTTACTCACTGCGGCATCACAGCATTATCACGGTGTCATAACTGCATCATCACTGCACCATTACTGCATCATCACAGTGTCATCTCAGCATCATCACAGCATCATTACTGCCTAATCATTGCATTATCACAACGTCATCACAGTATCATCAGTGCATCATCACAGCATCATTACTGCATCATCACATCATCATCACAGAATCACGATAGTGTCATCACAGCGTCATCACTGCGTCATCACAGCGTCATCTCAGCATCATCAGAGACTCATCACAGCGTCATCACTGCATCATCACTGCATCACCACAGTATCATCACAGCATCATCACAAAATTATAAGAGCGTCATCAGAGCGTTATTACTGCATCATCACAGCATCAATAGAGCATCATCACAGCGTCATCACAGCGTTATCACAGCGTCATCACAGCATCATCACAGCATCACGACATCATCATCACAGCTTCACGACAGTGTCATGAGAGCGTCTTCACAGCATCATCACTACATCATCACAGCATCATCACTGCGTCATCAGAGCATCATCACAAAATCATCACAGCGTCATTACTGCATCATCACTGCATCATCACAGCGTCATCACCGCATCATCACTGCATTGTCACAACATCATGGCGTCATAATAACTGCATCATAACAGCATGATCAAAGCATCATCACAGCGTCATCACAGCGTCATAACTGCATAAACACTGCATCATCAAAGAACCATCACAGCATCATCACAGCGTCATAACAGCATCATCAGAGCATCATCACATCGTCATCACATCGTCATCAAAGAATCTTCACAGCATCATCGCTATGTCATCATAGCATCATCATAATATTATCACAGCTTCATCACAGCGTCATAACAACATCATCACTGCATCATCACAGCATCATCATTATTGCATCATGACTGCATCATCACAGCATCATCAGAGCAGAATCAGTGCATAATCACAGTGTCATAACAGCATCATTACAACACCATGACTACGTCATCACAGCATCACGACAGCGTCATTACAGTGTCATCACAGCATCATCACTGCATTATCACAACATCATCACAACATCATCAGTGCGTCATCAGAGCGTCATCACTACATAATCACTTCTTACTCAGTGAATCACCACTGCATCATAACATCATCACAGCATCATCTCAGCATAATCACAGTATCATCACAGCGTCATCACTACATCATCAATGCATCATCACTGCATCATCACAGCATCATCACTGCATCATCACAGCATCCTCACAGCATCAATACAGCGTCATCACAACGTCAACAATGCATCATTACAGCATCATCTCAGTATAGTCACAGCATAATCACTGCATAATCACTGCATCATCATATCGTCATCACTGCATCATCACTGCATCATCACAGCACCATCACAGCATCATTACTGCATCATCACAAAATCCTCACAAAAAACATCGCAGCATCATCACAGCATCATCGCATCATCATCACAGTGTCATGACAGCATCATCACTGCATAATCACCGCATAATCACAGCATCATCACAGCATAATCACAGTATCATCACAGCGTCATCACTACATCATCACTGCATCATCACAGAATCATCACTGCGTCATCACAGCATCATCAGAGCATCATCACAGCATCATCACAGCATAATCACAGTATCATCACAGCATCATCACAGAATCATCACTGCGTCATCACAGCATCATCAGAGCATCATCACAGCATCATCACATCATCATGTCAGCATCATCACATCATCATCTCAGCATCATTACTGCTTACTCACTGCATCATCATAGCATCATCACATCATCATCACAACATCATCAGTTTCATGTCAGCATCATCACTGCATAATCACTGCATCATCACAGCATCCTCACAGCATCAACACAGCGTCATCACAGCGTCATCAATGCATCATTACAGCATCATCTCAGTATAGTCACAGAATTATTACAGCATAATCACTGCATCATCATATCATCACTGCATCATCACTGCATCATCACTGCATCATCACAGCACCATCACAGCATCATTACTTCAGAATCACTGCATCATCACAGCATCCTCACAGCAACATCGCAGCATCATCACAGCACCATCACACTGTCATGACAGCATCATCACTGCATAATCACTGCATAATCTCCGCATAATCACAGCATCATCACATCATCATCACAATATCATCACAGCGTCACCACTACACATCACTGCATCATCACTACATCATCACAGCATCATCACTTCGTCATCATCAGAGCATCATCACAGCATCATCACTGCATCCTCACTGCATCATGAGTGCATCATCATCACAGCATCATAACTGCATCATCAAAGCATCATCTCGGCATAATCACAATGTCATAAATACATCATCACTCCATCATCACAGCATTATCACATCATCATCACAACGTTTTCAGTGTCATCACAGCATCATAACAACGTCATCAAACTGTCATCACAGCATCATCACCAAATCATCACAGAATCATCACAGCATCATTACTGCATCATCACAGCATCTTTGCATCGTCATCAGAGCATCACCACTGCATCATCACATCATCATCTCAGCATCATCACAGCATCATTACTGCTTACTCACTGCATCATCACAGCGTCATGACAGTGTCATCACTTCATCATAACATCATAGCTTCATCATCAGAACATTATCACAGCACCATCACTGCATCATCACATCATCATTATAGCATCTTCACTGTCATCAATACATCATCACAGCATCATCACATCATTATCACAGCATCATCAGTGTCATCTCAGCATCATCACTGCATCATGACTGCATCATAGCAGCATAATCACAGCATCATCACAGAATCATCACAGCATCATCATAAGGTCATCACAGCATCATCACTACGTCATCAGATTGTAATCACAGCATCATCACAGTGTCCTCACTGAATCATCACTGCACCATCACTGCAACATCACAGCATCATCTCAGCATCATCACAGAATCATTTCTGCATAATCATTGCATTTTCACAGCGTCATCACAGTATCATCACTGCATCATCACAGTGTCATCACAGCATCATCAAAGCATCACGACAGCGTCATCTCACCATCACGACAGCGTCATCAAAGCATCATCACTGCATCATAACAACATCATCTCAGCATCATCACAGAATCATTTCTGCATAATCACTGCATCATCATAGTGTCATCACAGTATATTCACTGCATCATCACATCATCACAGTGTCATCACAGAATCATCACTGAATCATCCAAGCATCATCCAAGCATCATCACAGCATCATCACAACATCATCACAGAGTCATCACAGCATCATCACTGCATAATCACTGCATCATCACAGCATCCTCACATCATCAACACTGCATCATTGCTGCATCATCACATCATTGTCACAGTATCATCAAAATATCATCACAGCATCATCACACCATCATAACAACATCATCACAGCGTCATCACAGTATCGTAAATGCATCATCACAGAATCATCACTGAATCATCATAGCATCTTCATATCATCATCACAATATCATCACTGCATCATCACAGCATCATCACTGCATAATCACTGCATCATCACCACATCATCACAGCATCATCACTGCATAATCACTGCATCATCACAGCATCATCACATCGTCATCAAAACATCATTACAAGTATCAACACAACATAATCACAGTGTCATCACAGCATCATCATTGCATCCTTACTGCATGATCACAGCATCTCCGCATCGTAATCACATCATCATCACTGACTCCTCACTGAATCATCACTGTACCATCACTGCATCATCAGAGCATAATCTGAGCATAATCTCAGCATAATCACAGCATCATCACAGAATCATCACAGCATCATTACTGCATCATCACAGCATCTTTGCATCGTCATCAGAGCATCACCACTGCATCATCACTACATCATCACATCATCATCACAGCATTTTAGCTACATAATCACAGAATCATCATAGCGTAACGACAGCATCATCACATCATTACAGCATCATCACAGCGTCATCGTAACATCATGACTGTATCATCACAGCATCATCACAGCATCACCGCAGCGTCATCACTGCATCATCACAGCATCATCACGGCATCGTTACAGCATCGTCATATCATCATAACTGCATCATCACAACAACATAACAAAATCATCAAAGCATCGTCACAGCATCATCACCGCGTCATCACAGCGTCATAACTGCATCGTCACTGCATCTAAACTGCATCATCACAAAATCATCACAGCTTCATCACTGCAGCATCACAGCATCATCAAAGCATCATTGCAGCATCATCACATCATCATCACTGCATCATCACAGAATCATTACTGTTTACTCACTGCGGCATCACAGCATTATCACGGTGTCATAACTGCATCATCACTGCACCATTACTGCATCATCACAGTGTCATCTCAGCATCATCACAGCATCATTACTGCCTAATCATTGCATTATCACAACGTCATCACAGTATCATCAGTGCATCATCACAGCATCATTACTGCATCATCACATCATCATCACAGAATCACGATAGTGTCATCACAGCGTCATCACTGCGTCATCACAGCGTCATCTCAGCATCATCAGAGACTCATCACAGCGTCATCACTGCATCATCACTGCATCACCACAGTATCATCACAGCATCATCACAAAATTATAAGAGCGTCATCAGAGCGTTATTACTGCATCATCACAGCATCAATAGAGCATCATCACAGCGTCATCACAGCGTTATCACAGCGTCATCACAGCATCATCACAGCATCACGACATCATCATCACAGCTTCACGACAGTGTCATGAGAGCGTCTTCACAGCATCATCACTACATCATCACAGCATCATCACTGCGTCATCAGAGCATCATCACAAAATCATCACAGCGTCATTACTGCATCATCACTGCATCATCACAGCGTCATCACCGCATCATCACTGCATTGTCACAACATCATGGCGTCATAATAACTGCATCATAACAGCATGATCAAAGCATCATCACAGCGTCATCACAGCGTCATAACTGCATAAACACTGCATCATCAAAGAACCATCACAGCATCATCACAGCGTCATAACAGCATCATCAGAGCATCATCACATCGTCATCACATCGTCATCAAAGAATCTTCACAGCATCATCGCTATGTCATCATAGCATCATCATAATATTATCACAGCTTCATCACAGCGTCATAACAACATCATCACTGCATCATCACAGCATCATCATTATTGCATCATGACTGCATCATCACAGCATCATCAGAGCAGAATCAGTGCATAATCACAGTGTCATAACAGCATCATTACAACACCATGACTACGTCATCACAGCATCACGACAGCGTCATTACAGTGTCATCACAGCATCATCACTGCATTATCACAACATCATCACAACATCATCAGTGCGTCATCAGAGCGTCATCACTACATAATCACTTCTTACTCAGTGAATCACCACTGCATCATAACATCATCACAGCATCATCTCAGCATAATCACAGTATCATCACAGCGTCATCACTACATCATCAATGCATCATCACTGCATCATCACTGCATCATCACAGCATCATCACAGCATCATCAGAGCATCATCACAGCATCATCACAGAGTCATCACAGCATCATCACTGCATAATCACTGCATCATCACAGCATCCTCACAGCATCAATACAGCGTCATCACAACGTCAACAATGCATCATTACAGCATCATCTCAGTATAGTCACAGCATAATCACTGCATAATCACTGCATCATCATATCGTCATCACAGCATCATCACAGCATAATCACTGTATCATCACAGCGTCATCACTACATCATCACTGCATCATCACAGAATCATCACTGCGTCATCACAGCATCATCAGAGCATCATCACAGCATCATCACAGCATCATTACTGCAGAATCACTGCATCATCACAGCATCCTCACAGCAACATCGCAGCATCATCACAGCATCATCGCATCATCATCACAGTGTCATGACAGCATCATCACTGCATAATCACCGGATCATCATATCGTCATCACTGCATCATCACTGCATCATCACAGCACCATCACAGCATCATTACTGCAGAATCGCTGCATCATCACAGCATCATAGCTGCATAATCACAGCATCATCACATCATCATCGCATAGTCATCACAGCGTCATCACTGCATCATCACAGCATCATCACTGCAGAATCACTGCATCATAACAGCATCCTCACAGCAACATCGCAGCATCATCACAGCATCATCGCATCATCATCACAACATCATCACAGTGTCATGACAGCATCATCACTGCATAATCACCGCATAATCACAGCATCATCACAGCATAATCACAGTATCATCACAGCGTCATCACTACATCATCACTGCATCATCACAGAATCATCACTGCGTCATCACAGCATCATCAGAGCATCATCACAGCATCATCAGAGCATCATCACAGCATCATCACATCATCATCTCAGCATCATTACTGCTTACTCACTGCATCATCATAGCATCATCACATCATCATCACAACATCATCAGTTTCATGTCAGCATCATCACTGCATCATCACAGCATCATCACAGCATCCTCACAGCATCAACACAGCGTCATCACAGCGTCATCAATGCATCATTACAGCATCATCTCAGTATAGTCACAGAATTATTACAGCATAATCACTGCATCATCATATCATCACTGCATCATCACAGCACCATCACAGCATCATTACTTCAGAATCACTGCATCATTACTTCAGAATCACTGCATCATCACAGCATCCTCACAGCAACATTGCAGCATCATCACAGCATCATCACACTGTCATGACAGCATCATCACTGCATAATCACTGCATAATCTCCGCATAATCACAGCATCATCACATCATCATCACAATATCATCACAGCGTCATCACTACACATCACTGCATCATCACTACATCACCACAGCATCATCACTTCGTCATCATCAGAGCATCATCACAGCATCATCACTGCATCCTCACTGCATCATGAGTGCATCATCATCACAGCATCATAACTGCATCATCAAAGCATCATCTCGGCATAATCACAATGTCATAAATACATCATCACTCCATCATCACAGCATTATCACATCATCATCACAACGTTTTCAGTGTCATCACAGCATCATAACAACGTCATCAAACTGTCATCACAGCATCATCACCAAATCATCACAGAATCATCACAGCATCATTACTGCATCATCACAGCATCTTTGCATCGTCATCAGAGCATCACCACTGCATCATCACATCATCATCTCAGCATCATCACAGCATCATTACTGCTTACTCACTGCATCATCACAGCGTCATGACAGTGTCATCACTGCATCATAACATCATAGCTTCATCATCAGAACATTATCACAGCATCATCACTGCATCATCACATCATCATTATAGCATCTTCACTGTCATCAATACATCATCACAGCATCATCACATCATTATCACAGCATCATCAGTGTCATCTCAGCATCATCACTGCATCATGACTGCATCATAGCAGCATAATCACAGCATCATCACAGAATCATCACAGCATCATCATAAGGTCATCACAGCATCATCACTACGTCATCAGATTGTAATCACAGCATCATCACAGTGTCCTCACTGAATCATCACTGCACCATCACTGCACCATCACAGCATCATCTCAGCATCATCATGGCATCATTACTGCATCATCACTGCTTACTCACTGCATCATCACAGCATCATCTCAGCATCATCACAGAATCATTTCTGCATAATCATTGCATTTTCACAGCGTCATCACAGTATCATCACTGCATCATCACAGTGTCATCACAGCATCATCAAAGCATCACGACAGCGTCATCTCACCATCACGACAGCGTCATCAAAGCATCATCACTGCATCATAACAACATCATCTCAGCATCATCACAGAATCATTTCTGCATAATCACTGCATCATCATAGTGTCATCACAGCATATTCACTGCATCATCACATCATCACAGTGTCATCACAGAATCATCACTGAATCATCCAAGCATCATCCAAGCATCATCACAGCACCACCAATGCATCATCACAGTATCATCACTGCATAATCACTGCATCATCACCGCATCATCACATCATCAACACTGCATCATTGCTGCATCATCACATCATTGTCACAGTATCATCAAAATATCATCACAGCATCATCACACCATCATAACAACATCATCACAGCGTCATCACAGTATCGTAAATGCATCATCACAGAATCATCACTGAATCATCATAGCATCTTCATATCATCATCACAATATCATCACAGCATCATCGCATCATCATCACAGTGTCATGACAGCATCATCACTGCATAATCACCGCATAATCACAGCATCATCACAGCATAATCACAGTATCATCACAGCGTCATCACTACATCATCACTGCATCATCACAGAATCATCACTGCGTCATCACAGCATCATCAGAGCATCATCACAGCATCATCACAGCATAATCACAGTATCATCACAGCATCATCACTACATCATCACTGCATCATCACAGAATCATCACTGCGTCATCACAGCATCATCAGAGCATCATCACAGCATCATCACATCATTATCTCAGCATCATTACTGCTTACTCACTGCATCATCATAGCATCATCACATCATCATCACAACATCATCAGTTTCATGTCAGCATCATCACTGCATAATCACTGCATCATCACAGCATCCTCACAGCATCAACACAGCGTCATCACAGCGTCATCAATGCATCATTACAGCATCATCTCAGTATAGTCACAGAATTATTACAGCATAATCACTGCATCATCATATCATCACTGCATCATCACTGCATCATCACAGCATCATCACAGCATCATTACTTCAGAATCACTGCATCATCACAGCATCCTCACAGCAACATCGCAGCATCATCACAGCATCATCACACTGTCATGACAGCATCATCACTGCATAATCACTGCATAATCTCCGCATAATCACAGCATCATCACATCATCATCACAATATCATCACAGCGTCATCACTACACATCACTGCATCATCACTACATCATCACTACACATCACTGCATCATCACTACATCATCACAGCATCATCACTTCGTCATCATCAGAGCATCATCACAGCATCATCACTGCATCCTCACTGCATCATGAGTGCATCATCATCACAGCATCATAACTGCATCATCAAAGCATCATCTCGGCATAGTCACAATGTCATTAATACATCATCACTCCATCATCACAGCATTATCACATCATCATCACAACGTTTTCAGTGTCATCACAGCATCATAACAACGTCATCAAACTGTCATCACAGCATCATCACCAAATCATCACAGAATCATCACAGCATCATTACTGCATCATCACAGCATCTTTGCATCGTCATCAGAGCATCACCACTGCATCATCACATCATCATCTCAGCATCATCACAGCATCATTACTGCTTACTCACTGCATCATCACAGCGTCATGACAGTGTCATCACTGCATCATAACATCATAGCTTCATCATCAGAACATTATCACAGCATCATCACTGCATCATCACATCATCATTATAGCATCTTCACTGTCATCAATACATCATCACAGCATCATCACATCATTATCACAGCATCATCAGTGTCATCTCAGCATCATCACTGCATCATGACTGCATCATAGCAGCATAATCACAGCATCATCACAGAATCATCACAGCATCATCATAAGGTCATCACAGCATCATCAAAGCATCACGACAGCGTCATCTCACCATCACGACAGCGTCATCAAAGCATCATCACTGCATCATAACAACATCATCTCAGCATTATCACAGAATCATTTCTGCATAATCACTGCATCATCATAGTGTCATCACAGTATATTCACTGCATCATCACATCATCACAGTATCATCACTGCATAATCACTGCATCATCACCGCATCATCACATCATCAACACTGCATCATTGCTGCATCATCACATCATTGTCACAGTATCATCAAAATATCATCACAGCATCATCACACCATCATAACAACATCATCACAGCGTCATCACAGTATCGTAAATGCATCATCACAGAATCATCACTGAATCATCATAGCATCTTCATATCATCATCACAATATCATCACAGCATCATCACTGCATCATCACTGCATCATCACTGCATAATCACTGCATCATCACCACATCATCACAGCATCATCACTGCATAATCACTGCATCATCACAGCATCATCACATCGTCATCAAAACATCATTACAAGTATCAACACAACATAATCACAGTATCATCACAGCATCATCATTGCATCCTTACTGCATGATCACAGCATCTCCGCATCGTAATCACATCATCATCACTGACTCCACACTGAATCATCACTGTACCATCACTGCATCATCAGAGCATAATCTGAGCATAATCTCAGCATAATCACAGCATCATCACAGAATCATCACAGCATCATTACTGCATCATCACAGCATCTTTGCATCGTCATCAGAGCATCACCACTGCATCATCACTATATCATCACATCATCATCACAGCATTTTAGCTACATAATCACAGAATCATCATAGCGTAACGACAGCATCATCACAACATCATTACAGCATCATCACAGCGTCATCGTAACATCATGACTGTATCATCACAGCATCATCACAGCATCACCGCAGCGTCATCACTGCATCATCACAGCATCATCACGGCATCGTTACAGCATCGTCATATCATCATAACTGCATCATCACAACAACATAACAAAATCATCAAAGCATCGTCACAGCATCATCACCGCGTCATCACAGCGTCATAACTGCATCGTCACTGCATCTAAACTGCATCATCACAAAATCATCACAGCTTCATCACTGCAGCATCACAGCATCATCAAAGCATCATCGCAGCATCATCACAACATCATCACAGAGTCATCACAGCATCATCACTGCATAATCACTGCATCATCACAGCATCCTCAGAGCATCAATACAGCGTCGTCACAACGTCAACAATGCATCATTACAGCATCATCTCAGTATAGTCACAGCATAATCACTGCATAATCACTGCATCATCATATCGTCATCACTGCATCATCACTGCATCATCACAGCACCATCACAGCATCATTACTGCAGAATCGCTGCATCATCACAGCATCATAGCTGCATAATCACAGCATCATCACATCATCATCGCATAGTCATCACAGCGTCATCACTGCATCATCACAGCATCATCACAGCATCATTACTGCAGAATCACTGCATCATAACAGCATCCTCACAGCAACATCGCAGCATCATCACAGCATCATCGCATCATCATCACAACATCATCACAGTGTCATGACAGCATCATCACTGCATAATCACCGCATAATCACAGCATCATCACAGCATAATCACAGTATCATCACAGCGTCATCACTACATCATCACTGCATCATCACAGAATCATCACTGCGTCATCACAGCATCATCAGAGCATCATCACAGCATCATCAGAGCATCATCACAGCATCATCACATCATCATCTCAGCATCATTACTGCTTACTCACTGCATCATCATAGCATCATCACATCATCATCACAACATCATCAGTTTCATGTCAGCATCATCACTGCATAATCACTGCATCATCACAGCATCCTCACAGCATCAACACAGCGTCATCACAGCGTCATCAATGCATCATTACAGCATCATCTCAGTATAGTCACAGAATTATTACAGCATAATCACTGCATCATCATATCATCACTGCATCATCACTGCATCATCACTGCATCATCACAGCACCATCACAGCATCATTACTTCAGAATCACTGCATCATCACAGCATCCTCACAGCAACATCGCAGCATCATCACAGCACCATCACACTGTCATGACAGCATCATCACTGCATAATCACTGCATAATCTCCGCATAATCACAGCATCATCACATCATCATCACAATATCATCACAGCGTCATCACTACACATCACTGCATCATCACTACATCATCACAGCATCATCACTTCGTCATCATCAGAGCATCATCACAGCATCATCACTGCATCCTCACTGCATCATGAGTGCATCATCATCACAGCATCATAACTGCATCATCAAAGCATCATCTCGGCATAATCACAATGTCATAAATACATCATCACTCCATCATCACAGCATTATCACATCATCATCACAACGTTTTCAGTGTCATCACAGCATCATAACAACGTCATCAAACTGTCATCACAGCATCATCACCAAATCATCACAGAATCATCACAGCATCATTACTGCATCATCACAGCATCTTTGCATCGTCATCAGAGCATCACCACTGCATCATCACATCATCATCTCAGCATCATCACAGCATCATTACTGCTTACTCACTGCATCATCACAGCGTCATGACAGTGTCATCACTTCATCATAACATCATAGCTTCATCATCAGAACATTCTCACAGCACCATCACTGCATCATCACATCATCATTATAGCATCTTCACTGTCATCAATACATCATCACAGCATCATCACATCATTATCACAGCATCATCAGTGTCATCTCAGCATCATCACTGCATCATGACTGCATCATAGCAGCATAATCACAGCATCATCACAGAATCATCACAGCATCATCATAAGGTCATCACAGCATCATCACTACGTCATCAGATTGTAATCACAGCATCATCACAGTGTCCTCACTGAATCATCACTGCACCATCACTGCAACATCACAGCATCATCTCAGCATCATCACAGAATCATTTCTGCATAATCATTGCATTTTCACAGCGTCATCACAGTATCATCACTGCATCATCACAGTGTCATCACAGCATCATCAAAGCATCACGACAGCGTCATCTCACCATCACGACAGCGTCATCAAAGCATCATCACTGCATCATAACAACATCATCTCAGCATCATCACAGAATCATTTCTGCATAATCACTGCATCATCATAGTGTCATCACAGTATATTCACTGCATCATCACATCATCACAGTGTCATCACAGAATCATCACTGAATCATCCAAGCATCATCCAAGCATCATCACAGCATCATCACAACATCATCACAGAGTCATCACAGCATCATCACTGCATAATCACTGCATCATCACAGCATCCTCACATCATCAACACTGCATCATTGCTGCATCATCACATCATTGTCACAGTATCATCAAAATATCATCACAGCATCATCACACCATCATAACAACATCATCACAGCGTCATCACAGTATCGTAAATGCATCATCACAGAATCATCACTGAATCATCATAGCATCTTCATATCATCATCACAATATCATCACTGCATCATCACAGCATCATCACTGCATAATCACTGCATCATCACCACATCATCACAGCATCATCACTGCATAATCACTGCATCATCACAGCATCATCACATCGTCATCAAAACATCATTACAAGTATCAACACAACATAATCACAGTGTCATCACAGCATCATCATTGCATCCTTACTGCATGATCACAGCATCTCCGCATCGTAATCACATCATCATCACTGACTCCTCACTGAATCATCACTGTACCATCACTGCATCATCAGAGCATAATCTGAGCATAATCTCAGCATAATCACAGCATCATCACAGAATCATCACAGCATCATTACTGCATCATCACAGCATCTTTGCATCGTCATCAGAGCATCACCACTGCATCATCACTACATCATCACATCATCATCACAGCATTTTAGCTACATAATCACAGAATCATCATAGCGTAACGACAGCATCATCACATCATTACAGCATCATCACAGCGTCATCGTAACATCATGACTGTATCATCACAGCATCATCACAGCATCACCGCAGCGTCATCACTGCATCATCACAGCATCATCACGGCATCGTTACAGCATCGTCATATCATCATAACTGCATCATCACAACAACATAACAAAATCATCAAAGCATCGTCACAGCATCATCACCGCGTCATCACAGCGTCATAACTGCATCGTCACTGCATCTAAACTGCATCATCACAAAATCATCACAGCTTCATCACTGCAGCATCACAGCATCATCAAAGCATCATCAAAGCATCATCGCAGCATCATCACATCATCATCACTGCATCATCACAGAATCATTACTGTTTACTCACTGCGGCATCACAGCATTATCACGGTGTCATAACTGCATCATCACTGCACCATTACTGCATCATCACAGTGTCATCTCAGCATCATCACAGCATCATTACTGCCTAATCATTGCATTATCACAACGTCATCACAGTATCATCAGTGCATCATCACAGCATCATTACTGCATCATCACATCATCATCACAGAATCACGATAGTGTCATCACAGCGTCATCACTGCATCATCACAGCGTCATCTCAGCATCATCAGAGACTCATCACAGCGTCATCACTGCATCATCACTGCATCACCACAGTATCATCACAGCATCATCACAAAATTATAAGAGCGTCATCAGAGCGTTATTACTGCATCATCACAGCATCAATAGAGCATCATCACAGCGTCATCACAGCGTTATCACAGCGTCATCACAGCATCATCACAGCATCACGACATCATCATCACAGCTTCACGACAGTGTCATGAGAGCGTCTTCACAGCATCATCACTACATCATCACAGCATCATCACTGCGTCATCAGAGCATCATCACAAAATCATCACAGCGTCATTACTGCATCATCACTGCATCATCACAGCGTCATCACCGCATCATCACTGCATTGTCACAACATCATGGCGTCATAATAACTGCATCATAACAGCATGATCAAAGCATCATCACAGCGTCATCACAGCGTCATAACTGCATAAACACTGCATCATCAAAGAACCATCACAGCATCATCACAGCGTCATAACAGCATCATCAGAGCATCATCACATCGTCATCACATCGTCATCAAAGAATCTTCACAGCATCATCGCTATGTCATCATAGCATCATCATAATATTATCACAGCTTCATCACAGCGTCATAACAACATCATCACTGCATCATCACAGCATCATCATTATTGCATCATGACTGCATCATCACAGCATCATCAGAGCAGAATCAGTGCATAATCACAGTGTCATAACAGCATCATTACAACACCATGACTACGTCATCACAGCATCACGACAGCGTCATTACAGTGTCATCACAGCATCATCACTGCATTATCACAACATCATCACAACATCATCAGTGCGTCATCAGAGCGTCATCACTACATAATCACTTCTTACTCAGTGAATCACCACTGCATCATAACATCATCACAGCATCATCTCAGCATAATCACAGTATCATCACAGCGTCATCACTACATCATCAATGCATCATCACTGCATCATCACAGCATCATCACTGCATCATCACAGCATCATCAGAGCATCATCACAGCATCATCACAGCATCATCACTGCATAATCACTGCATCATCACAGCATCCTCACAGCATCAATACAGCGTCATCACAACGTCAACAATGCATCATTACAGCATCATCTCAGTATAGTCACAGCATAATCACTGCATAATCACTGCATCATCATATCGTCATCACAGCATCATCACAGCATAATCACTGTATCATCACAGCGTCATCACTACATCATCACTGCATCATCACAGAATCATCACTGCGTCATCACAGCATCATCAGAGCATCATCACAGCATCATCACAGCATCATTACTGCAGAATCACTGCATCATCACAGCATCCTCACAGCAACATCGCAGCATCATCACAGCATCATCGCATCATCATCACAGTGTCATGACAGCATCATCACTGCATAATCACCGCATAATCACAGCATCATCACAGCATAATCACAGTATCATCACAGCGTCATCACTACATCATCACTGCATCATCACAGAATCATCACTGCGTCATCACAGCATCATCACTGCGTCATCACAGCATCATCACAGCATAATCACAGTATCATCACAGCATCATCACTACATCATCACTGCATCATCACAGAATCATCACTGCGTCATCACAGCATCATCAGAGCATCATCACAGCATCATCACATCATCATCTCAGCATCATTACTGCTTACTCACTGCATCATCATAGCATCATCACATCATCATCACAACATCATCAGTTTCATGTCAGCATCATCACTGCATAATCACTGCATCATCACAGCATCCTCACAGCATCAACACAGCGTCATCACAGCGTCATCAATGCATCATTACAGCATCATCTCAGTATAGTCACAGAATTATTACAGCATAATCACTGCATCATCATATCATCACTGCATCATCACAGCACCATCACAGCATCATTACTTCAGAATCACTGCATCATTACTTCAGAATCACTGCATCATCACAGCATCCTCACAGCAACATTGCAGCATCATCACAGCATCATCACACTGTCATGACAGCATCATCACTGCATAATCACTGCATAATCTCCGCATAATCACAGCATCATCACATCATCATCACAATATCATCACAGCGTCATCACTACACATCACTGCATCATCACTACATCACCACAGCATCATCACTTCGTCATCATCAGAGCATCATCACAGCATCATCACTGCATCCTCACTGCATCATGAGTGCATCATCATCACAGCATCATAACTGCATCATCAAAGCATCATCTCGGCATAATCACAATGTCATAAATACATCATCACTCCATCATCACAGCATTATCACATCATCATCACAACGTTTTCAGTGTCATCACAGCATCATAACAACGTCATCAAACTGTCATCACAGCATCATCACCAAATCATCACAGAATCATCACAGCATCATTACTGCATCATCACAGCATCTTTGCATCGTCATCAGAGCATCACCACTGCATCATCACATCATCATCTCAGCATCATCACAGCATCATTACTGCTTACTCACTGCATCATCACAGCGTCATGACAGTGTCATCACTGCATCATAACATCATAGCTTCATCATCAGAACATTATCACAGCATCATCACTGCATCATCACATCATCATTATAGCATCTTCACTGTCATCAATACATCATCACAGCATCATCACATCATTATCACAGCATCATCAGTGTCATCTCAGCATCATCACTGCATCATGACTGCATCATAGCAGCATAATCACAGCATCATCACAGAATCATCACAGCATCATCATAAGGTCATCACAGCATCATCACTACGTCATCAGATTGTAATCACAGCATCATCACAGTGTCCTCACTGAATCATCACTGCACCATCACTGCACCATCACAGCATCATCTCAGCATCATCATGGCATCACTACTGCATCATCACTGCTTACTCACTGCATCATCACAGCATCATCTCAGCATCATCACAGAATCATTTCTGCATAATCATTGCATTTTCACAGCGTCATCACAGTATCATCACTGCATCATCACAGTGTCATCACAGCATCATCAAAGCATCACGACAGCGTCATCTCACCATCACGACAGCGTCATCAAAGCATCATCACTGCATCATAACAACATCATCTCAGCATCATCACAGAATCATTTCTGCATAATCACTGCATCATCATAGTGTCATCACAGCATATTCACTGCATCATCACATCATCACAGTGTCATCACAGAATCATCACTGAATCATCCAAGCATCATCCAAGCATCATCACAGCACCACCAATGCATCATCACAGTATCATCACTGCATAATCACTGCATCATCACCGCATCATCACATCATCAACACTGCATCATTGCTGCATCATCACATCATTGTCACAGTATCATCAAAATATCATCACAGCATCATCACACCATCATAACAACATCATCACAGCGTCATCACAGTATCGTAAATGCATCATCACAGAATCATCAATGAATCATCATAGCATCTTCATATCATCATCACAATATCATCACAGCATCATCGCATCATCATCACAGTGTCATGACAGCATCATCACTGCATAATCACCACATCATTACAGCATCATCACAGCATAATCACAGTATCATCACAGCGTCATCACTACATCATCACTGCATCATCACAGAATCATCACTGCGTCATCACAGCATCATCAGAGCATCATCACAGCATCATCACAGCATAATCACAGTATCATCACAGCATCATCACTACATCATCACTGCATCATCACAGAATCATCACTGCGTCATCACAGCATCATCAGAGCATCATCACAGCATCATCACATCATCATCTCAGCATCATTACTGCTTACTCACTGCATCATCATAGCATCATCACATCATCATCACAACATCATCAGTTTCATGTCAGCATCATCACTGCATAATCACTGCATCATCACAGCATCCTCACAGCATCAACACAGCGTCATCACAGCGTCATCAATGCATCATTACAGCATCATCTCAGTATAGTCACAGAATTATTACAGCATAATCACTGCATCATCATATCATCACTGCATCATCACTGCATCATCACAGCATCATCACAGCATCATTACTTCAGAATCACTGCATCATCACAGCATCCTCACAGCAACATCGCAGCATCATCACAGCATCATCACACTGTCATGACAGCATCATCACTGCATAATCACTGCATAATCTCCGCATAATCACAGCATCATCACATCATCATCACAATATCATCACAGCGTCATCACTACACATCACTGCATCATCACTACATCATCACTACACATCACTGCATCATCACTACATCATCACAGCATCATCACTTCGTCATCATCAGAGCATCATCACAGCATCATCACTGCATCCTCACTGCATCATGAGTGCATCATCATCACA
Source organism: Clangula hyemalis (assembly GCA_963989345.1). The sequence continues at coordinate 8,022,999 of OZ022448.1, read as the reverse complement.
GCATCATAACTGCATCATCAAAGCATCATCTCGGCATAATCACAATGTCATAAATACATCATCACTCCATCATCACAGCATTATCACATCATCATCACAACGTTTTCAGTGTCATCACAGCATCATAACAACGTCATCAAACTGTCATCACAGCATCATCACCAAATCATCACAGAATCATCACAGCATCATTACTGCATCATCACAGCATCTTTGCATCGTCATCAGAGCATCACCACTGCATCATCACATCATCATCTCAGCATCATCACAGCATCATTACTGCTTACTCACTGCATCATCACAGCGTCATGACAGTGTCATCACTGCATCATAACATCATAGCTTCATCATCAGAACATTATCACAGCATCATCACTGCATCATCACATCATCATTATAGCATCTTCACTGTCATCAATACATCATCACAGCATCATCACATCATTATCACAGCATCATCAGTGTCATCTCAGCATCATCACTGCATCATGACTGCATCATAGCAGCATAATCACAGCATCATCACAGAATCATCACAGCATCATCATAAGGTCATCACAGCATCATCACTACGTCATCAGATTGTAATCACAGCATCATCACAGTGTCCTCACTGAATCATCACTGCACCATCACTGCAACATCACAGCATCATCTCAGCATCATCATGGCATCATTACTGCATCATCACTGCTTACTCACTGCATCATCACAGCATCATCTCAGCATCATCACAGAATCATTTCTGCATAATCATTGCATTTTCACAGCGTCATCACAGTATCATCACTGCATCATCACAGTGTCATCACAGCATCATCAAAGCATCACGACAGCGTCATCTCACCATCACGACAGCGTCATCAAAGCATCATCACTGCATCATAACAACATCATCTCAGCATCATCACAGAATCATTTCTGCATAATCACTGCATCATCATAGTGTCATCACAGTATATTCACTGCATCATCACATCATCACAGTATCATCACTGCATAATCACTGCATCATCACCGCATCATCACATCATCAACACTGCATCATTGCTGCATCATCACATCATTGTCACAGTATCATCAAAATATCATCACAGCATCATCACACCATCATAACAACATCATCACAGCGTCATCACAGTATCGTAAATGCATCATCACAGAATCATCACTGAATCATCATAGCATCTTCATATCATCATCACAATATCATCACAGCATCATCACTGCATCATCACTGCATCATCACTGCATAATCACTGCATCATCACCACATCATCACAGCATCATCACTGCATAATCACTGCATCATCACAGCATCATCACATCGTCATCAAAACATCATTACAAGTATCAACACAACATAATCACAGTATCATCACAGCATCATCATTGCATCCTTACTGCATGATCACAGCATCTCCGCATCGTAATCACATCATCATCACTGACTCCACACTGAATCATCACTGTACCATCACTGCATCATCAGAGCATAATCTGAGCATAATCTCAGCATAATCACAGCATCATCACAGAATCATCACAGCATCATTACTGCATCATCACAGCATCTTTGCATCGTCATCAGAGCATCACCACTGCATCATCACTATATCATCACATCATCATCACAGCATTTTAGCTACATAATCACAGAATCATCATAGCGTAACGACAGCATCATCACAACATCATTACAGCATCATCACAGCGTCATCGTAACATCATGACTGTATCATCACAGCATCATCACAGCATCACCGCAGCGTCATCACTGCATCATCACAGCATCATCACGGCATCGTTACAGCATCGTCATATCATCATAACTGCATCATCACAACAACATAACAAAATCATCAAAGCATCGTCACAGCATCATCACCGCGTCATCACAGCGTCATAAGTGCATCGTCACTGCATCTAAACTGCATCATCACAAAATCATCACAGCTTCATCACTGCATCATCACAGCATCATCAGAGCATCATCACAGCATCATCACAACATCATCACAGAGTCATCACAGCATCATCACTGCATAATCACTGCATCATCACAGCATCCTCAGAGCATCAATACAGCGTCGTCACAACGTCAACAATGCATCATTACAGCATCATCTCAGTATAGTCACAGCATAATCACTGCATAATCACTGCATCATCATATCGTCATCACTGCATCATCACTGCATCATCACAGCACCATCACAGCATCATTACTGCAGAATCGCTGCATCATCACAGCATCATAGCTGCATAATCACAGCATCATCACATCATCATCGCATAGTCATCACAGCGTCATCACTGCATCATCACAGCATCATCACTGCAGAATCACTGCATCATAACAGCATCCTCACAGCAACATCGCAGCATCATCACAGCATCATCGCATCATCATCACAACATCATCACAGTGTCATGACAGCATCATCACTGCATAATCACCGCATAATCACAGCATCATCACAGCATAATCACAGTATCATCACAGCGTCATCACTACATCATCACTGCATCATCACAGAATCATCACTGCGTCATCACAGCATCATCAGAGCATCATCACAGCATCATCAGAGCATCATCACAGCATCATCACATCATCATCTCAGCATCATTACTGCTTACTCACTGCATCATCATAGCATCATCACATCATCATCACAACATCATCAGTTTCATGTCAGCATCATCACTGCATAATCACTGCATCATCACAGCATCCTCACAGCATCAACACAGCGTCATCACAGCGTCATCAATGCATCATTACAGCATCATCTCAGTATAGTCACAGAATTATTACAGCATAATCACTGCATCATCATATCATCACTGCATCATCACTGCATCATCACTGCATCATCACAGCACCATCACAGCATCATTACTTCAGAATCACTGCATCATCACAGCATCCTCACAGCAACATCGCAGCATCATCACAGCATCATCACACTGTCATGACAGCATCATCACTGCATAATCACTGCATAATCTCCGCATAATCACAGCATCATCACATCATCATCACAATATCATCACAGCGTCATCACTACACATCACTGCATCATCACTACATCATCACAGCATCATCACTTCGTCATCATCAGAGCATCATCACAGCATCATCACTGCATCCTCACTGCATCATGAGTGCATCATCATCACAGCATCATAACTGCATCATCAAAGCATCATCTCGGCATAATCACAATGTCATAAATACATCATCACTCCATCATCACAGCATTATCACATCATCATCACAACGTTTTCAGTGTCATCACAGCATCATAACAACGTCATCAAACTGTCATCACAGCATCATCACCAAATCATCACAGAATCATCACAGCATCATTACTGCATCATCACAGCATCTTTGCATCGTCATCAGAGCATCACCACTGCATCATCACATCATCATCTCAGCATCATCACAGCATCATTACTGCTTACTCACTGCATCATCACAGCGTCATGACAGTGTCATCACTGCATCATAACATCATAGCTTCATCATCAGAACATTATCACAGCATCATCACTGCATCATCACATCATCATTATAGCATCTTCACTGTCATCAATACATCATCACAGCATCATCACATCATTATCACAGCATCATCAGTGTCATCTCAGCATCATCACTGCATCATGACTGCATCATAGCAGCATAATCACAGCATCATCACAGAATCATCACAGCATCATCATAAGGTCATCACAGCATCATCACTACGTCATCAGATTGTAATCACAGCATCATCACAGTGTCCTCACTGAATCATCACTGCACCATCACTGCAACATCACAGCATCATCTCAGCATCATCATGGCATCATTACTGCATCATCACTGCTTACTCACTGCATCATCACAGCATCATCTCAGCATCATCACAGAATCATTTCTGCATAATCATTGCATTTTCACAGCGTCATCACAGTATCATCACTGCATCATCACAGTGTCATCACAGCATCATCAAAGCATCACGACAGCGTCATCTCACCATCATGACAGCGTCATCAAAGCATCATCACTGCATCATAACAACATCATCTCAGCATCATCACAGAATCATTTCTGCATAATCACTGCATCATCATAGTGTCATCACAGTATATTCACTGCATCATCACATCATCACAGTGTCATCACAGAATCATCACTGAATCATCCAAGCATCATCCAAGCATCATCACAGCACCACCAATGCATCATCACAGTATCATCACTGCATAATCACTGCATCATCACCGCATCATCACATCATCAACACTGCATCATTGCTGCATCATCACATCATTGTCACAGTATCATCAAAATATCATCACAGCATCATCACACCATCATAACAACATCATCACAGCGTCATCACAGTATCGTAAATGCATCATCACTGAATCATCATAGCATCTTCATATCATCATCACAATATCATCACAGCATCATCACTGCATCATCACAGCATCATCACTGCATAATCACTGCATCATCACCACATCATCACAGCATCATCACTGCATAATCACTGCATCATCACATCGTCATCAAAACATCATTACAAGTATCAACACAACATAATCACAGTGTCATCACAGCATCATCATTGCATCCTTACTGCATGATCACAGCATCTCCGCATCGTAATCACATCATCATCACTGACTCCTCACTGAATCATCACTGTACCATCACTGCATCATCAGAGCATAATCTGAGCATAATCTCAGCATAATCACAGCATCATCACAGCATCATTACTGCATCATCACAGCATCTTTGCATCGTCATCAGAGCATCACCACTGCATCATCACTACATCATCACATCATCATCACAGCATTTTAGCTACATAATCACAGAATCATCATAGCGTAACGACAGCATCATCACAACATCATTACAGCATCATCACAGCGTCATCGTAACATCATGACTGTATCATCACAGCATCATCACAGCATCACCGCAGCGTCATCACTGCATCATCACAGCATCATCACAGCATCATCACGGCATCATCACGGCATCGTTACAGCATCGTCATATCATCATAACTGCATCATCACAACAACATAACAAAATCATCAAAGCATCGTCACAACATCATCACCGCGTCATCACAGCGTCATAACTGCATCGTCACTGCATCTAAACTGCATCATCACAAAATCATCACAGCTTCATCACTGCAGCATCACAGCATCATCAAAGCATCATCGCAGCATCATCACATCATCATCACTGCATCACCACAGAATCATTACTGTTTACTCACTGCGGCATCACAGCATTATCACGGTGTCATAACTGCATCATCACTGCACCATTACTGCATCATCACAGTGTCATCTCAGCATCATCACAGCATCATTACTGCCTAATCATTGCATTATCACAACGTCATCACAGTATCATCAGTGCATCATCACAGCATCATTACTGCATCATCACATCATCATCACAGAATCACGATAGTGTCATCACAGCGTCATCACTGCATCATCACAGCGTCATCTCAGCATCATCAGAGACTCATCACAGCGTCATCACTGCATCATCACTGCATCACCACAGTATCATCACAGCATCATCACAAAATTATAAGAGCGTCATCACAGCGTTATTACTGCATCATCACAGCATCAATAGAGCATCATCACAGCGTCATCACAGCGTTATCACAGCGTCATCACAGCATCATGACATCATCATCACAGCGTCACGACAGTGTCATGAGAGCGTCTTCACAGCATCATCACTACATCATCACAGCATCATCACTGCGTCATCAGAGCATCATCACAAAATCATCACAGCGTCATTACTGCATCATCACTGCATCATCACAGCGTCATCACCACATCATCACTGCATTGTCACAACATCATGGCGTCATAATAACTGCATCATAACAGCATGATCAAAGCATCATCACAGCGTCATCACAGCGTCATAACTGCATAAACACTGCATCATCAAAGAACCATCACAGCATCATCACAGCGTCATAACAGCATCATCAGAGCATCATCACATCGTCATCACATCGTCATCAAAGAATCTTCACAGCATCATCGCTATGTCATCATAGCATCATCATAATATTATCACAGCTTCATCACAGCGTCATAACAACATCATCACTGCATCATCACAGCATCATCATTATTGCATCATGACTGCATCATTACAGCATCATCAGAGCAGAATCAGTGCGTCGTCACAGCATCATTACTGCATCACCACATCATCACTGTGTTATCGCAGCGTCATCACAGCATCATCACAACATCATCACAGAATCATCACAGCATCATTGCAGCATCATCACATCATCATCACAGCGTCATCACAACATCATCGTAGCATCATCATGCATCATCACAGCATCATTACTGCATCATCACAGCATCATCACAGCATCATCACTGCATCATCACTGAATAATCACAGCATCATCACTGCATCATCACGGCATCGTTACAGCATCGTCATATCATCATAACTACATCATCACAACAACATAACAAAATCATCAAAGCATCATCACAGCATCATCACCGCGTCATCACAGCGTCATAACTGCATCGTCACTGCATCTAAACTGCATCATCACAAAATCATCACTGCATCACATCATAATCACAACATCATCAAAGCGTCATCACAGCATCATCACTGCGTTATCACAGCATCATCTCAGCATCATCACAGTATCATTACTGCTTATTCACTGCATCATCACAACATCATCACAGCGTCATTACAGTGTCATAAATGCATCATCACAGTGTCATCAAAGCGTCCTAACTGCATAATCACTGCATCATCGCAGCTTCATCACAGCATCATGACAGCGTCATCACAGCATCAAAAATGCATAATCACTTCATCCTCACATCATCATCATAGCATCATAGCTGCATAATCATAGAGTCATCACAGCATCATCACTACATCATCAAATTGTCATCACTGTATCATCACAGCATCATCATAGCATCATCACTGCATAATCACAGTGTCATAACAGCATCATTACAACACCATGACTACGTCATCACAGCATCACGACAGCGTCATTACAGTGTCATCACAGCATCATCACTGCATTATCACAACATCATCACAACATAATCACTGCGTCATCAGAGCGTCATCACTACATAATCACTTCTTACTCAGTGAATCATCACTGCATCATCACATCAGCACAGCATCATCTCAGCATAATCACAGTATCATCACAGCGTCATCACTACATCATCAATGCATCATCACTGCATCATCACAGAATCATCACTGCGTCATCACAGCATCATCAGAGCATCATCACAGCATCATCACATCATCATCACAGAATCATCACTGCGTCATCACAGCATCATCAGAGCATCATCACATCATCATCACAACATCATCAGTTTCATGTCAGCATCATCACTGCATAATCACTGCATCATCACAGCATCCTCACAGCATCAACACAGCGTCATCACAGCGTCATCAATGCATCATTACAGCATCATCTCAGTATAGTCACAGAATTATTACAGCATAATCACTGCATCATCATATCATCACTGCATCATCACTGCATCATCACAGCATCATCACAGCATCATTACTTCAGAATCACTGCATCATCACAGCATCCTCACAGCAACATCGCAGCATCATCACAGCATCATCACACTGTCATGACAGCATCATCACTGCATAATCACTGCATAATCTCCGCATAATCACAGCATCATCACATCATCATCACAATATCATCACAGCGTCATCACTACACATCACTGCATCATCACTACATCATCACTACACATCACTGCATCATCACTACATCATCACAGCATCATCACTTCGTCATCATCAGAGCATCATCACAGCATCATCACTGCATCCTCACTGCATCATGAGTGCATCATCATCACAGCATCATAACTGCATCATCAAAGCATCATCTCGGCATAATCACAATGTCATAAATACATCATCACTCCATCATCACAGCATTATCACATCATCATCACAACGTTTTCAGTGTCATCACAGCATCATAACAACGTCATCAAACTGTCATCACAGCATCATCACCAAATCATCACAGAATCATCACAGCATCATTACTGCATCATCACAGCATCTTTGCATCGTCATCAGAGCATCACCACTGCATCATCACATCATCATCTCAGCATCATCACAGCATCATTACTGCTTACTCACTGCATCATCACAGCGTCATGACAGTGTCATCACTGCATCATAACATCATAGCTTCATCATCAGAACATTATCACAGCATCATCACTGCATCATCACATCATCATTATAGCATCTTCACTGTCATCAATACATCATCACAGCATCATCATAAGGTCATCACAGCATCATCACTGCATCATGACTGCATCATAGCAGCATAATCACAGCATCATCACAGAATCATCACAGCATCATCATAAGGTCATCACAGCATCATCACTACGTCATCAGATTGTAATCACAGCATCATCACAGTGTCCTCACTGAATCATCACTGCACCATCACTGCACCATCACAGCATCATCTCAGCATCATCATGGCATCATTACTGCATCATCACTGCTTACTCACTGCATCATCACAGCATCATCTCAGCATCATCACAGAATCATTTCTGCATAATCATTGCATTTTCACAGCGTCATCACAGTATCATCACTGCATCATCACAGTGTCATCACAGCATCATCAAAGCATCACGACAGCGTCATCTCACCATCACGACAGCGTCATCAAAGCATCATCACTGCATCATAACAACATCATCTCAGCATCATCACAGAATCATTTCTGCATAATCACTGCATCATCATAGTGTCATCACAGTATATTCACTGCATCATCACATCATCACAGTGTCATCACAGAATCATCACTGAATCATCCAAGCATCATCCAAGCATCATCACAGCACCACCAATGCATCATCACAGTATCATCACTGCATCATCACAGCATCATCATTATTGCATCATGACTGCATCATTACAGCATCATCAGAGCAGAATCAGTGCGTCGTCACAGCATCATTACTGCATCACCACATCATCACTGTGTTATCGCAGCGTCATCACAGCATCATCACAACATCATCACAGAATCATCACAGCATCATTGCAGCATCATCACATCATCATCACAGCGTCATCACAACATCATCGTAGCATCATCATGCATCATCACAGCATCATTACTGCATCATCACAGCATCATCACAGCATCATCACTGCATCATCACTGAATAATCACAGCATCATCACTGCATCATCACGGCATCGTTACAGCATCGTCATATCATCATAACTGCATCATCACAACAACATAACAAAATCATCAAAGCATCATCACAGCATCATCACCGCGTCATCACAGCGTCATAACTGCATCGTCACTGCATCTAAACTGCATCATCACAAAATCATCACTGCATCACATCATAATCACAACATCATCAAAGCGTCATCACAGCATCATCACTGCGTTATCACAGCATCATCTCAGCATCATCACAGTATCATTACTGCTTATTCACTGCATCATCACAACATCATCACAGCGTCATTACAGTGTCATAAATGCATCATCACAGTGTCATCAAAGCGTCCTAACTGCATAATCACTGCATCATCGCAGCTTCATCACAGCATCATGACAGCGTCATCACAGCATCAAAAATGCATAATCACTTCATCCTCACATCATCATCATAGCATCATAGCTGCATAATCATAGAGTCATCACAGCATCATCACTACATCATCAAATTGTCATCACTGTATCATCACAGCATCATCATAGCATCATCACTGCATAATCACAGTGTCATAACAGCATCATTACAACACCATGACTACGTCATCACAGCATCACGACAGCGTCATTACAGTGTCATCACAGCATCATCACTGCATTATCACAACATCATCACAACATAATCACTGCGTCATCAGAGCGTCATCACTACATAATCACTTCTTACTCAGTGAATCATCACTGCATCATCACATCAGCACAGCATCATCTCAGCATAATCACAGTATCATCACAGCGTCATCACTACATAATCAATGCATCATCACTGCATCATCACAGAATCATCACTGTGTCATCACAGCATCATCAGAGCATCATCACAGCATCATCACATCATCATCACAGAATCATCACTGCGTCATCACAGCATCATCAGAGCATCATCACATCATCATCACAACATCATCAGTTTCATGTCAGCATCATCACTGCATAATCACTGCATCATCACAGCATCCTCACAGCATCAACACAGCGTCATCACAGCGTCATCAATGCATCATTACAGCATCATCTCAGTATAGTCACAGAATTATTACAGCATAATCACTGCATCATCATATCATCACTGCATCATCACTGCATCATCACAGCACCATCACAGCATCATTACTTCAGAATCACTGCATCATCACAGCGCCATCACAGCATCATTACTTCAGAATCACTGCATCATCACAGCATCCTCACAGCAACATCGCAGCATCATCACAGCATCATCACACTGTCATGACAGCATCATCACTGCATAATCACTGCATAATCTCCGCATAATCACAGCATCATCACATCATCATCACAATATCATCACAGCGTCATCACTACACATCACTGCATCATCACTACATCATCACAGCATCATCACTTCGTCATCATCAGAGCATCATCACAGCATCATCACTGCATCCTCACTGCATCATGAGTGCATCATCATCACAGCATCATAACTGCATCATCAAAGCATCATCTCGGCATAATCACAATGTCATAAATACATCATCACTCCATCATCACAGCATTATCACATCATCATCACAACGTTTTCAGTGTCATCACAGCATCATAACAACGTCATCAAACTGTCATCACAGCATCATCACCAAATCATCACAGAATCATCACAGCATCATTACTGCATCATCACAGCATCTTTGCATCGTCATCAGAGCATCACCACTGCATCATCACATCATCATCTCAGCATCATCACAGCATCATTACTGCTTACTCACTGCATCATCACAGCGTCATGACAGTGTCATCACTGCATCATAACATCATAGCTTCATCATCAGAACATTATCACAGCATCATCACTGCATCATCACATCATCATTATAGCATCTTCACTGTCATCAATACATCATCACAGCATCATCACATCATTATCACAGCATCATCAGTGTCATCTCAGCATCATCACTGCATCATGACTGCATCATAGCAGCATAATCACAGCATCATCACAGAATCATCACAGCATCATCATAAGGTCATCACAGCATCATCACTACGTCATCAGATTGTAATCACAGCATCATCACAGTGTCCTCACTGAATCATCACTGCACCATCACTGCAACATCACAGCATCATCTCAGCATCATCATGGCATCATTACTGCATCATCACTGCTTACTCACTGCATCATCACAGCATCATCTCAGCATCATCACAGAATCATTTCTGCATAATCATTGCATTTTCACAGCGTCATCACAGTATCATCACTGCATCATCACAGTGTCATCACAGCATCATCAAAGCATCACGACAGCGTCATCTCACCATCACGACAGCGTCATCAAAGCATCATCACTGCATCATAACAACATCATCTCAGCATCATCACAGAATCATTTCTGCATAATCACTGCATCATCATAGTGTCATCACAGCATATTCACTGCATCATCACATCATCACAGTGTCATCACAGAATCATCACTGAATCATCCAAGCATCATCCAAGCATCATCACAGCACCACCAATGCATCATCACAGTATCATCACTGCATAATCACTGCATCATCACCGCATCATCACATCATCAACACTGCATCATTGCTGCATCATCACATCATTGTCACAGTATCATCAAAATATCATCACAGCATCATCACACCATCATAACAACATCATCACAGCGTCATCACAGTATCGTAAATGCATCATCACAGAATCATCACTGAATCATCATAGCATCTTCATATCATCATCACAGCATCATCACTGCATCATCACAGCATCATCGCTGCATAATCACTGCATCATCACCACATCATCACAGCATCATCACTGCATAATCACTGCATCATCACAGCATCATCACATCGTCATCAAAACATCATTACAAGTATCAACACAACATAATCACAGTGTCATCACAGCATCATCATTGCATCCTTACTGCATGATCACAGCATCTCCGCATCGTAATCACATCATCATCACTGACTCCTCACTGAATCATCACTGTACCATCACTGCATCATCAGAGCATAATCTGAGCATAATCTCAGCATAATCACAGCATCATCACAGAATCATCACAGCATCATTACTGCATCATCACAGCATCTTTGCATCGTCATCAGAGCATCACCACTGCATCATCACTACATCATCACATCATCATCACAGCATTTTAGCTACATAATCACAGAATCATCATAGCGTAACGACAGCATCATCACAACATCATTACAGCATCATCACAGCGTCATCGTAACATCATGACTGTATCATCACAGCATCATCACAGCATCACCGCAGCGTCATCACTGCATCATCACAGCATCATCACAGCATCATCACGGCATCGTTACAGCATCGTCATATCATCATAACTGCATCATCACAACAACATAACAAAATCATCAAAGCATCGTCACAGCATCATCACCGCGTCATCACAGCGTCATAACTGCATCGTCACTGCATCTAAACTGCATCATCACAAAATCATCACAGCTTCATCACTGCAGCATCACAGCATCATCAAAGCATCATCGCAGCATCATCACATCATCATCACTGCATCATCACAGAATCATTACTGTTTACTCACTGCGGCATCACAGCATTATCACGGTGTCATAACTGCATCATCACTGCACCATTACTGCATCATCACAGTGTCATCTCAGCATCATCACAGCATCATTACTGCCTAATCATTGCATTATCACAACGTCATCACAGTATCATCAGTGCATCATCACAGCATCATTACTGCATCATCACTGCATCATCACAGAATCACGATAGTGTCATCACAGCGTCATCACTGCATCATCACAGCGTCATCTCAGCATCATCAGAGACTCATCACAGCGTCATCACTGCATCATCACTGCATCACCACAGTATCATCACAGCATCATCACAAAATTATAAGAGCGTCATCACAGCGTTATTACTGCATCATCACAGCATCAATAGAGCATCATCACAGCGTCATCACAGCGTTATCACAGCATCACGACAGCATCATCACAGCATCACGACATCATCATCACAGCGTCACGACAGTGTCATGAGAGCGTCTTCACAGCATCATCACTACATCATCACAGCATCATCACTGCGTCATCAGAGCATCATCACAAAATCATCACAGCGTCATTACTGCATCATCACTGCATCATCACAGCGTCATCACCGCATCATCACTGCATTGTCACAACATCATGGCGTCATAATAACTGCATCATAACAGCATGATCAAAGCATCATCACAGCGTCATCACAGCGTCATAACTGCATAAACACTGCATCATCAAAGAACCATCACAGCATCATCACAGCGTCATAACAGCATCATCAGAGCATCATCACATCGTCATCACATCGTCATCAAAGAATCTTCACAGCATCATCGCTATGTCATCATAGCATCATCATAATATTATCACAGCTTCATCACAGCGTCATAACAACATCATCACTGCATCATCACAGCATCATCATTATTGCATCATGACTGCATCATTACAGCATCATCAGAGCAGAATCAGTGCGTCGTCACAGCATCATTACTGCATCACCACATCATCACTGTGTTATCGCAGCGTCATCACAGCATCATCACAACATCATCACAGAATCATCACAGCATCATTGCAGCATCATTACTGCATCATCACAGCATCATCACAGCATCATCACTGCATCATCACTGAATAATCACAGCATCATCACTGCATCATCACGGCATCGTTACAGCATCGTCATATCATCATAACTGCATCATCACAACAACATAACAAAATCATCAAAGCATCATCACAGCATCATCACCGCGTCATCACAGCGTCATAACTGCATCGTCACTGCATCTAAACTGCATCACTAAAAAATCATCACTGCATCACATCATAATCACAACATCATCAAAGCGTCATCACAGCATCATCACTGCGTTATCACAGCATCATCTCAGCATCATCACAGTATCATTACTGCTTATTCACTGCATCATCACAACATCATCACAGCGTCATTACAGTGTCATAAATGCATCATCACAGTGTCATCAAAGCGTCCTAACTGCATAATCACTGCATCATCGCAGCTTCATCACAGCATCATGACAGCGTCATCACAGCATCAAAAATGCATAATCACTTCATCCTCACATCATCATCATAGCATCATAGCTGCATAATCATAGAGTCATCACAGCATCATCACTACATCATCAAATTGTCATCACTGTATCATCACAGCATCATCACTGCATAATCACAGTGTCATTACAGCATCATTACAACACCATGACTACGTCATCACAGCATCACGACAGCGTCATTACAGTGTCATCACAGCATCATCACTGCATTATCACAACATCATCACAACATCATCACTGCGTCATCAGAGCGTCATCACTACATAATCACTTCTTACTCAGTGAATCATCACTGCATCATCACATCATCACAGCATCATCTCAGCATAATCACAGTATCATCACAGCGTCATCACTACATCATCAATGCATCATCACTGCATCATCACAGCATCATCACTGCATCATCACAGCATCATCAGAGCATCATCACAGCATCATCACAACATCATCACAGAGTCATCACAGCATCATCACTGCATAATCACTGCATCATCACAGCATCCTCACAGCATCAATACAGCGTCATCACAACGTCAACAATGCATCATTACAGCATCATCTCAGTATAGTCACAGCATAATCACTGCATAATCACTGCATCATCATATCGTCATCACTGCATCATCACTGCATCATCACAGCACCATCACAGCATCATTACTGCAGAATCACTGCATCATCACAGCATCATCAGTGCATCATCACAGCATCATCACAGCATAATCACAGTATCATCACAGCATCATCACTACATCATCACTGCATCATCACAGAATCATCACTGCGTCATCACAGCATCATCAGAGCATCATCACAGCATCATCACATCATCATCTCAGCATCATTACTGCTTACTCACTGCATCATCATAGCATCATCACATCATCATCACAACATCATCAGTTTCATGTCAGCATCATCACTGCATAATCACTGCATCATCACAGCATCCTCACAGCATCAACACAGCGTCATCAGAGCGTCATCAATGCATCATTACAGCATCATCTCAGTATAGTCACAGAATTATTACAGCATAATCACTGCATCATCATATCATCACTGCATCATCACTGCATCATCACTGCATCATCACAGCACCATCACAGCATCATTACTTCAGAATCACTGCATCATCACAGCATCCTCACAGCAACATCGCAGCATCATCACAGCATCATCACACTGTCATGACAGCATCATCACTGCATAATCACTGCATAATCTCCGCATAATCACAGCATCATCACATCATCATCACAATATCATCACAGCGTCATCACTACACATCACTGCATCATCACTACATCATCACAGCATCATCACTTCGTCATCATCAGAGCATCATCACAGCATCATCACTGCATCCTCACTGCATCATGAGTGCATCATCATCACAGCATCATAACTGCATCATCAAAGCATCATCTCGGCATAATCACAATGTCATAAATACATCATCACTCCATCATCACAGCATTATCACATCATCATCACAACGTTTTCAGTGTCATCACAGCATCATAACAACGTCATCAAACTGTCATCACAGCATCATCACCAAATCATCACAGAATCATCACAGCATCATTACTGCATCATCACAGCATCTTTGCATCGTCATCAGAGCATCACCACTGCATCATCACATCATCATCTCAGCATCATCACAGCATCATTACTGCTTACTCACTGCATCATCACAGCGTCATGACAGTGTCATCACTGCATCATAACATCATAGCTTCATCATCAGAACATTATCACAGCATCATCACTGCATCATCACATCATCATTATAGCATCTTCACTGTCATCAATACATCATCACAGCATCATCACATCATTATCACAGCATCATCAGTGTCATCTCAGCATCATCACTGCATCATGACTGCATCATAGCAGCATAATCACAGCATCATCACAGAATCATCACAGCATCATCATAAGGTCATCACAGCATCATCACTACGTCATCAGATTGTAATCACAGCATCATCACAG
This sequence comes from Clangula hyemalis, assembly GCA_963989345.1. The sequence goes on along the minus strand of OZ022448.1, from coordinate 8,006,450 downwards.
TGTCCTCACTGAATCATCACTGCACCATCACTGCAACATCACAGCATCATCTCAGCATCATCTCAGCATCATCATGGCATCATTACTGCATCATCACTGCTTACTCACTGCATCATCACAGCATCATCTCAGCATCATCACAGAATCATTTCTGCATAATCATTGCATTTTCACAGCGTCATCACAGTATCATCACTGCATCATCACAGTGTCATCACAGCATCATCAAAGCATCACGACAGCGTCATCTCACCATCACGACAGCGTCATCAAAGCATCATCACTGCATCATAACAACATCATCTCAGCATCATCACAGAATCATTTCTGCATAATCACTGCATCATCATAGTGTCATCACAGCATATTCACTGCATCATCACATCATCACAGTGTCATCACAGAATCATCACTGAATCATCCAAGCATCATCCAAGCATCATCACAGCACCACCAATGCATCATCACAGTATCATCACTGCATAATCACTGCATCATCACCGCATCATCACATCATCAACACTGCATCATTGCTGCATCATCACATCATTGTCACAGTATCATCAAAATATCATCACAGCATCATCACACCATCATAACAACATCATCACAGCGTCATCACAGTATCGTAAATGCATCATCACTGAATCATCATAGCATCTTCATATCATCATCACAATATCATCACAGCATCATCACTGCATAATCACTGCATCATCACCACATCATCACAGCATCATCACTGCATAATCACTGCATCATCACAGCATCATCACATCGTCATCAAAACATCATTACAAGTATCAACACAACATAATCACAGTGTCATCACAGCATCATCATTGCATCCTTACTGCAGGATCACAGCATTTCCGCATCGTAATCACATCATCATCACTGACTCCTCACTGAATCATCACTGTACCATCACTGCATCATCAGAGCATAATCTGAGCATAATCTCAGCATAATCACAGCATCATCACAGAATCATCACAGCATCATTACTGCATCATCACAGCATCTTTGCATCGTCATCAGAGCATCACCACTGCATCATCACTACATCATCACATCATCATCACAGCATTTTAGCTACATAATCACAGAATCATCATAGCGTAACGACAGCATCATCACAACATCATTACAGCATCATCACAGCGTCATCGTAACATCATGACTGTATCATCACAGCATCATCACAGCATCACCGCAGCGTCATCACTGCATCATCACAGCATCATCACAGCATCATCACGGCATCGTTACAGCATCGTCATATCATCATAACTGCATCATCACAACAACATAACAAAATCATCAAAGCATCGTCACAGCATCATCACCGCGTCATCACAGCGTCATAACTGCATCGTCACTGCATCTAAACTGCATCATCACAAAATCATCACAGCTTCATCACTGCAGCATCACAGCATCATCAAAGCATCATCGCAGCATCATCACATCATCATCACTGCATCATCACAGAATCATTACTGTTTACTCACTGCGGCATCACAGCATTATCACGGTGTCATAACTGCATCATCACTGCACCATTACTGCATCATCACAGTGTCATCTCAGCATCATCACAGCATCATTACTGCCTAATCATTGCATTATCACAACGTCATCACAGTATCATCAGTGCATCATCACAGCATCATTACTGCATCATCACATCATCATCACAGAATCACGATAGTGTCATCACAGCGTCATCACTGCATCATCACAGCGTCATCTCAGCATCATCAGAGACTCATCACAGCGTCATCACTGCATCATCACTGCATCACCACAGTATCATCACAGCATCATCACAAAATTATAAGAGCGTCATCACAGCGTTATTACTGCATCATCACAGCATCAATAGAGCATCATCACAGCGTCATCACAGCGTTATCACAGCGTCATCACAGCATCATCACAGCATCACGACATCATCATCACAGCGTCACGACAGTGTCATGAGAGCGTCTTCACAGCATCATCACTACATCATCACAGCATCATCACTGCGTCATCAGAGCATCATCACAAAATCATCACAGCGTCATTACTGCATCATCACTGCATCATCACAGCGTCATCACCGCATCATCACTGCATTGTCACAACATCATGGCGTCATAATAACTGCATCATAACAGCATGATCAAAGCATCATCACAGCGTCATCACAGCGTCATAACTGCATAAACACTGCATCATCAAAGAACCATCACAGCATCATCACAGCGTCATAACAGCATCATCAGAGCATCATCACATCGTCATCACATCGTCATCAAAGAATCTTCACAGCATCATCGCTATGTCATCATAGCATCATCATAATATTATCACAGCTTCATCACAGCGTCATAACAACATCATCACTGCATCATCACAGCATCATCATTATTGCATCATGACTGCATCATTACAGCATCATCAGAGCAGAATCAGTGCGTCCTCACAGCATCATTACTGCATCACCACATCATCACTGTGTTATCGCAGCGTCATCACAGCATCATCACAACATCATCACAGAATCATCACAGCATCATTGCAGCATCATTACTGCATCATCACAGCATCATCACAGCATCATCACTGCATCATCACTGAATAATCACAGCATCATCACTGCATCATCACGGCATCGTTACAGCATCGTCATATCATCATAACTGCATCATCACAACAACATAACAAAATCATCAAAGCATCATCACAGCATCATCACCGCGTCATCACAGCGTCATAACTGCATCGTCACTGCATCTAAACTGCATCACTAAAAAATCATCACTGCATCACATCATAATCACAACATCATCAAAGCGTCATCACAGCATCATCACTGCGTTATCACAGCATCATCTCAGCATCATCACAGTATCATTACTGCTTATTCACTGCATCATCACAACATCATCACAGCGTCATTACAGTGTCATAAATGCATCATCACAGTGTCATCAAAGCGTCCTAACTGCATAATCACTGCATCATCGCAGCTTCATCACAGCATCATGACAGCGTCATCACAGCATCAAAAATGCATAATCACTTCATCCTCACATCATCATCATAGCATCATAGCTGCATAATCATAGAGTCATCACAGCATCATCACTACATCATCAAATTGTCATCACTGTATCATCACAGCATCATCATAGCATCATCACTGCATGATCACAGTGTCATAACAGCATCATTACAACACCATGACTACGTCATCACAGCATCACGACAGCGTCATTACAGTGTCATCACAGCATCATCACTGCATTATCACAACATCATCACAACATCATCACTGCGTCATCAGAGCGTCATCACTACATAATCACTTCTTACTCAGTGAATCATCACTGCATCATCACATCATCACAGCATCATCTCAGCATAATCACAGTATCATCACAGCGTCATCACTACATCATCAATGCATCATCACTGCATCATCACAGCATCATCACTGCATCATCACAGCATCATCAGAGCATCATCACAGCATCATCACAACATCATCACAGAGTCATCACAGCATCATCACTGCATAATCACTGCATCATCACAGCATCCTCACAGCATCAATACAGCGTCATCACAACGTCAACAATGCATCATTACAGCATCATCTCAGTATAGTCACAGCATAATCACTGCATAATCACTGCATCATCATATCGTCATCACTGCATCATCACTGCATCATCACAGCACCATCACAGCATCATTACTGCAGAATCACTGCATCATCACAGCATCATAGCTGCATAATCACAGCATCATCACATCATCATCGCATAGTCATCAGAGCGTCATCACTGCATCATCACAGCATCATCACAGCATCATTACTGCAGAATCACTGCATCATCACAGCATCCTCACAGCAACATCGCAGCATCATCACAGCATCATCGCATCATCATCACAGTGTCATGACAGCATCATCACTGCATAATCACCGCATCATCACAGCATCATCACAGCATAATCACAGTATAATCACAGCGTCATCACTACATCATCACTGCATCATCACAGAATCATCACTGCGTCATCACAGCATCATCAGTGCATCATCACAGCATCATCACAGCATAATCACAGTATCATCACAGCATCATCACTACATCATCACTGCATCATCACAGAATCATCACTGCGTCATCACAGCATCATCAGAGCATCATCACAGCATCATCACATCATCATCTCAGCATCATTACTGCTTACTCACTGCATCATCATAGCATCATCACATCATCATCACAACATCATCAGTTTCATGTCAGCATCATCACTGCATAATCACTGCATCATCACAGCATCCTCACAGCATCAACACAGCGTCATCAGAGCGTCATCAATGCATCATTACAGCATCATCTCAGTATAGTCACAGAATTATTACAGCATAATCACTGCATCATCATATCATCACTGCATCATCACTGCATCATCACTGCATCATCACAGCACCATCACAGCATCATTACTTCAGAATCACTGCATCATCACAGCATCCTCACAGCAACATCGCAGCATCATCACAGCATCATCACACTGTCATGACAGCATCATCACTGCATAATCACTGCATAATCTCCGCATAATCACAGCATCATCACATCATCATCACAATATCATCACAGCGTCATCACTACACATCACTGCATCATCACTACATCATCACAGCATCATCACTTCGTCATCATCAGAGCATCATCACAGCATCATCACTGCATCCTCACTGCATCATGAGTGCATCATCATCACAGCATCATAACTGCATCATCAAAGCATCATCTCGGCATAATCACAATGTCATAAATACATCATCACTCCATCATCACAGCATTATCACATCATCATCACAACGTTTTCAGTGTCATCACAGCATCATAACAACGTCATCAAACTGTCATCACAGCATCATCACCAAATCATCACAGAATCATCACAGCATCATTACTGCATCATCACAGCATCTTTGCATCGTCATCAGAGCATCACCACTGCATCATCACATCATCATCTCAGCATCATCACTGCTTACTCACTGCATCATCACAGCGTCATGACAGTGTCATCACTGCATCATAACATCATAGCTTCATCATCAGAACATTATCACAGCATCATCACTGCATCATCACATCATCATTATAGCATCTTCACTGTCATCAATACATCATCACAGCATCATCACATCATTATCACAGCATCATCAGTGTCATCTCAGCATCATCACTGCATCATGACTGCATCATAGCAGCATAATCACAGCATCATCACAGAATCATCACAGCATCATCATAAGGTCATCACAGCATCATCACTACGTCATCAGATTGTAATCACAGCATCATCACAGTGTCCTCACTGAATCATCACTGCACCATCACTGCAACATCACAGCATCATCTCAGCATCATCATGGCATCATTACTGCATCATCACTGCTTACTCACTGCATCATCACAGCATCATCTCAGCATCATCACAGAATCATTTCTGCATAATCATTGCATTTTCACAGCGTCATCACAGTATCATCACTGCATCATCACAGTGTCATCACAGCATCATCAAAGCATCACGACAGCGTCATCTCACCATCACGACAGCGTCATCAAAGCATCATCACTGCATCATAACAACATCATCTCAGCATCATCACAGAATCATTTCTGCATAATCACTGCATCATCATAGTGTCATCACAGTATATTCACTGCATCATCACATCATCACAGTGTCATCACAGAATCATCACTGAATCATCCAAGCATCATCCAAGCATCATCACAGCACCACCAATGCATCATCACAGTATCATCACTGCATAATCACTGCATCATCACCGCATCATCACATCATCAACACTGCATCATTGCTGCATCATCACATCATTGTCACAGTATCATCAAAATATCATCACAGCATCATCACACCATCATAACAACATCATCACAGCGTCATCACAGTATTGTAAATGCATCATCACAGAATCATCAATGAATCATCATAGCATCTTCATATCATCATCACAATATCATCACAGCATCATCGCATCATCATCACAGTGTCATGACAGCATCATCACTGCATAATCACCGCATAATCACAGCATCATCACAGCATAATCACAGTATCATCACAGCGTCATCACTACATCATCACTGCATCATCACAGAATCATCACTGCGTCATCACAGCATCATCAGAGCATCATCACAGCATCATCACAGCATAATCACAGTATCATCACAGCATCATCACTACATCATCACTGCATCATCACAGAATCATCACTGCGTCATCACAGCATCATCACTGCATAATCACAGCATCATCACATCATCATCTCAGCATCATTACTGCTTACTCACTGCATCATCATAGCATCATCACATCATCATCACAACATCATCAGTTTCATGTCAGCATCATCACTGCATAATCACTGCATCATCACAGCATCCTCACAGCATCAACACAGCGTCATCAGAGCGTCATCAATGCATCATTACAGCATCATCTCAGTATAGTCACAGAATTATTACAGCATAATCACTGCATCATCATATCATCACTGCATCATCACTGCATCATCACTGCATCATCACAGCACCATCACAGCATCATTACTGCATCATCACATCATCATCACAGAATCACGATAGTGTCATCACAGCGTCATCACTGCATCATCACAGCGTCATCTCAGCATCATCAGAGACTCATCACAACGTCATCACTGCATCATCACTGCATCACCACAGTATCATCACAGCATCATCACAAAATTATAAGAGCGTCATCACAGCGTTATTACTGCATCATCACAGCATCAATAAAGCATCATCACAGCGTCATCACAGCGTTATCACAGCGTCATCACAGCATCATCACAGCATCACGACATCATCATCACAGCTTCACGACAGTGTCATGAGAGCGTCTTCACAGCATCATCACAGCGTCATTACTGCATCATCACTGCATCATCACAGCGTCATCACCGCATCATCACTGCATTGTCACAACATCATGGCGTCATAATAACTGCATCATAACAGCATGATCAAAGCATCATCACATCGTCATCACATCGTCATCAAAGAATCTTCACAGCATCATCGCTATGTCATCATAGCATCATCATAATATTATCACAGCTTCATCACAGCGTCATAACAACATCATCACTGCATCATTACAGCATCATCAGAGCAGAATCAGTGCGTCGTCACAGCATCATTACTGCATCACCACATCATCACTGTGTTATCGCAGCGTCATCACAGCATCATCACAACATCATCAAAGAATCATCACAGCATCATTGCAGCATCATCACATCATCATCACAGCGTCATCACAACATCATCGTAGCATCATCATGCATCATCACAGCATCATTACTGCATCATCACAGCATCATCACAGCATCATCACTGCATCATCACTGAATAATCACAGCATCATCACTGCATCATCACGGCATCGTTACAGCATCGTCATATCATCATAACTGCATCATCACAACAACATAACAAAATCATCAAAGCATCATCACCGCGTCATCACAGCGTCATAACTGCATCGTCACTGCATCTAAACTGCATCATCACAAAATCATCACTGCATCACATCATAATCACAACATCATCAAAGCGTCATCACAGCATCATCACTGCGTTATCACAGCATCATCTCAGCATCATCACAGTATCATTACTGCTTATTCACTGCATCATCACAACATCACAGCGTCATTACAGTGTCATAAATGCATCATCACAGTGTCATCAAAGCGTCCTAACTGCATAATCACTGCATCATCGCAGCTTCATCACAGCATCATGACAGCGTCATCACAGCATCAAAAATGCATAATCACTTCATCCTCACATCATCATCATAGCATCATAGCTGCATAATCATAGAATCATCACAGCATCATCACTACATCATCAAATTGTCATCACTGTATCATCACAGCATCATCATAGCATCATCACTGCATAATCACAGTGTCATAACAGCATCATTACAACACCATGACTACGTCATCACAGCATCACGACAGCGTCATTACAGTGTCATCACAGCATCATCACTGCATTATCACAACATCATCACAACATCATCACTGCGTCATCAGAGCGTCATCACTACATAATCACTTCTTACTCAGTGAATCATCACTGCATCATCACATCATCACAACATCATCACAGCATAATCACAGTATCATCACAGCGTCATCACTACATCATCAATGCATCATCACTGCATCATCACAGAATCATCACTGCGTCATCACAGCATCATCAGAGCATCATCACAGCATCATCACATCATCATCACAGAATCATCACTGCGTCATCACAGCATCATCAGAGCATCATCACATCATCATCACAACATCATCAGTTTCATGTCAGCATCATCACTGCATAATCACTGCATCATCACAGCATCCTCACAGCATCAACACAGCGTCATCACAGCGTCATCAATGCATCATTACAGCATCATCTCAGTATAGTCACAGAATTATTACAGCATAATCACTGCATCATCATATCATCACTGCATCATCACTGCATCCTCACAGCAACATCGCAGCATCATCACAGCATCATCACACTGTCATGACAGCATCATCACTGCATAATCACTGCATAATCTCCGCATAATCACAGCATCATCACATCATCATCACAATATCATCACAGCGTCATCACTACACATCACTGCATCATCACTACATCATCACAGCATCATCACTTCGTCATCATCAGAGCATCATCACAGCATCATCACTGCATCCTCACTGCATCATGAGTGCATCATCATCACAGCATCATAACTGCATCATCAAAGCATCATCTCGGCATAATCACAATGTCATAAATACATCATCACTCCATCATCACAGCATTATCACATCATCATCACAACGTTTTCAGTGTCATCACAGCATCATAACAACGTCATCAAACTGTCATCACAGCATCATCACCAAATCATCACAGAATCATCACAGCATCATTACTGCATCATCACAGCATCTTTGCATCGTCATCAGAGCATCACCACTGCATCATCACATCATCATCTCAGCATCATCACAGCATCATTACTGCTTACTCACTGCATCATCACAGCGTCATGACAGTGTCATCACTGCATCATAACATCATAGCTTCATCATCAGAACATTATCACAGCATCATCACTGCATCATCACATCATCATTATAGCATCTTCACTGTCATCAATACATCATCACAGCATCATCACATCATTATCACAGCATCATCAGTGTCATCTCAGCATCATCACTGCATCATGACTGCATCATAGCAGCATAATCACAGCATCATCACAGAATCATCACAGCATCATCATAAGGTCATCACAGCATCATCACTACGTCATCAAATTGTAATCACAGCATCATCACAGTGTCCTCACTGAATCATCACTGCACCATCACTGCAACATCACAGCATCATCTCAGCATCATCTCAGCATCATTACTGCATCATCACTGCTTACTCACTGCATCATCACAGCATCATCTCAGCATCATCACAGAATCATTTCTGCATAATCATTGCATTTTCACAGCGTCATCACAGTATCATCACTGCATCATAACAGTGTCATCACAGAATCATCACTGAATCATCCAAGCATCATCCAAGCATCATCACAGCACCACCAATGCATCATCACCGCATCATCACATCATCAACACTGCATCATTGCTGCATCATCACATCATTGTCACAGTATCATCAAAATATCATCACAGCATCATCACACCATCATAACAACATCATCACAGCGTCATCACAGTATCGTAAATGCATCATCACAGAATCATCACTGAATCATCACTGCATAATCACTGCATCATCACCACATCATCACAGCATCATCACTGCATAATCACTGCATCATCACAGCATCATCACATCGTCATCAAAACATCATTACAAGTATCAACACAACATAATCACAGTGTCATCACAGCATCATCATTGCATCCTTACTGCATGATCACAGCATCTCCGCATCGTAATCACATCATCATCACTGACTCCTCACTGAATCATCACTGTACCATCACTGCATCATCAGAGCATAATCTGAGCATAATCTCAGCATAATCACAGCATCATCACAGAATCATCACAGCATCATTACTGCATCATCACAGCATCTTTGCATCGTCATCAGAGCATCACCACTGCATCATCACTACATCATCACATCATCATCACAGCATTTTAGCTACATAATCACAGAATCATCATAGCGTAACGACAGCATCATCACAACATCATTACAGCATCATCACAGCGTCATCGTAACATCATGACTGTATCATCACAGCATCATCACAGCATCACCGCAGCGTCATCACTGCATCATCACAGCATCATCACAGCATCATCACGGCATCGTTACAGCATCGTCATATCATCATAACTGCATCATCACAACAACATAACAAAATCATCAAAGCATCGTCACAGCATCATCACCGCGTCATCACAGCGTCATAACTGCATCGTCACTGCATCTAAACTGCATCATCACAAAATCATCACAGCTTCATCACTGCAGCATCACAGCATCATCAAAGCATCATCGCAGCATCATCACATCATCATCACTGCATCATCACAGAATCATTACTGTTTACTCACTGCGGCATCACAGCATTATCACGGTGTCATAACTGCATCATCACTGCACCATTACTGCATCATCACAGTGTCATCTCAGCATCATCACAGCATCATTACTGCCTAATCATTGCATTATCACAACGTCATCACAGTATCATCAGTGCATCATCACAGCATCATTACTGCATCATCACATCATCATCACAGAATCACGATAGTGTCATCACAGCGTCATCACTGCATCATCACAGCGTCATCTCAGCATCATCAGAGACTCATCACAGCGTCATCACTGCATCATCACTGCATCACCACAGTATCATCACAGCATCATCACAAAATTATAAGAGCGTCATCACAGCGTTATTACTGCATCATCACAGCATCAATAGAGCATCATCACAGCGTCATCACAGCGTTATCACAGCGTCATCACAGCATCACGACATCATCATCACAGCTTCACGACAGTGTCATGAGAGCGTCTTCACAACATCATCACTACATCATCACAGCATCATCACTGCGTCATCAGAGCATCATCACAAAATCATCACAGCGTCATTACTGCATCATCACTGCATCATCACAGCGTCATCACCGCATCATCACTGCATTGTCACAACATCATGGCGTCATAATAACTGCATCATAACAGCATGATCAAAGCATCATCACAGCGTCATCACAGCGTCATAACTGCATAAACACTGCATCATCAAAGAACCATCACAGCATCATCACAGCGTCATAACAGCATCATCAGAGCATCATCACATCGTCATCACATCGTCATCAAAGAATCTTCACAGCATCATCGCTATGTCATCATAGCATCATCATAATATTATCACAGCTTCATCACAGCGTCATAACAACATCATCACTGCATCATCACAGCATCATCATTATTGCATCATGACTGCATCATTACAGCATCATCAGAGCAGAATCAGTGCGTCGTCACAGCATCATTACTGCATCACCACTGTGTTATCGCAGCGTCATCACAGCATCATCACAACATCATCACAGAATCATCACAGCATCATTGCAGCATCATCACATCATCATCACAGCGTCATCACAACATCATCGTAGCATCATCATGCATCATCACAGCATCATTACTGCATCATCACAGCATCATCACAGCATCATCACTGCATCATCACTGAATAATCACAGCATCATCACTGCATCATCACGGCATCGTTACAGCATCGTCATATCATCATAACTGCATCATCACAACAACATAACAAAATCATCAAAGCATCATCACAGCATCATCACCGCGTCATCACAGCGTCATAACTGCATCGTCACTGCATCTAAACTGCATCATCACAAAATCATCACTGCATCACATCATAATCACAACATCATCAAAGCGTCATCACAGCATCATCACTGCGTTATCACAGCATCATCTCAGCATCATCACAGTATCATTACTGCTTATTCACTGCATCATCACAACATCATCACAGCGTCATTACAGTGTCATAAATGCATCATCACAGTGTCATCAAAGCGTCCTAACTGCATAATCACAGCTTCATCACAGCATCATGACAGCGTCATCACAGCATCAAAAATGCATAATCACTTCATCCTCACATCATCATCATAGCATCATAGCTGCATAATCATAGAGTCATCACAGCATCATCACTACATCATCAAATTGTCATCACTGTATCATCACAGCATCATCATAGCATCATCACTGCATAATCACAGTGTCATAACAGCATCATTACAACACCATGACTACGTCATCACAGCATCACGACAGCGTCATTACAGTGTCATCACAGCATCATCACTGCATTATCACAACATCATCACAACATCATCACTGCGTCATCAGAGCGTCATCACTACATAATCACTTCTTACTCAGTGAATCATCACTGCATCATCACATCATCACAGCATCATCTCAGCATAATCACAGTATCATCACAGCGTCATCACTACATAATCAATGCATCATCACTGCATCATCACAGAATCATCACTGCGTCATCACAGCATCATCAGAGCATCATCACAGCATCATCACATCATCATCACAGAATCATCACTGCGTCATCAAAGCATCATCAGAGCATCATCACATCATCATCACAACATCATCAGTTTCATGTCAGCATCATCACTGCATAATCACTGCATCATCACAGCATCCTCACAGCATCAACACAGCGTCATCACAGCGTCATCAATGCATCATTACAGCATCATCTCAGTATAGTCACAGAATTATTACAGCATAATCACTGCATCATCATATCATCACTGCATCATCACAGCACCATCACAGCATCATTACTTCAGAATCACTGCATCATCACAGCATCCTCACAGCAACATCGCAGCATCATCACAGCATCATCACACTGTCATGACAGCATCATCACTGCATAATCACTGCATAATCTCCGCATAATCACAGCATCATCACATCATCATCACAATATCATCACAGCGTCATCACTACACATCACTGCATCATCACTACATCATCACAGCATCATCACTTCGTCATCATCAGAGCATCATCACAGCATCATCACTGCATCCTCACTGCATCATGAGTGCATCATCATCACAGCATCATAACTGCATCATCAAAGCATCATCTCGGCATAATCACAATGTCATAAATACATCATCACTCCATCATCACAGCATTATCACATCATCATCACAACGTTTTCAGTGTCATCACAGCATCATAACAACGTCATCAAACTGTCATCACAGCATCATCACCAAATCATCACAGAATCATCACAGCATCATTACTGCATCATCACAGCATCTTTGCATCGTCATCAGAGCATCACCACTGCATCATCACATCATCATCTCAGCATCATCACAGCATCATTACTGCTTACTCACTGCATCATCACAGCGTCATGACAGTGTCATCACTGCATCATAACATCATAGCTTCATCATCAGAACATTATCACAGCATCATCACTGCATCATCACATCATCATTATAGCATCTTCACTGTCATCAATACATCATCACAGCATCATCAGTGTCATCTCAGCATCATCACTGCATCATGACTGCATCATAGCAGCATAATCACAGCATCATCACAGAATCATCACAGCATCATCATAAGGTCATCACAGCATCATCACTACGTCATCAGATTGTAATCACAGCATCATCACAGTGTCCTCACTGAATCATCACTGCACCATCACTGCACCATCACAGCATCATCTCAGCATCATCATGGCATCATTACTGCATCATCACTGCTTACTCACTGCATCATCACAGCATCATCTCAGCATCATCACAGAATCATTTCTGCATAATCATTGCATTTTCACAGCGTCATCACAGTATCATCACTGCATCATCACAGTGTCATCACAGCATCATCAAAGCATCACGACAGCGTCATCTCACCATCACGACAGCGTCATCAAAGCATCATCACTGCATCATAACAACATCATCTCAGCATCATCACAGAATCATTTCTGCATAATCACTGCATCATCATAGTGTCATCACAGTATATTCACTGCATCATCACATCATCACAGTGTCATCACAGAATCATCACTGAATCATCCAAGCATCATCCAAGCATCATCACAGCACCACCAATGCATCATCACAGTATCATCACTGCATAATCACTGCATCATCACCGCATCATCACATCATCAACACTGCATCATTGCTGCATCATCACATCATTGTCACAGTATCATCAAAATATCATCACAGCATCATCACACCATCATAACAACATCATCACAGCGTCATCACAGTATCGTAAATGCATCATCACAGAATCATCACTGAATCATCATAGCATCTTCATATCATCATCACAATATCATCACAGCATCATCACTGCATCATCACAGCATCATCACTGCATCATCACCACATCATCACAGCATCATCACTGCATAATCACTGCATCATCACAGCATCATCACATCGTCATCAAAACATCATTACAAGTATCAACACAACATAATCACAGTGTCATCACAGCATCATCATTGCATCCTTACTGCATGATCACAGCATCTCCGCATCGTAATCACATCATCATCACTGACTCCTCACTGAATCATCACGGTACCATCACTGCATCATCAGAGCATAATCTGAGCATAATCTCAGCATAATCACAGCATCATCACAGAATCATCACAGCATCATTACTGCATCATCACAGCATCTTTGCATCGTCATCAGAGCATCACCACTGCATCATCACTACATCATCACATCATCATCACAGCATTTTAGCTACATAATCACAGAATCATCATAGCGTAACGACAGCATCATCACAACATCATTACAGCATCATCACAGCGTCATCGTAACATCATGACTGTATCATCACAGCATCATCACAGCATCACCGCAGCATCATCACTGCATCATCACAGCATCATCACAGCATCATCACGGCATCGTTACAGCATCGTCATATCATCATAACTGCATCATCACAACAACATAACAAAATCATCAAAGCATCGTCACAGCATCATCACCGCGTCATCACAGCGTCATAACTGCATCGTCACTGCATCTAAACTGCATCATCACAAAATCATCACAGCTTCATCACTGCAGCATCACAGCATCATCAAAGCATCATCGCAGCATCATCACATCATCATCACTGCATCATCACAGAATCATTACTGTTTACTCACTGCGGCATCACAGCATTATCACGGTGTCATAACTGCATCATCACTGCACCATTACTGCATCATCACAGTGTCATCTCAGCATCATCACAGCATCATTACTGCCTAATCATTGCATTATCACAACGTCATCACAGTATCATCAGTGCATCATCACAGCATCATTACTGCATCATCACATCATCATCACAGAATCACGATAGTGTCATCACAGCGTCATCACTGCATCATCACAGCGTCATCTCAGCATCATCAGAGACTCATCACAGTGTCATCACTGCATCATCACTGCATCACCACAGTATCATCACAGCATCATCACAAAATTATAAGAGCGTCATCACAGCGTTATTACTGCATCATCACAGCATCAATAAAGCATCATCACAGCGTCATCACAGCGTTATCACAGCGTCATCACAGCATCATCACAGCATCACGACATCATCATCACAGCTTCACGACAGTGTCATGAGAGCGTCTTCACAGCATCATCACTACATCATCACAGCATCATCACAGCGTCATTACTGCATCATCACTGCATCATCACAGCGTCATCACCGCATCATCACTGCATTGTCACAACATCATGGCGTCATAATAACTGCATCATAACAGCATGATCAAAGCATCATCACAGCGTCATCACATCGTCATCAAAGAATCTTCACAGCATCATCGCTATGTCATCATAGCATCATCATAATATTATCACAGCTTCATCACAGCGTCATAACAACATCATCACTGCATCATTACAGCATCATCAGAGCAGAATCAGTGCGTCGTCACAGCATCATTACTGCATCACCACATCATCACTGTGTTATCGCAGCGTCATCACAGCATCATCACAACATCATCACAGAATCATCACAGCATCATTGCAGCATCATCACATCATCATCACAGCGTCATCACAACATCATCGTAGCATCATCATGCATCATCACAGCATCATTACTGCATCATCACAGCATCATCACAGCATCATCACTGCATCATCACTGAATAATCACAGCATCATCACTGCATCATCACGGCATCGTTACAGCATCGTCATATCATCATAACTGCATCATCACAACAACATAACAAAATCATCAAAGCATCATCACCGCGTCATCACAGCGTCATAACTGCATCGTCACTGCATCTAAACTGCATCATCACAAAATCATCACTGCATCACATCATAATCACAACATCATCAAAGCGTCATCACAGCATCATCACTGCGTTATCACAGCATCATCTCAGCATCATCACAGTATCATTACTGCTTATTCACTGCATCATCACAACATCATCACAGCGTCATTACAGTGTCATAAATGCATCATCACAGTGTCATCAAAGCGTCCTAACTGCATAATCACTGCATCATCGCAGCTTCATCACAGCATCATGACAGCGTCATCACAGCATCAAAAATGCATAATCACTTCATCCTCACATCATCATCATAGCATCATAGCTGCATAATCATAGAGTCATCACAGCATCATCACTACATCATCAAATTGTCATCACTGTATCATCACAGCATCATCATAGCATCATCACTGCATAATCACAGTGTCATAACAGCATCATTACAACACCATGACTACGTCATCACAGCATCACGACAGCGTCATTACAGTGTCATCACAGCATCATCACTGCATTATCACAACATCATCACAACATCATCACTGCGTCATCAGAGCGTCATCACTACATAATCACTTCTTACTCAGTGAATCATCACTGCATCATCACATCAGCACAGCATCATCTCAGCATAATCACAGTATCATCACAGTGTCATCACTACATCATCAATGCATCATCACTGCATCATCACAGAATCATCACTGCGTCATCACAGCATCATCAGAGCATCATCACATCATCATCACAACATCATCAGTTTCATGTCAGCATCATCACTGCATAATCACTGCATCATCACAGCATCCTCACAGCATCAACACAGCGTCATCACAGCGTCATCAATGCATCATTACAGCATCATCTCAGTATAGTCACAGAATTATTACAGCATAATCACTGCATCATCATATCATCACTGCATCATCACAGCACCATCACAGCATCATTACTTCAGAATCACTGCATCATCACAGCATCCTCACAGCAACATCGCAGCATCATCACAGCATCATCACACTGTCATGACAGCATCATCACTGCATAATCACTGCATAATCTCCGCATAATCACAGCATCATCACATCATCATCACAATATCATCACAGCGTCATCACTACACATCACTGCATCATCACTACATCATCACAGCATCATCACTTCGTCATCATCAGAGCATCATCACAGCATCATCACTGCATCCTCACTGCATCATGAGTGCATCATCATCACAGCATCATAACTGCATCATCAAAGCATCATCTCGGCATAATCACAATGTCATAAATACATCATCACTCCATCATCACAGCATTATCACATCATCATCACAACGTTTTCAGTGTCATCACAGCATCATAACAACGTCATCAAACTGTCATCACAGCATCATCACCAAATCATCACAGAATCATCACAGCATCATTACTGCATCATCACAGCATCTTTGCATCGTCATCAGAGCATCACCACTGCATCATCACATCATCATCTCAGCATCATCACAGCATCATTACTGCTTACTCACTGCATCATCACAGCGTCATGACAGTGTCATCACTGCATCATAACATCATAGCTTCATCATCAGAACATTATCACAGCATCATCACTGCATCATCACATCATCATTATAGCATCTTCACTGTCATCAATACATCATCACAGCATCATCACATCATTATCACAGCATCATCAGTGTCATCTCAGCATCATCACTGCATCATGACTGCATCATAGCAGCATAATCACAGCATCATCACAGAATCATCACAGCATCATCATAAGGTCATCACAGCATCATCACTACGTCATCAGATTGTAATCACAGCATCATCACAGTGTCCTCACTGAATCATCACTGCACCATCACTGCACCATCACAGCATCATCTCAGCATCATCATGGCATCATTACTGCATCATCACTGCTTACTCACTGCATCATCACCGCATCATCACATCATCAACACTGCATCATCACTGCATCAACACTGCATCATTGCTGCATCATCACATCATTGTCACAGTATCATCAAAATATCATCACAGCATCATCACACCATCATAACAACATCATCACAGCGTCATCACAGTATCGTAAATGCATCATCACAGAATCATCACTGAATCATCATAGCATCTTCATATCATCATCACCATATCATCACAGCATCATCACTGCATCATCACAGCATCATCACTGCATAATCACTGCATCATCACCACATCATCACATCGTCATCAAAACATCATTACAAGTATCAACACAACATAATCACAGTGTCATCACAGCATCATCATTGCATCCTTACTGCATGATCACAGCATCTCCGCATCGTAATCACATCATCATCACTGACTCCTCACTGAATCATCACTGTACCATCACTGCATCATCAGAGCATAATCTGAGCATAATCTCAGCATAATCACAGCATCATCACAGAATCATTACTGCATCATCACAGCATCTTTGCATCGTCATCAGAGCATCACCACTGCATCATCACTACATCATCACATCATCATCACAGCATTTTAGCTACATAATCACAGAATCATCATAGCGTAACGACAGCATCATCACAACATCATTACAGCATCATCACAGCGTCATCGTAACATCATGACTGTATCATCACAGCATCATCACAGCATCACCGCAGCGTCATCACTGCATCATCACAGCATCATCACAGCATCATCACGGCATCGTTACAGCATCGTCATATCATCATAACTGCATCATCACAACAACATAACAAAATCATCAAAGCATCGTCACAGCATCATCACCGCGTCATCACAGCGTCATAACTGCATCGTCACTGCATCTAAACTGCATCATCACAAAATCATCACAGCTTCATCACTGCAGCATCACAGCATCATCAAAGCATCATCGCAGCATCATCACATCATCATCACTGCATCATCACAGAATCATTACTGTTTACTCACTGCGGCATCACAGCATTATCACGGTGTCATAACTGCATCATCACTGCACCATTACTGCATCATCACAGTGTCATCTCAGCATCATCACAGCATCATTACTGCCTAATCATTGCATTATCACAACGTCATCACAGTATCATCAGTGCATCATCACAGCATCATTACTGCATCATCACATCATCATCACAGAATCACGATAGTGTCATCACAGCGTCATCACTGCATCATCACAGCGTCATCACTGCATAATCACTGCATCAGCACCACATCATCACATCGTCATCAAAACATCATTACAAGTATCAACACAACATAATCACAGTGTCATCACAGCATCATCATTGCATCCTTACTGCATGATCACAGCATCTCCGCATCGTAATCACATCATCATCACTGACTCCTCACTGAATCATCACTGTACCATCACTGCATCATCAGAGCATAATCTGAGCATAATCTCAGCATAATCACAGCATCATCACAGAATCATTACTGCATCATCACAGCATCTTTGCATCGTCATCAGAGCATCACCACTGCATCATCACTACATCATCACATCATCATCACAGCATTTTAGCTACATAATCACAGAATCATCATAGCGTAACGACAGCATCATCACAACATCATTACAGCATCATCACAGCGTCATCGTAACATCATGACTGTATCATCACAGCATCATCACAGCATCACCGCAGCGTCATCACTGCATCATCACAGCATCATCACAGCATCATCACGGCATCGTTACAGCATCGTCATATCATCATAACTGCATCATCACAACAACATAACAAAATCATCAAAGCATCGTCACAGCATCATCACCGCGTCATCACAGCGTCATAACTGCATCGTCACTGCATCTAAACTGCATCATCACAAAATCATCACAGCTTCATCACTGCAGCATCACAGCATCATCAAAGCATCATCACAGCATCATTACTGCATCATCACAGCATCTTTGCATCGTCGTCAGAGCATCACCACTGCATCATCACATCATCATCTCAGCATCATCACTGCTTACTCACTGCATCATCACAGCGTCATGACAGTGTCATCACTGCATCATAACATCATAGCTTCATCATCAGAACATTATCACAGCATCATCACTGCATCATCACATCATCATTATAGCATCTTCACTGTCATCAATACATCATCACAGCATCATCACATCATTATCACAGCATCATCAGTGTCATCTCAGCATCATCACTGCATCATGACTGCATCATAGCAGCATAATCACAGCATCATCACAGAATCATCACAGCATCATCATAAGGTCATCACAGCATCATCACTACGTCATCAGATTGTAATCACAGCATCATCACAGTGTCCTCACTGAATCATCACTGCACCATCACTGCACCATCACAGCATCATCTCAGCATCATCATGGCATCATTACTGCATCATCACTGCTTACTCACTGCATCATCACAGCATCATCTCAGCATCATCACAGAATCATTTCTGCATAATCATTGCATTTTCACAGCGTCATCACAGTATCATCACTGCATCATCACAGTGTCATCACAGCATCATCAAAGCATCACGACAGCGTCATCTCACCATCACGACAGCGTCATCAAAGCATCATCACTGCATCATAACAACATCATCTCAGCATCATCACAGAATCATTTCTGCATAATCACTGCATCATCATAGTGTCATCACAGTATATTCACTGCATCATCACATCATCACAGTGTCATCACAGAATCATCACTGAATCATCCAAGCATCATCCAAGCATCATCACAGCACCACCAATGCATCATCACAGTATCATCACTGCATAATCACTGCATCATCACCGCATCATCACATCATCAACACTGCATCATTGCTGCATCATCACATCATTGTCACAGTATCATCAAAATATCATCACAGCATCATCACACCATCATAACAACATCATCACAGCGTCATCACAGTATCGTAAATGCATCATCACAGAATCATCACTGAATCATCATAGCATCTTCATATCATCATCACAATATCATCACAGCATCATCACTGCATCATCACAGCATCATCACTGCATAATCACTGCATCATCACCACATCATCACAGCATCATCACTGCATAATCACTGCATCATCACATCGTCATCAAAACATCATTACAAGTATCAACACAACATAATCACAGTGTCATCACAGCATCATCATTGCATCCTTACTGCATGATCACAGCATCTCCGCATCGTAATCACATCATCATCACTGACTCCTCACTGAATCATCATGGTACCATCACTACATCATCAGAGCATAATCTGAGCATAATCTCAGCATAATCACAGCATCATCACAGAATCATCACAGCATCATTACTGCATCATCACAGCATCTTTGCATCGTCATCAGAGCATCACCACTGCATCATCACTACATCATCACATCATCATCACAGCATTTTAGCTACATAATCACAGAATCATCATAGCGTAACGACAGCATCATCACAACATCATTACAGCATCATCACAGCGTCATCGTAACATCATGACTGTATCATCACAGCATCATCACAGCATCACCGCAGCGTCATCACTGCATCATCACAGCATCATCACGGCATCGTTACAGCATCGTCATATCATCATAACTGCATCATCACAACAACATAACAAAATCATCAAAGCATCGTCACAGCATCATCACCGCGTCATCACAGCGTCATAACTGCATCGTCACTGCATCTAAACTGCATCATCACAAAATCATCACAGCTTCATCACTGCAGCATCACAGCATCATCAAAGCATCATCGCAGCATCATCACATCATCATCACTGCATCATCACAGAATCATTACTGTTTACTCACTGCGGCATCACAGCATTATCACGGTGTCATAACTGCATCATCACTGCACCATTACTGCATCATCACAGTGTCATCTCAGCATCATCACAGCATCATTACTGCCTAATCATTGCATTATCACAACGTCATCACAGTATCATCAGTGCATCATCACAGCATCATTACTGCATCATCACATCATCATCACAGAATCACGATAGTGTCATCACAGCGTCATCACTGCATCATCACTGCATCACCACAGTATCATCACAGCATCATCACAAAATTATAAGAGCGTCATCACAGCGTTATTACTGCATCATCACAGCATCAATAGAGCATCATCACAGCGTCATCACAGCGTTATCACAGCGTCATCACAGCATCATCACAGCATCACGACATCATCATCACAGCGTCACGACAGTGTCATGAGAGCGTCTTCACAGCATCATCACTACATCATCACAGCATCATCACTGCGTCATCAGAGCATCATCACAAAATCATCACAGCGTCATTACTGCATCATCACTGCATCATCACAGCGTCATCACCGCATCATCACTGCATTGTCACAACATCATGGCGTCATAATAACTGCATCATAACAGCATGATCAAAGCATCATCACAGCGTCATCACAGCGTCATAACTGCATAAACACTGCATCATCAAAGAACCATCACAGCATCATCACAGCGTCATAACAGCATCATCAGAGCATCATCACATCGTCATCACATCGTCATCAAAGAATCTTCACAGCATCATCGCTATGTCATCATAGCATCATCATAATATTATCACAGCTTCATCACAGCGTCATAACAACATCATCACTGCATCATCACAGCATCATCATTATTGCATCATGACTGCATCATTACAGCATCATCAGAGCAGAATCAGTGCGTCGTCACAGCATCATTACTGCATCACCACATCATCACTGTGTTATCGCAGCGTCATCACAGCATCATCACAACATCATCACAGAATCATCACAGCATCATTGCAGCATCATCACATCATCATCACAGCGTCATCACAACATCATCGTAGCATCAACATGCATCATCACAGCATCATTACTGCATCATCACAGCATCATCACAGCATCATCACTGCATCATCACTGAATAATCACAGCATCATCACTGCATCATCACGGCATCGTTACAGCATCGTCATATCATCATAACTGCATCATCACAACAACATAACAAAATCATCAAAGCATCATCACAGCATCATCACCGCGTCATAACTGCATCGTCACTGCATCTAAACTGCATCATCAAAAAATCATCACTGCATCACATCATAATCACAACATCATCAAAGCGTCGTCACAGCATCATCACTGCGTTATCACAGCATCATCTCAGCATCATCACAGTATCATTACTGCTTATTCACTGCATCATCACAACATCATCACAGCGTCATTACAGTGTCATAAATGCATCATCACAGTGTCATCAAAGCGTCCTAACTGCATAATCACTGCATCATCGCAGCTTCATCACAGCATCATGACAGCGTCATCACAGCATCAAAAATGCATAATCACTTCGTCCTCACATCATCATCATAGCATCATAGCTGCATAATCATAGAGTCATCACAGCATCATCACTACATCATCAAATTGTCATCACTGTATCATCACAGCATCAACATAGCATCATCACTGCATAATCACAGTGTCATTACAGCATCATTACAACACCATGACTACGTCATCACAGCATCACGACAGAGTCATTACAGTGTCATCACAGCAACATCACTGCATTATCACAACATCATCACAACATCATCACTGCGTCATCAGAGCGTCATCACTACATAATCACTTCTTACTCAGTGAATCATCACTGCATCATCACATCATCACAGCATCATCTCAGCATAATCACAGTATCATCACAGCGTCATCACTACATCATCAATGCATCATCACTGCATCATCACAGCATCATCACTGCATCATCACAGCATCATCAGAGCATCATCACAGCATCATCACAACATCATCACAGAGTCATCACAGCATCATCACTGCATAATCACTGCATCATCACAGCATCATTACTGCAGAATCACTGCATCATCACAGCATCATAGCTGCATAATCACAGCATCATCACATCATCATCGCATAGTCATCACAGCGTCATCACTGCATCATCACAGCATCATCACAGTATCATTACTGCTTATTCACTGCATCATCACAACATCATCACAGCGTCATTACAGTGTCATAAATGCATCATCACAGTGTCATCAAAGCGTCCTAACTGCATAATCACTGCATCATCGCAGCTTCATCACAGCATCATGACAGCGTCATCACAGCATCAAAAATGCATAATCACTTCATCCTCACATCATCATCATAGCATCATAGCTGCATAATCATAGAGTCATCACAGCATCATCACTACATCATCAAATTGTCATCACTGTATCATCACAGCATCATCATAGCATCATCACTGCATAATCACAGTGTCATAACAGCATCATTACAACACCATGACTACGTCATCACAGCATCACGACAGCGTCATTACAGTGTCATCACAGCATCATCACTGCATTATCACAACATCATCACAACATCATCACTGCGTCATCAGAGCGTCATCACTACATAATCACTTCTTACTCAGTGAATCATCACTGCATCATCACATCAGCACAGCATCATCTCAGCATAATCACAGTATCATCACAGCGTCATCACTACATAATCAATGCATCATCACTGCATCATCACAGAATCATCACTGCGTCATCACAGCATCATCAGAGCATCATCACAGCATCATCACATCATCATCACAGAATCATCACTGCGTCATCACAGCATCATCAGAGCATCATCACATCATCATCACAACATCATCAGTTTCATGTCAGCATCATCACTGCATAATCACTGCATCATCACAGCATCCTCACAGCATCAACACAGCGTCATCACAGCGTCATCAATGCATCATTACAGCATCATCTCAGTATAGTCACAGAATTATTACAGCATAATCACTGCATCATCATATCATCACTGCATCATCACTGCATCATCACTGCATCATCACAGCACCATCACAGCATCATTACTTCAGAATCACTGCATCATCACAGCATCCTCACAGCAACATCGCAGCATCATCACAGCATCATCACACTGTCATGACAGCATCATCACTGCATAATCACTGCATAATCTCCGCATAATCACAGCATCATCACATCATCATCACAATATCATCACAGCGTCATCACTACACATCACTGCATCATCACTACATCATCACAGCATCATCACTTCGTCATCATCAGAGCATCATCACAGCATCATCACTGCATCCTCACTGCATCATGAGTGCATCATCATCACAGCATCATAACTGCATCATCAAAGCATCATCTCGGCATAATCACAATGTCATAAATACATCATCACTCCATCATCACAGCATTATCACATCATCATCACAACGTTTTCAGTGTCATCACAGCATCATAACAACGTCATCAAACTGTCATCACAGCATCATCACCAAATCATCACAGAATCATCACAGCATCATTACTGCATCATCACAGCATCTTTGCATCGTCATCAGAGCATCACCACTGCATCATCACATCATCATCTCAGCATCATCACAGCATCATTACTGCTTACTCACTGCATCATCACAGCGTCATGACAGTGTCATCACTGCATCATAACATCATAGCTTCATCATCAGAACATTATCACAGCATCATCACTGCATCATCACATCATCATTATAGCATCTTCACTGTCATCAATACATCATCACAGCATCATCACATCATTATCACAGCATCATCAGTGTCATCTCAGCATCATCACTGCATCATGACTGCATCATAGCAGCATAATCACAGCATCATCACAGAATCATCACAGCATCATCATAAGGTCATCACAGCATCATCACTACGTCATCAGATTGTAATCACAGCATCATCACAGTGTCCTCACTGAATCATCACTGCACCATCACTGCACCATCACAGCATCATCTCAGCATCATCATGGCATCATTACTGCATCATCACTGCTTACTCACTGCATCATCACAGCATCATCTCAGCATCATCACAGAATCATTTCTGCATAATCATTGCATTTTCACAGCGTCATCACAGTATCATCACTGCATCATCACATCATCACAGTGTCATCACAGAATCATCACTGAATCATCCAAGCATCATCCAAGCATCATCACAGCACCACCAATGCATCATCACAGTATCATCACTGCATAATCACTGCATCATCACCGCATCATCACATCATCAACACTGCATCATTGCTGCATCATCACATCATTGTCACAGTATCATCAAAATATCATCACAGCATCATCACACCATCATAACAACATCATCACAGCGTCATCACAGTATCGTAAATGCATCATCACTGAATCATCATAGCATCTTCATATCATCATCACAATATCATCACAGCATCATCACTGCATCATCACTGCATCATCACCACATCATCACAGCATCATCACTGCATAATCACTGCATCATCACAGCATCATCACATCGTCATCAAAACATCATTACAAGTATCAACACAACATAATCACAGTGTCATCACAGCATCATCATTGCATCCTTACTGCATGATCACAGCATCTCCGCATCGTAATCACATCATCATCACTGACTCCTCACTGAATCATCATGGTACCATCACTGCATCATCAGAGCATAATCTGAGCATAATCTCAGCATAATCACAGCATCATCACAGAATCATCACAGCATCATTACTGCATCATCACAGCATCTTTGCATCGTCATCAGAGCATCACCACTGCATCATCACTACATCATCACATCATCATCACAGCATTTTAGCTACATAATCACAGAATCATCATAGCGTAACGACAGCATCATCACAACATCATTACAGCATCATCACAGCGTCATCGTAACATCATGACTGTATCATCACAGCATCATCACAGCATCACCGCAGCGTCATCACTGCATCATCACAGCATCATCACAGCATCATCACGGCATCGTTACAGCATCGTCATATCATCATAACTGCATCATCACAACAACATAACAAAATCATCAAAGCATCGTCACAGCATCATCACCGCGTCATCACAGCGTCATAACTGCATCGTCACTGCATCTAAACTGCATCATCACAAAATCATCACAGCTTCATCACTGCAGCATCACAGCATCATCAAAGCATCATCGCAGCATCATCACATCATCATCACTGCATCATCACAGAATCATTACTGTTTACTCACTGCGGCATCACAGCATTATCACGGTGTCATAACTGCATCATCACTGCACCATTACTGCATCATCACAGTGTCATCTCAGCATCATCACAGCATCATTACTGCCTAATCATTGCATTATCACAACGTCATCACAGTATCATCAGTGCATCATCACAGCATCATTACTGCATCATCACATCATCATCACAGAATCACGATAGTGTCATCACAGCGTCATCACTGCATCATCACAGCGTCATCTCAGCATCATCAGAGACTCATCACAGCGTCATCACTGCATCATCACTGCATCACCACAGTATCATCACAGCATCATCACAAAATTATAAGAGCGTCATCACAGCGTTATTACTGCATCATCACAGCATCAATAGAGCATCATCACAGCGTCATCACAGCGTTATCACAGCGTCATCACAGCATCATCACAGCATCACGACATCATCATCACAGCGTCACGACAGTGTCATGAGAGCGTCTTCACAGCATCATCACTACATCATCACAGCATCATCACTGCGTCATCAGAGCATCATCACAAAATCATCACAGCGTCATTACTGCATCATCACTGCATCATCACAGCGTCATCACCGCATCATCACTGCATTGTCACAACATCATGGCGTCATAATAACTGCATCATAACAGCATGATCAAAGCATCATCACAGCGTCATCACAGCGTCATAACTGCATAAACACTGCATCATCAAAGAACCATCACAGCATCATCACAGCGTCATAACAGCATCATCAGAGCATCATCACATCGTCATCACATCGTCATCAAAGAATCTTCACAGCATCATCGCTATGTCATCATAGCATCATCATAATATTATCACAGCTTCATCACAGCGTCATAACAACATCATCACTGCATCATCACAGCATCATCATTATTGCATCATGACTGCATCATTACAGCATCATCAGAGCAGAATCAGTGCGTCGTCACAGCATCATTACTGCATCACCACATCATCACTGTGTTATCGCAGCGTCATCACAGCATCATCACAACATCATCACAGAATCATCACAGCATCATTGCAGCATCATCACATCATCATCACAGCATCATCACAGCATCATCACTGCATCATCACTGAATAATCACAGCATCATCACTGCATCATCACGGCATCGTTACAGCATCGTCATATCATCATAACTGCATCATCACAACAACATAACAAAATCATCAAAGCATCATCACAGCATCATCACCGCGTCATCACAGCGTCATAACTGCATCGTCACTGCATCTAAACTGCATCACTAAAAAATCATCACTGCATCACATCATAATCACAACATCATCAAAGCGTCATCACAGCATCATCACTGCGTTATCACAGCATCATCTCAGCATCATCACAGTATCATTACTGCTTATTCACTGCATCATCACAACATCATCACAGCGTCATTACAGTGTCATAAATGCATCATCACAGTGTCATCAAAGCGTCCTAACTGCATAATCACTGCATCATCGCAGCTTCATCACAGCATCATGACAGCGTCATCACAGCATCAAAAATGCATAATCACTTCATCCTCACATCATCATCATAGCATCATAGCTGCATAATCATAGAGTCATCACAGCATCATCACTACATCATCAAATTGTCATCACTGTATCATCACAGCATCATCATAGCATCATCACTGCATAATCACAGTGTCATAACAGCATCATTACAACACCATGACTACGTCATCACAGCATCACGACAGCGTCATTACAGTGTCATCACAGCATCATCACTGCATTATCACAACATCATCACAACATCATCACTGCGTCATCAGAGCGTCATCACTACATAATCACTTCTTACTCAGTGAATCATCACTGCATCATCACATCATCACAGCATCATCTCAGCATAATCACAGTATCATCACAGCGTCATCACTACATCATCAATGCATCATCACTGCATCATCACAGCATCATCACTGCATCATCACAGAATCATAAGAGCATCATCACAGCATCATCACAACATCATCACAGAGTCATCAAAGCATCATCACTGCATAATCACTGCATCATCACAGCATCCTCACAGCATCAATACAGCGTCATCACAACGTCAACAATGCATCATTACAGCATCATCTCAGTATAGTCACAGCATAATCACTGCATAATCACTGCATCATCATATCGTCATCACTGCATCATCACTGCATCATCACAGCACCATCACAGCATCATTACTGCAGAATCACTGCATCATCACAGCATCATAGCTGCATAATCACAGCATCATCACATCATCATCGCATAGTCATCACAGCATCATCACTGCATCATCACAGCATCATCACAGCAGCATTACTGCAGAATCACTGCATCATCACAGCATCCTCACAGCAACATCGCAGCATCATCACAGCATCATCGCATCATCATCACAGTGTCATGACAGCATCATCACTGCATAATCACCGCATCATCACAGCATCATCACAGCATAATCACAGTATCATCACAGCGTCATCACTACATCATCACTGCATCATCACAGAATCATCACTGCGTCATCACAGCATCATCAGAGCATCATCACAGCATCATCACATCATCATCTCAGCATCATTACTGCTTACTCACTGCATCATCATAGCATCATCACATCATCATCACAACATCATCAGTTTCATGTCAGCATCATCACTGCATAATCACTGCATCATCACAGCATCCTCACAGCATCAACACAGCGTCATCAGAGCATCATCAATGCATCATTACAGCATCATCTCAGTATAGTCACAGAATTATTACAGCATAATCACTGCATCATCATATCATCACTGCATCATCACTGCATCATCACTGCATCATCACAGCACCATCACAGCATCATTACTTCAGAATCACTGCATCATCACAGCATCCTCACAGCAACATCGCAGCATCATCACAGCATCATCACACTGTCATGACAGCATCATCACTGCATAATCACTGCATAATCTCCGCATAATCACAGCATCATCACATCATCATCACAATATCATCACAGCGTCACCACTACACATCACTGCATCATCACTACATCATCACAGCATCATCACTTCGTCATCATCAGAGCATCATCACAGCATCATCACTGCATCCTCACTGCATCATGAGTGCATCATCATCACAGCATCATAACTGCATCATCAAAGCATCATCTCGGCATAATCACAATGTCATAAATACATCATCACTCCATCATCACAGCATTATCACATCATCATCACAACGTTTTCAGTGTCATCACAGCATCATAACAACGTCATCAAACTGTCATCACAGCATCATCACCAAATCATCACAGAATCATCACAGCATCATTACTGCATCATCACAGCATCTTTGCATCGTCATCAGAGCATCACCACTGCATCATCATCTCAGCATCATCACAGCATCATTACTGCTTACTCACTGCATCATCACAGCGTCATGACAGTGTCATCACTGCATCATAACATCATAGCTTCATCATCAGAACATTATCACAGCATCATCACTGCATCATCACATCATCATTATAGCATCTTCACTGTCATCAATACATCATCACAGCATCATCACATCATTATCACAGCATCATCAGTGTCATCTCAGCATCATCACTGCATCATGACTGCATCATAGCAGCATAATCACAGCATCATCACAGAATCATCACAGCATCATCATAAGGTCATCACAGCATCATCACTACGTCATCAGATTGTAATCACAGCATCATCACAGTGTCCTCACTGAATCATCACTGCACCATCACTGCAACATCACAGCATCATCTCAGCATCATCATGGCATCATTACTGCATCATCACTGCTTACTCACTGCATCATCACAGCATCATCTCAGCATCATCACAGAATCATTTCTGCATAATCATTGCATTTTCACAGCGTCATCACAGTATCATCACTGCATCATCACAGTGTCATCACAGCATCATCAAAGCATCACGACAGCGTCATCTCACCATCACGACAGCGTCATCAAAGCATCATCACTGCATCATAACAACATCATCTCAGCATCATCACAGAATCATTTCTGCATAATCACTGCATCATCATAGTGTCATCACAGTATATTCACTGCATCATCACATCATCACAGTGTCATCACAGAATCATCACTGAATCATCCAAGCATCATCCAAGCATCATCACAGCACCACCAATGCATCATCACAGTATCATCACTGCATAATCACTGCATCATCACTGCATCATCACATCATCAACACTGCATCATTGCTGCATCATCACATCATTGTCACAGTATCATCAAAATATCATCACAGCATCATCACACCATCATAACAACATCATCACAGCGTCATCACAGTATCGTAAATGCATCATCACAGAATCATCACTGAATCATCATAGCATCTTCATATCATCATCACAATATCATCACAGCATCATCACTGCATCATCACAGCATCATCACTGCATAATCACTGCATCATCACCACATCATCACAGCATCATCACTGCATAATCACTGCATCATCACAGCATCATCACATCGTCATCAAAACATCATTACAAGTATCAACACAACATAATCACAGTGTCATCACAGCATCATCATTGCATCCTTACTGCATGATCACAGCATCTCCGCATCGTAATCACATCATCATCACTGACTCCTCACTGAATCATCACTGTACCATCACTGCATCATCAGAGCATAATCTGAGCATAATCTCAGCATAATCACAGCATCATCACAGAATCATCACAGCATCATCACAGAATCATCACAGCATCATTACTGCATCATCACAGCATCTTTCCATCGTCATCAGAGCATCACCACTGCATCATCACTACATCATCACATCATCATCACAGCATTTTAGCTACATAATCACAGAATCATCATAGCGTAACGACAGCATCATCACAACATCATTACAGCATCATCACAGCGTCATCGTAACATCATGACTGTATCATCACAGCATCATCACAGCATCACCGCAGCGTCATCACAGCATCATCACAGCATCATCACGGCATCGTTACAGCATCGTCATATCATCATAACTGCATCATCACAACAACATAACAAAATCATCAAAGCATCATCACAGCATCATCACCGCGTCATCACAGCGTCATAACTGCATCGTCACTGCATCTAAACTGCAACATCAAAAAATCATCACTGCATCACATCATAATCACAACATCATCAAAGCGTCATCACAGCATCATCACTGCGTTATCACAGCATCATCTCAGCATCATCACAGTATCATTACTGCTTATTCACTGCATCATCACAACATCATCACAGCGTCATTACAGTGTCATAAATGCATCATCACAGTGTCATCAAAGCGTCCTAACTGCATAATCACTGCATCATCGCAGCTTCATCACAGCATCATGACAGCGTCATCACAGCATCAAAAATGCATAATCACTTCATCCTCACATCATCATCATAGCATCATAGCTGCATAATCATAGAGTCATCACAGCATCATCACTACATCATCAAATTGTCATCACTGTATCATCACAGCATCATCATAGCATCATCACTGCATAATCACAGTGTCATAACAGCATCATTACAACACCATGACTACGTCATCACAGCATCACGACAGCGTCATTACAGTGTCATCACAGCATCATCACTGCATTATCACAACATCATCACAACATCATCACTGCGTCATCAGAGCGTCATCACTACATAATCACTTCTTACTCAGTGAATCATCACTGCATCATCACATCAGCACAGCATCATCACAGCATAATCACAGTATCATCACAGCGTCATCACTACATCATCAATGCATCATCACTGCATCATCACAGAATCATCACTGCGTCATCACAGCATCATCAGAGCATCATCACAGCATCATCACATCATCATCACAGAATCATCACTGCGTCATCACAGCATCATCAGAGCATCATCACATCATCATCACAACATCATCAGTTTCATGTCAGCATCATCACTGCATAATCACTGCATCATCACAGCATCCTCACAGCATCAACACAGCGTCATCACAGCGTCATCAATGCATCATTACAGCATCATCTCAGTATAGTCACAGAATTATTACAGCATAATCACTGCATCATCATATCATCACTGCATCATCACAGCACCATCACAGCATCATTACTTCAGAATCACTGCATCATCACAGCATCCTCACAGCAACATCGCAGCATCATCACAGCATCATCACACTGTCATGACAGCATCATCACTGCATAATCACTGCATAATCTCCGCATAATCACAGCATCATCACATCATCATCACAATATCATCACAGCGTCATCACTACACATCACTGCATCATCACTACATCATCACAGCATCATCACTTCGTCATCATCAGAGCATCATCACAGCATCATCACTGCATCCTCACTGCATCATGAGTGCATCATCATCACAGCATCATAACTGCATCATCAAAGCATCATCTCGGCATAATCACAATGTCATAAATACATCATCACTCCATCATCACAGCATTATCACATCATCATCACAACGTTTTCAGTGTCATCACAGCATCATAACAATGTCATCAAACTGTCATCACAGCATCATCACCAAATCATCACAGAATCATCACAGCATCATTACTGCATCATCACAGCATCTTTGCATCGTCATCAGAGCATCACCACTGCATCATCACATCATCATCTCAGCATCATCACAGCATCATTACTGCTTACTCACTGCATCATCACAGCGTCATGACAGTGTCATCACTGCATCATAACATCATAGCTTCATCATCAGAACATTATCACAGCATCATCACTGCATCATCACATCATCATTATAGCATCTTCACTGTCATCAATACATCATCACAGCATCATCACATCATTATCACAGCATCGTCAGTGTCATCTCAGCATCATCACTGCATCATGACTGCATCATAGCAGCATAATCACAGCATCATCACAGAATCATCACAGCATCATCATAAGGTCATCACAGCATCATCACTACGTCATCAGATTGTAATCACAGCATCATCACAGTGTCCTCACTGAATCATCACTGCACCATCACTGCAACATCACAGCATCATCTCAGCATCATCATGGCATCATTACTGCATCATCACTGCTTACTGACTGCATCATCACAGCATCATCTCAGCATCATCACAGAATCATTTCTGCATAATCATTGCATTTTCACAGCGTCATCACAGTATCATCACTGCATCATCACAGTGTCATCACAGCATCATCAAAGCATCACGACAGCGTCATCTCACCATCACGACAGCGTCATCAAAGCATCATCACTGCATCATAACAACATCATCTCAGCATCATCACAGAATCATTTCTGCATAATCACTGCATCATCATAGTGTCATCACAGTATATTCACTGCATCATCACATCATCACAGTGTCATCACAGAATCATCACTGAATCATCCAAGCATCATCCAAGCATCATCACAGCACCACCAATGCATCATCACAGTATCATCACTGCATAATCACTGCATCATCACCGCATCATCACATCATCAACACTGCATCATTGCTGCATCATCACATCATTGTCACAGTATCATCAAAATATCATCACAGCATCATCACACCATCATAACAACATCATCACAGCGTCATCACAGTATCGTAAATGCATCATCACAGAATCATCACTGAATCATCATAGCATCTTCATATCATCATCACAATATCATCACAGCATCATCACTGCATCATCACAGCATCATCACTGCATAATCACTGCATCATCACCACATCATCACAGCATCATCACTGCATAATCACTGCATCATCACAGCATCATCACATCGTCATCAAAACATCATTACAAGTATCAACACAACATAATCACAGTGTCATCACAGCATCATCATTGCATCCTTACTGCATGATCACAGCATCTCCGCATCGTAATCACATCATCATCACTGACTCCTCACTGAATCATCACGGTACCATCACTGCATCATCAGAGCATAATCTGAGCATAATCTCAGCATAATCACAGCATCATCACAGAATCATCACAGCATCATTACTGCATCATCACAGCATCTTTGCATTGTCATCAGAGCATCACCACTGCATCATCACTACATCATCACATCATCATCACAGCATTTTAGCTACATAATCACAGAATCATCATAGCGTAACGACAGCATCATCACAACATCATTACAGCATCATCACAGCATCATCGTAACATCATGACTGTATCATCACAGCATCATCACAGCATCACCGCAGCGTCATCACTGCATCATCACAGCATCATCACAGCATCATCACGGCATCGTTACAGCATCGTCATATCATCATAACTGCATCATCACAACAACATAACAAAATCATCAAAGCATCGTCACAGCATCATCACCGCGTCATCACAGCGTCATAACTGCATCGTCACTGCATCTAAACTGCATCATCACAAAATCATCACAGCTTCATCACTGCAGCATCACAGCATCATCAAAGCATCATCGCAGCATCATCACATCATCATCACTGCATCATCACAGAATCATTACTGTTTACTCACTGCGGCATCACAGCATTATCACGGTGTCATAACTGCATCATCACTGCACCATTACTGCATCATCACAGTGTCATCTCAGCATCATCACAGCATCATTACTGCCTAATCATTGCATTATCACAACGTCATCACAGTATCATCAGTGCATCATCACAGCATCATTACTGCATCATCACATCATCATCACAGAATCACGATAGTGTCATCACAGCGTCATCACTGCATCATCACAGCGTCATCTCAGCATCATCAGAGACTCATCACAACGTCATCACTGCATCATCACTGCATCACCACAGTATCATCACAGCATCATCACAAAATTATAAGAGCGTCATCACAGCGTTATTACTGCATCATCACAGCATCAATAGAGCATCATCACAGCGTCATCACAGCGTTATCACAGCGTCATCACAGCATCATCACAGCATCACGACATCATCATCACAGCTTCACGACAGTGTCATGAGAGCGTCTTCACAGCATCATCACTACATCATCACAGCATCATCACAGCGTCATTACTGCATCATCACTGCATCATCACAGCGTCATCACCGCATCATCACTGCATTGTCACAACATCATGGCGTCATAATAACTGCATCATAACAGCATGATCAAAGCATCATCACATCGTCATCACATCGTCATCAAAGAATCTTCACAGCATCATCGCTATGTCATCATAGCATCATCATAATATTATCACAGCTTCATCACAGCGTCATAACAACATCATCACTGCATCATCACAGCATCATCAGAGCAGAATCAGTGCGTCGTCACAGCATCATTACTGCAGCACCACATCATCACTGTGTTATCGCAGCGTCATCACAGCATCATCACAACATCATCACAGAATCATCACAGCATCATTGCAGCATCATCACATCATCATCACAGCGTCATCACAACATCATCGTAGCATCATCATGCATCATCACAGCATCATTACTGCATCATCACAGCATCATCACAGCATCATCACTGCATCATCACTGAATAATCACAGCATCATCACTGCATCATCACGGCATCGTTACAGCATCGTCATATCATCATAACTGCATCATCACAACAACATAACAAAATCATCAAAGCATCATCACAGCATCATCACCGCGTCATCACAGCGTCATAACTGCATCGTCACTGCATCTAAACTGCAACATCAAAAAATCATCACTGCATCACATCATAATCACAACATCATCAAAGCGTCATCACAGCATCATCACTGCGTTATCACAGCATCATCTCAGCATCATCACAGTATCATTACTGCTTATTCACTGCATCATCACAACATCATCACAGCGTCATTACAGTGTCATAAATGCATCATCACAGTGTCATCAAAGCGTCCTAACTGCATAATCACTGCATCATCGCAGCTTCATCACAGCATCATGACAGCATCATCACAGCATCAAAAATGCATAATCACTTCATCCTCACATCATCATCATAGCATCATAGCTGCATAATCATAGAGTCATCACAGCATCATCACTACATCATCAAATTGTCATCACTGTATCATCACAGCATCATCATAGCATCATCACTGCATAATCACAGTGTCATAACAGCATCATTACAACACCATGACTACGTCATCACAGCATCACGACAGCGTCATTACAGTGTCATCACAGCATCATCACTGCATTATCACAACATCATCACAACATCATCACTGCGTCATCAGAGCATCATCACTACATAATCACTTCTTACTCAGTGAATCATCACTGCATCATCACATCATCACAGCATCATCACAAAATAATCACAGTATCATCACAGCGTCATCACTACATAATCAATGCATCATCACTGCATCATCACAGAATCATCACTGCGTCATCACAGCATCATCAGAGCATCATCACAGCATCATCACATCATCATCTCAGCATCATTACTGCTTACTCACTGCATCATCATAGCATCATCACATCATCATCACAACATCATCAGTTTCATGTCAGCATCATCACTGCATAATCACTGCATCATCACAGCATCCTCACAGCATCAACACAGCGTCATCACAGCGTCATCAATGCATCATTACAGCATCATCTCAGTATAGTCACAGAATTATTACAGCATAATCACTGCATCATCATATCATCACTGCATCATCACAGCACCATCACAGCATCATTACTTCAGAATCACTGCATCATCACAGCATCCTCACAGCAACATCGCAGCATCATCACAGCATCATCACACTGTCATGACAGCATCATCACTGCATAATCACTGCATAATCTCCGCATAATCACAGCATCATCACATCATCATCACAATATCATCACAGCGTCATCACTACACATCACTGCATCATCACTACATCATCACAGCATCATCACTTCGTCATCATCAGAGCATCATCACAGCATCATCACTGCATCCTCACTGCATCATGAGTGCATCATCATCACAGCATCATAACTGCATCATCAAAGCATCATCTCGGCATAATCACAATGTCATAAATACATCATCACTCCATCATCACAGCATTATCACATCATCATCACAACGTTTTCAGTGTCATCACAGCATCATAACAACGTCATCAAACTGTCATCACAGCATCATCACCAAATCATCACAGAATCATCACAGCATCATTACTGCATCATCACAGCATCTTTGCATCGTCATCAGAGCATCACCACTGCATCATCACATCATCATCTCAGCATCATCACAGCATCATTACTGCTTACTCACTGCATCATCACAGCGTCATGACAGTGTCATCACTGCATCATAACATCATAGCTTCATCATCAGAACATTATCACAGCATCATCACTGCATCATCACATCATCATTATAGCATCTTCACTGTCATCAATACATCATCACAGCATCATCACATCATTATCACAGCATCATCAGTGTCATCTCAGCATCATCACTGCATCATGACTGCATCATAGCAGCATAATCACAGCATCATCACAGAATCATCACAGCATCATCATAAGGTCATCACAGCATCATCACTACGTCATCAGATTGTAATCACAGCATCATCACAGTGTCCTCACTGAATCATCACTGCACCATCACTGCAACATCACAGCATCATCTCAGCATCATCATGGCATCATTACTGCATCATCACTGCTTACTCACTGCATCATCACAGCATCATCTCAGCATCATCACAGAATCATTTCTGCATAATCATTGCATTTTCACAGCGTCATCACAGTATCATCACTGCATCATCACAGTGTCATCACAGCATCATCAAAGCATCACGACAGCGTCATCTCACCATCACGACAGCGTCATCAAAGCATCATCACTGCATCATAACAACATCATCTCAGCATCATCACAGAATCATTTCTGCATAATCACTGCATCATCATAGTGTCATCACAGTATATTCACTGCATCATCACATCATCACAGTGTCATCACAGAATCATCACTGAATCATCCAAGCATCATCCAAGCATCATCACAGCACCACCAATGCATCATCACAGTATCATCACTGCATAATCACTGCATCATCACCGCATCATCACATCATCAACACTGCATCATTGCTGCATCATCACATCATTGTCACAGTATCATCAAAATATCATCACAGCATCATCACACCATCATAACAACATCATCACAGCGTCATCACAGTATCGTAAATGCATCATCACAGAATCATCACTGAATCATCATAGCATCTTCATATCATCATCACAATATCATCACAGCATCATCACTGCATCATCACAGCATCATCACTGCATAATCACTGCATCATCACCACATCATCACAGCATCATCACTGCATAATCACTGCATCATCACAGCATCATCACATCGTCATCAAAACATCATTACAAGTATCAACACAACATAATCACAGTGTCATCACAGCATCATCATTGCATCCTTACTGCATGATCACAGCATCTCCGCATCGTAATCACATCATCATCACTGACTCCTCACTGAATCATCACGGTACCATCACTGCATCATCAGAGCATAATCTGAGCATAATCTCAGCATAATCACAGCATCATCACAGAATCATCACAGCATCATTACTGCATCATCACAGCATCTTTGCATCGTCATCAGAGCATCACCACTGCATCATCACTACATCATCACATCATCATCACAGCATTTTAGCTACATAATCACAGAATCATCATAGCGTAACGACAGCATCATCACAACATCATTACAGCATCATCACAGCATCATCGTAACATCATGACTGTATCATCACAGCATCATCACAGCATCACCGCAGCGTCATCACTGCATCATCACAGCATCATCACAGCATCATCACGGCATCGTTACAGCATCGTCATATCATCATAACTGCATCATCACAACAACATAACAAAATCATCAAAGCATCGTCACAGCATCATCACCGCGTCATCACAGCGTCATAACTGCATCGTCACTGCATCTAAACTGCATCATCACAAAATCATCACAGCTTCATCACTGCAGCATCACAGCATCATCAAAGCATCATCGCAGCATCATCACTGCGTTATCACAGCATCATCTCAGCATCATCACAGTATCATTACTGCTTATTCACTGCATCATCACAACATCACCACAGCGTCATTACAGTGTCATAAATGCATCATCACAGTGTCATCAAAGCGTCCTAACTGCATAATCACTGCATCATCGCAGCTTCATCACAGCATCATGACAGCGTCATCACAGCATCAAAAATGCATAATCACTTCATCCTCACATCATCATCATAGCATCATAGCTGCATAATCATAGAGTCATCACAGCATCATCACTACATCATCAAATTGTCATCACTGTATCATCACAGCATCATCATAGCATCATCACTGCATAATCACAGTGTCATAACAGCATC
The DNA here is from genome assembly GCA_963989345.1 of Clangula hyemalis. The sequence continues at coordinate 7,965,092 of OZ022448.1, read as the reverse complement.
ATTACAACACCATGACTACGTCATCACAGCATCACGACAGCGTCATTACAGTGTCATCACAGCATCATCACTGCATTATCACAACATCATCACAACATCATCACTGCGTCATCAGAGCGTCATCACTACATAATCACTTCTTACTCAGTGAATCATCACTGCATCATCACATCATCACAGCATCATCTCAGCATAATCACAGTATCATCACAGCGTCATCACTACATCATCAATGCATCATCACTGCATCATCACAGCATCATCACTGCATCATCACAGCATCATCAGAGCATCATCACAGCATCATCACAACATCATCACAGAGTCATCACAGCATCATCACTACATCATCACTGCATCATCACAGAATCATCACTGCGTCATCACAGCATCATCAGAGCATCATCACAGCATCATCACATCATCATCTCAGCATCATTACTGCTTACTCACTGCATCATCAGAGCATCATCACATCATCATCACAACATCATCAGTTTCATGTCAGCATCATCACTGCATAATCACTGCATCATCACAGCATCCTCACAGCATCAACACAGCGTCATCACAGCGTCATCAATGCATCATTACAGCATCATCTCAGTATAGTCACAGAATTATTACAGCATATTCACTGCATCATCATATCATCACTGCATCATCACTGCATCATCACAGCACCATCACAGCATCATTACTTCAGAATCACTGCATCATCACAGCATCCTCACAGCAACATCGCAGCATCATCACAGCATCATCACACTGTCATGACAGCATCATCACTGCATAATCACTGCATAATCTCCGCATAATCACAGCATCATCACATCATCATCACAATATCATCACAGCGTCATCACTACACATCACTGCATCATCACTACATCATCACAGCATCATCACTTCGTCATCATCAGAGCATCATCACAGCATCATCACTGCATCCTCACTGCATCATGAGTGCATCATCATCACAGCATCATAACTGCATCATCAAAGCATCATCTCGGCATAATCACAATGTCATAAATACATCATCACTCCATCATCACAGCATTATCACATCATCATCACAACGTTTTCAGTGTCATCACAGCATCATAACAACGTCATCAAACTGTCATCACAGCATCATCACCAAATCATCACAGAATCATCACAGCATCATTACTGCATCATCACAGCATCTTTGCATCGTCATCAGAGCATCACCACTGCATCATCACATCATCATCTCAGCATCATCACAGCATCATTACTGCTTACTCACTGCATCATCACAGCGTCATGACAGTGTCATCACTGCATCATAACATCATAGCTTCATCATCAGAACATTATCACAGCATCATCACTGCATCATCACATCATCATTATAGCATCTTCACTGTCATCAATACATCATCACAGCATCATCACATCATTATCACAGCATCATCAGTGTCATCTCAGCATCATCACTGCATCATGACTGCATCATAGCAGCATAATCACAGCATCATCACAGAATCATCACAGCATCATCATAAGGTCATCACAGCATCATCACTACGTCATCAGATTGTAATCACAGCATCATCACAGTGTCCTCACTGAATCATCACTGCACCATCACTGCAACATCACAGCATCATCTCAGCATCATCATGGCATCATTACTGCATCATCACTGCTTACTCACTGCATCATCACAGCATCATCTCAGCATCATCACAGAATCATTTCTGCATAATCATTGCATTTTCACAGCGTCATCACAGTATCATCACTGCATCATCACAGTGTCATCACAGCATCATCAAAGCATCACGACAGCGTCATCTCACCATCACGACAGCGTCATCAAAGCATCATCACTGCATCATAACAACATCATCTCAGCATCATCACAGAATCATTTCTGCATAATCACTGCATCATCATAGTGTCATCACAGTATATTCACTGCATCATCACATCATCACAGTGTCATCACAGAATCATCACTGAATCATCCAAGCATCATCCAAGCATCATCACAGCACCACCAATGCATCATCACAGTATCATCACTGCATAATCACTGCATCATCACCGCATCATCACATCATCAACACTGCATCATTGCTGCATCATCACATCATTGTCACAGTATCATCAAAATATCATCACAGCATCATCACACCATCATAACAACATCATCACAGCGTCATCACAGTATCGTAAATGCATCATCACTGAATCATCATAGCATCTTCATATCATCATCACAATATCATCACAGCATCATCACTGCATCATCACAGCATCATCACTGCATAATCACTGCATCATCACCACATCATCACAGCATCATCACTGCATAATCACTGCATCATCACAGCATCATCACATCGTCATCAAAACATCATTACAAGTATCAACACAACATAATCACAGTGTCATCACAGCATCATCATTGCATCCTTACTGCATGATCACAGCATCTCCGCATCGTAATCACATCATCATCACTGACTCCTCACTGAATCATCACTGTACCATCACTGCATCATCAGAGCATAATCTGAGCATAATCTCAACATAATCACAGCATCATCACAAAATCATCACAGCATCATTACTGCATCATCACAGCATCTTTGCATCGTCATCAGAGCATCACCACTGCATCATCACTACATCATCACATCATCATCACAGCATTTTAGCTACATAATCACAGAATCATCATAGTGTAACGACAGCATCATCACAACATCATTACAGCATCATCACAGCGTCATCGTAACATCATGACTGTATCATCACAGCATCATCACAGCATCACCGCAGCGTCATCACTGCATCATCACAGCATCATCACAGCATCATCACGGCATCGTTACAGCATCGTCATATCATCATAACTGCATCATCACAACAACATAACAAAATCATCAAAGCATCGTCACAGCATCATCACCGCGTCATCACAGCGTCATAACTGCATCGTCACTGCATCTAAACTGCATCATCACAAAATCATCACAGCTTCATCACTGCAGCATCACAGCATCATCAAAGCATCATCGCAGCATCATCACATCATCATCACTGCATCATCACAGAATCATTACTGTTTACTCACTGCGGCATCACAGCATTATCACGGTGTCATAACTGCATCATCACTGCACCATTACTGCATCATCACAGTGTCATCTCAGCATCATCACAGCATCATTACTGCCTAATCATTGCATTATCACAACGTCATCACAGTATCATCAGTGCATCATCACAGCATCATTACTGCATCATCACATCATCATCACAGAATCACGATAGTGTCATCACAGCGTCATCACTGCATCATCACAGCGTCATCTCAGCATCATCAGAGACTCATCACAGCGTCATCACTGCATCATCACTGCATCACCACAGTATCATCACAGCATCATCACAAAATTATAAGAGCGTCATCACAGCGTTATTACTGCATCATCACAGCATCAATAGAGCATCATCACAGCGTCATCACAGCGTTATCACAGCGTCATCACAGCGTCATCACAGCATCACGACATCATCATCACAGCTTCACGACAGTGTCATGAGAGCGTCTTCACAGCATCATCACTACATCATCACAGCATCATCACTGCGTCATCAGAGCATCATCACAAAATCATCACAGCGTCATTACTGCATCATCACTGCATCATCACAGCGTCATCACCGCATCATCACTGCATTGTCACAACATCATGGCGTCATAATAACTGCATCATAACAGCATGATCAAAGCATCATCACAGCGTCATCACAGCGTCATAACTGCATAAACACTGCATCATCAAAGAACCATCACAGCATCATCACAGCGTCATAACAGCATCATCAGAGCATCATCACATCGTCATCACATCGTCATCAAAGAATCTTCACAGCATCATCGCTATGTCATCATAGCATCATCATAATATTATCACAGCTTCATCACAGCGTCATAACAACATCATCACTGCATCATCACAGCATCATCATTATTGCATCATGACTGCATCATTACAGAATCATCAGAGCAGAATCAGTGCGTCGTCACAGCATCATTACTGCATCACCACATCATCACTGTGTTATCGCAGCGTCATCACAGCATCATCACAACATCATCACAGAATCATCACAGCATCATTGCAGCATCATCACTGCATCATCACTGAATAATCACAGCATCATCACTGCATCATCACGGCATCGTTACAGCATCGTCATATCATCATAACTGCATCATCACAACAACATAACAAAATCATCAAAGCATCATCACAGCATCATCACCGCGTCATCACAGCGTCATAACTGCATCGTCACTGCATCTAAACTGCATCATCACAAAATCATCACTGCATCACATCATAATCACAACATCATCAAAGCGTCATCACAGCATCATCACTGCGTTATCACAGCATCATCTCAGCATCATCACAGTATCATTACTGCTTATTCACTGCATCATCACAACATCATCACAGCGTCATTACAGTGTCATAAATGCATCATCACAGTGTCATCAAAGCGTCCTAACTGCATAATCACTGCATCATCGCAGCTTCATCACAGCATCATGACAGCGTCATCACAGCATCAAAAATGCATAATCACTTCATCCTCACATCATCATCATAGCATCATAGCTGCATAATCATAGAGTCATCACAGCATCATCACTACATCATCAAATTGTCATCACTGTATCATCACAGCATCATCATAGCATCATCACTGCATAATCACAGTGTCATAACAGCATCATTACAACACCATGACTACGTCATCACAGCATCACGACAGCGTCATTACAGTGTCATCACAGCATCATCACTGCATTATCACAACATCATCACAACATCATCACTGCGTCATCAGAGCGTCATCACTACATAATCACTTCTTACTCAGTGAATCATCACTGCATCATCACATCATCACAGCATCATCTCAGCATAATCACAGTATCATCACAGCGTCATCACTACATAATCAATGCATCATCACTGCATCATCACAGAATCATCACTGCGTCATCACAGCATCATCAGAGCATCATCAAAGCATCATCACATCATCATCACAGAATCATCACTGCGTCATCACAGCATCATCAGAGCATCATCACATCATCATCACAACATCATCAGTTTCATGTCAGCATCATCACTGCATAATCACTGCATCATCACAGAATCCTCACAGCATCAACACAGCGTCATCACAGCGTCATCAATGCATCATTACAGCATCATCTCAGTATAGTCACAGAATTATTACAGCATAATCACTGCATCATCATATCATCACTGCATCATCACAGCACCATCACAGCATCATTACTTCAGAATCACTGCATCATCACAGCATCCTCACAGCAACATCGCAGCATCATCACAGCATCATCACACTGTCATGACAGCATCATCACTGCATAATCACTGCATAATCTCCGCATAATCACAGCATCATCACATCATCATCACAATATCATCACAGCGTCATCACTACACATCACTGCATCATCACTACATCATCACAGCATCATCACTTCGTCATCATCAGAGCATCATCACAGCATCATCACTGCATCCTCACTGCATCATGAGTGCATCATCAAAGCATCATCTCGGCATAATCACAATGTCATAAATACATCATCACTCCATCATCACAGCATTATCACATCATCATCACAACGTTTTCAGTGTCATCACAGCATCATAACAACGTCATCAAACTGTCATCACAGCATCATCACCAAATCATCACAGAATCATCACAGCATCATTACTGCATCATCACAGCATCTTTGCATCGTCATCAGAGCATCACCACTGCATCATCACATCATCATCTCAGCATCATCACAGCATCATTACTGCTTACTCACTGCATCATCACAGCGTCATGACAGTGTCATCACTGCATCATAACATCATAGCTTCATCATCAGAACATTATCACAGCATCATCACTGCATCATCACATCATCATTATAGCATCTTCACTGTCATCAATACATCATCACAGCATCATCACATCATTATCACAGCATCATCAGTGTCATCTCAGCATCATCACTGCATCATGACTGCATCATAGCAGCATAATCACAGCATCATCACAGAATCATCACAGCATCATCATAAGGTCATCACAGCATCATCACTACGTCATCAGATTGTAATCACAGCATCATCACAGTGTCCTCACTGAATCATCACTGCACCATCACTGCAACATCACAGCATCATCTCAGCATCATCATGGCATCATTACTGCATCATCACTGCTTACTCACTGCATCATCACAGCATCATCTCAGCATCATCACAGAATCATTTCTGCATAATCATTGCATTTTCACAGCGTCATCACAGTATCATCACTGCATCATCACAGTGTCATCACAGCATCATCAAAGCATCACGACAGCGTCATCTCACCATCACGACAGCGTCATCAAAGCATCATCACTGCATCATAACAACATCATCTCAGCATCATCACAGAATCATTTCTGCATAATCACTGCATCATCATAGTGTCATCACAGTATATTCACTGCATCATCACATCATCACAGTGTCATCACAGAATCATCACTGAATCATCCAAGCATCATCCAAGCATCATCACAGCACCACCAATGCATCATCACAGTATCATCACTGCATAATCACTGCATCATCACCGCATCATCACATCATCAACACTGCATCATTGCTGCATCATCACATCATTGTCACAGTATCATCAAAATATCATCACAGCATCATCACACCATCATAACAACATCATCACAGCGTCATCACAGTATCGTAAATGCATCATCACAGAATCATCACTGAATCATCATAGCATCTTCATATCATCATCACAATATCATCACAGCATCATCACTGCATCATCACAGCATCATCACTGCATAATCACTGCATCATCACCACATCATCACAGCATCATCACTGCATAATCACTGCATCATCACAGCATCATCACATCGTCATCAAAACATCATTACAAGTATCAACACAACATAATCACAGTGTCATCACAGCATCATCATTGCATCCTTACTGCATGATCACAGCATCTCCGCATCGTAATCACATCATCATCACTGACTCCTCACTGAATCATCACGGTACCATCACTGCATCATCAGAGCATAATCTGAGCATAATCTCAGCATAATCACAGCATCATCACAGAATCATCACAGCATCATCACAGAATCATCACAGCATCATTACTGCATCATCACAGCATCATCACGGCATCGTTACAGCATCGTCATATCATCATAACTGCATCATCACAACAACATAACAAAATCATCAAAGCATCGTCACAGCATCATCACCGCGTCATCACAGCGTCATAACTGCATCGTCACTGCATCTAAACTGCATCATCACAAAATCATCACAGCTTCATCACTGCAGCATCACAGCATCATCAAAGCATCATCGCAGCATCATCACATCATCATCACTGCATCATCACAGAATCATTACTGTTTACTCACTGCGGCATCACAGCATTATCACGGTGTCATAACTGCATCATCACTGCACCATTACTGCATCATCACAGTGTCATCTCAGCATCATCACAGCATCATTACTGCCTAATCATTGCATTATCACAACGTCATCACAGTATCATCAGTGCATCATCACAGCATCATTACTGCATCATCACATCATCATCACAGAATCACGATAGTGTCATCACAGCGTCATCACTGCATCATCACAGCGTCATCTCAGCATCATCAGAGACTCATCACAGCGTCATCACTGCATCATCACTGCATCACCACAGTATCATCACAGCATCATCACAAAATTATAAGAGCGTCATCACAGCGTTATTACTGCATCATCACAGCATCAATAGAGCATCATCACAGCGTCATCACAGCGTTATCACAGCGTCATCACAGCATCATCACAGCATCACGACATCATCATCACAGCGTCACGACAGTGTCATGAGAGCGTCTTCACAGCATCATCACTACATCATCACAGCATCATCACTGCGTCATCAGAGCATCATCACAAAATCATCACAGCGTCATTACTGCATCATCACTGCATCATCACAGCGTCATCACCGCATCATCACTGCATTGTCACAACATCATGGCGTCATAATAACTGCATCATAACAGCATGATCAAAGCATCATCACAGCGTCATCACAGCGTCATAACTGCATAAACACTGCATCATCAAAGAACCATCACAGCATCATCACAGCGTCATAACAGCATCATCAGAGCATCATCACATCGTCATCACATCGTCATCAAAGAATCTTCACAGCATCATCGCTATGTCATCATAGCATCATCATAATATTATCACAGCTTCATCACAGCGTCATAACAACATCATCACTGCATCATCACAGCATCATCATTATTGCATCATGACTGCATCATTACAGCATCATCAGAGCAGAATCAGTGCGTCGTCACAGCATCATTACTGCATCACCACATCATCACTCTGTTATCGCAGCGTCATCACAGCATCATCACAACATCATCACAGAATCATCACAGCATCATTGCAGCATCATCACATCATCATCACAGCGTCATCACAACATCATCGTAGCATCATCATGCATCATCACAGCATCATTACTGCATCATCACAGCATCATCACAGCATCATCACTGCATCATCACTGAATAATCACAGCATCATCACTGCATCATCACGGCATCGTTACAGCATCGTCATATCATCATAACTGCATCATCACAACAACATAACAAAATCATCAAAGCATCATCACAGCATCATCACCGCGTCATCACAGCATCATAACTGCATCGTCACTGCATCTAAACTGCATCATCACAAAATCATCACTGCATCACATCATAATCACAACATCATCAAAGCGTCATCACAGCATCATCACTGCGTTATCACAGCATCATCTCAGCATCATCACAGTATCATTACTGCTTATTCACTGCATCATCACAACATCATCACAGCGTCATTACAGTGTCATAAATGCATCATCACAGTGTCATCAAAGCGTCCTAACTGCATAATCACTGCATCATCGCAGCTTCATCACAGCATCATGACAGCGTCATCACAGCATCAAAAATGCATAATCACTTCATCCTCACATCATCATCATAGCATCATAGCTGCATAATCATAGAGTCATCACAGCATCATCACTACATCATCAAATTGTCATCACTGTATCATCACAGCATCATCATAGCATCATCACTGCATAATCACAGTGTCATAACAGCATCATTACAACACCATGACTACGTCATCACAGCATCACGACAGCGTCATTACAGTGTCATCACAGCATCATCACTGCATTATCACAACATCATCACAACATCATCACTGCGTCATCAGAGCGTCATCACTACATAATCACTTCTTACTCAGTGAATCATCACTGCATCATCACATCATCACAGCATCATCTCAGCATAATCACAGTATCATCACAGCGTCATCACTACATCATCAATGCATCATCACTGCATCATCACAGCATCATCACTGCATCATCACAGCATCATCAGAGCATCATCACAGCATCATCACAACATCATCACAGAGTCATCACAGCATCATCACTGCATAATCACTGCATCATCACAGCATCCTCACAGCATCAATACAGCGTCATCACAACGTCAACAATGCATCATTACAGCATCATCTCAGTATAGTCACAGCATAATCACTGCATAATCACTGCATCATCATATCGTCATCACTGCATCATCACTGCATCATCACAGCACCATCACAGCATCATTACTGCAGAATCACTGCATCATCACAGCATCATAGCTGCATAATCACAGCATCATCACATCATCATCGCATAGTCATCAGAGCGTCATCACTGCATCATCACAGCATCATCACAGCATCATTACTGCAGAATCACTGCATCATCACAGCATCCTCACAGCAACATCGCAGCATCATCACAGCATCATCGCATCATCATCACAGTGTCATGACAGCATCATCACTGCATAATCACCGCATAATCACAGCATCATCACAGCATAATCACAGTATCATCACAGCGTCATCACAGCATCATCACTGCATCATCACAGAATCATCACTGCGTCATCACAGCATCATCAGAGCATCATCACAGCATCATCACAGCATAATCACAGTATCATCACAGCATCATCACTACATCATCACTGCATCATCACAGAATCATCACTGCGTCATCACAGCATCATCAGAGCATCATCACAGCATCATCACATCATCATCTCAGCATCATTACTGCTTACTCACTGCATCATCATAGCATCATCACATCATCATCACAACATCATCAGTTTCATGTCAGCATCATCACTGCATAATCACTGCATCATCACAGCATCCTCACAGCATCAACACAGCGTCATCACAGCGTCATCAATGCATCATTACAGCATCATCTCAGTATAGTCACAGAATTATTACAGCATAATCACTGCATCATCATATCATCACTGCATCATCACAGCACCATCACAGCATCATTACTTCAGAATCACTGCATCATCACAGCATCCTCACAGCAACATCGCAGCATCATCACAGCATCATCACACTGTCATGACAGCATCATCACTGCATAATCACTGCATAATCTCCGCATAATCACAGCATCATCACATCATCATCACAATATCATCACAGCGTCATCACTACACATCACTGCATCATCACTACATCATCACAGCATCATCACTTCGTCATCATCAGAGCATCATCACAGCATCATCACTGCATCCTCACTGCATCATGAGTGCATCATCATCACAGCATCATAACTGCATCATCAAAGCATCATCTCGGCATAATCACAATGTCATAAATACATCATCACTCCATCATCACAGCATTATCACATCATCATCACAACGTTTTCAGTGTCATCACAGCATCATAACAACGTCATCAAACTGTCATCACAGCATCATCACCAAATCATCACAGAATCATCACAGCATCATTACTGCATCATCACAGCATCTTTGCATCGTCATCAGAGCATCACCACTGCATCATCACATCATCATCTCAGCATCATCACAGCATCATTACTGCTTACTCACTGCATCATCACAGCGTCATGACAGTGTCATCACTGCATCATAACATCATAGCTTCATCATCAGAACATTATCACAGCATCATCACTGCATCATCACATCATCATTATAGCATCTTCACTGTCATCAATACATCATCACAGCATCATCACATCATTATCACAGCATCATCAGTGTCATCTCAGCATCATCACTGCATCATGACTGCATCATAGCAGCATAATCACAGCATCATCACAGAATCATCACAGCATCATCATAAGGTCATCACAGCATCATCACTACGTCATCAGATTGTAATCACAGCATCATCACAGTGTCCTCACTGAATCATCACTGCACCATCACTGCAACATCACAGCATCATCTCAGCATCATCATGGCATCATTACTGCATCATCACTGCTTACTCACTGCATCATCACAGCATCATCTCAGCATCATCACAGAATCATTTCTGCATAATCATTGCATTTTCACAGCGTCATCACAGTATCATCACTGCATCATCACAGTGTCATCACAGCATCATCATAAGGTCATCACAGCATCATCACTACGTCATCAGATTGTAATCACAGCATCATCACAGTGTCCTCACTGAATCATCACTGCACCATCACTGCAACATCACAGCATCATCTCAGCATCATCATGGCATCATTACTGCATCATCACTGCTTACTCACTGCATCATCACAGCATCATCTCAGCATCATCACAGAATCATTTCTGCATAATCATTGCATTTTCACAGCGTCATCACAGTATCATCACTGCATCATCACAGTGTCATCACAGCATCATCAAAGCATCACGACAGCGTCATCTCACCATCACGACAGCGTCATCAAAGCATCATCACTGCATCATAACAACATCATCTCAGCATCATCACAGAATCATTTCTGCATAATCACTGCATCATCATAGTGTCATCACAGTATATTCACTGCATCATCACATCATCACAGTGTCATCACAGAATCATCACTGAATCATCCAAGCATCATCCAAGCATCATCACAGCACCACCAATGCATCATCACAGTATCATCACTGCATAATCACTGCATCATCACCGCATCATCACATCATCAACACTGCATCATTGCTGCATCATCACATCATTGTCACAGTATCATCAAAATATCATCACAGCATCATCACACCATCATAACAACATCATCACAGCGTCATCACAGTATCGTAAATGCATCATCACAGAATCATCACTGAATCATCATAGCATCTTCATATCATCATCACAATATCATCACAGCATCATCACTGCATCATCACAGCATCATCACTGCATAATCACTGCATCATCACCACATCATCACAGCATCATCACTGCATAATCACTGCATCATCACAGCATCATCACATCGTCATCAAAACATCATTACAAGTATCAACACAACATAATCACAGTGTCATCACAGCATCATCATTGCATCCTTACTGCATGATCACAGCATCTCCGCATCGTAATCACATCATCATCACTGACTCCTCACTGAATCATCACGGTACCATCACTGCATCATCAGAGCATAATCTGAGCATAATCTCAGCATAATCACAGCATCATCACAGAATCATCACAGCATCATTACTGCATCATCACAGCATCTTTGCATCGTCATCAGAGCATCACCACTGCATCATCACTACATCATCACATCATCATCACAGCATTTTAGCTACATAATCACAGAATCATCATAGCGTAACGACAGCATCATCACAACATCATTACAGCATCATCACAGCGTCATCGTAACATCATGACTGTATCATCACAGCATCATCACAGCATCACCGCAGCGTCATCACTGCATCATCACAGCATCATCACAGCATCATCACGGCATCGTTACAGCATCGTCATATCATCATAACTGCATCATCACAACAACATAACAAAATCATCAAAGCATCGTCACAGCATCATCACCGCGTCATCACAGCGTCATAACTGCATCGTCACTGCATCTAAACTGCATCATCACAAAATCATCACAGCTTCATCACTGCAGCATCACAGCATCATCAAAGCATCATCGCAGCATCATCACATCATCATCACTGCATCATCACAGAATCATTACTGTTTACTCACTGCGGCATCACAGCATTATCACGGTGTCATAACTGCATCATCACTGCACCATTACTGCATCATCACAGTGTCATCTCAGCATCATCACAGCATCATTACTGCCTAATCATTGCATTATCACAACGTCATCACAGTATCATCAGTGCATCATCACAGCATCATTACTGCATCATCACATCATCATCACAGAATCACGATAGTGTCATCACAGCGTCATCACTGCATCATCACAGCGTCATCTCAGCATCATCAGAGACTCATCACAGCGTCATCACTGCATCATCACTGCATCACCACAGTATCATCACAGCATCATCACAAAATTATAAGAGCGTCATCACAGCGTTATTACTGCATCATCACAGCATCAATAGAGCATCATCACAGCGTCATCACAGCGTTATCACAGCGTCATCACAGCATCATCACAGCATCACGACATCATCATCACAGCGTCACGACAGTGTCATGAGAGCGTCTTCACAGCATCATCACTACATCATCACAGCATCATCACTGCGTCATCAGAGCATCATCACAAAATCATCACAGCGTCATTACTGCATCATCACTGCATCATCACAGCGTCATCACCGCATCATCACTGCATTGTCACAACATCATGGCGTCATAATAACTGCATCATAACAGCATGATCAAAGCATCATCACAGCGTCATCACAGCGTCATAACTGCATAAACACTGCATCATCAAAGAACCATCACAGCATCATCACAGCGTCATAACAGCATCATCAGAGCATCATCACATCGTCATCACATCGTCATCAAAGAATCTTCACAGCATCATCGCTATGTCATCATAGCATCATCATAATATTATCACAGCTTCATCACAGCGTCATAACAACATCATCACTGCATCATCACAGCATCATCATTATTGCATCATGACTGCATCATTACAGCATCATCAGAGCAGAATCAGTGCGTCGTCACAGCATCATTACTGCATCACCACATCACCACTGTGTTATCGCAGCGTCATCACAGCATCATCACAACATCATCACAGAATCATCACAGCATCATTGCAGCATCATCACATCATCATCACAGCGTCATCACAACATCATCGTAGCATCATCATGCATCATCACAGCATCATTACTGCATCATCACAGCATCATCACAGCATCATCACTGCATCATCACTGAATAATCACAGCATCATCACTGCATCATCACGGTATCGTTACAGCATCGTCATATCATCATAACTGCATCATCACAACAACATAACAAAATCATCAAAGCATCATCACAGCATCATCACCGCGTCATCACAGCATCATAACTGCATCGTCACTGCATCTAAACTGCATCATCACAAAATCATCACTGCATCACATCATAATCACAACATCATCAAAGCGTCATCACAGCATCATCACTGCGTTATCACAGCATCATCTCAGCATCATCACAGTATCATTACTGCTTATTCACTGCATCATCACAACATCATCACAGCGTCATTACAGTGTCATAAATGCATCATCACAGTGTCATCAAAGCGTCCTAACTGCATAATCACTGCATCATCGCAGCTTCATCACAGCATCATGACAGCGTCATCACAGCATCAAAAATGCATAATCACTTCATCCTCACATCATCATCATAGCATCATAGCTGCATAATCATAGAGTCACCACAGCATCATCACTACATCATCAAATTGTCATCACTGTATCATCACAGCATCATCATAGCATCATCACTGCATAATCACAGTGTCATAACAGCATCATTACAACACCATGACTACGTCATCACAGCATCACGACAGCGTCATTACAGTGTCATCACAGCATCATCACTGCATTATCACAACATCATCACAACATCATCACTGCGTCATCAGAGCGTCAT
Source organism: Clangula hyemalis (assembly GCA_963989345.1). The sequence continues at coordinate 7,949,889 of OZ022448.1, read as the reverse complement.
CACTACATAATCACTTCTTACTCAGTGAATCATCACTGCATCATCACAGCATCATCAGAGCATCATCACAGCATCATCACAACATCATCACAGAGTCATCACAGCATCATCACTGCATAATCACTTCATCATCACAGCATCCTCACAGCATCAATACAGCGTCATCACAACGTCAACAATGCATCATTACAGCATCATCTCAGTATAATCACAGCATAATCACTGCATAATCACTGCATCATCATATTGTCATCACTGCATCATCACTGCATCTTCACAGCACCATCACAGCATCATTACTGCAGAATCACTGCATCATCACAGCATCATAGCTGCATAATCACAGCATCATCACATCATCATCGCATAGTCATCACAGCGTCATCACTGCATCATCACAGCATCATCACAGCATCATTACTGCAGAATCACTGCATCATCACAGCATCCTCACAGCAACATCGCAGCATCATCACAGCATCATCGCATCATCATCACAGTGTCATGACAGCATCATCACTGCATAATCACCGCATAATCACAGCATCATCACAGCATAATCACAGTATCATCACAGCGTCATCACTACATCATCACTGCATCATCACAGAATCATCACTGCGTCATCACAGCATCATCAGAGCATCATCACAGCATCATCACAGCATAATCACAGTATCATCACAGCATCATCACTACATCATCACTGCATCATCACAGAATCATCACTGCGTCATCACAGCATCATCAGAGCATCATCACAGCATCATCACATCATCATCTCAGCATCATTACTGCTTACTCACTGCATCATCATAGCATCATCACATCATCATCACAACATCATCAGTTTCATGTCAGCATCATCACTGCATAATCACTGCATCATCACAGCATCCTCACAGCATCAACACAGCGTCATCACAGCGTCATCAATGCATCATTACAGCATCATCTCAGTATAGTCACAGAATTATTACAGCATAATCACTGCATCATCATATCATCACTGCATCATCACTGCATCATCACTGCATCATCACAGCACCATCACAGCATCATTACTTCAGAATCACTGCATCATCACAGCATCCTCACAGCAACATCGCAGCATCATCACAGCATCATCACACTGTCATGACAGCATCATCACTGCATAATCACTGCATAATCTCCGCATAATCACAGCATCATCACATCATCATCACAATATCATCACAGCGTCATCACTACACATCACTGCATCATCACTACATCATCACAGCATCATCACTTCGTCATCATCAGAGCATCATCACAGCATCATCCCTGCATCCTCACTGCATCATGAGTGCATCATCATCACAGCATCATAACTGCATCATCAAAGCATCATCTCGGCATAATCACAATGTCATAAATACATCATCACTCCATCATCACAGCATTATCACATCATCATCACAACGTTTTCAGTGTCATCACAGCATCATAACAACGTCATCAAACTGTCATCACAGCATCATCACCAAATCATCACAGAATCATCACAGCATCATTACTGCATCATCACAGCATCTTTGCATCGTCATCAGAGCATCACCACTGCATCATCACATCATCATCTCAGCATCATCACAGCATCATTACTGCTTACTCACTGCATCATCACAGCGTCATGACAGTGTCATCACTGCATCATAACATCATAGCTTCATCATCAGAACATTATCACAGCATCATCACTGCATCATCACATCATCATTATAGCATCTTCACTGTCATCAATACATCATCACAGCATCATCACATCATTATCACAGCATCATCAGTGTCATCTCAGCATCATCACTGCATCATGACTGCATCATAGCAGCATAATCACAGCATCATCACAGAATCATCACAGCATCATCATAAGGTCATCACAGCATCATCACTACGTCATCAGATTGTAATCACAGCATCATCACAGTGTCCTCACTGAATCATCACTGCACCATCACTGCAACATCACAGCATCATCTCAGCATCATCATGGCATCATTACTGCATCATCAGTGCTTACTCACTGCATCATCACAGCATCATCTCAGCATCATCACAGAATCATTTCTGCATAATCATTGCATTTTCACAGCGTCATCACAGTATCATCACTGCATCATCACAGTGTCATCACAGCATCATCAAAGCATCACGACAGCGTCATCTCACCATCACGACAGCGTCATCAAAGCATCATCACTGCATCATAACAACATCATCTCAGCATCATCACAGAATCATTTCTGCATAATCACTGCATCATCATAGTGTCATCACAGTATATTCACTGCATCATCACATCATCACAGTGTCATCACAGAATCATCACTGAATCATCCAAGCATCATCCAAGCATCATCACAGCACCACCAATGCATCATCACAGTATCATCACTGCATAATCACTGCATCATCACCGCATCATCACATCATCAACACTGCATCATTGCTGCATCATCACATCATTGTCACAGTATCATCAAAATATCATCACAGCATCATCACACCATCATAACAACATCATCACAGCGTCATCACAGTATCGTAAATGCATCATCACAGAATCATCACTGAATCATCATAGCATCTTCATATCATCATCACAATATCATCACAGCATCATCACTGCATCATCACAGCATCATCACTGCATAATCACTGCATCATCACCACATCATCACAGCATCATCACTGCATAATCACTGCATCATCACAGCATCATCACATCGTCATCAAAACATCATTACAAGTATCAACACAACATAATCACAGTGTCATCACAGCATCATCATTGCATCCTTACTGCATGATCACAGCATCTCCGCATCGTAATCACATCATCATCACTGACTCCTCACTGAATCATCACTGTACCATCACTGCATCATCAGAGCATAATCTGAGCATAATCTCAGCATAATCACAGCATCATCACAGAATCATCACAGCATCATTACTGCATCATCACAGCATCTTTGCATCGTCATCAGAGCATCACCACTGCATCATCACTACATCATCACATCATCATCACAGCATTTTAGCTACACAATCACAGAATCATCATAGCGTAACGACAGCATCATCACAACATCATTACAGCATCATCACAGCGTCATCGTACAATCATGACTGTATCATCACAGCATCATCACAGCATCAACGCAGCGTCATCACTGCATCATCACAGCATCATCACAGCATCATCACTGCATTGTCACAACATCATGGCGTCATAATAACTGCATCATAACAGCATGATCAAAGCATCATCACAGCGTCATCACAGCGTCATAACTGCATAAACACTGCATCATCAAAGAACCATCACAGCATCATCACAGCATCATCACAGCGTCATAACAGCATCATCAGAGCATCATCACATCGTCATCAAAGAATCTTCACAGCATCATCGCTATGTCATCATAGCATCATCATAATATTATCACAGCTTCATCACAGCGTCATAACAACATCATCACTGCATCATCACAGCATCATCATTATTGCATCATGACTGCATCATTACAGCATCATCAGAGCAGAATCAGTGCGTCGTCACAGCATCATTACTGCATCACCACATCATCACTGTGTTATCGCAGCGTCATCACAGCATCATCACAGAATCATCGCAGCATCATCACATCATCATCACAGTGTCATCACAACATCATCGTAGCATCATCATGCATCATCACAGCATCATTGCCGCATCATCACATCATTGTCACAGTATCATCAAAATATCATCACAGCATCATCACACCATCATAACAACATCATCACAGCATCATCACTGCATAATCACTGCATCATCATATCGTCATCAAAACATCATTACAAGTATCAACACAACATAATCACAGTGTCATCACAGCATCATCATTGCATCCTTACTGCATGATCACAGCATCTCCGCATCGTAATCACATCATCATCACTGACTCCTCACTGAATCATCACTGTACCATCACTGCATCATCAGAGCATAATCTGAGCATAATCTCAGCATAATCACAGCATCATCACAGAATCATCACAGCATCATTACTGCATCATCACAGCATCTTTGCATCGTCATCAGAGCATCACCACTGCATCATCACTACATCATCACATCATCATCACAGCATTTTAGCTACATAATCACAGAATCATCATAGCGTAACGACAGCATCATCACAACATCATTACAGCATCATCACAGCGTCATCGTAACATCATGACTGTATCATCACAGCATCATCACAGCATCACCGCAGCGTCATCACTGCATCATCACAGCATCATCACAGCATCATCACGGCATCGTTACAGCATCGTCATATCATCATAACTGCATCATCACAACAACATAACAAAATCATCAAAGCATCGTCACAGCATCATCACCGCGTCATCACAGCGTCATAACTGCATCGTCACTGCATCTAAGCTGCATCATCACAAAATCATCACAGCTTCATCACTGCAGCATCACAGCATCATCAAAGCATCATCGCAGCATCATCACATCATCATCACTGCATCATCACAGAATCATTACTGTTTACTCACTGCGGCATCACAGCATTATCACGGTGTCATAACTGCATCATCACTGCACCATTACTGCATCATCACAGTGTCATCTCAGCATCATCACAGCATCATTACTGCCTAATCATTGCATTATCACAACGTCATCACAGTATCATCAGTGCATCATCACAGCATCATTACTGCATCATCACATCATCATCACAGAATCACGATAGTGTCATCACAGCGTCATCACTGCATCATCACAGCGTCATCTCAGCATCATCAGAGACTCATCACAGTGTCATCACTGCATCACCACAGTATCATCACAGCATCATCACAAAATTATAAGAGCGTCATCACAGCGTTATTACTGCATCATCACAGCATCAATAGAGCATCATCACAGCGTCATCACAGCGTTATCACAGCGTCACGACATCATCATCACAGCTTCACGACAGTGTCATGAGAGCGTCTTCACAGCATCATCACTACATCATCACAGCATCATCACTGCGTCTTCAGAGCATCATCACAAAATCATCACAGCGTCATTACTGCATCATCACTGCATCATCACAGCGTCATCACCGCATCATCACTGCATTGTCACAACATCATGGCGTCATAATAACTGCATCATAACAGCATGATCAAAGCATCATCACAGCGTCATCACAGCGTCATAACTGCATAAACACTGCACCATCAAAGAACCATCACAGCATCATCACAGCGTCATAACAGCATCATCAGAGCATCATCACATCGTCATCACATCGTCATCAAAGAATCTTCACAGCATCATCGCTATGTCATCATAGCATCATCATAATATTATCACAGCTTCATCACAGCGTCATAACAACATCATCACTGCATCATAACAGCATGATCAAAGCATCATCACAGCGTCATCACAGCGTCATAACTGCATAAACACTGCATCATCAAAGAACCATCACAGCATCATCACAGCGTCATAACAGCATCATCAGAGCATCATCACATCGTCATCACATCGTCATCAAAGAATCTTCACAGCATCATCGCTATGTCATCATAGCATCATCATAATATTATCACAGCTTCATCACAGCGTCATAACAACATCATCACTGCATCATCACAGCATCATCATTATTGCATCATGACTGCATCATTACAGCATCATCAGAGCAGAATCAGTGCGTCGTCACAGCATCATTACTGCATCACCACATCATCACTGTGTTATCGCAGCGTCATCACAGCATCATCACAACATCATCACAGAATCATCACAGCATCATTGCAGCATCATCACATCATCATCACAGCGTCATCACAACATCATCGTAGCATCATCATGCATCATCACAGCATCATTACTGCATCATCACAGCATCATCACAGCATCATCACTGCATCATCACTGAATAATCACAGCATCATCACTGCATCATCACGGCATCGTTACAGCATCGTCATATCATCATAACTGCATCATCACAACAACATAACAAAATCATCAAAGCATCATCACAGCATCATCACCGCATCATCACAGCGTCATAACTGCATCGTCACTGCATTTAAACTGCATCATCACAAAATCATCACTGCATCACATCATAATCACAACATCATCAAAGCGTCATCACAGCATCATCACTGCGTTATCACAGCATCATCTCAGCATCATCACAGTATCATTACTGCTTATTCACTGCATCATCACAACATCATCACAGCGTCATTACAGTGTCATAAATGCATCATCACAGTGTCATCAAAGCGTCCTAACTGCATAATCACTGCATCATCGCAGCTTCATCACAGCATCATGACAGCGTCATCACAGCATCAAAAATGCATAATCACTTCATCCTCACATCATCATCATAGCATCATAGCTGCATAATCATAGAGTCATCACAGCATCATCACTACATCATCAAATTGTCATCACTGTATCATCACAGCATCATCATAGCATCATCACTGCATAATCACAGTGTCATAACAGCATCATTACAACACCATGACTATGTCATCACAGCATCACGACAGCGTCATTACAGTGTCATCACAGCATCATCACTGCATTATCACAACATCATCACAACATCATCACTGCGTCATCAGCGCGTCATCACTACATAATCACTTCTTACTCAGTGAATCATCACTGCATCATCACATCATCACAGCATCATCTCAGCATAATCGCAGTATCATCACAGCGTCATCACTACATCATCAATGCATCATCACTGCATCATCACAGCATCATCACTGCATAATCACTGCATCATCACAGCATCCTCACAGCATCAATACAGCGTCATCACAACATCAACAATGAATCATTAGAGCATCATCTCAGTATAGTCACAGCATAATCACTGCATAATCACTGCATCATCATATCGTCATCACTGCATCATCACAGCACCATCACAGCATCATTACTGCAGAATCACTGCATCATCACAGCATCATAGCTGCATAATCACAGCATCATCACATCATCATCGCATAGTCATCACAGCGTCATCACTGCATCATCACAGCATCATCACAGCATCATTACTGCAGAATCACTGCATCATCACAGCATCCTCACAGCAACATCGCAGCATCATCACAGCATCATCGCAGCATCATCACAACATCATCACAGTGTCATGACAGCATCATCACTGCATAATCACCGCATAATCACAGCATCATCACAGCATAATCACAGTATCATCACAGCGTCATCACTACATCATCACTGCATCATCACAGAATCATCACTGCGTCATCACAGCATCATCACAGAATCATCACTGCGTCATCACAGCATCATCAGAGCATCATCACAGCATCATCACATCATCATCTCAGCATCATTACTGCTTACTCACTGCATCATCAAAGCATCATCACATCATCATCACAACATCATCAGTTTCATGTCAGCATCATCACTGCATAATCACTGCATCATCACAGCATCCTCACAGCATCAACACAGCGTCATCAGAGCGTCATCAATGCATCATTACAGCATCATCTCAGTATAGTCACAGAATTATTACAGCATAATCACTGCATCATCATATCATCACTGCATCATCACTGCATCATCACAGCACCATCACAGCATCATTACTTCAGAATCACTGCATCATCACAGCATCCTCACAGCAACATCGCAGCATCATCACAGCATCATCACACTGTCATGACAGCATCATCACTGCATAATCACTGCATAATCTCCGCATAATCACAGCATCATCACATCATCATCACAATATCATCACAGCGTCATCACTACACATCACTGCATCATCACTACATCATCACAGCATCATCACTTCGTCATCATCAGAGCATCATCACAGCATCATCACTGCATCCTCACTGCATCATGAGTGCATCATCATCACAGCATCATAACTGCATCATCAAAGCATCATCTCGGCATAATCACAATGTCATAAATACATCATCACTCCATCATCACAGCATTATCACATCATCATCACAACGTTTTCAGTGTCATCACAGCATCATAACAACGTCATCAAACTGTCATCACAGCATCATCACCAAATCATCACAGAATCATCACAGCATCATTACTGCATCATCACAGCATCTTTGCATCGTCATCAGAGCATCACCACTGCATCATCACATCATCATCTCAGCATCATCACAGCATCATTACTGCTTACTCACTGCATCATCACAGCGTCATGACAGTGTCATCACTGCATCATAACATCATAGCTTCATCATCAGAACATTATCACAGCATCATCACTGCATCATCACATCATCATTATAGCATCTTCACTGTCATCAATACATCATCACAGCATCATCATAAGGTCATCACAGCATCATCAGTGTCATCTCAGCATCATCACTGCATCATGACGGCATCATAGCAGCATAATCACAGCATCATCACAGAATCATCACAGCATCATCATAAGGTCATCACAGCATCATCACTACGTCATCAGATTGTAATCACAGCATCATCACAGTGTCCTCACTGAATCATCACTGCACCATCACTGCAACATCACAGCATCATCTCAGCATCATCATGGCATCATTACTGCATCATCACTGCTTACTCACTGCATCATCACAGCATCATCTCAGCATCATCACAGAATCATTTCTGCATAATCATTGCATTTTCACAGCGTCATCACAGTATCATCACTGCATCATCACAGTGTCATCACAGCATCATCAAAGCATCACGACAGCGTCATCTCACCATCACGACAGCGTCATCAAAGCATCATCACTGCATCATAACAACATCATCTCAGCATCATCACAGAATCATTTCTGCATAATCACTGCATCATCATAGTGTCATCACAGTATATTCACTGCATCATCACATCATCACAGTGTCATCACAGAATCATCACTGAATCATCCAAGCATCATCCAAGCATCATCACAGCACCACCAATGCATCATCACAGTATCATCACTGCATAATCACTGCATCATCACCGCATCATCACATCATCAACACTGCATCATTGCTGCATCATCACATCATTGTCACAGTATCATCAAAATATCATCACAGCATCATCACACCATCATAACAACATCATCACAGCGTCATCACAGTATCGTAAATGCATCATCACAGAATCATCACTGAATCATCATAGCATCTTCATATCATCATCACAATATCATCACAGCATCATCACTGCATCATCACAGCATCATCACTGCATCATCACTGCATCATCACCACATCATCACAGCATCATCACTGCATAATCACTGCATCATCACAGCATCATCACATCGTCATCAAAACATCATTACAAGTATCAACACAACATAATCACAGTGTCATCACAGCATCATCATTGCATCCTTACTGCATGATCACAGCATCTCCGCATCGTAATCACATCATCATCACTGACTCCTCACTGAATCATCACGGTACCATCACTGCATCATCAGAGCATAATCTGAGCATAATCTCAGCATAATCACAGCATCATCACAGAATCATCACAGCATCATTACTGCATCATCACAGCATCTTTGCATCGTCATCAGAGCATCACCACTGCATCATCACTACATCATCACATCATCATCACAGCATTTTAGCTACATAATCACAGAATCATCATAGCGTAACGACAGCATCATCACAACATCATTACAGCATCATCACAGCGTCATCGTAACATCATGACTGTATCATCACAGCATCACCGCAGCGTCATCACTGCATCATCACAGCATCATCACAGCATCATCACAGCATCATCACGGCATCGTCATATCATCATAACTGCATCATCACAACAACATAACAAAATCATCAAAGCATCGTCACAGCATCATCACCGCGTCATCACAGCGTCATAACTGCATCGTCACTGCATCTAAACTGCATCATCACAAAATCATCACAGCTTCATCACTGCAGCATCACAGCATCATCAAAGCATCATCGCAGCATCATCACATCATCATCACTGCATCATCACAGAATCATTACTGTTTACTCACTGCGGCATCACAGCATTATCACGGTGTCATAACTGCATCATCACTGCACCATTACTGCATCATCACAGTGTCATCTCAGCATCATCACAGCATCATTACTGCCTAATCATTGCATTATCACAACGTCATCACAGTATCATCAGTGCATCATCACAGCATCATTACTGCATCATCACATCATCATCACAGAATCACGATAGTGTCATCACAGCGTCATCACTGCATCATCACAGCGTCATCTCAGCATCATCAGAGACTCATCACAGCGTCATCACTGCATCATCACTGCATCACCACAGTATCATCACAGCATCATCACAAAATTATAAGAGCGTCATCACAGCGTTATTACTGCATCATCACAGCATCAATAGAGCATCATCACAGCGTTATCACAGCGTCATCACAGCATCATCACAGCATCACGACATCATCATCACAGCTTCACGACAGTATCATGAGAGCGTCTTCACAGCATCATCACTACATCATCACAGCATCATCACTGCGTCATCAGAGCATCATCACAAAATCATCACAGCGTCATTACTGCATCATCACTGCATCATCACAGCGTCATCACCGCATCATCACTGCATTGTCACAACATCATGGCGTCATAATAACTGCATCATAACAGCATGATCAAAGCATCATCACAGCGTCATCACAGCGTCATAACTGCATAAACACTGCATCATCAAAGAACCATCACAGCATCATCACAGCGTCATAACAGCATCATCAGAGCATCATCACATCGTCATCACATCGTCATCAAAGAATCTTCACAGCATCATCGCTATGTCATCATAGCATCATCATAATATTATCACAGCTTCATCACAGCGTCATAACAACATCATCACTGCATCATCACAGCATCATCATTATTGCATCATGACTGCATCATTACAGCATCATCAGAGCAGAATCAGTGCGTCGTCACAGCATCATTACTGCATCACCACATCATCACTGTGTTATCGCAGCGTCATCACAGCATCATCACAACATCATCACAGAATCATCACAGCATCATTGCAGCATCATCACATCATCATCACAGCGTCATCACAACATCATCGTAGCATCATCATGCATCATCACAGCATCATTACTGCATCATCACTGCATCATCACTGAATAATCACAGCATCATCACTGCATCATCACGGCATCGTTACAGCATCGTCATATCATCATAACTGCATCATCACAACAACATAACACAATCATCAAAGCGTCATCACAGCATCATCACTGCGTTATCACAGCATCATCTCAGCATCATCACAGTATCATTACTGCTTATTCACTGCATCATCACAACATCATCACAGCGTCCTTACAGTGTCATAAATGCATCATCACAGTGTCATCAAAGCGTCCTAACTGCATAATCACTGCATCATCGCAGCTTCATCACAGCATCATGACAGCGTCATCACAGCATCAAAAATGCATAATCACTTCATCCTCACATCATCATCATAGCATCATAGCTGCATAATCATAGAGTCATCACAGCATCATCACTACATCATCAAATTGTCATCACTGTATCATCACAGCATCATCATAGCATCATCACTGCATAATCACAGTGTCATAACAGCATCATTACAACACCATGACTACGTCATCACAGCATCACGACAGCGTCATTACAGTGTCATCACAGCATCATCACTGCATTATCACAACATCATCACAACATCATCACTGCGTCATCAGAGCGTCATCACTACATAATCACTTCTTACTCAGTGAATCATCACTGCATCATCACATCATCACAGCATCATCTCAGCATAATCACAGTATCATCACAGCGTCATCACTACATCATCAATACATCATCACTGCATCATCACAGCATCATCACTGCATCATCACAGCATCATCAGAGCATCATCACAGCATCATCACAACATCATCACAGAGTCATCACAGCATCATCACTGCATAATCACTGCATCATCACAGCATCCTCACAGCATCAATACAGCGTCATCACAACGTCAACAATGCATCATTACAGCATCATCTCAGTATAGTCACAGCATAATCACTGCATAATCACTGCATCATCATATCGTCATCACTGCATCATCACTGCATCATCACAGCACCATCACAGCATCATTACTGCAGAATCACTGCATCATCACAGCATCATAGCTGCATAATCACAGCATCATCACATCATCATCGCATAGTCATCACAGCGTCATCACTGCATCATCACAGCATCATCACAGCATCATTACTGCAGAATCACTGCATCATCACAGCATCCTCACAGCAACATCGCAGCATCATCACAGCATCATCGCATCATCATCACAGTGTCATGACAGCATCATCACTGCATAATCACCGCATAATCACAGCATCATCACAGCATAATCACAGTATCATCACAGCGTCATCACTACATCATCACTGCATCATCACAGAATCATCACTGCGTCATCACAGCATCATCAGAGCATCATCAGAGCATCATCACAGCATCATCACATCATCATCTCAGCATCATTACTGCTTACTCACTACATCATCATAGCATCATCACATCATCATCACAACATCATCAGTTTCATGTCAGCATCATCACTGCATAATCACTGCATCATCACAGCATCCTCACAGAATCAACACAGCGTCATCACAGCGTCATCAATGCATCATTACAGCATCATCTCAGTATAGTCACAGAATTATTACAGCATAATCACTGCATCATCATATCATCACTGCATCATCACTGCATCATCACTGCATCATCACAGCACCATCACAGCATCATTACTTCAGAATCACTGCATCATCACAGCATCCTCACAGCAACATCGCAGCATCATCACAGCATCATCACACTGTCATGACAGCATCATCACTGCATAATCACTGCATAATCTCCGCATAATCACAGCATCATCACATCATCATCACAGCGTCATCACTACACATCACTGCATCATCACTACATCATCACAGCATCATCACTTCGTCATCATCAGAGCATCATCACAGCATCATCACTGCATCCTCACTGCATCATGAGTGCATCATCATCACAGCATCATAACTGCATCATCAAAGCATCATCTCGGCATAATCACAATGTCATAAATACATCATCACTCCATCATCACAGCATTATCACATCATCATCACAACGTTTTCAGTGTCATCACAGCATCATAACAACGTCATCAAACTGTCATCACAGCATCATCACCAAATCATCACAGAATCATCACAGCATCATTACTGCATCATCACAGCATCTTTGCATCGTCATCAGAGCATCACCACTGCATCATCACATCATCATCTCAGCATCATCACAGCATCATTACTGCTTACTCACTGCATCATCACAGCGTCATGACAGTGTCATCACTGCATCATAACATCATAGCTTCATCATCAGAACATTATCACAGCATCATCACTGCATCATCACATCATCATTATAGCATCTTCACTGTCATCAATACATCATCACAGCATCATCACATCATTATCACAGCATCATCAGTGTCATCTCAGCATCATCACTGCATCATGACGGCATCATAGCAGCATAATCACAGCATCATCACAGAATCATCACAGCATCATCATAAGGTCATCACAGCATCATCACTACGTCATCAGATTGTAATCACAGCATCATCACAGTGTCCTCACTGAATCATCACTGCACCATCACTGCAACATCACAGCATCATCTCAGCATCATCATGGCATCATTACTGCATCATCACTGCTTACTCACTGCATCATCACAGCATCATCTCAGCATCATCACAGAATCATTTCTGCATAATCATTGCATTTTCACAGCGTCATCACAGTATCATCACTGCATCATCACAGTGTCATCACAGCATCATCAAAGCATCACGACAGCGTCATCTCACCATCACGACAGCGTCATCAAAGCATCATCACTGCATCATAACAACATCATCTCAGCATCATCACAGAATCATTTCTGCATAATCACTGCATCATCATAGTGTCATCACAGTATATTCACTGCATCATCACATCATCACAGTGTCATCACAGAATCATCACTGAATCATACAAGCACCATCCAAGCATCATCACAGCACCACCAATGCATCATCACAGTATCATCACTGCATAATCACTGCATCATCACCGCATCATCACATCATAAACACTGCATCATTGCTGCATCATCACATCATTGTCACAGTATCAACAAAATATCATCACAGCATCATCACACCATCATAACAACATCATCACAGCGTCATCACAGTATCGTAAATGCATCATCACAGAATCATCACTGAATCATCATAGCATCTTCATATCATCATCACAATATCATCACAGCATCATCACTGCATCATCACAGCATCATCACTGCATAATCACTGCATCATCACCACATCATCACAGCATCATCACAGCATCATCACTGCATAATCACTGCATCATCACAGCATCATCACATCGTCATCAAAACATCATTACAAGTATCAACACAACATAATCACAGTGTCATCACAGCATCATCATTGCATCCTTACTGCATGATCACAGCATCTCCGCATCGTAATCACATCATCATCACTGACTCCTCACTGAATCATCACGGTACCATCACTGCATCATCAGAGCATAATCTGAGCATAATCTCAGCATAATCACAGCATCATCACAGAATCATCACAGCATCATTACTGCATCATCACAGCATCTTTGCATCGTCATCAGAGCATCACCACTGCATCATCACTACATCATCACATCATCATCACAGCATTTTAGCTACATAATCACAGAATCATCATAGCGTAACGACAGCATCATCACAACATCATTACAGCATCATCACAGCGTCATCGTAACATCATGACTGTATCATCACAGCATCATCACAGCATCACCGCAGCGTCATCACTGCATCATCACAGCATCATCACAGCATCATCACGGCATCGTTACAGCATCGTCATATCATCATAACTGCATCATCACAACAACATAACAAAATCATCAAAGCATCGTCACAGCATCATCACCGCGTCATCACAGCGTCATAACTGCATCGTCACTGCATCTAAACTGCATCATCACAAAATCATCACAGCTTCATCACTGCAGCATCACAGCATCATCAAAGCATCATCGCAGCATCATCACATCATCATCACTGCATCATCACAGAATCATTACTGTTTACTCACTGCGGCATCACAGCATTATCACGGTGTCATAACTGCATCATCACTGCACCATTACTGCATCATCACAGTGTCATCTCAGCATCATCACAGCATCATTACTGCCTAATCATTGCATTATCACAACGTCATCACAGTATCATCAGTGCATCATCACAGCATCATTACTGCATCATCACATCATCATCACAGAATCACGATAGTGTCATCACAGCGTCATCACTGCATCATCACAGCGTCATCTCAGCATCATCAGAGACTCATCACAGCGTCATCACTGCATCATCACTGCATCACCACAGTATCATCACAGCATCATCACAAAATTATAAGAGCGTCATCACAGCGTTATTACTGCATCATCACAGCATCAATAGAGCATCATCACAGCGTCATCACAGCGTTATCACAGCGTCATCACAGCATCATCACAGCATCACGACATCATCATCACAGCTTCACGACAGTGTCATGAGAGCGTCTTCACAGCATCATCACTACATCATCACAGCATCATCACTGCGTCATCAGAGCATCATCACAAAATCATCACAGCGTCATTACTGCATCATCACTGCATCATCACAGCGTCATCACCGCATCATCACTGCATTGTCACAACATCATGGCGTCATAATAACTGCATCATAACAGCATGATCAAAGCATCATCACAGCTTCATCACAGCGTCATAACAACATCATCACTGCATCATCACAGCATCATCATTATTGCATCATGACTGCATCATTACAGCATCATCAGAGCAGAATCAGTGCGTCGTCACAGCATCATTACTGCATCACCACATCACCACTGTGTTATCGCAGCGTCATCACAGCATCATCACAACATCATCACAGAATCATCACAGCATCATTGCAGCATCATCACATCATCATCACAGCGTCATCACAACATCATCGTAGCATCATCATGCATCATCACAGCATCATTACTGCATCATCACAGCATCATCACAGCATCATCACTGCATCAGCACTGAATAATCACAGCATCATCACTGCATCATCACGGCATCGTTACAGCATCGTCATATCATCATAACTGCATCATCACAACAACATAACAAAATCATCAAAGCATCGTCACAGCATCATCACCGCGTCATCACAGCATCATAACTGCATCGTCACTGCATCTAAACTGCATCATCACAAAATCATCACTGCATCACATCATAATCACAACATCATCAAAGCGTCATCACAGCATCATCACTGCGTTATCACAGCATCATCTCAGCATCATCACAGTATCATTACTGCTTATTCACTGCATCATCACAACATCATCACAGCGTCATTACAGTGTCATAAATGCATCATCACAGTGTCATCAAAGCGTCCTAACTGCATAATCACTGCATCATCGCAGCTTCATCACAGCATCATGACAGCGTCATCACAGCATCAAAAATGCATAATCACTTCATCCTCACATCATCATCATAGCATCATAGCTGCATAATCATAGAGTCATCACAGCATCATCACTACATCATCAAATTGTCATCACTGTATCATCACAGCATCATCATAGCATCATCACTGCATAATCACAGTGTCATAACAGCATCATTACAACACCATGACTACGTCATCACAGCATCACGACAGCGTCATTACAGTGTCATCACAGCATCATCACTGCATTATCACAACATCATCACAACATCATCACTGCGTCATCAGAGCGTCATCACTACATAATCACTTCTTACTCAGTGAATCATCACTGCATCATCACATCATCACAGCATCATCTCAGCATAATCACAGTATCATCACAGTGTCATCACTACATCATCAATGCATCATCACTGCATCATCACAGCATCATCACTGCATCATCACAGCATCATCAGAGCATCATCACAGCATCATCACAACATCATCACAGAGTCATCACAGCATCATCACTGCATAATCACTGCATCATCACAGCATCCTCACAGCATCAATACAGCGTCATCACAACGTCAACAATGCATCATTACAGCATCATCTCAGTATAGTCACAGCATAATCACTGCATAATCACTGCATCATCATATCGTCATCACTGCATCATCACTGCATCATCACAGCACCATCACAGCATCATTACTGCAGAATCACCGCATCATCACAACATCATAGCTGCATAATCACAGCATCATCACATCATCATCGCATAGTCATCACAGCGTCATCACTGCATCATCACAACATCATCACAGCATCATTACTGCAGAATCACTGCATCATCACAGCATCCTCACAGCAACATCGCAGCATCATCACAGCATCATCGCATCATCATCACAGTGTCATGACAGCATCATCACAGCATCATCAGAGCATCATCACTGCATCATCACAGCATCATCACTACATCATCACTGCATCATCACAGAATCATCACTGCGTCATCACAGCATCATCAGAGCATCATCACAGCATCATCACATCATCATCTCAGCATCATTACTGCTTACTCACTGCATCATCATAGCATCATCACATCATCATCACAACATCATCAGTTTCATGTCAGCATCATCACTGCATAATCACTGCATCATCACAGCATCCTCACAGCATCAACACAGCGTCATCACAGCGTCATCAATGCATCATTACAGCATCATCTCAGTATAGTCACAGAATTATTACAGCATAATCACTGCATCATCATATCATCACTGCATCATCACTGCATCATCACTGCATCATCACAGCACCATCACAGCATCATTACTTCAGAATCACTGCATCATCACAGCATCCTTCTCAGCAACATCACAGCATCATCACACGGTCATGACAGCATCATCACTGCATAATCACTGCATAATCTCCGCATAATCACAGCATCATCACATCATCATCACAATATCATCACAGCGTCATCACTACACATCACTGCATCATCACTACATCATCACAGCATCATCACTTCGTCATCATCAGAGCATCATCACAGCATCATCACTGCATCCTCACTGCATCATGAGTGCATCATCATCACAGCATCATAACTGCATCATCAAAGCATCATCTCGGCATAATCACAATGTCATAAATACATCATCACTCCATCATCACAGCATTATCACATCATCATCACAACGTTTTCAGTGTCATCACAGCATCATAACAACGTCATCAAACTGTCATCACAGCATCATCACCAAATCATCACAGAATCATCACAGCATCATTACTGCATCATCACAGCATCTTTGCATCGTCATCAGAGCATCACCACTGCATCATCACATCATCATCTCAGCATCATTACTGCTTACTCACTGCATCATCACAGCGTCATGACAGTGTCATCACTGCATCATAACATCATAGCTTCATCATCAGAACATTATCACAGCATCATCACTGCATCATCACATCATCATTATAGCATCTTCACTGTCATCAATACATCATCACAGCATCATCATAAGGTCATCACAGCATCATCAGTGTCATCTCAGCATCATCACTGCATCATGACTGCATCATAGCAGCATAATCACAGCATCATCACAGAATCATCACAGCATCATCATAAG
Organism: Clangula hyemalis; assembly: GCA_963989345.1. The sequence goes on along the minus strand of OZ022448.1, from coordinate 7,930,956 downwards.
GTCATCACAGCATCATCACTACGTCATCAGATTGTAATCACAGCATCATCACAGTGTCCTCACTGAATCATCACTGCACCATCACTGCAACATCACAGCATCATCTCAGCATCATCATGGCATCATTACTGCATCATCACTGCTTACTCACTGCATCATCACAGCATCATCTCAGCATCATCACAGAATCATTTCTGCATAATCATTGCATTTTCACAGCGTCATCACAGTATCATCACTGCATCATCACAGTGTCATCACAGCATCATCAAAGCATCACGACAGCGTCATCTCACCATCACGACAGCGTCATCAAAGCATCATCACTGCATCATAACAACATCATCTCAGCATCATCACAGAATCATTTCTGCATAATCACTGCATCATCATAGTGTCATCACAGCATATTCACTGCATCATCACATCATCACAGTGTCATCACAGAATCATCACTGAATCATCCAAGCATCATCCAAGCATCATCACAGCACCACCAATGCATCATCACAGTATCATCACTGCATAATCACTGCATCATCACCGCATCATCACATCATCAACACTGCATCATTGCTGCATCATCACATCATTGTCACAGTATCAACAAAATATCATCACAGCATCATCACACCATCATAACAACATCATCACAGCGTCATCACAGTATCGTAAATGCATCATCACAGAATCATCACTGAATCATCATAGCATCTTCATATCATCATCACAATATCATCACAGCATCATCACTGCATCATCACAGCATCATCACTGCATAATCACTGCATCATCACCACATCATCACAGCATCATCACTGCATAATCACTGCATCATCACAGCATCATCACATCGTCATCAAAACATCATTACAAGTATCAACACAACATAATCACAGTGTCATCACAGCATCATCATTGCATCCTTACTGCATGATCACAGCATCTCCGCATCGTAATCACATCATCATCACTGACTCCTCACTGAATCATCACGGTACCATCACTGCATCATCAGAGCATAATCTGAGCATAATCTCAGCATAATCACAGCATCATCACAGAATCATCACAGCATCATTACTGCATCATCACAGCATCTTTGCATCGTCATCAGAGCATCACCACTGCATCATCACTACATCATCACATCATCATCACAGCATTTTAGCTACATAATCACAGAATCATCATAGCGTAACGACAGCATCATCACAACATCATTACAGCATCATCACAGCGTCATCGTAACATCATGACTGTATCATCACAGCATCATCACAGCATCACCGCAGCGTCATCACTGCATCATCACAGCATCATCACAGCATCATCACGGCATCGTTACAGCATCGTCATATCATCATAACTGCATCATCACAACAACATAACAAAATCATCAAAGCATCGTCACAGCATCATCACCGCGTCATCACAGCGTCATAACTGCATCGTCACTGCATCTAAACTGCATCATCACAAAATCATCACAGCTTCATCACTGCAGCATCACAGCATCATCAAAGCATCATCGCAGCATCATCACATCATCATCACTGCATCATCACAGAATCATTACTGTTTTCTCACTGCGGCATCACAGCATTATCACGGTGTCATAACTGCATCATCACTGCACCATTACTGCATCATCACAGTGTCATCTCAGCATCATCACAGCATCATTACTGCCTAATCATTGCATTATCACAACGTCATCACAGTATCATCAGTGCATCATCACAGCATCATTACTGCATCATCACATCATCATCACAGAATCACGATAGTGTCATCACAGCGTCATCACTGCATCATCACAACGTCATCTCAGCATCATCAGAGACTCATCACAGCGTCATCACTGCATCATCACTGCATCACCACAGTATCATCACAGCATCATCACAAAATTATAAGAGCGTCATCACAGCATTATTACTGCATCATCACAGCATCAATAGAGCATCATCACAGCGTCATCACAGCGTTATCACAGCGTCATCACAGCATCATCACAGCATCACGACATCATCATCACAGCTTCACGACAGTATCATGAGAGCGTCTTCACAGCATCATCACTACATCATCACAGCATCATCACTGCGTCATCAGAGCATCATCACAAAATCATCACAGCGTCATTACTGCATCATCACTGCATCATCACAGCGTCATCACCGCATCATCACTGCATTGTCACAACATCATGGCGTCATAATAACTGCATCATAACAGCATGATCAAAGCATCATCACAGCGTCATCACAGCGTCATAACTGCATAAACACTGCATCATCAAAGAACCATCACAGCATCATCACAGCGTCATAACAGCATCATCAGAGCATCATCACATCGTCATCACATCGTCATCAAAGAATCTTCACAGCATCATCGCTATGTCATCATAGCATCATCATAATATTATCACAGCTTCATCACAGCGTCATAACAACATCATCACTGCATCATCACAGCATCATCATTATTGCATCATGACTGCATCATTACAGCATCATCAGAGCAGAATCAGTGCGTCGTCACAGCATCATTACTGCATCACCACATCACCACTGTGTTATCGCAGCGTCATCACAGCATCATCACAACATCATCACAGAATCATCACAGCATCATTGCAGCATCATTACTGCATCATCACAGCATCATCACTGCATCATCACTGAATAATCACAGCATCATCACTGCATCATCACGGCATCGTTACAGCATCGTCATATCATCATAACTGCATCATCACAACAACATAACAAAATCATCAAAGCATCATCACAGCATCATCACCGCGTCATCACAGCGTCATAACTGCATCGTCACTGCATCTAAACTGCATCATCACAAAATCATCACTGCATCACATCATAATCACAACATCATCAAAGCGTCATCACAGCATCATCACTGCGTTATCACAGCATCATCTCAGCATCATCACAGTATCATTACTGCTTATTCACTGCATCATCACAACATCATCACAGCGTCCTTACAGTGTCATAAATGCATCATCACAGTGTCATCAAAGCGTCCTAACTGCATAATCACTGCATCATCGCAGCTTCATCACAGCATCATGACAGCGTCATCACAGCATCAAAAATGCATAATCACTTCATCCTCACATCATCATCATAGCATCATAGCTGCATAATCATAGAGTCATCACAGCATCATCACTACATCATCAAATTGTCATCACTGTATCATCACAGCATCATCATAGCATCATCACTGCATAATCACAGTGTCATAACAGCATCATTACAACACCATGACTACGTCATCACAGCATCACGACAGCGTCATTACAGTGTCATCACAGCATCATCACTGCATTATCACAACATCATCACAACATCATCACTGCGTCATCAGAGCGTCATCACTACATAATCACTTCTTACTCAGTGAATCATCACTGCATCATCACATCATCACAGCATCATCTCAGCATAATCACAGTATCATCACAGCGTCATCACTACATCATCAATACATCATCACTGCATCATCACAGCATCATCACTGCATCATCACAGCATCATCAGAGCATCATCACAGCATCATCACAACATCATCACAGAGTCATCACAGCATCATCACTGCATAATCACTGCATCATCACAGCATCCTCACAGCATCAATACAGCGTCATCACAACGTCAACAATGCATCATTACAGCATCATCTCAGTATAGTCACAGCATAATCACTGCATAATCACTGCATCATCATATCGTCATCACTGCATCATCACTGCATCATCACAGCACCATCACAGCATCATTACTGCAGAATCACTGCATCATCACAGCATCATAGCTGCATAATCACAGCATCATCACATCATCATCGCATAGTCATCACAGCGTCATCACTGCATCATCACAGCATCATCACAGCATCATTACTGCAGAATCACTGCATCATCACAGCATCCTCACAGCAACATCGCAGCATCATCACAGCATCATCGCATCATCATCACAGTGTCATGACAGCATCATCACTGCATAATCACCGCATAATCACAGCATCATCACAGCATAATCACAGTATCATCACAGCGTCATCACCACATCATCACTGCATCATCACTGCATAATCACTGCATCATCACAGCATCATCACATTGTCATCAAAACATCATTACAAGTATCAACACAACATAATCACAGTGTCATCACAGCATCATCATTGCATCCTTACTGCATGATCACAGCATCTCCGCATCGTAATCACATCATCATCACTGACTCCTCACTGAATCATCACGGTACCATCACTGCATCATCAGAGCATAATCTGAGCATAATCTCAGCATAATCACAGCATCATCACAGAATCATCACAGCATCATTACTGCATCATCACAGCATCTTTGCATCGTCATCAGAGCATCACCACTGCATCATCACTACATCATCACATCATCATCACAGCATTTTAGCTACATAATCACAGAATCATCATAGCGTAACGACAGCATCATCACAACATCATTACAGCATCATCACAGCGTCATCACAGCGTTATCACAGCGTCATCACAGCATCACGACATCATCATCACAGCTTCACGACAGTGTCATGAGAGCGTCTTCACAGCATCATCACTACATCATCACAGCATCATCACAGCGTCATCAGAGCATCATCACAAAATCATCACAGCGTCATTACTGCATCATCACTGCATCATCACAGCGTCATCACCGCATCATCACTGCATTGTCACAACATCATGGCGTCATAATAACTGCATCATAACAGCATGATCAAAGCATCATCACAGCGTCATCACAGCGTCATAACTGCATAAACACTGCATCATCAAAGAACCATCACAGCATCATCACAGCGTCATAACAGCATCATCAGAGCATCATCACATCGTCATCACATCGTCATCAAAGAATCTTCACAGCATCATCGCTATGTCATCATAGCATCATCATAATATTATCACAGCTTCATCACAGCGTCATAACAACATCATCACTGCATCATCACAGCATCATCATTATTGCATCATGACTGCATCATTACAGCATCATCAGAGCAGAATCAGTGCGTAGTCACAGCATCATTACTGCATCACCACATCATCACTGTGTTATCGCAGCGTCATCACAGCATCATCACAACATCATCACAGAATCATCACAGCATCATTGCAGCATCATCACATCATCATCACAGCGTCATCACAACATCATCGTAGCATCATCATGCATCATCACAGCATCATTACTGCATCATCACAGCATCATCACAGCATCATCACTGCATCATCACTGAATAATCACAGCATCATCACTGCATCATCACGGCATCGTTACAGCATCGTCATATCATCATAACTGCATCATCACAACAACATAACAAAATCATCAAAGCATCATCACAGCATCATCACCGCGTCATCACAGCGTCATAACTGCATCGTCACTGCATCTAAACTGCATCATCAAAAAATCATCACTGCATCACATCATAATCACAACATCATCAAAGCGTCATCACAGCATCATCACTGCGTTATCACAGCATCATCTCAGCATCATCACAGTATCATTACTGCTTATTCACTGCATCATCACAACATCATCACAGCGTCCTTACAGTGTCATAAATGCATCATCACAGTGTCATCAAAGCGTCCTAACTGCATAATCACTGCATCATCGCAGCTTCATCACAGCATCATGACAGCGTCATCACAGCATCAAAAATGCATAATCACTTCATCCTCACATCATCATCATAGCATCATAGCTGCATAATCATAGAGTCATCACAGCATCATCACTACATCATCAAATTGTCATCACTGTATCATCACAGCATCATCATAGCATCATCACTGCATAATCACAGTGTCATAACAGCATCATTACAACACCATGACTACGTCATCACAGCATCACGACAGCGTCATTACAGTGTCATCACAGCATCATCACTGCATTATCACAACATCATCACAACATCATCACTGCGTCATCACTACATAATCACTTCTTACTCAGTGAATCATCACTGCATCATCACATCATCACAGCATCATCTCAGCATAATCACAGTATCATCACAGAGTCATCACTACATCATCAATGCATCATCACTGCATCATCACAGCATCATCACTGCATCATCACAGCATCATCAGAGCATCATCACAGCATCATCACAACATCATCACAGAGTCATCACAGCATCATCACTGCATAATCACTGCATCATCACAGCATCCTCACAGCATCAATACAGCGTCATCACAACGTCAACAATGCATCATTACAGCATCATCTCAGTATAGTCACAGCATAATCACTGCATAATCACTGCATCATCATATCGTCATCACTGCATCATCACAGCACCATCACAGCATCATTACTGCAGAATCACTGCATTATCACAGCATCATAGCTGCATAATCACAGCATCATCACATCATCATCGCATAGTCATCACAGCGTCATCACTGCATCATCACAGCATCATCACAGCATCATTACTGCAGAATCACTGCATCATCACAGCATCCTCACAGCAACATCGCAGCATCATCACAGCATCATCGCATCATCATCACAGTGTCATGACAGCATCATCACTGCATAATCACCGCATAATCACAGCATCATCACAGCATAATCACAGTATCATCACAGCGTCATCACTACATCATCACTGCATCATCACAGAATCATCACTGCGTCATCACAGCATCATCAGAGCATCATCACAGCATCATCAGAGCATCATCACAGCATCATCACATCATCATCTCAGCATCATTACTGCTTACTCACTACATCATCATAGCATCATCACATCATCATCACAACATCATCAGTTTCATGTCAGCATCATCACTGCATAATCACTGCATCATCACAGCATCCTCACAGCATCAACACAGCGTCATCACAGCGTCATCAATGCATCATTACAGCATCATCTCAGTATAGTCACAGAATTATTACAGCATAATCACTGCATCATCATATCATCACTGCATCATCACTGCATCATCACTGCATCATCACAGCACCATCACAGCATCATTACTTCAGAATCACTGCATCATCACAGCATCCTTCTCAGCAACATCGCAGCATCATCACAGCATCATCACACGGTCATGACAGCATCATCACTGCATAATCACTGCATAATCTCCGCATAATCACAGCATCATCACATCATCATCACAATATCATCACAGCGTCATCACTACACATCACTGCATCATCACTACATCATCACAGCATCATCACTTCGTCATCATCAGAGCATCATCACAGCATCATCACTGCATCCTCACTGCATCATGAGTGCATCATCATCACAGCATCATAACTGCATCATCAAAGCATCATCTCGGCATAATCACAATGTCATAAATACATCATCACTCCATCATCACAGCATTATCACATCATCATCACAACGTTTTCAGTGTCATCACAGCATCATAACAACGTCATCAAACTGTCATCACAGCATCATCACCAAATCATCACAGAATCATCACAGCATCATTACTGCATCATCACAGCATCTTTGCATCGTCATCAGAGCATCACCACTGCATCATCACATCATCATCTCAGCATCATTACTGCTTACTCACTGCATCATCACAGCGTCATGACAGTGTCATCACTGCATCATAACATCATAGCTTCATCATCAGAACATTATCACAGCATCATCACTGCATCATCACATCATCATTATAGCATCTTCACTGTCATCAATACATCATCACAGCATCATCATAAGGTCATCACAGCATCATCAGTGTCATCTCAGCATCATCACTGCATCATGACTGCATCATAGCAGCATAATCACAGCATCATCACAGAATCATCACAGCATCATCATAAGGTCATCACAGCATCATCACTACGTCATCAGATTGTAATCACAGCATCATCACAGTGTCCTCACTGAATCATCACTGCACCATCACTGCAACATCACAGCATCATCTCAGCATCATCATGGCATCATTACTGCATCATCACTGCTTACTCACTGCATCATCACAGCATCATCTCAGCATCATCACAGAATCATTTCTGCATAATCATTGCATTTTCACAGCGTCATCACAGTATCATCACTGCATCATCACAGTGTCATCACAGCATCATCAAAGCATCACGACAGCGTCATCTCACCATCACGACAGCGTCATCAAAGCATCATCACTGCATCATAACAACATCATCTCAGCATCATCACAGAATCATTTCTGCATAATCACTGCATCATCATAGTGTCATCACAGCATATTCACTGCATCATCACATCATCACAGTGTCATCACAGAATCATCACTGAATCATCCAAGCATCATCCAAGCATCATCACAGCACCACCAATGCATCATCACAGTATCATCACTGCATAATCACTGCATCATCACCGCATCATCACATCATCAACACTGCATCATTGCTGCATCATCACATCATTGTCACAGTATCATCAAAATATCATCACAGCATCATCACACCATCATAACAACATCATCACAGCGTCATCACAGTATCGTAAATGCATCATCACTGAATCATCACTGAATCATCATAGCATCTTCATATCATCATCACAATATCATCACAGCATCATCACTGCATCATCACAGCATCATCACTGCATAATCACTGCATCATCACCACATCATCACAGCATCATCACTGCATAATCACTGCATCATCACAGCATCATCACATCATCATCAAAACATCATTACAATTATCAACACAACATAATCACAGTGTCATCACAGCATCATCATTGCATCCTTACTGCATGATCACAGCATCTCCGCATCGTAATCACATCATCATCACTGACTCCTCACTGAATCATCACTGTACCATCACTGCATCATCAGAGCATAATCTGAGCATAATCTCAGCATAATCACAGCATCATCACAAAATCATCACAGCATCATTACTGCATCATCACAGCATCTTTGCATCGTCATCAGAGCATCACCACTGCATCATCACTACATCATCACATCATCATCACAGCATTTTAGCTACATAATCACAGAATCATCATAGCGTAACGACAGCATCATCACAACATCATTACAGCATCATCACAGCGTCATCGTAACATCATGACTGTATCATCACAGCATCATCACAGCATCACCGCAGCGTCATCACTGCATCATCACAGCATCATCACAGCATCATCACGGCATCGTTACAGCATCGTCATATCATCATAACTGCATCATCACAACAACATAACAAAATCATCAAAGCATCGTCACAGCATCATCACCGCGTCATCACAGCGTCATAACTGCATCGTCACTGCATCTAAACTGCATCATCACAAAATCATCACAGCTTCATCACTGCAGCATCACAGCATCATCAAAGCATCATCGCAGCATCATCACATCATCATCACTGCATCATCACAGAATCATTACTGTTTACTCACTGCGGCATCACAGCATTATCACGGTGTCATAACTGCATCATCACTGCACCATTACTGCATCATCACAGTGTCATCTCAGCATCATCACAGCATCATTACTGCCTAATCATTGCATTATCACAACGTCATCACAGTATCATCAGTGCATCATCACAGCATCATTACTGCATCATCACATCATCATCACAGAATCACGATAGTGTCATCACAGCGTCATCACTGCATCATCACAGCGTCATCTCAGCATCATCAGAGACTCATCACAGCGTCATCACTGCATCATCACTGCATCACCACAGTATCATCACAGCATCATCACAAAATTATAAGAGCGTCATCACAGCGTTATTACTGCATCATCACAGCATCAATAGAGCATCATCACAGCGTCATCACAGCGTTATCACAGCGTTATCACAGCATCACGACATCATCATCACAGCTTCACGACAGTGTCATGAGAGCGTCTTCACAGCATCATCACTACATCATCACAGCATCATCACTGCGTCATCAGAGCATCATCACAAAATCATCACAGCGTCATTACTGCATCATCACTGCATCATCACAGCGTCATCACCGCATCATCACTGCATTGTCACAACATCATGGCGTCATAATAACTGCATCATAACAGCATGATCAAAGCATCATCACAGCGTCATCACAGCGTCATAACTGCATAAACACTGCATCATCAAAGAACCATCACAGCATCATCACAGCGTCATAACAGCATCATCAGAGCATCATCACATCGTCATCACATCGTCATCAAAGAATCTTCACAGCATCATCGCTATGTCATCATAGCATCATCATAATATTATCACAGCTTCATCACAGCGTCATAACAACATCATCACTGCATCATCACAGCATCATCATTATTGCATCATGACTGCATCATTACAGCATCATCAGAGCAGAATCAGTGCGTCGTCACAGCATCATTACTGCATCACCACATCATCACTGTGTTATCGCAGCGTCATCACAGCATCATCACAACATCATCACAGAATCATCACAGCATCATTGCAGCATCATCACATCATCATCACAGCGTCATCACAACATCATCGTAGCATCATCATGCATCATCACAGCATCATTACTGCATCATCACAGCATCATCACAGCATCATCACTGCATCATCACTGAATAATCACAGCATCATCACTGCATCATCACGGCATCGTTACAGCATCGTCATATCATCATAACTGCATCATCACAACAACATAACAAAATCATCAAAGCATCATCACAGCATCATCACCGCGTCATCACAGCGTCATAACTGCATCGTCACTGCATCTAAACTGCATCATCACAAAATCATCACTGCATCACATCATAATCACAACATCATCAAAGCGTCATCACAGCATCATCACTGCGTTATCACAGCATCATCTCAGCATCATCACAGTATCATTACTGCTTATTCACTGCATCATCACAACATCATCACAGCGTCATTACAGTGTCATAAATGCATCATCACAGTGTCATCAAAGCGTCCTAACTGCATAATCACTGCATCATCGCAGCTTCATCACAGCATCATGACAGCGTCATCACAGCATCAAAAATGCATAATCACTTCATCCTCACATCATCATCATAGCATCATAGCTGCATAATCATAGAGTCATCACAGCATCATCACTACATCATCAAATTGTCATCACTGTATCATCACAGCATCATCATAGCATCATCACTGCATAATCACAGTGTCATAACAGCATCATTACAACACCATGACTACGTCATCACAGCATCACGACAGCGTCATTACAGTGTCATCACAGCATCATCACTGCATTATCACAACATCATCACAACATCATCACTGCGTCATCAGAGCGTCATCACTACATAATCACTTCTTACTCAGTGAATCATCACTGCATCATCACATCATCACAGCATCATCTCAGCATAATCACAGTATCATCACAGCGTCATCACTACATCATCAATGCATCATCACTGCATCATCACAGCATCATCAGAGCATCATCACAGCATCATCACAACATCATCACAGAGTCATCACAGCATCATCACTGCATAATCACTGCATCATCACAGCATCCTCACAGCATCAATACAGCGTCATCACAACGTCAACAATGCATCATTACAGCATCATCTCAGTATACTCACAGCATAATCACTGCATAATCACTGCATCATCATATCGTCATCACTGCATCATCACTGCATCATCACAGCACCATCACAGCATCATTACTGCAGAATCGCTGCATCATCACAGCATCATAGCTGCATAATCACAGCATCATCACATCATCATCGCATAGTCATCACAGCGTCATCACTGCATCATCACAGCACCATCACAGCATCATTACTGCAGAATCACTGCATCATCACAGCATCCTCACAGCAACATCGCAGCATCATCACAGCATCATCGCATCATCATCACAGTGTCATGACAGCATCATCACTGCATAATCACCGCATAATCACAGCATCATCACAGCATAATCACAGTATCATCACTGCGTCATCACAACATCATCACTGCATCATCACAGAATCATCACTGCGTCATCACAGCATCATCAGAGCATCATCACAGCATCATCACAGCATAATCACAGTATCATCACAGCATCATCACTACATCATCACTGCATCATCACAGAATCATCACTGCGTCATCACAGCATCATCAGAGCATCATCACAGCATCATCACATCATCATCTCAGCATCATTACTGCTTACTCACTACATCATCATAGCATCATCACATCATCATCACAACATCATCAGTTTCATGTCAGCATCATCACTGCATAATCACTGCATCATCACAGCATCCTCACAGCATCAACACAGCGTCATCACAGCGTCATCAATGCATCATTACAGCATCATCTCAGTATAGTCACAGAATTATTACAGCATAATCACTGCATCATCATATCATCACTGCATCATCACTGCATCATCACTGCATCATCACAACACCATCACAGCATCATTACTTCAGAATCACTGCATCATCACAGCATCCTCACAGCAACATCGCAGCATCATCACAGCATCATCACACTGTCATGACAGCATCATCACTGCATAATCACTGCATAATCTCCGCATAATCACAGCATCATCACATCATCATCACAATATCATCACAGCGTCATCATCACCGCGTCATCACAGCGTCATAACTGCATCGTCACTGCATCTAAACTGCATCATCACAAAATCATCACAGCTTCATCACTGCAGCATCACAGCATCATCAAAGCATCATCGCAGCATCATCACATCATCATCACTGCATCATCACAGAATCATTACTGTTTACTCACTGCGGCATCACAGCATTATCACGGTGTCATAACTGCATCATCACTGCACCATTACTGCATCATCACAGTGTCATCTCAGCATCATCACAGCATCATTACTGCCTAATCATTGCATTATCACAACGTCATCACAGTATCATCAGTGCATCATCACAGCATCATTACTGCATCATCACATCATCATCACAGAATCACGATAGTGTCATCACAGCGTCATCACTGCATCATCACAGCGTCATCTCAGCATCATCAGAGACTCATCACAGCGTCATCACTGCATCATCACTGCATCACCACAGTATCATCACAGCATCATCACAAAATTATAAGAGCGTTATCACAGCATTATTACTGCATCATCACAGCATCAATAGAGCATCATCACAGCGTCATCACAGCGTTATCACAGCGTCATCACAGCATCATCACAGCATCACGACATCATCATCACAGCGTCACGACAGTGTCATGAGAGCGTCTTCACAGCATCATCACTACATCATCACAGCATCATCACAGCGTCATCAGAGCATCATCACAAAATCATCACAGCGTCATTACTGCATCATCACTGCATCATCACAGCGTCATCACCGCATCATCACTGCATTGTCACAACATCATGGCGTCATAATAACTGCATCATAACAGCATGATCAAAGCATCATCACAGCGTCATCACAGCGTCATAACTGCATAAACACTGCATCATCAAAGAACCATCACAGCATCATCACAGCGTCATAACAGCATCATCAGAGCATCATCACATCGTCATCACATCGTCATCAAAGAATCTTCACAGCATCATCGCTATGTCATCATAGCATCATCATAATATTATCACAGCTTCATCACAGCGTCATAACAACATCATCACTGCATCATCACAGCATCATCATTATTGCATCATGACTGCATCATTACAGCATCATCAGAGCAGAATCAGTGCGTCGTCACAGCATCATTACTGCATCACCACATCATCACTGTGTTATCGCAGCGTCATCACAGCATCATCACAACATCATCACAGAATCATCACAGCATCATTGCAGCATCATCACATCATCATCACAGCGTCATCACAACATCATCGTAGCATCATCATGCATCATCACAGCATCATTACTGCATCATCACAGCATCATCACAGCATCATCACTGCATCATCACTGAATAATCACAGCATCATCACTGCATCATCACGGCATCGTTACAGCATCGTCATATCATCATAACTGCATCATCACAACAACATAACAAAATCATCAAAGCATCATCACAGCATCATCACCGCGTCATCACAGCGTCATAACTGCATCGTCACTGCATCTAAACTGCATCATCAAAAAATCATCACTGCATCACATCATAATCACAACATCATCAAAGCGTCATCACAGCATCATCACTGCGTTATCACAGCATCATCTCAGCATCATCACAGTATCATTACTGCTTATTCACTGCATCATCACAACATCATCACAGCATCATTACAGTGTCATAAATGCATCATCACAGTGTCATCAAAGCGTCCTAACTGCATAATCACTGCATCATCGCAGCTTCATCACAGCATCATGACAGCGTCATCACAGCATCAAAAATGCATAATCACTTCATCCTCACATCATCATCATAGCATCATCACTGCATAATCACAGTGTCATAACAGCATCATTACAACACCATGACTACGTCATCACAGCATCACGACAGCGTCATTACAGTGTCATCACAGCATCATCACTGCATTATCACAACATCATCACAACATCATCACTGCGTCATCAGAGCGTCATCACTACATAATCACTTCTTAGTGAATCATCACTGCATCATCACATCATCACAGCATCATCTCAGCATAATCACAGTATCATCACAGCGTCATCACTACATCATCAATGCATCATCACTGCATCATCACAGCATCATCACAGCATCATCACAGAGTCATCACAGCATCATCACTGCATAATCACTGCATCATCACAGCATCCTCACAGCATCAATACAGCGTCATCACAACGTCAACAATGCATCATTACAGCATCATCTCAGTATAGTCACAGCATAATCACTGCATAATCACTGCATCATCATATCGTCATCACTGCATCATCACTGCATCATCACAGCACCATCACAGCATCATTACTGCATCATCACAGCATCCTCACAGCAACATCGCAGCATCATCACAGCATCATCGCATCATCATCACAGTGTCATGACAGCATCATCACTGCATAATCACCGCATAATCACAGCATCATCACTGCATAATCACAGTATCATCACAGCGTCATCACTACATCATCACTGCATCATCACAGAATCATCACTGCGTCATCACAGCATCATCAGAGCATCATCACAGCATCATCACAGCATAATCACAGTATCATCACAGCATCATCACTACATCATCACTGCGTCATCACAGAATCATCACTGCGTCATCACAGCATCATCAGAGCATCATCACAGCATCATCACATCATCATCTCAGCATCATTACTGCTTACTCACTGCATCATCATAGCATCATCACATCATCATCACAACATCATCAGTTTCATGTCAGCATCATCACTGCATAATCACTGCATCATCACAGCATCCTCACAGCATCAACACAGCGTCATCACAGCGTCATCAATGCATCATTACAGCATCATCTCAGTATAGTCACAGAATTATTACAGCATAATCACTGCATCATCATATCATCACTGCATCATCACTGCATCATCACTGCATCATCACAGCACCATCACAGCATCATTACTTCAGAATCACTGCATCATCACAGCATCCTCACAGCAACATCGCAGCATCATCACAGCATCATCACACTGTCATGACAGCATCATCACTGCATAATCACTGCATAATCTCCGCATAATCACAGCATCATCACATCATCATCACAATATCATCACAGCGTCATCACTACACATCACTGCATCATCACTACATCATCACAGCATCATCACTTCGTCATCATCAGAGCATCATCACAGCATCATCACTGCATCCTCACTGCATCATGAGTGCATCATCATCACAGCATCATAACTGCATCATCAAAGCATCATCTCGGCATAATCACAATGTCATAAATACATCATCACTCCATCATCACAGCATTATCACATCATCATCACAACGTTTTCAGTGTCATCACAGCATCATAACAACGTCATCAAACTGTCATCACAGCATCATCACCAAATCATCACAGAATCATCACAGCATCATTACTGCATCATCACAGCATCTTTGCATCGTCATCAGAGCATCACCACTGCATCATCACATCATCATCTCAGCATCATCACTGCTTACTCACTGCATCATCACAGCGTCATGACAGTGTCATCACTGCATCATAACATCATAGCTTCATCATCAGAACATTATCACAGCATCATCACTGCATCATCACATCATCATTATAGCATCTTCACTGTCATCAATACATCATCACAGCATCATCACATCATTATCACAGCATCATCAGTGTCATCTCAACATCATCACTGCATCATGACTGCATCATAGCAGCATAATCACAGCATCATCACAGAATCATCACAGCATCATCATAAGGTCATCACAGCATCATCACTACGTCATCAGATTGTAATCACAGCATCATCACAGTGTCCTCACTGAATCATCACTGCACCATCACTGCAACATCACAGCATCATCTCAGCATCATCATGGCATCATTACTGCATCATCACTGCTTACTCACTGCATCATCACAGCATCATCTCAGCATCATCACAGAATCATTTCTGCATAATCATTGCATTTTCACAGCGTCATCACAGTATCATCACTGCATCATCACAGTGTCATCACAGCATCATCAAAGCATCACGACAGCGTCATCTCACCATCACGACAGCGTCATCAAAGCATCATCACTGCATCATAACAACATCATCTCAGCATCATCACAGAATCATTTCTGCATAATCACTGCATCATCATAGTGTCATCACAGTATATTCACTGCATCATCACATCATCACAGTGTCATCACAGAATCATCACTGAATCATCCAAGCATCATCCAAGCATCATCACAGCACCACCAATGCATCATCACAGTATCATCACTGCATAATCACTGCATCATCACCGCATCATCACATCATCAACACTGCATCATTGCTGCATCATCACATCATTATCACAGTATCATCAAAATATCATCACAGCATCATCACACCATCATAACAACATCATCACAGCGTCATCACAGTATCGTAAATGCATCATCACAGAATCATCACTGCATCATCACTGCATCATCACATCATCAACACTGCATCATTGCTGCATCATCACATCATTGTCACAGTATCATCAAAATATCATCACAGCATCATCACACCATCATAACAACATCATCACAGCGTCATCACAGTATCGTAAATGCATCATCACAGAATCATCACTGAATCATCATAGCATCTTCATATCATCATCACAATATCATCACAGCATCATCACTGCATCATCACAGCATCATCACTGCATAATCACTGCATCATCACCACATCATCACAGCATCATCACTGCATAATCACTGCATCATCACAGCATCATCACATCGTCATCAAAACATCATTACAAGTATCAACACAACATAATCACAGTGTCATCACAGCATCATCATTGCATCCTTACTGCATGATCACAGCATCTCCGCATCGTAATCACATCATCATCACTGACTCCTCACTGAATCATCACTGTACCATCACTGCATCATCAGAGCATAATCTGAGCATAATCTCAGCATAATCACAGCATCATCACAGAATCATCACAGCATCATTACTGCATCATCACAGCATCTTTGCATCGTCATCAGAGCATCACCACTGCATCATCACTACATCATCACATCATCATCACAGCATTTTAGCTACATAATCACAGAATCATCATAGCGTAACGACAGCATCATCACAACATCATTACAGCATCATCACAGCGTCATCGTAACATCATGACTGTATCATCACAGCATCACCGCAGCGTCATCACTGCATCATCACAGCATCATCACGGCATCGTTACAGCATCGTCATATCATCATAACTGCATCATCACAACAACATAACAAAACCATCAAAGCATCGTCACAGCATCATCACCGCGTCATCACAGCGTCATAACTGCATCGTCACTGCATCTAAACTGCATCATCACAAAATCATCACAGCTTCATCACTGCAGCATCACAGCATCATCAAAGCATCATCGCAGCATCATCACATCATCATCACTGCATCATCACAGAATCATTACTGTTTACTCACTGCGGCATCACAGCATTATCACGGTGTCATAACTGCATCATCACTGCACCATTACTGCATCATCACAGTGTCATCTCAGCATCATCACAGCATCATTACTGCCTAATCATTGCATTATCACAACGTCATCACAGTATCATCAGTGCATCATCACAGCATCATTACTGCATCATCACATCATCATCACAGAATCACGATAGTGTCATCACAGCGTCATCACTGCATCATCACAGCGTCATCTCAGCATCATCAGAGACTCATCACAGCGTCATCACTGCATCATCACTGCATCACCACAGTATCATCACAGCATCATCACAAAATTATAAGAGCGTCATCACAGCGTTATTACTGCATCATCACAGCATCAATAGAGCATCATCACAGCGTCATCACAGCGTTATCACAGCGTCATCACAGCATCATCACAGCATCACGACATCATCATCACAGCTTCACGACAGTGTCATGAGAGCGTCTTCACAGCATCATCACTACATCATCACAGCATCATCACTGCGTCATCAGAGCATCATCACAAAATCATCACAGCGTCATTACTGCATCATCACTGCATCATCACAGCGTCATCACCGCATCATCACTGCGTTGTCACAACATCATGGCGTCATAATAACTGCATCATAACAGCATGATCAAAGCATCATCACAGCGTCATCACAGCATCATAACTGCATAAACACTGCATCATCAAAGAACCATCACAGCATCATCACAGTGTCATAACAGCATCATCAGAGCATCATCACATCGTCATCACATCGTCATCAAAGAATCTTCACAGCATCATCGCTATGTCATCATAGCATCATCATAATATTATCACAGCTTCATCACAGCGTCATAACAACATCATCACTGCATCATCACAGCATCATCATTATTGCATCATGACTGCATCATTACAGCATCATCAGAGCAGAATCAGTGCGTCGTCACAGCATCATTACTGCATCACCACATCATCACTGTGTTATCGCAGCGTCATCACAGCATCATCACAACATCATCACAGAATCATCACAGCATCATTGCAGCATCATCACATCATCATCACAGCGTCATCACAACATCATCGTAGCATCATCATGCATCATCACAGCATCATTACTGCATCATCACAGCATCATCACTGCATCATCACTGAATAATCACAGCATCATCACTGCATCATCACGGCATCGTTACAGCATCGTCATATCATCATAACTGCATCATCACAACAACATAACAAAATCATCAAAGCATCATCACAGCATCATCACCGCGTCATCACAGCGTCATAACTGCATCGTCACTGCATCTAAACTGCATCATCACAAAATCATCACTGCATCACATCATAATCACAACATCATCAAAGCGTCATCACAGCATCATCACTGCGTTATCACAGCATCATCTCAGCATCATCACAGTATCATTACTGCTTATTCACTGCATCATCACAACATCATCACAGCGTCATTACAGTGTCATAAATGCATCATCACAGTGTCATCAAAGCGTCCTAACTGCATAATCACTGCATCATCGCAGCTTCATCACAGCATCATGACAGCGTCATCACAGCATCAAAAATGCATAATCACTTCATCCTCACATCATCATCATAGCATCATAGCTGCATAATCATAGAGTCATCACAGCATCATCACTACATCATCAAATTGTCATCACTGTATCATCACAGCATCATCATAGCATCATCACTGCATAATCACAGTGTCATAACAGCATCATTACAACACCATGACTACGTCATCACAGCATCACGACAGCGTCATTACAGTGTCATCACAGCATCATCACTGCATTATCACAACATCATCACAACATCATCACTGCGTCATCAGAGCGTCATCACTACATAATCACTTCTTACTCAGTGAATCATCACTGCATCATCACATCATCACAGCATCATCTCAGCATAATCACAGTATCATCACAGCGTCATCACTACATCATCAATGCATCATCACAGCATCATCACTGCATCATCACAGCATCATCAGAGCATCATCACAGAATCATTTCTGCATAATCATTGCATTTTCACAGCGTCATCACAGTATCATCACTGCATCATCACAGTGTCATCACAGCATCATCAAAGCATCACGACAGCGTCATCTCACCATCACGACAGCGTCATCAAAGCATCATCACTGCATCATAACAACATCATCTCAGCATCATCACAGAATCATTTCTGCATAATCACTGCATCATCATAGTGTCATCACAGTATATTCACTGCATCATCACATCATCACAGTGTCATCACAGAATCATCACTGAATCATCCAAGCATCATCCAAGCATCATCACAGCACCACCAATGCATCATCACAGTATCATCACTGCATAATCACTGCATCATCACCGCATCATCACATCATCAACACTGCATCATTGCTGCATCATCACATCATTGTCACAGTATCATCAAAATATCATCACAGCATCATCACACCATCATAACAACATCATCACAGCGTCATCACAGTATCGTAAATGCATCATCACAGAATCATCACTGAATCATCATAGCATCATCACATCATCATCACAACATCATCAGTTTCATGTCAGCATCATCACTGCATAATCACTGCATCATCACCACATCATCACAGCATCATCACTGCATAATCACTGCATCATCACAGCATCATCACATCATCATCAAAACATCATTACAATTATCAACACAACATAATCACAGTGTCATCACAGCATCATCATTGCATCCTTACTGCATGATCACAGCATCTCCGCATCGTAATCACATCATCATCACTGACTCCTCACTGAATCATCACTGTACCATCACTGCATCATCAGAGCATAATCTGAGCATAATCTCAGCATAATCACAGCATCATCACAAAATCATCACAGCATCATTACTGCATCATCACAGCATCTTTGCATCGTCATCAGAGCATCACCACTGCATCATCACTACATCATCACATCATCATCACAGCATTTTAGCTACATAATCACAGAATCATCATAGCGTAACGACAGCATCATCACAACATCATTACAGCATCATCACAGCGTCATCGTAACATCATGACTGTATCATCACAGCATCATCACAGCATCACCGCAGCGTCATCACTGCATCATCACAGCATCATCACGGCATCGTTACAGCATCGTCATATCATCATAACTGCATCATCACAACAACATAACAAAATCATCAAAGCATCGTCACAGCATCATCACCGCGTCATCACAGCGTCATAACTGCATCGTCACTGCATCTAAACTGCATCATCACAAAATCATCACAGCTTCATCACTGCAGCATCACAGCATCATCAAAGCATCATCGCAGCATCATCACATCATCATCACTGCATCATCACAGAATCATTACTGTTTACTCACTGCGGCATCACAGCATTATCACGGTGTCATAACTGCATCATCACTGCACCATTACTGCATCATCACAGTGTCATCTCAGCATCATCACAGCATCATTACTGCCTAATCATTGCATTATCACAACGTCATCACAGTATCATCAGTGCATCATCACAGCATCATTACTGCATCATCACATCATCATCACAGAATCACGATAGTGTCATCACAGCGTCATCACTGCATCATCACAGCGTCATCTCAGCATCATCAGAGACTCATCACAGCGTCATCACTGCATCATCACTGCATCACCACAGTATCATAACAGCATCACGACATCATCATCACAGCTTCAAGACAGTATCATGAGAGCGTCTTCACAGCATCATCACTACATCATCACAGCATCATCACTGCATCATCACAGCATCATCACTGCATCATCACAGCATCATCAGAGCATCATCACAGCATCATCACAACATCATCACAGAGTCATCACAGCATCATCACTGCATAATCACTGCATCATCACAGCATCCTCACAGCATCAATACAGCGTCATCACAACGTCAACAATGCATCATTACAGCATCATCTCAGTATAGTCACAGCATAATCACTGCATAATCACTGCATCATCATATCGTCATCACTGCATCATCACTGCATCATCACAGCACCATCACAGCATCATTACTGCAGAATCACTGCATCATCACAGCATCATAGCTGCATAATCACAGCATCATCACATCATCATCGCATAGTCATCACAGCGTCATCACTGCATCATCACAGCATCATCACAGCATCATTACTGCAGAATCACTGCATCATCACAGCATCCTCACAGCATCATCGCATCATCATCACAGTGTCATGACAGCATCATCACTGCATAATCACCGCATAATCACAGCATCATCACAGCATAATCACAGTATCATCACAGCGTCATCACTACATCATCACTGCATCATCACAGAATCATCACTGCGTCATCACAGCATCATCAGAGCATCATCACAGCATCATCACAACATCATCACAGCATCATCACATCATCATCTCAGCATCATTACTGCTTACTCACTGCATCATCATAGCATCATCACATCATCATCACAACATCATCAGTTTCATGTATCATCACTGCATAATCACTGCATCATCACAGCATCCTCACAGCATCAACACAGCGTCATCACAGCGTCATCAATGCATCATTACAGCATCATCTCAGTATAGTCACAGAATTATTACAGCATAATCACTGCATCATCATATCATCACTGCATCATCACTGCATCATCACTGCATCATCACAGCACCATCACAGCATCATTACTTCAGAATCACTGCATCATCACAGCATCCTCACAGCAACATCGCAGCATCATCACAGCATCACCACACTGTCATGACAGCATCATCACTGCATAATCACTGCATAATCTCCGCATAATCACAGCATCATCACATCATCATCACAATATCATCACAGCGTCATCACTACACATCACTGCATCATCACAGCATCATCACTTCGTCATCATCAGAGCATCATCACAGCATCATCACTGCATCCTCACTGCATCATGAGTGCATCATCATCACAGCATCATAACTGCATCATCAAAGCATCATCTCGGCATAATCACAATGTCATAAATACATCATCACTCCATCATCACAGCATTATCACATCATCATCACAACGTTTTCAGTGTCATCACAGCATCATAACAACATCATCAAACTGTCATCACAGCATCATCACCAAATCATCACAGAATCATCACAGCATCATTACTGCATCATCACAGCATCTTTGCATCGTCATCAGAGCATCACCACTGCATCATCACATCATCATCTCAGCATCATCACTGCTTACTCACTGCATCATCACAGCGTCATGACAGTGTCATCACTGCATCATAACA
Organism: Clangula hyemalis; assembly: GCA_963989345.1. The sequence continues at coordinate 7,907,347 of OZ022448.1, read as the reverse complement.
TCATAGCTTCATCATCAGAACATTATCACAGCATCATCACTGCATCATCACATCATCATTATAGCATCTTCACTGTCATCAATACATCATCATCACATCATTATCACAGCATCATCAGTGTCATCTCAGCATCATCACTGCATCATGACTGCATCATAGCAGCATAATCACAGCATCATCACAGAATCATCACAGCATCATCATAAGGTCATCACAGCATCATCACTACGTCATCAGATTGTAATCACAGCATCATCACAGTGTCCTCACTGAATCATCACTGCACCATCACTACAACATCACAGCATCATCTCAGCATCATCATGGCATCATTACTGCATCATCACTGCTTACTCACTGCATCATCACAGCATCATCTCAGCATCATCACAGAATCATTTCTGCATAATCATTGCATTTTCACAGCGTCATCATAACATCAAAAGCCCGGGTCAGATTTGATCCCCGGGTACGCGCCACAGAGTAATGTCGGGACCCCGGCACCCGAGGTCGCAGGTTCGATTCCTTTTACCGGCCAAAAATTCCGGGTCGGCTAATGTCCCCGGGTGGTGCCACAGGGTGATGTCGGGACCGCGGCACCCAAGGTCGTAGGTTCGATTCCCTATACTGGCCAAAAAATCCCGGGTCGGTTCGGGACCCCGGGTGGCGCCACATGGTAATGTCGGGACCCCGGTACTTGAGGTCGCAGGTTCGATTCCCCATAAGGGCCAAAAAAGCCCGGGTTGGGTCGGGTCCCCGGGTGGCGCCACAGAGTAATGTCGGGACCCCGGCACCCGAAGTTGCAGGTTCGATTCCCCATAAGGGCCAAAAAAGCCCATGTCGGGTCGGGTACGCGGGTGGCGCCACAGGGTAATGTCGGGACCCCGGCACCCGAGGTCGCAGGTTCGATTCCCCATAAGGGCCAAAAAAACACTTCCCAGGTCGGGTCCCCGGGTGGCGCCACAGGGTAATGTTGGGACCCCGGCACCCGAGGTCGCAGGTTCGATTCCCCATAAGGGTCAAAAAAGCCCGGGTCGGCTAGGGTCCCCAGGTGGCGCCACAGGTTAATGTTGGGACCCCGGCACCCGAGGTCGCAGGTTCGATTCCCCATAAGGGTCAAAAAAGCCCAGGTTAGATTAGGTCCCCCGGTACGCGCCACAGAGTAATGTCTGGACCCCGGCACCCGAGGTCGCACTTTCTATTCCGCCTAAGGGCCAAAAAAGCCCTTTTTGGGTCGGGTCCCTGGGTGGCGCCACAGGGTAATGTCTGGACCCCGGCACCCGAGGTCGCAGGTTCGATTCCTTATACCGGCCAAAAATTCCGGGTCGGCTAGTGTCCCCGGGTCGTGCCACAGGGTAATGTCGAGACCGCGGCACCCGAGGTCGCAGGTTCGATTCCCTATACCGGCCAAAAAATCTCGGGTCGGTTCGGGACCCCGGGTGGCGCCACATGGTAATGTCGGGACCCCGGCACCCGAGGTCGCAGGTTCGATTCCCCATAAGGGCCAAAAAAGCCCATGTCGGGTCGGGTCCGCGGGTGGGGCCACCGAGTAATGTCTGGACCCCGGCACCCGAGGTCGCAGGTTCGATTCCCCATAAGGGCCAAAAAAGCCCGGGTCGCGTCGGGACCCCGGGTGGCTCGACACGGTAATGTTGGGACCCTGGCACCCGAGGTCGCAGGTTCGATTCCCCATAAGGGCCAAAAAAGCCCGGGTCGGGTCGGGTCCCTGGGTGGCGCCACAGAGTAATGTCTGGACCCCGGCACCCGAGGTCGCAGGTTCAATTCCCCATAAGGGCTATAAAAACCCCAGCAATGTTTGAGTCCCCGAGTTGCGCCACATTGTATTGTCGGGACCCCGGTCACCTGAGGTCGCAGGTTCGATTTCCCATAAGGGCCAAAAGTGCCCAGGTTGGGTCGGGTCTCCGGGTGGTGCCACAGGGTAATGTCGGGACCCCGGCACCCGAGGTCGCATGTTCGATTCCGCATAAGGGCCAAAAAAGCCCGGGTCGGATAGGGTCCCCAGGTGGCGCCACAGGGTAATGTCGGGACCCCGGCACCCGAGGTCGCATGTTCGATTCCCCATAAGGGCCAAAAAAGCCCGGGTCAGATTAGGTCCCCGGGTACGCGTCACAGAGTAATGTCTGGACCCCGGCACCCGAGGTCGCAGGTTCGATTCCTTATACCGGCCAAAAATTCCGGGTCGGCTAGTGTGCCACAGGGTGATGTCGGGACCGCGGCACCCAAGGTCGTAGGTTCGATTCCCTATACTGGCCAAAAAATCCCGGGTCGGTTCGGGACCCCGGGTGGCGCCACATGGTAATGTCGGGACCCCGGCACCCGAAGTTGCAGGTTCGATTCCCCATAAGGGCCAAAAAAACACTTCCCGGGTCGGGTCCGCGGGTGGCGTCACAGGGTAATGTCGGGACCCCGGCACCCGAGGTCGCAGGTTCGATTCCCCATAAGGGCCAAAAAAGCCCTTGTCGGGTCAGGTCCCCGGGTCCGCGCCACAGAGTAATGTCTGGACCCCGGCACCCGAGGTCGCAGGTTCAATTCCGCCTAAGGGCCAAAAAAGCCCTTGTTGGGTCAGGTACCTGGGTGGCGCCACAGGGTAATGTCTGGACCCCGGCACCCGAGGTCGCAGGTTCGATTCCTTATACCGGCCAAAAATTCTGGATCGGCTAGTGTCCCCGGGTGGTGCCACAGGGTAATGTCGGGACCGCGGCACCCGAGGTCATAGGTTCGATTCCCTATACCGGCCAAAAAATCCCGGGTCGGTTCGGGACCCCGGGTGGCGCCACAGGGTAATGTCGGGACCCCGGCACCCGAGGTCGCAGGTTCGATTCCCCATAAGGGCCAAAAAAGCCCTTGTCGGGTCAGGTCCCGGGGTGGCGTCACACGGTAATGTCGGGACCCCGGCACCCAAGGTCGCAGGTACAATTCCCCATAAGGGCGAAAAAAGCCCAGGTCGGGTCGGGACCCCGGGTGGCGTCACAGGGTAATGTCTGGACCCTGGCACCCGAGGTCGCAGGTTCGATTCCCCATAAGGGCCAAAAAAGCCCGGGTCGGGTCGGGTCCCCGGGTGGCGCCACCGAGTAATGTCGGGACCCCCGCAACCGAGGTCGCAGGTTCGATTCCCCATAAGGGCCAAAAAAGCCCGGGTCGTGTCGGGTCCCTGGGTGGCGCCTCAGAGTAATGTTGGGACCCTGGCACCCGAGGTCGCAGGTTCGATTCCCCATAAGGGCCAAAAAAGCCCGGGTCGGATAGGGTCCCCAGGTGGCGCCACATTGTAATGTCTGGACCCCGGTCACCCGAGGTCGCAGGTTCAATTCCCCATAAGGGCCAAAAAAGCCCAGGTCGGGTCGGAACTCTGGGTGGCGTCACAGGGTAATGTCTGGACCCTGGCACCCGAGGTCGCAGGTTCGATTCCCCATTAGGGCTAAATAGTCCGGGTCGGCTAGGGTCCCCGGGTGCCGCCACATGGTAATGTCGGGACCCCGGCACCCAAGGTCGCAGGTACAGTTCCCCATAAGGGCCAAAAAAGCCCGGGTCGGGTCTGATCCCCGGGTAGCGCCACAGAGTAATATCGGGACCCCGGCACCCGAGGTCGCAGGTTCAATTCCCCATAAGGGCCAAAAAAGCCCGGGTCGGTTCGGGACCCCGGGTGGCGCCTCAGAGTAATGTCTGGACCCTGGCACCCGAGGTCGCAGGTTCGATTCCCCATAAGGGCCAAAAAAGACCGGGTCGCGTCGGGACCCCGGGTGGCTCGACACGGTAATGTTGGGACCCTGGCACCCGAGGTTGCAGGTTCGATTCCCCATAAGGGCCAAAAAAGCCCGGATCGGGTCGGGTCCCCGGGTGGCACCTCAGAGTAATGTCTGGACCCTGGCACCCGAGGTCGCAGGTTCGATTCCCCATAAGGGCCAAAAAAAGCCCTTGTCGAGTCAGGTCCCCGGGTGGCGCCACAGGATAATATCTGGACCCTGGCACCCGAGGTCGCAGGTTCGAATCCCCATAAGGGCCTAAATATTCCGGGTCGGCTAGGGTCCCCGGGTGGCGCCACATGGTAATGTCGGGACCCCCGCACCTGAGGTCGCAGGTTCAATTCCCCATAAGGGCGAAAAAAGCCCGGGTCGGTAAGTGTCCCCGCGTGGCACCACAGAGTAATGTCGGGACCCACGCACCCGAGGTCGCATGTTCGATTCCCCATAAGGGCCAAAAAAGACCGGGTCGCGTCGGGACCCCGGGTGGCTCGACACGGTAATGTTGGGACCCTGGCACCCGAGGTCACAGGTTCGTATTCCCCATAAGGGCCAAAAAAGCCCAGGTCGGGTCGGGTCCCTGGGTGGCGCCACAGGGTAATGTCGGGACCCCGGCACCCGAGGTCGCAGGTTCAATTCCCCATAAGGGCTATAAAAACCCCAGCAATGTTTGAGTCCCCGAGTTGCGCCACATTGTAATGTCGGGACCCCGGTCACCTGAGGTCGCAGGTTCGATTTCCCATAAGGGCCAAAAGTGCCCAGGTTGGGTCGGGTCCCCAGGTGGCGCCACAGGGTAATGTCGGGACCCCGGCACCCGAGGTCGCATGTTCGATTCCGCATAAGGGCCAAAAAAGCCCGGGTCAGATTAGGTCCCCGGGTGGCGCCACAGAGTAATGTCGGGACCCCGGCACCCGAGGTCGCAGGTTCGATTCCTTATACCGGCCAAAAATTCCGGGTCGGCTAGTGGGCCCGGGTGGTGCCACAGGGTGATGTCGGGACCCCGGTCACCCGAGGTCGCAGGTTCGATTCCCCATAAGGGCCAAAAAAAGCCCTTGTTGGGTCGGGTCCCTGGGTGGCGCCACATGGTAATGTCTGGACCCCGGCACCCTAGGTCGCAGGTTCGATTCCCCATAAGGGCCAAAAAAACACTTCCCGGATCGGGTCCGCGGGTGGCGTCACAGGGTAATGTCGGGACCCCGGCACCCGAGGTCGCAGGTTCGATTCCCCATAAGGGCCAAAAAAACACTTCCCGGGTCGGGTCCCCGGGTGTCACCACAGGGTAATGTTGGGACCCCGGCACCCGAGGTCGCAGGTTCGATTCCCCATAAGGGCCAAAAAAGCCCTTGTCGGGTCAGGTCCCCGGGTCCGCGCCACAGAGTAATGTCTGGACCCCGGCACCCGAGGTCGCAGGTTCAATTCCCCATAAGGGCCAAAAAAGCACTTGTTGGGTCGGGTCCCTGGGTGGCGCCACCGGGGAATGTCTGGACCCCGGCACCCGAGGTCGCAGGTTCGATTCCTTATACCAGCCAAAAATTCTGGGTCGGCTAGTGTCCCCGGGTGGTGCCACAGGGTAATGTCGGGACCGCGGCACCCGAGGTCGTAGGTTCGATTCCCTATACCGGCCAAAAAATCCCGGGTCGATTCGGGACCCCGGGTGGCGCCACATGGTAATGTCGGGACCCCGGCACCCGAGGTCGCAGGTTCGATTCCCCATAAGGGCCAAAAAAGCCCGGGTCGGGTCGGGTCCCCGGGTGGCGCCACAGAGTAATGTCGGGACCCTGGCACCCGAGGTCGCAGGTTCGATTCCCCATAAGGGCCAAAAAAGCCCGGGTCGGGTCGGGTCCCTGGGTGGCGCCACAGGGTAATGTTGGGACCCCGGCACCCAAGGTCGCAGGTTCAATTCCCCATAAGGGCTATAAAAACCCCAGCAATGTTTGAGTCCCCGAGTTGCGCCACATTGTAATGTCGGGACCCCGGTCAGCTGAGGTCGCAGGTTCGATTTCCCATAAGGGCCAAAAGTGCCCAGGTTGGGTCGGGTCTCCGGGTGGCGCCACAGGGTAATGTCGGGACCCCCGCACCTGAGGTCGCAGGTTCAATTCCCCATAAGGGCGAAAAAAGCCCGGGTCGGTAAGTGTCCCCGCGTGGCACCACAGAGTAATGTCGGGACCCACGCACCCGAGGTCGCATGTTCGATTCCCCATAAGGGCCAAAAAAGACCGGGTCGCGTCGGGACCCCGGGTGGCTCGACACGGTAATGTTGGGACCCTGGCACCCGAGGTCACAGGTTCGTATTCCCCATAAGGGCCAAAAAAGCCCAGGTCGGGTCGGGTCCCTGGGTGGCGCCACAGGGTAATGTCGGGACCCCGGCACCCGAGGTCGCAGGTTCAATTCCCCATAAGGGCTATAAAAACCCCAGCAATGTTTGAGTCCCCGAGTTGCGCCACATTGTAATGTCGGGACCCCGGTCACCTGAGGTCGCAGGTTCGATTTCCCATAAGGGCCAAAAGTGCCCAGGTTGGGTCGGGTCCCCAGGTGGCGCCACAGGGTAATGTCGGGACCCCGGCACCCGAGGTCGCATGTTCAATTCCGCATAAGGGCCAAAAAAGCCCGGGTCAGATTAGGTCCCCGGGTGGCGCCACAGAGTAATGTCGGGACCCCGGCACCCGAGGTCGCAGGTTCGATTCCTTATACCGGCCAAAAATTCCGGGTCGGCTAGTGGGCCCGGGTGGTGCCACAGGGTGATGTCGGGACCCCGGTCACCCGAGGTCGCAGGTTCGATTCCCCATAAGGGCCAAAAAAAGCCCTTGTTGGGTCGGGTCCCTGGGTGGCGCCACATGGTAATGTCTGGACCCCGGCACCCTAGGTCGCAGGTTCGATTCCCCATAAGGGCCAAAAAAACACTTCCCGGATCGGGTCCGCGGGTGGCGTCACAGGGTAATGTCGGGACCCCGGCACCCGAGGTCGCAGGTTCGATTCCCCATAAGGGCCAAAAAAACACTTCCCGGGTCGGGTCCCCGGGTGTCACCACAGGGTAATGTTGGGACCCCGGCACCCGAGGTCGCAGGTTCGATTCCCCATAAGGGCCAAAAAAGCCCTTGTCGGGTCAGGTCCCCGGGTCCGCGCCACAGAGTAATGTCTGGACCCCGGCACCCGAGGTCGCAGGTTCAATTCCCCATAAGGGCCAAAAAAGCACTTGTTGGGTCGGGTCCCTGGGTGGCGCCACCGGGGAATGTCTGGACCCCGGCACCCGAGGTCGCAGGTTCGATTCCTTATACCAGCCAAAAATTCTGGGTCGGCTAGTGTCCCCGGGTGGTGCCACAGGGTAATGTCGGGACCGCGGCACCCGAGGTCGTAGGTTCGATTCCCTATACCGGCCAAAAAATCCCGGGTCGATTCGGGACCCCGGGTGGCGCCACATGGTAATGTCGGGACCCCGGCACCCGAGGTCGCAGGTTCGATTCCCCATAAGGGCCAAAAAAGCCCGGGTCGGGTCGGGTCCCCGGGTGGCGCCACAGAGTAATGTCGGGACCCTGGCACCCGAGGTCGCAGGTTCGATTCCCCATAAGGGCCAAAAAAGCCCGGGTCGGGTCGGGTCCCTGGGTGGCGCCACAGGGTAATGTTGGGACCCCGGCACCCAAGGTCGCAGGTTCAATTCCCCATAAGGGCTATAAAAACCCCAGCAATGTTTGAGTCCCCGAGTTGCGCCACATTGTAATGTCGGGACCCCGGTCAGCTGAGGTCGCAGGTTCGATTTCCCATAAGGGCCAAAAGTGCCCAGGTTGGGTCGGGTCTCCGGGTGGCGCCACAGGGTAATGTCGGGACACCGGCACCCGAGGTCACAGGTTCGATTCCGCATATGGGCCAAAAAAGCCCGGGTCGGATAGGGTCCCCGGGTGGCGCCACAGGGTAATGTCGGGACCCCGGCACCCGAAGTTGCAGGTTCGATTCCCCATAAGGGCCAAAAAAGCCCGGGTCAGATTAGGTCCCCGGGTACGCACCACAGAGTAATGTCTGGACCCCGGCACCCGAGGTCGCAGGTTCGATTCCCTATACCGGCCAAAAAATCCCGGGTTGGTTCGGGACCCCGGGTGGTGCCACATGGTAATGTCGGGACCCCGGCACCCGAGGTCGCAGGTTCGATTCCCCATAAGGGCCAAAAAAACACTTCCCGGGTCGGGTCCGCGGGTGGCGCCACAGGGTAATGTTGGGACCCTGGCACCCGAGGTTGCAGGTTCAATTCCGCCTAAGGGCCAAAAAAGCCCTTGTTGGGTCGGGTCCCCGGGTGGCGCCACAGGGTAATGTCTGGACCCCGGCACCCGAGGTCGCAGGTTCGATTCCTTATACCGGCCAAAAAAGCCCGGGTCGGCTAGTGTCCCCGGGTGGCGCCACAGGGTAATGTCAGGACCGCGGCACCCGAGGTCGTAGGTTCAATTCCCTATACCGGCCAAAAAATCCCGGGTCGGTTCGGGACCCCGGGTGGCGCCACAGGGTAATGTCGGGACCCCGGCACCCAAGGTCGCAGGTACAATTCCCCATAAAGGCCAAAAAAGCCCAGGTCGGGTCGGGACCCCGGGTGGCGTCACAGGGTAATGTCTGGACCCTGGCACCCGAGGTCGCAGGTTCGATTCCCCATAAGGGCCAAAAAAGCCCGGGTCGCGTCGGGACCCCGGGTGGCTCGACACGGTAATGTTGGGACCCTGGCACCCGAGGTTGCAGGTTCGATTCCCCAGAAGGGCCAAAAAAGCCCGGATCGGGTCGGGTCCCCGGGTGGCACCTCAGAGTAATGTCTGGACCCTGGCACCCGAGGTCGCAGGTTCGATTCCCCATAAGGGCCAAAAAAAGCCCTTGTCGAGTCAGGTCCCCGGGTGGCGCCACAGGATAATATCTGGACCCTGGCACCCGAGGTCGCAGGTTCGAATCCCCATAAGGGCCTAAATATTCCGGGTCGGCTAGGGTCCCCGGGTGGCGCCACATGGTAATGTCGGGACCCCCGCACCTGAGGTCGCAGGTTCAATTCCCCATAAGGGCGAAAAAAGCCCGGGTCGGTAAGTGTCCCCGCGTGGCACCACAGAGTAATGTCGGGACCCACGCACCCGAGGTCGCATGTTCGATTCCCCATAAGGGCCAAAAAAGACCGGGTCGCGTCGGGACCCCGGGTGGCTCGACACGGTAATGTTGGGACCCTGGCACCCGAGGTCACAGGTTCGTATTCCCCATAAGGGCCAAAAAAGCCCAGGTCGGGTCGGGTCCCTGGGTGGCGCCACAGGGTAATGTCGGGACCCCGGCACCCGAGGTCGCAGGTTCAATTCCCCATAAGGGCTATAAAAACCCCAGCAATGTTTGAGTCCCCGAGTTGCGCCACATTGTAATGTCGGGACCCCGGTCACCTGAGGTCGCAGGTTCGATTTCCCATAAGGGCCAAAAGTGCCCAGGTTGGGTCGGGTCCCCAGGTGGCGCCACAGGGTAATGTCGGGACCCCGGCACCCGAGGTCGCATGTTCGATTCCGCATAAGGGCCAAAAAAGCCCGGGTCAGATTAGGTCCCCGGGTGGCGCCACAGAGTAATGTCGGGACCCCGGCACCCGAGGTCGCAGGTTCGATTCCTTATACCGGCCAAAAATTCCGGGTCGGCTAGTGGGCCCGGGTGGTGCCACAGGGTGATGTCGGGACCCCGGTCACCCGAGGTCGCAGGTTCGATTCCCCATAAGGGCCAAAAAAAGCCCTTGTTGGGTCGGGTCCCTGGGTGGCGCCACATGGTAATGTCTGGACCCCGGCACCCTAGGTCGCAGGTTCGATTCCCCATAAGGGCCAAAAAAACACTTCCCGGATCGGGTCCGCGGGTGGCGTCACAGGGTAATGTCGGGACCCCGGCACCCGAGGTCGCAGGTTCGATTCCCCATAAGGGCCAAAAAAACACTTCCCGGGTCGGGTCCCCGGGTGTCACCACAGGGTAATGTTGGGACCCCGGCACCCGAGGTCGCAGGTTCGATTCCCCATAAGGGCCAAAAAAGCCCTTGTCGGGTCAGGTCCCCGGGTCCGCGCCACAGAGTAATGTCTGGACCCCGGCACCCGAGGTCGCAGGTTCGATTCCCCATAAGGGCCAAAAAAGCCCTTGTTGGGTCGGGTCCCTGGGTGGCGCCACAGGGTAATGTCTGGACCCCGGCACCCGAGGTCGCAGGTTCGATTCCTTATACCGGCCAAAAAAGCCCGGGTCGGCTAGTGTCCCCGGGTGGCGCCACAGGGTAATGTCAGGACCGCGGCACCCGAGGTCGTAGGTTCAATTCCCTATACCGGCCAAAAAATCCCGGGTCGGTTCGGGACCCCGGGTGGCGCCACAGGGTAATGTCGGGACCCCGGTCACCCGAGGTCGCAGGTTCGATTCCCCATAAGGGCCAAAAAAAGCCCTTGTTGGGTCGGGTCCCTGGGTGGCGCCACATGGTAATGTCTGGACCCCGGCACCCTAGGTCGCAGGTTCGATTCCCCATAAGGGCCAAAAAAACACTTCCCGGATCGGGTCCGCGGGTGGCGTCACAGGGTAATGTCGGGACCCCGGCACCCGAGGTCGCAGGTTCGATTCCCCATAAGGGCCAAAAAAACACTTCCCGGGTCGGGTCCCCGGGTGTCACCACAGGGTAATGTTGGGACCCCGGCACCCGAGGTCGCAGGTTCGATTCCCCATAAGGGCCAAAAAAGCCCTTGTCGGGTCAGGTCCCCGGGTCCGCGCCACAGAGTAATGTCTGGACCCCGGCACCCGAGGTCGCAGGTTCGATTCCCCATAAGGGCCAAAAAAGCACTTGTTGGGTCGGGTCCCTGGGTGGCGCCACCGGGGAATGTCTGGACCCCGGCACCCGAGGTCGCAGGTTCGATTCCTTATACCAGCCAAAAATTCTGGGTCGGCTAGTGTCCCCGGGTGGTGCCACAGGGTAATGTCGGGACCGCGGCACCCGAGGTCGTAGGTTCGATTCCCTATACCGGCCAAAAAATCCCGGGTCGATTCGGGACCCCGGGTGGCGCCACATGGTAATGTCAGGACCCCGGCACCCGAGGTCGCAGGTTCGATTCCCCATAAGGGCCAAAAAAGCCCGGGTCGGGTCGGGTCCCCGGGTGGCGCCACAGAGTAATGTCGGGACCCTGGCACCCGAGGTCGCAGGTTCGATTCCCCATAAGGGCCAAAAAAGCCCGGGTCGGGTCGGGTCCCTGGGTGGCGCCACAGGGTAATGTTGGGACCCCGGCACCCGAGGTCGCAGGTTCAATTCCCCATAAGGGCTATAAAAACCCCAGCAATGTTTGAGTCCCCGAGTTGCGCCACATTGTAATGTCGGGACCCCGGTCAGCTGAGGTCGCAGGTTCGATTTCCCATAAGGGCCAAAAGTGCCCAGGTTGGGTCGGGTCTCCGGGTGGCGCCACAGGGTAATGTCGGGACACCGGCACCCGAGGTCACAGGTTCGATTCCGCATATGGGCCAAAAAAGCCCGGGTCGGATAGGGTCCCCGGGTGGCGCCACAGGGTAATGTCGGGACCCCGGCACCCGAAGTTGCAGGTTCGATTCCCCATAAGGGCCAAAAAAGCCCGGGTCAGATTAGGTCCCCGGGTACGCACCACAGAGTAATGTCTGGACCCCGGCACCCGAGGTCGCAGGTTCGATTCCCTATACCGGCCAAAAAATCCCGGGTTGGTTCGGGACCCCGGGTGGTGCCACATGGTAATGTCGGGACCCCGGCACCCGAGGTCGCAGGTTCGATTCCCCATAAGGGCCAAAAAAACACTTCCCGGGTCGGGTCCCCGGGTGTCACCACAGGGTAATGTTGGGACCCCGGCACCCGAGGTCGCAGGTTCGATTCCCCATAAGGGCCAAAAAAGCCCTTGTCGGGTCAGGTATCCGGGTCCGCGCCACAGAGTAATGTCTGGACCCCGGCACCCGAGGTCGCAGGTTCGATTCCCCATAAGGGCCAAAAAAGCCCTTGTTGGGTCGGGTCCCTGGGTGGCGCCACAGGGTAATGTCTGGACCCCGGCACCCGAGGTCGCAGGTTCGATTCCTTATACCGGCCAAAAAAGCCCGGGTCGGCTAGTGTCCCCGGGTGGCGCCACAGGGTAATGTCAGGACCGCGGCACCCGAGGTCGTAGGTTCAATTCCCTATACCGGCCAAAAAATCCCGGGTCGGTTCGGGACCCCGGGTGGCGCCACAGGGTAATGTCGGGACCCCGGCACCCAAGGTCGCAGGTTCGATTCCCCATAAGGGCCAAAAAAAGCCCTTGTTGGGTCGGGTCCCTGGGTGGCGCCACATGGTAATGTCTGGACCCCGGCACCCTAGGTCGCAGGTTCGATTCCCCATAAGGGCCAAAAAAACACTTCCCGGATCGGGTCCGCGGGTGGCGTCACAGGGTAATGTCGGGACCCCGGCACCCGAGGTCGCAGGTTCGATTCCCCATAAGGGCCAAAAAAACACTTCCCGGGTCGGGTCCCCGGGTGTCACCACAGGGTAATGTTGGGACCCCGACACCCGAGGTCGCAGGTTCGATTCCCCATAAGGGCCAAAAAAGCCCTTGTCGGGTCAGGTCCCCGGGTCCGCGCCACAGAGTAATGTCTGGACCCCGGCACCCGAGGTCGCAGGTTCAATTCCCCATAAGGGCCAAAAAAGCACTTGTTGGGTCGGGTCCCTGGGTGGCGCCACCGGGGAATGTCTGGACCCCGGCACCCGAGGTCGCAGGTTCGATTCCTTATACCAGCCAAAAATTCTGGGTCGGCTAGTGTCCCCGGGTGGTGCCACAGGGTAATGTCGGGACCGCGGCACCCGAGGTCGTAGGTTCGATTCCCTATACCGGCCAAAAAATCCCGGGTCGATTCGGGACCCCGGGTGGCGCCACATGGTAATGTCGGGACCCCGGCACCCGAGGTCGCAGGTTCGATTCCCCATAAGGGCCAAAAAAGCCCGGGTCGGGTCGGGTCCCCGGGTGGCGCCACAGAGTAATGTCGGGACCCTGGCACCCGAGGTCGCAGGTTCGATTCCCCATAAGGGCCAAAAAAGCCCGGGTCGGGTCGGGTCCCTGGGTGGCGCCACAGGGTAATGTTGGGACCCCGGCACCCGAGGTCGCAGGTTCAATTCCCCATAAGGGCTATAAAAACCCCAGCAATGTTTGAGTCCCCGAGTTGCGCCACATTGTAATGTCGGGACCCCGGTCAGCTGAGGTCGCAGGTTCGATTTCCCATAAGGGCCAAAAGTGCCCAGGTTGGGTCGGGTCTCCGGGTGGCGCCACAGGGTAATGTCGGGACACCGGCACCCGAGGTCACAGGTTCGATTCCGCATAAGGGCCAAAAAAGCCCGGGTCGGATAGGGTCCCCGGGTGGCGCCACAGGGTAATGTCGGGACCCCGGCACCCGAAGTTGCAGGTTCGATTCCCCATAAGGGCCAAAAAAGCCCGGGTCAGATTAGGTCCCCGGGTACGCACCACAGAGTAATGTCTGGACCCCGGCACCCGAGGTCGCAGGTTCGATTCCCTATACCGGCCAAAAAATCCCGGGTTGGTTCGGGACCCCGGGTGGTGCCACATGGTAATGTCGGGACCCCGGCACCCGAGGTCGCAGGTTCGATTCCCCATAAGGGCCAAAAAAACACTTCCCGGGTCGGGTCCGCGGGTGGCGCCACAGGGTAATGTTGGGACCCTGGCACCCGAGGTTGCAGGTTCAATTCCGCCTAAGGGCCAAAAAAGCCCTTGTTGGGTCGGGTCCCTGGGTGGCGCCACAGGGTAATGTCTGGACCCCGGCACCCGAGGTCGCAGGTTCGATTCCTTATACCGGCCAAAAAAGCCCGGGTCGGCTAGTGTCCCCGGGTGGCGCCACAGGGTAATGTCAGGACTGCGGCACCCGAGGTCGTAGGTTCAATTCCCTATACCGGCCAAAAAATCCCGGGTCGGTTCGGGACCCCGGGTGGCGCCACAGGGTAATGTCGGGACCCCGGCACCCAAGGTCGCAGGTACAATTCCCCATAAAGGCCAAAAAAGCCCAGGTCGGGTCGGGACCCCGGGTGGCGTCACAGGGTAATGTCTGGACCCTGGCACCCGAGGTCGCAGGTTCGATTCCCCATAAGGGCCAAAAAAGCCCGGGTCGGGTCGGGTCCCCGGGTGGCGCCAAATGGTAATGTCTGGACCCCGGCATCCGAGGTCGCAGGTTCGATTCCCCAAACCGGCCAAAAATCTCCGGGTCGGGTCGGTTCCGCGGGTGGCGCCACATGGTAATGTCTGGACCCCGGGACATGTGGTCTCAGGTTCGATTCCCCCTAAGGGCCTAAAAAGCCTGGGTCGGGTCGGGTCCCCGGGTGGCGCCACAGGGTAATGTCTGGACTCTGGCTCCAGAGGTTGCAGGTTTGATTCCCCAAACCGGCCAGAAAAGCCCGGGTCAGGTCGGGTCCCCGGGTGGCGCCACAGGGTAATGTAAGGTCCCCGGCATCCGAGGCTGCAGGTTCGATTCCCCATACCGTCCAAAAATACCGGGTCAGGTCGTGTCTCCGGGTGGCGCCACACCCTAACCCTAACCTCTAACCCCTAACCCCTAACCATAAGCCTAACCCTAACCCTGACCATGACCCTGATCCAGGAGCTGACCCTAACCCTGACCATGACACTGATCCAGGAGCTGACCCTAACCCTAAACCTGACCCTTTCCCTGACCCTGATCCTGACCCTACCCCTGAACATGACCCTGACCCTGATACTGACCCTGTCACTGACCCTTACGTCTGACTCTGACTCTGAATCTGAAGCTGTGCTGATGCTGTGATGATGAATTGAGGATGATGTGATGATACAGTGATGATGCTGTGAAGATCATGTGTTGATGTTATGATAATGTTGTTATGATGGTGCTATGATGCAGTGATCATGCTGTGATGATGTTTTGATGCAGTGGTGCTGCTCTGCTGATGCTGTGTTGACCATATCGTGATGCTGTGATGACGCTGTGATGACGCTGTGATAATGCTGTGATGAATCATTGATGATGCTTTGATGATACAGCGGTGATGCAGTAATGACCCTGTCGTGATGCTGTGTTCCATACATAACCCTGTGACGCCATTCCGGGACCCGACCCGACCCAGGGATTTTTGGCCCTTATGAGGAATCAAACCTGCAACATGGGGTGCTGGGGTACAGACCTTGCTCTGTGACTCCACTCAGGAACCCGCGTAGAGTCATGTCCACAGCTCAGGTCCCAGGTTCGATTCCCCACACCGGCTTCTATACCCAGGGTCATCTCCAACCCCTGGTCCCTAGTTCGATTGCCCGTATCCACCGGTAGTACCTGGTCGGGTACAGTCCCCAGCCCTGGGAACTAAGTTCGATTCCGCACTCCTGCCCCGCGTCCACAGGTAGAGTCGTGTCCCCGGATCGGGTCCCAGGTTTGATTCCCCACACCGGATTCTAGTGCTAGAGCTGTGTAGGGTCTCCAGCCCCGGGTCCCTGGTTTGATTCCCCGTATCGGCCCCTAGTCCCCGGGTCGTGTACGGTCCCCAGCCCGGGGAATGAAGTTCGAGTCCCCACTCCTGCCCCGGGTCCCCGGGTAGAGTCTTGTCCCCGGCTCAGGTCCCAGGTTCGATTCCCCACACGGGTTCCTAGTGCCAGGAAGAGTCGTGCCCCCAGGTCTGGTCCTTGGTTCGATTCCACGCACCGACCCCTAGTTCCAGGCTCGGGCAAGGTCCCCAGCCCTGGGAACGAAGTTCCATTCCGCACTCCTGCCCAGAGTCCACAGGTAGAATCGTGTCCCCGGATCGGGTCCCAGGTTCCATACCCTACACCGGCTTCTAGTCCCAGTGTCGTGCAGGGTCCCTAGCCCCGGGTCATTGTTTCGATTGACCGTATCGGCCCAAAGACCTCTGATAGGGGAACAGTCCCCAGCCCTGGAAACGAAGTTCCATTCCGCACTCCTGCCCCGCGTCCACAGGTAGAGTCGTGTCCCCGGATCGGGTCCCAGGTTCCATACCCTACACCGGCTTCTAGTGCCAGGGTCGTGTAGGGTCTCCAGCCCCTTGTCCCTGGTTCGATTCCCTACCCCGGCCCCTGGTCCCCGGGTCGGGTACAGTCCTCAGCCCCGGTACCTGGATCTGTTTCCTAAAATGTCCCCGGGTCTTCGGATCGAGTCGGGAACCTGACCCTGGTTCCCAGGTTTGATTCCCCACACCGGATTCTAGTCCCCGGGCCGTGTAGGGTCTCCAGCCCCGGGTCCCTGGTTTGATTCCCCGTATCGGCCCCTAGTCCCCGGGTCGTGTACGGTCCCCAGCCCGGGCAATGAAGTTCGAGTCCCAACTCCTGCCCCGGGTCCCCGGGTAGAGTCTTGTCCCCGGCTCAGGTCCCAGGTTCGATTCCCCACACCGGCTTCTAGTGCCACGGTCGTATAGGGTCTCCAGTCCCAGGTACCAGCTTCGATTCCTTAAAACGGCCCCTAGACCACTGGTAGAGTCGTGCCCCGGATAGGGTCCTTGGTTCGTTTCCACGCACCGACCCCTAGTCCCCGGCTCGGGCAAGGTCCCCAGCCCCGGGAACGAAGTTCGATTCCGCACTCCTGCCCCGCGTCCACAGGTTGAGTCGTGTCCCCGGATCGGGTCCCAGGTTCCATACCCTACACCGGCTTCTAGTCCCAGTGTCGTGCAGGGTCCCCAGCCCCGGGTCACTGTTTCGATTGACCGTATCGGCCCAAAGACCTCTGATAGGGGAACAGTCCCCAGCCCTAGAAAAGAAGTTCGATTCCGCACTCCTGCCCCGCGTCCACATGTAGAGTCGTGTCCCCGGATCGGGTCCCAGATTCCATACCCTACACCGGCTTCTAGTGCCAGGGTCATGCAGGGTCTCCAGCCGCGGGTATCAGCTTCAATTCCTTAAAACGGCCCCTAGTCCACTGGTAGAGTCGTGCCCGGGACATGGCCCTTGGTTCGTTTCCACGCACCGATCCCTAGTCCCCGGCTCCGGCAAGGTCCCCAGCCCCGGGAACGAAGTTCGATTCCGCACTCCTGCCCCACATCCACAGGTAGAGTCGAGTCTCCGACTAAGGTCCCAGGTTGGATTCCCCACACCGGCGTCTAGTGCCAGGGTCGTGTAGGGTCTCCAGCCGCGGGTACCAGCTTCGATTCCTTAAAACGGCCCCTAGTCCACTGGTACAGTCGTGCCCCGGACATAGTCCTTGGTTCGTTTCCACGCTCCGACCCCTAGTCCCCGGCTCGGGCAAGGTCCCCAGCCCTGGGAACGAAGTTCGATTCCGCACTCCTGCCCCGCGTCCACAGGTAGAGTCGTGTCCCCGGATCGGGTCCCAGGTTCCATACCCTACACCGGCTTCTAGTCCCAGTGTCGTGTAGTGTCTCCAGCCCCTTGTCCCTGGTTCGATTCCCTACCCCGGCCCCTGGTCCCCGGGTCGGGTACAGTCCTCAGCCCCGGTACCTGGATCTGTTTCCTAAAATGGCCCCGGGTCTTCGGATCGAGTCGGGAACCTGACCCTGGTTCCCAGGTTTGATTCCCCACACCGGATTCTAGTCCCCGGGCCGTGTAGGGTCTCCAGCCCCGGGTCCCTGGTTTGATTCCCCGTATCGGCCCCTAGTCCCCGGGTCGTGTACGGTCCCCAGCCCGGGCAATGAAGTTCGAGTCCCAACTCCTGCCCCGGGTCCCCGGGTAGAGTCTTGTCCCCGGCTCAGGTCCCAGGTTCGATTCCCCACACCGGCTTCTAGTGCCACGGTCGTATAGGGTCTCCAGTCCCAGGTACCAGCTTCGATTCCTTAAAACGGCCCCTAGACCACTGGTAGAGTCGTGCCCCGGATAGGGTCCTTGGTTCGTTTCCACGCACCGACCCCTAGTCCCCGGCTCGGGCAAGGTCCCCAGCCCCGGGAACGAAGTTCGATTCCGCACTCCTGCCCCACATCCACAGGTAGAGTCGTGTCCCCGGATCGGGTCCCAGATTCCATACCCTACACCGGCTTCTAGTGCCAGGGTCATGCAGGGTCTCCAGCCGCGGGTATCAGCTTCAATTCCTTAAAACGGCCCCTAGTCCACTGGTAGAGTCGTGCCCGGGACATGGCCCTTGGTTCGTTTCCACGCACCGATCCCTAGTCCCCGGCTCCGGCAAGGTCCCCAGCCCCGGGAACGAAGTTCGATTCCGCACTCCTGCCCCACATCCACAGGTAGAGTCGAGTCTCCGACTAAGGTCCCAGGTTGGACTCCCCACACCGGCGTCTAGTGCCAGGGTCGTGTAGGGTCTCCAGCCGCGGGTACCAGCTTCGATTCCTTAAAACGGCCCCTAGTCCACTGGTAGAGTCGTGCCCGGGACATGGCCCTTGGTTCGATTGCACGCACCGACCCCTAGTCCCCGGCCCGCCAAGGCCCCCAGCCCTGGGAACGAAGTTCGATTCCGCACTCCTGCCCCACATCCACAGGTAGAGTCGAGTCTCCGACTAAGGTCCCAGGTTGGATTCCCCACACCGGCGTCTAGTGCCAGGGTCGTGTAGGGTCTCCAGCCGCGGGTACCAGCTTCGATTCCTTAAAACGGCCCCTAGTCCACTGGTAGAGTCGTGCCCGGGACATGGCCCTTGGTTCGATTGCACGCACCGACCCCTAGTCCCCGGCTCGGGCAAGGCCCCCAGCCCTGGGAACGAAGTTTCATTCCGCACTCCTGTCCCACGTCCACAGGTAGAGTCGTGTCCCCGGATCGGGTCCCAGGTTCCATACCCTACACCGACTTCTAGTCCCAGTGTCGTGCAGGGTCCCCAGCCCCGAGTCACTGTTTCGATTGACCGTATCGGCCCAAAGACCTCTGGTAGGGGAACAGTCCCCAGCCCTAGAAAAGAAGTTCGATTCCGCACTCCTGCCCCGCGTCCACATGTAGAGTCGTGTCCCCGGATCGGGTCCCAGATTCCATACCCTACACCGGCTTCTAGTGCCAGGGTCATGCAGGGTCTCCAGCCGCGGGTACCATCTTCGATTCCTTAAAACGGCCCCTAGTCCACTGGTAGAGTCGTGCCCGGGACATGGCCCTTGGTTCGTTTCCACGCACCGATCCCTAGTCCCCGGCTCCGGCAAGGTCCCCAGCCCCGGGAACGAAGTTCGATTCCGCACTCCTGCCCCACATCCACAGGTAGAGTCGAGTCTCCGACTAAGGTCCCAGGTTGGATTCCCCACACCGGCGTCTAGTGCCAGGGTCGTGTAGGGTCTCCAGCCGCGGGTACCAGCTTCGATTCCTTAAAACGGCCCCTAGTCCACTGGTACAGTCGTGCACCGGACATGGCCCTTGGTTCGTTTCCACGCTCCGACCCCTAGTCCCCGGCTCGGGCAAGGTCCCCAGCCCTGGGAACGAAGTTCGATTCCGCACTCCTGCCCCGCGTCCACAGGTAGAGTCGTGTCCCCGGATCGGGTCCCAGGTTCCATACCCTACACCGGCTTCTAGTCCCAGTGTCGTGTAGTGTCTCCAGCCCCTTGTCCCTGGTTCGATTCCCTACCCCGGCCCCTGGTCCCCGGGTCGGGTACAGTCCTCAGCCCCGGTACCTGGATCTGTTTCCTAAAATGTCCCCGGGTCTTCGGATCGAGTCGGGAACCTGACCCTGGTTCCCAGGTTTGATTCCCCACACCGGATTCTAGTCCCCGGGCCGTGTAGGGTCTCCAGCCCCGGGTCCCTGGTTTGATTCCCCGTATCGGCCCCTAGTCCCCGGGTCGTGTACGGTCCCCAGCCCGGGCAATGAAGTTCGAGTCCCAACTCCTGCCCCGGGTCCCCGGGTAGAGTCTTGTCCCCGGCTCAGGTCCCAGGTTCGATTCCCCACACCGGCTTCTAGTGCCACGGTCGTATAGGGTCTCCAGTCCCAGGTACCAGCTTCGATTCCTTAAAACGGCCCCTAGACCACTGGTAGAGTCGTGCCCCGGATAGGGTCCTTGGTTCGTTTCCACGCACCGACCCCTAGTCCCCGGCTCGGGCAAGGTCCCCAGCCCCGGGAACGAAGTTCGATTCCGCACTCCTGCCCCGCGTCCACAGGTTGAGTCGTGTCCCCGGATCGGGTCCCAGGTTCCATACCCTACACCGGCTTCTAGTGCCAGGGTCGTGCAGGGTCCCCAGCCCCGGGTCACTGTTTCGATTGACCGTATCGGCCCAAAGACCTCTGATAGGGGAACAGTCCCCAGCCCTAGAAAAGAAGTTCGATTCCGCACTCCTGCCCCGCGTCCACATGTAGAGTCGTGTCCCCGTATCGGGTCCCAGATTCCATACCCTACACCGGCTTCTAGTGCCAGGGTCATGCAGGGTCTCCAGCCGCGGGTATCAGCTTCAATTCCTTAAAACGGCCCCTAGTCCACTGGTACAGTCGTGCCCCGGACATGGCCCTTGGTTCGTTTCCACGCACCGATCCCTAGTCCCCGGCTCCGGCAAGGTCCCCAGCCCCGGGAACGAAGTTCGATTCCGCACTCCTGCCCCACATCCACAGGTAGAGTCGAGTCTCCGACTAAGGTCCCAGGTTGGATTCCCCACACCGGCGTCTAGTGCCAGGGTCGTGTAGGGTCTCCAGCCGCGGGTACCAGCTTCGATTCCTTAAAACGGCCCCTAGTCCACTGGTACAGTCGTGCCCCGGACATAGTCCTTGGTTCGTTTCCACGCTCCGACCCCTAGTCCCCGGCTCGGGCAAGGTCCCCAGCCCTGGGAACGAAGTTCGATTCCGCACTCCTGCCCCGCGTCCACAGGTAGAGTCGTGTCCCCGGATCGGGTCCCAGGTTCCATACCCTACACCGGCTTCTAGTCCCAGTGTCGTGTAGTGTCTCCAGCCCCTTGTCCCTGGTTCGATTCCCTACCCCGGCCCCTGGTCCCCGGGTCGGGTACAGTCCTCAGCCCCGGTACCTGGATCTGTTTCCTAAAATGTCCCCGGGTCTTCGGATCGAGTCGGGAACCTGACCCTGGTTCCCAGGTTTGATTCCCCACACCGGATTCTAGTCCCCGGGCCGTGTAGGGTCTCCAGCCCCGGGTCCCTGGTTTGATTCCCCGTATCGGCCCCTAGTCCCCGGGTCGTGTACGGTCCCCAGCCCGGGCAATGAAGTTCGAGTCCCAACTCCTGCCCCGGGTCCCCGGGTAGAGTCTTGTCCCCGGCTCAGGTCCCAGGTTCGATTCCCCACACCGGCTTCTAGTGCCACGGTCGTATAGGGTCTCCAGTCCAGGTACCAGCTTCGATTCCTTAAAACGGCCCCTAGACCACTGGTAGAGTCGTGCCCCGGATAGGGTCCTTGGTTCGTTTCCACGCACCGACCCCTAGTCCCCGGCTCGGGCAAGGTCCCCAGCCCCGGGAACGAAGTTCGATTCCGCACTCCTGCCCCACATCCACAGGTAGAGTCGTGTCCCCGGATCGGGTCCCAGATTCCATACCCTACACCGGCTTCTAGTGCCAGGGTCATGCAGGGTCTCCAGCCGCGGGTATCAGCTTCAATTCCTTAAAACGGCCCCTAGTCCACTGGTAGAGTCGTGCCCGGGACATGGCCCTTGGTTCGTTTCCACGCACCGATCCCTAGTCCCCGGCTCCGGCAAGGTCCCCAGCCCCGGGAACGAAGTTCGATTCCGCACTCCTGCCCCACATCCACAGGTAGAGTCGAGTCTCCGACTAAGGTCCCAGGTTGGATTCCCCACACCGGCGTCTAGTGCCAGGGTCGTGTAGGGTCTCCAGCCGCGGGTACCAGCTTCGATTCCTTAAAACGGCCCCTAGTCCACTGGTAGAGTCGTGCCCGGGACATGGCCCTTGGTTCGATTGCACGCACCGACCCCTAGTCCCCGGCTCGGGCAAGGCCCCCAGCCCTGGGAACGAAGTTTCATTCCGCACACCTGTCCCACGTCCACAGGTAGAGTCGTGTCCCCGGATCGGGTCCCAGGTTCCATACCCTACACCGACTTCTAGTCCCAGTGTCGTGCAGGGTCCCCAGCCCCGAGTCACTGTTTCGATTGACCGTATCGGCCCAAAGACCTCTGGTAGGGGAACAGTCCCCAGCCCTGGAAACGAAGTTCGATTCCGCACTCCTGCCCCGCGTCCACATGTAGAGTCGTGTCCCCGGATCGGGTCCCAGATTCCATACCCTACACCGGCTTCTAGTGCCAGGGTCATGCAGGGTCTCCAGCCGCGGGTACCATCTTCGATTCCTTAAAACGGCCCCTAGTCCACTGGTAGAGTCGTGCCCGGGACATGGCCCTTGGTTCGTTTCCACGCACCGATCCCTAGTCCCCGGCTCCGGCAAGGTCCCCAGCCCCGGGAACGAAGTTCGATTCCGCACTCCTGCCCCACATCCACAGGTAGAGTCGAGTCTCCGACTAAGGTCCCAGGTTGGATTCCCCACACCGGCGTCTAGTGCCAGGGTCGTGTAGGGTCTCCAGCCGCGGGTACCAGCTTCGATTCCTTAAAACGGCCCCTAGTCCACTGGTACAGTCGTGCCCCGGACATGGCCCTTGGTTCGTTTCCACGCTCCGACCCCTAGTCCCCGGCTCGGGCAAGGTCCCCAGCCCTGGGAACGAAGTTCGATTCCGCACTCCTGCCCCGCGTCCACAGGTAGAGTCGTGTCCCCGGATCGGGTCCCAGGTTCCATACCCTACACCGGCTTCTAGTCCCAGTGTCGTGTAGTGTCTCCAGCCCCTTGTCCCTGGTTCGATTCCCTACCCCGGCCCCTGGTCCCCGGGTCGGGTACAGTCCTCAGCCCCGGTACCTGGATCTGTTTCCTAAAATGGCCCCGGGTCTTCGGATCGAGTCGGGAACCTGACCCTGGTTCCCAGGTTTGATTCCCCACACCGGATTCTAGTCCCCGGGCCGTGTAGGGTCTCCAGCCCCGGGTCCCTGGTTTGATTCCCCGTATCGGCCCCTAGTCCCCGGGTCGTGTACGGTCCCCAGCCCGGGCAATGAAGTTCGAGTCCCAACTCCTGCCCCGGGTCCCCGGGTAGAGTCTTGTCCCCGGCTCAGGTCCCAGGTTCGATTCCCCACACCGGCTTCTAGTGCCACGGTCGTATAGGGTCTCCAGTCCCAGGTACCAGCTTCGATTCCTTAAAACGGCCCCTAGACCACTGGTAGAGTCGTGCCCCGGATAGGGTCCTTGGTTCGTTTCCACGCACCGACCCCTAGTCCCCGGCTCGGGCAAGGTCCCCAGCCCCGGGAACGAAGTTCGATTCCGCACTCCTGCCCCGCGTCCACAGGTTGAGTCGTGTCCCCGGATCGGGTCCCAGGTTCCATACCCTACACCGGCTTCTAGTGCCAGTGTCGTGCAGGGTCCCCAGCCCCGGGTCACTGTTTCGATTGACCGTATCGGCCCAAAGACCTCTGATAGGGGAACAGTCCCCAGCCCTAGAAAAGAAGTTCGATTCCGCACTCCTGCCCCGCGTCCACATGTAGAGTCGTGTCCCCGTATCGGGTCCCAGATTCCATACCCTACACCGGCTTCTAGTGCCAGGGTCATGCAGGGTCTCCAGCCGCGGGTATCAGCTTCAATTCCTTAAAACGGCCCCTAGTCCACTGGTACAGTCGTGCCCCGGACATGGCCCTTGGTTCGTTTCCACGCACCGATCCCTAGTCCCCGGCTCCGGCAAGGTCCCCAGCCCCGGGAACGAAGTTCGATTCCGCACTCCTGCCCCACATCCACAGGTAGAGTCGAGTCTCCGACTAAGGTCCCAGGTTGGATTCCCCACACCGGCGTCTAGTGCCAGGGTCGTGTAGGGTCTCCAGCCGCGGGTACCAGCTTCGATTCCTTAAAACGGCCCCTAGTCCACTGGTACAGTCGTGCCCCGGACATAGTCCTTGGTTCGTTTCCACGCTCCGACCCCTAGTCCCCGGCTCGGGCAAGGTCCCCAGCCCTGGGAACGAAGTTCGATTCCGCACTCCTGCCCCGCGTCCACAGGTAGAGTCGTGTCCCCGGATCGGGTCCCAGGTTCCATACCCTACACCGGCTTCTAGTCCCAGTGTCGTGTAGTGTCTCCAGCCCCTTGTCCCTGGTTCGATTCCCTACCCCGGCCCCTGGTCCCCGGGTCGGGTACAGTCCTCAGCCCCGGTACCTGGATCTGTTTCCTAAAATGGCCCCGGGTCTTCGGATCGAGTCGGGAACCTGACCCTGGTTCCCAGGTTTGATTCCCCACACCGGATTCTAGTCCCCGGGCCGTGTAGGGTCTCCAGCCCCGGGTCCCTGGTTTGATTCCCCGTATCGGCCCCTAGTCCCCGGGTCGTGTACGGTCCCCAGCCCGGGCAATGAAGTTCGAGTCCCAACTCCTGCCCCGGGTCCCCGGGTAGAGTCTTGTCCCCGGCTCAGGTCCCAGGTTCGATTCCCCACACCGGCTTCTAGTGCCACGGTCGTATAGGGTCTCCAGTCCAGGTACCAGCTTCGATTCCTTAAAACGGCCCCTAGACCACTGGTAGAGTCGTGCCCCGGACATAGTCCTTGGTTCGTTTCCACGCACCGACCCCTAGTCCCCGGCTCGGGCAAGGTCCCCAGCCCCGGGAACGAAGTTCGATTCCGCACTCCTGCCCCACATCCACAGGTAGAGTCGTGTCCCCGGATCGGGTCCCAGATTCCATACCCTACACCGGCTTCTAGTGCCAGGGTCATGCAGGGTCTCCAGCCGCGGGTATCAGCTTCAATTCCTTAAAACGGCCCCTAGTCCACTGGTAGAGTCGTGCCCGGGACATGGCCCTTGGTTCGATTGCACGCACCGACCCCTAGTCCCCGGCACGGGCAAGGCCCCCAGCCCTGGGAACGAAGTTCGATTCCGCACTCCTGCCCCACATCCACAGGTAGAGTCGAGTCTCCGACTAAGGTCCCAGGTTGGATTCCCCACACCGGCGTCTAGTG
Source organism: Clangula hyemalis (assembly GCA_963989345.1). The sequence goes on along the minus strand of OZ022448.1, from coordinate 7,882,782 downwards.
CCAGGGTCGTGTAGGGTCTCCAGCCGCGGGTACCAGCTTCGATTCCTTAAAACGGCCCCTAGTCCACTGGTAGAGTCGTGCCCGGGACATGGCCCTTGGTTCGATTGCACGCACCGACCCCTAGTCCCCGGCTCGGGCAAGGCCCCCAGCCCTGGGAACGAAGTTTCATTCCGCACTCCTGTCCCACGTCCACAGGTAGAGTCGTGTCCCCGGATCGGGTCCCAGGTTCCATACCCTACACCGACTTCTAGTCCCAGTGTCGTGCAGGGTCCCCAGCCCCGAGTCACTGTTTCGATTGACCGTATCGGCCCAAAGACCTCTGGTAGGGGAACAGTCCCCAGCCCTAGAAAAGAAGTTCGATTCCGCACTCCTGCCCCGCGTCCACATGTAGAGTCGTGTCCCCGGATCGGGTCCCAGATTCCATACCCTACACCGGCTTCTAGTGCCAGGGTCATGCAGGGTCTCCAGCCGCGGGTACCATCTTCGATTCCTTAAAACGGCCCCTAGTCCACTGGTAGAGTCGTGCCCGGGACATGGCCCTTGGTTCGATTCCACGCACCGATCCCTAGTCCCCGGCTCCGGCAAGGTCCCCAGCCCCGGGAACGAAGTTCGATTCCGCACTCCTGCCCCGCGTCCACAGGTTGAGTCGTGTCCCCGGATCGGATCCCAGGTTCCATACCCTACACCGGCTTCTAGTCCCAGTGTCGTGCAGGGTCCCCAGCCCCGGGTCACTGTTTCGATTGACCGTATCGGCCCAAAGACCTCTGATAGGGGAACAGTCCCCAGCCCTAGAAAAGAAGTTCGATTCCGCACTCCTGCCCCGCGTCCACATGTAGAGTCGTGTCCCCGGATTGGGTCCCAGATTCCATACCCTACACCGGCTTCTAGTGCCAGGGTCATGCAGGGTCTCCAGCCGCGGGTATCAGCTTCAATTCCTTAAAACGGCCCCTAGTCCACTGGTAGAGTCGTGCCCGGGACATGGCCCTTGGTTCGTTTCCACGCACCGATCCCTAGTCCCCGGCTCCGGCAAGGTCCCCAGCCCCGGGAACGAAGTTCGATTCCGCACTCCTGCCCCACATCCACAGGTAGAGTCGAGTCTCCGACTAAGGTCCCAGGTTGGATTCCCCACACCGGCGTCTAGTGCCAGGGTCGTGTAGGGTCTCCAGCCGCGGGTACCAGCTTCGATTCCTTAAAACGGCCCCTAGTCCACTGGTAGAGTCGTGCCCCGGACATGGCCCTTGGTTCGTTTCCACGCTCCGACCCCTAGTCCCCGGCTCGGGCAAGGTCCCCAGCCCTGGGAACGAAGTTCGATTCCGCACTCCTGCCCCGCGTCCACAGGTAGAGTCGTGTCCCCGGATCGGGTCCCAGGTTCCATACCCTACACCGGCTTCTAGTCCCAGTGTCGTGTAGTGTCTCCAGCCCCTTGTCCCTGGTTCGATTCCCTACCCCGGCCCCTGGTCCCCGGGTCGGGTACAGTCCTCAGCCCCGGTACCTGGATCTGTTTCCTAAAATGGCCCCGGGTCTTCGGATCGAGTCGGGAACCTGACCCTGGTTCCCAGGTTTGATTCCCCACACCGGATTCTAGTCCCCGGGCCGTGTAGGGTCTCCAGCCCCGGGTCCCTGGTTTGATTCCCCGTATCGGCCCCTAGTCCCCGGGTCGTGTACGGTCCCCAGCCCGGGCAATGAAGTTCGAGTCCCAACTCCTGCCCCCGGTCCCCGGGTAGAGTCTTGTCCCCGGCTCAGGTCCCAGGTTCGATTCCCCACACCGGCTTCTAGTGCCACGGTCGTATAGGGTCTCCAGTCCCAGGTACCAGCTTCGATTCCTTAAAACGGCCCCTAGACCACTGGTAGAGTCGTGCCCCGGATAGGGTCCTTGGTTCGTTTCCACGCACCGACCCCTAGTCCCCGGCTCGGGCAAGGTCCCCAGCCCCGGGAACGAAGTTCGATTCCGCACTCCTGCCCCACATCCACAGGTAGAGTCGTGTCCCCGGATCGGGTCCCAGATTCCATACCCTACACCGGCTTCTAGTGCCAGGGTCATGCAGGGTCTCCAGCCGCGGGTATCAGCTTCAATTCCTTAAAACGGCCCCTAGTCCACTGGTAGAGTCGTGCCCGGGACATGGCCCTTGGTTCGTTTCCACGCACCGATCCCTAGTCCCCGGCTCCGGCAAGGTCCCCAGCCCCGGGAACGAAGTTCGATTCCGCACTCCTGCCCCACATCCACAGGTAGAGTCGAGTCTCCGACTAAGGTCCCAGGTTGGACTCCCCACACCGGCGTCTAGTGCCAGGGTCGTGTAGGGTCTCCAGCCGCGGGTACCAGCTTCGATTCCTTAAAACGGCCCCTAGTCCACTGGTAGAGTCGTGCCCGGGACATGGCCCTTGGTTCGATTGCACGCACCGACCCCTAGTCCCCGGCCCGCCAAGGCCCCCAGCCCCGGGAACGAAGTTCGATTCCGCACTCCTGCCCCACATCCACAGGTAGAGTCGAGTCTCCGACTAAGGTCCCAGGTTGGATTCCCCACACCGGCGTCTAGTGCCAGGGTCGTGTAGGGTCTCCAGCCGCGGGTACCAGCTTCGATTCCTTAAAACGGCCCCTAGTCCACTGGTAGAGTCGTGCCCGGGACATGGCCCTTGGTTCGATTGCACGCACCGACCCCTAGTCCCCGGCTCGGGCAAGGCCCCCAGCCCTGGGAACGAAGTTTCATTCCGCACTCCTGTCCCACGTCCACAGGTAGAGTCGTGTCCCCGGATCGGGTCCCAGGTTCCATACCCTACACCGACTTCTAGTCCCAGTGTCGTGCAGGGTCCCCAGCCCCGGGTCACTGTTTCGATTGACCGTATCGGCCCAAAGACCTCTGGTAGGGGAACAGTCCCCAGCCCTGGAAACGAAGTTCGATTCCGCACTCCTGCCCCGCGTCCACAGGTTGAGTCGTGTCCCCGGATCGGATCCCAGGTTCCATACCCTACACCGGCTTCTAGTGCCAGGGTCATGCAGGGTCTCCAGCCGCGGGTACCATCTTCGATTCCTTAAAACGGCCCCTAGTCCACTGGTAGAGTCGTGCCCGGGACATGGCCCTTGGTTCGTTTCCACGCACCGATCCCTAGTCCCCGGCTCCGGCAAGGTCCCCAGCCCCGGGAACGAAGTTCGATTCCGCACTCCTGCCCCGCGTCCACAGGTTGAGTCGTGTCCCCGGATCGGATCCCAGGTTCCATACCCTACACCGGCTTCTAGTCCCAGTGTCGTGCAGGGTCCCCAGCCCCGGGTCACTGTTTCGATTGACCGTATCGGCCCAAAGACCTCTGATAGGGGAACAGTCCCCAGCCCTAGAAAAGAAGTTCGATTCCGCACTCCTGCCCCGCGTCCACATGTAGAGTCGTGTCCCCGGATCGGGTCCCAGATTCCATACCCTACACCGGCTTCTAGTGCCAGGGTCATGCAGGGTCTCCAGCCGCGGGTACCATCTTCGATTCCTTAAAACGGCCCCTAGTCCACTGGTAGAGTCGTGCCCGGGACATGGCCCTTGGTTCGTTTCCACGCACCGATCCCTAGTCCCCGGCTCCGGCAAGGTCCCCAGCCCCGGGAACGAAGTTCGATTCCGCACTCCTGCCCCGCGTCCACAGGTTGAGTCGTGTCCCCGGATCGGATCCCAGGTTCCATACCCTACACCGGCTTCTAGTCCCAGTGTCGTGCAGGGTCCCCAGCCCCGGGTCACTGTTTCGATTGACCGTATCGGCCCAAAGACCTCTGATAGGGGAACAGTCCCCAGCCCTAGAAAAGAAGTTCGATTCCGCACTCCTGCCCCGCGTCCACATGTAGAGTCGTGTCCCCGGATTGGGTCCCAGATTCCATACCCTACACCGGCTTCTAGTGCCAGGGTCATGCAGGGTCTCCAGTCGCGGGTATCAGCTTCAATTCCTTAAAACGGCCCCTAGTCCACTGGTAGAGTCGTGCCCGGGACATGGCCCTTGGTTCGTTTCCACGCACCGATCCCTAGTCCCCGGCTCCGGCAAGGTCCCCAGCCCCGGGAACGAAGTTCGATTCCGCACTCCTGCCCCACATCCACAGGTAGAGTCGAGTCTCCGACTAAGGTCCCAGGTTGGATTCCCCACACCGGCGTCTAGTGCCAGGGTCGTGTAGGGTCTCCAGCCGCGGGTACCAGCTTCGATTCCTTAAAACGGCCCCTAGTCCACTGGTACAGTCGTGCCCCGGACATGGCCCTTGGTTCGTTTCCACGCTCCGACCCCTAGTCCCCGGCTCGGGCAAGGTCCCCAGCCCTGGGAACGAAGTTCGATTCCGCACTCCTGCCCCGCGTCCACAGGTAGAGTCGTGTCCCCGGATCGGGTCCCAGGTTCCATACCCTACACCGGCTTCTAGTCCCAGTGTCGTGTAGTGTCTCCAGCCCCTTGTCCCTGGTTCGATTCCCTACCCCGGCCCCTGGTCCCCGGGTCGGGTACAGTCCTCAGCCCCGGTACCTGGATCTGTTTCCTAAAATGGCCCCGGGTCTTCGGATCGAGTCGGGAACCTGACCCTGGTTCCCAGGTTCGATTCCCCACACCGGCTTCTAGTGCCACGGTCGTGTAGGGTCTCCAGCCGCGGGTACCAGCTTCAATTCCTTAAAACGGCCCCTAGTCCACTGGTAGAGTCGTGCCCCGGACATGTCCCTTGGTTCGTTTCCACGCACCGACCCCTAGTCCCCGGCTCGGGCAAGGTCCCCAGCCCCGGGAACGAAGTTCGATTCCGCACTCCTGCCCCGCGTCCACAGGTAGAGTCGTGTCCCCGGCTCGGATCCCAGGTTCCATACCCTACACCGACTTCTAGTCCCAGTGTCGTGCAGGGTCCCCAGCCCCGAGTCACTGTTTCGATTGACCGTATCGGCCCAAAGACCTCTGGTAGGGGAACAGTCCCCAGCCCTGGAAACGAAGTTCGATTCCGCACTCCTGCCCCGCGTCCACATGTAGAGTCGTGTCCCCGGATCGGGTCCCAGGTTCCATACCCTACACCGGCTTCTAGTCCCAGTGTCGTGCAGGGTCCCGAGCCCCAAGTCACTGTTTCGATTGACCGTATCGGCCCAAAGACCTCTGGTAGGGGAACAGTCCCCAGCCCTGGAAACGAAGTTCGATTCCGCACTCCTGCCCCGCGTCCACATGTAGAGTCGTGTCCCCGGATCGGGTCCCAGGTTCCATACCCTACACCGGCTTCTAGTGCTAGAGCTGTGTAGGGTCTCCAGCCCCGGGTCCCTGGTTTGATTCCCCGTATCGGCCCCTAGTCCCCGGGTCGTGTACGGTCCCCAGCCCGGGGAATGAAGTTCGAGTCCCCACTCCTGCCCCGGGTCCCCGGGTAGAGTCTTGTCCCCGGCTCAGGTCCCAGGTTCGATTCCCCACACAGGTCCCTAGTGCCAGGAAGAGTCGTGTCCCCAGGTCTGGTCCTTGGTTCGATTCCACGCACCGACCCCTAGTCCCCGGCTCGGGCAAGGTCCCCAGCCCTGGGAACGAAGTTTCATTCCGCACTCCTGTCCCGGGTCCACAGTTAGACTCCTATCCCCGGTTTGGGTCCCAGGTTCGATTCCCCATATGAACATCTCATGGATTAGTATTACCGTAAAGGTTTGGAGTTAGGGTCAGGTAAGGGCTTATGGTAAGTGTAAGGGTCTGCTTTATGGTCAGGATAAGGGTCATGGTTAGGGTCAGGGTCAGATTCAGGTTTACGGTCAAGTTCAGAGTCCAGGTTAAGGTCACAGTCAGGGACAAGGTCAAGGTCAAACTCAGGGTGAAGGTCAGGGTCAAGGTCAAGGTCAGGGTCAGGGTCAAGATCAAGTTCAGGGTCAGGGTCAGGGTCAGGGTCAAGGTCATTGTCAGAGTCAGTGTCAGGTTTAGGGTGAGGGTCAGCATCAGGGTCAAGGTCAAGGTCAGGGTCATTGTCAGGGTGAGGGTCAAGGCCAAGGTCCGGAACAGGGTCAGGGTCAAGGTCAAGGTCAAGGTCAAGGTCAGGGTCAGGGTCAGCATCAGGGTCAAGGTCAAGTTGAGGGATAGTGTCAGTGTCCCGGTCAGGGTCAGGGTTAGGTTAAGGTTCGAGGTCTGGGTCTGGGTCAGGGTCAGGGTGAGGGTCAGGGTCAAGGTCAAGGTCAGGGTCAGGGTCAGGGTCAAAGTCAAGTTCGAGGTCAATTTCGGGGTCAGGGTCAAGGTCAAGGTCAGGTTCAGTATCAGGGTCAGGGTCAGTGTGCGAGTGAGGGTCAGGGTCAGGGTCAAGATCAAGGTCAAGGTCAGGGTCAGGTTGAAGTTCAAGGTCAGGGTCAGGGTCAGGGTCAGGTTTAGGGTGAGTGTCAGGTTGAAGTTCACGGTCAAGGTCATTGTCAGAGTCAGTGTCAGGTGCAGGGTCAGGGTCAGGGTCAGGGTCAAGGTCAGAGTCAGAGACAAGTTAAAGGTCAAGCTCAAAGTGAGGGTAGGGTCACGGTCAAGATCAAAGTCAAGGTTAGGGTCAATTTCCAGGTCAAGGTCAGGGTCAGGTCAAGGCCAAGTTCAGAGTCAGGGTCAAGGTCAAGGTCATTGTCAGAGTCAGTGTCAGGTTTAGGATGTGGGTCAGCATCAGGGTCAAGGTCAAGCTCAAGGTCAAGGTCAAGGTCTGGGTCAGAGTTAGGTTTAGGGTGAGGGTGAGGGTCAGGATTAAGGTCAAGTTAAAGTTCAAGTTCAAGGTAAGGTTCAGGCTCAAGTTGAAGGTCAGGGTCAGGGTCAAGTTCAAGGTCAGGTTCAGGTTCAAGGTCAGGGTCAGGGTCAGGGTGAGGGTCAGGGTCAACGTCAAGGTCAAGGTCAAGTTCAGGGTCAATGTCAAGGTCAGGGTCAGGGTCAGGGTCAAGGTCAAGGTCAATTTCGGGGTCAGGGTCAAGTTCAAGGTCAGGTTCAGTATCAGGGTCAGGGTCAGGGTGCGAGTGAGGGTCAGGGTCAAGATCAAGGTCAAGGTCAGGGTCAGGTTGAAGTTCAAGGTCAGGGTCAGGGTCAGGGTCAGGTGTAGGGTGAGTGTCAGGTTGAAGTTCAAGGTCAGGGTCAGGGTCAGGTTTAGGGTGAGTGTCAGGTTGAGGGTCAGGGTCAAGGTCAAGGTCAGGGTCAGCGTCAGTGTCAAGGTCAAGGTCAAGGTGAGGGGTAGGGTCAGCGTCAAGGTCAAGGTCCAGTTCGGGTCAAGGTCAACGTCAGGGAAAGGGACAGGGTCAAGGTCAAGGATAGGGTCATGGTCAGGGTAGGGTCAGGGTCAAGGTCAAGGTCAAGTTCAAGTTCAGGGTCAATGTCAAGGTCAGGGTCAGGGTCAGGGTCAAGGTCAAGTTCAAGGTCAATTTCGGGGTCAGGGTCAAGGTCAAGGTCAGGTTCAGTATCAGGGTCAGGGTCAGGGTGCGAGTGAGGGTCAGGGTCAGGGTCAAGATCAAGGTCAGGGTCAGGGTCAGGTTGAAGTTCAAGGTCAGGGTCAGGGTCAGGGTCAAGGTCAAGTTCAAGGTGAGGGGTAGGGTCAGCGTCTTGGTCAGGGCCAGGTCAGGTGCAGGGTCAGTGTCAGGGTCAGGGTCAAGGTCAAGGTCAAGGTTGGGTCAAGGTCAACGTCAGGGAAAGGGACAGGGTCAAGGTCAACGACTGTGTCAGGGTCAGGGTCAGGGTCAGGGACAAGTTCAAGGTCAAGCTCAGGGTGACGGTCAGGGTGAAGGTCAAGGTCAAGGTCAGGGTCAAGGTCAAGGTCAAGGTCAAGGTCAGGGTCAGGGTCAAGGTCAAGTTCAGGGTCAGGGTCAAGGTCAAGGTCATTGTCAGAGTCAGTGTCAGATTTAGGGTGAGAGTCAGCATCATGGTCAAGGTCAAGGTCAGGGTCAGGGTCAGGGTCATTGTCAAGTTCAGTGTCAGGGTCATTGTCAGGGTGAGGGTCAAGGCCAAGGTCCGGGTCAGGGTCAGGGTCAGTTTTAGGGTGAGGTTCAGGGTCAAGGTCAGGGTCAGGGTCAGGGTCTAGGTCACGTTCAGTGTCACGGTCACGGTCAGACTTCGGGTCAGGGTCAAGGTCAGGGTCAAGGTCAGGCTCAGGGTCAGCATCAGGGTCAAGGTCAAGTTGAGGGATAGTGTCAGTGTCCCGGTCAGGGTCTGGGTTAGGTTAAGGCTCGAGGTCTGGGTCTGGGTCAGGGTCAAGTTCAAGGTCAAGGTCAAGGTCAGGGTCAGCGTCAGGGTCAGGTTTAGTGTGAGGGGAAGGTTTAGGTTCAGGTTCAAGGTCAGGGTCATGGTAAGGGTCAGGGTCAGACTTAGGGTCAAGGTCAAGGTCAAGGTCCTTGTCCAGGTCAAGCTCAGGGTCAGGTACAAGTTCAAGGTCACGCTCAGGGTGAGGGTCAGGGTCAAGGTCAAGTTCAAGGTGAGGGGTAGGGTCAGCGTCTTGGTCAGGGCCAGGTCAGGTGCAGGGTCAGTGTCAGGGTCAGGGTCAAGGTCAAGGTCAAGGTCAGGGTCAAGGTCAACGTCAGGGAAAGGGACAGGGTCAAGGTCAAGGACAGGGTCATGGTCAGGGTCAGGGACAAGTTCAAGGTCAAGCTCAGGGTGGCGGTCAGGGTCAAGGTCAAGTTCAAGTTCAGGGTCAATGTCAAGGTCAGGGTCAGGGTCAGGGTCAAGGTCAAGATCAAGGTCAAGGTCAGGGTCAGGGTTAGGTTTAGGGTGAGGTTCAGGGTCAGGGTCAAGGTCAAGTTAAAGTTCAAGTTCAAGGTAAGGTTCAGGCTCAAGTTGAAGGTCAGGGTCAGGGTCAAGTTCAAGGTCAGGTTCAGGTTCAAGGTCAGGGTCAGGTTCAGGGTGAGGGTCAGGGTCAAGGTCAAGGTCAAGTTCAAGTTCAGGTTCAATGTCAAGGTCAGGGTCAGGGTCAAGGTCAAGTTCAAGGTCAATTTCGGGGTCAGGGTCAAGTTCAAGGTCAGGTTCAGTATCAGGGTCAGGGTCAGGGTGCGAGTGAGGGTCAGGGTCAAGATCAAGGTCAAGGTCAGGGTCAGGTTGAAGTTCAAGGTCAGGGTCAGGGTCAGGGTCAGGTGTAGGGTGAGTGTCAGGTTGAAGTTCAAGGTCAGGGTCAGGGTCAGGTTTAGGGTGAGTGTCAGGTTGAGGGTCAGGGTCAAGGTCAAGGTCAGGGTCAGCGTCAGTGTCAAGGTCAAGGTCAAGGTGAGGGGTAGGGTCAGCGTCTTGGTCAGGGCCAGGTCAGGTGCAGGGTCAGTGTCAGGGTCAGCGTCAAGGTCAAGGTCGATGTCGGGTCAAGGTCAACGTCAGGGAAAGGGACAGGGTCAAGTTCAAGGTCAGGGTCAGGGTCAGGGTCAAGGTCAAGTTCAAGGTCAATTTCGGGGTCAGGGTCAAGGTCAAGGTCAGGTTCAGTATCAGGGTCAGGGTCAGGGTGCGAGTGAGGGTCAGGGTCAGGGTCAAGATCAAGGTCAAGGTCAGGGTCAGGTTGAAGTTCAAGGTCAGGGTCAGGGTCAGGGTCAAGGTCAAGTTCAAGGTGAGGGGTAGGGTCAGCGTCTTGGTCAGGGCCAGGTCAGGTGCAGGGTCAGTGTCAGGGTCAGGGTCAAGGTCAAGGTCAAGGTCGGGTCAAGGTCAACGTCAGGGAAAGGGACAGGGTCAAGGTCAAGGACAGGGTCATGGTCAGGGTCAGGGTCAGGGACAAGTTCAAGGTCAAGCTCAGGGTGACGGTCAGGGTCAAGGTCAAGGTCAGGGTCAGGGTCAAGGTCAAGGTCAAGGTCAGGGTCAGGGTCAAGGTCAAGTTCAGGGTCAGGGTCAAGGTCAAGGTCATTGTCAGAGTCAGTGTCAGATTTAGGGTGAGAGCATCATGGTCAAGGTCAAGGTCAGGGTCAGGGTCAGGGTCATTGTCAAGTTCAGTGTCAGGGTCATTGTCAGGGTGAGGGTCAAGGCCAAGGTCCGGGTCAGGGTCAGGGTCAGTTTTAGGGTGAGGTTCAGGGTCAAGGTCAGGGTCAGGGTCAGGGTCAAGGTCACGTTCAGTGTCACGGTCACGGTCAGACTTCGGGTCAGGGTCAAGGTCAGGGTCAAGGTCAGGCTCAGGGTCAGCATCAGGGTCAAGGTCAAGTTGAGGGATAGTGTCAGTGTCCCGGTCAGGGTCTGGGTTAGGTTAAGGTTCGAGGTCTGGGTCTGGGTCAGGGTCAAGTTCAAGGTCAAGGTCAAGGTCAAGGTCAGGGTCACGGTCAAGGTCAAGGTCAGGGTCAGCGTCAGGGTCAGGTTTAGTGTGAGGGGCAGGGTTAGGTTCAGGTTCAAGGTCAGGGTCATGGTCAGGGTCAGGGTCAGACTTAGGGTCAAGGTCAAGGTCAAGGTCCTTGTCCAGGTCAAGCTCAGGGTCAGGTACAAGTTCAAGGTCACGCTCAGGGTGAGGGTCAGGGTCAAGGTCAAGTTAAAGTTCAAGTTCAAGGTAAGGTTTAGGCTCAAGTTGAAGGTCAAGGTCAGGGTCAAGTTCAAGGTAGGGTCATTGTCAAGGTCAGGGTCAAGGTCAGGGTCAGGGTCAGCATCAGGGTCAAGGTCAAGTTGAGGGATAGTGTCAGTGTCCCGGTCAGGGTCAGGGTTAGGTTAAAGTTCGAGGTCTGGGTCTGGGTCAGGGTCAGGGTGAGGGTGAGGGTCATGGTGAGGGTTAGGGTCAAGGTCAAGGTCAGCGTCAGGGTCAGGGTCAAGATCAACATCAAGGTGAGGGGTAGGGTGTAGGTCAACGTCAAAGTGAGGGGTAGGGTCAGCGTCTTGGTCAGGGTCAGGTCAGCTGCAGGGTCAGTGTCAGGGTCAGGGTCAAGGTGAAGGTCAAAGTCAAGGTAAGGGTCCAGGTCAAGGTCAGGGTCAGGGACAATTTCAAGGTCAAGCTCAGGGTAATGGTCAGGGACAAGGTCAAGGTCAAGGTCAGGGTCAATGTCAAGGACAAGGTCAGGGTCAAGTTCAGTGTCAGGGTCAAGGTCAAGGTCATTGTCAGAGTCAGTGTCAGGTTTAGGGTGAGGGTCAGCATCAGGGTCAAGGTCAAGGTCAAGGTCAGGGTCAAGGTCAGGGTCATTGTCAAGTTCAGTGTAAGGGTCATTGTCAGGGTGAGGGTCAAGGCCAAGGTCTGGGTCAAGGTCAAGCTCAAGGTCAAGGTCAAGGTCAGGGTCAGGGTTAGGTTTAGGGTGAGGGTCAGGGTCAGGGTTAAGGTCAAGTTAAAGTTCAAGTTCAAGGTAACGTTCAGGCTCAAGTTGAAGGTCAGGGTCAGGGTCAAGTTCAAGGTCAGGGTCAGTTTCAGGGTCAAGGTCAGGGTCAGGGTCAGGGTCAGGGTCAGGGTCAGGGTCAAGGTCAAGGTCAAGACCAGGGATAGTGTCAGTGTCCCGTTCAGGGTCAGGGTTAGGTTCAGGTTCAAGGTCAGGGTCATGGTCAGGGTCAGGATCATACTTAGGGTCAAGGTCAAGGTCCTGGTCAAGGTCAAGGTCAGGGTAAGGGACAAGGTCAAGGTCAGGATAATGGTCAGGGTGAGGGTCAAGTTCAAGTTCAAGTTCAGGGTCAATGTCAAGGTCAATGTCAGGGTCAGGGTCAAGGTCAAGGTCAAGGTCAAGTTCAGGGTCAATGTCAAGGTCCGGGTCAGGGTCAGGGTAGAGGTCAAGTTCAAGGTCAATTTCGGGGTCAGGGTCAAGGTCAAGGTCAGGTTCAGTATCAGGATCAGGGTCAGGGTGCGAGTGAGGGTCAGGGTCAAGATCAAGTTCAGGGTCAATGTCAAAGTCAGGTTCAGGGTCAGGGTCAAGGTCAAGTTCAAGGTGAGGGGTAGGGTCAGCGTCTTGGTCAGGGCCAGGTCAGGTGCAGGGTCAGTGTCAGGGTCAGGGTCAAGGTCAAGGTCAAGGTCAGGGTCAAGGTCAACGTCAGGGAAAGGGACAGGGTCAAGGTCAAGGACAGGGTCATGGTCAGGGTCAGGGACAAGTTCAAGGTCAAGCTCAGGGTGGCGGTCAGGGTCAAGGTCAAGTTCAAGTTCAGGGTCAATGTCAAGGTCAGGGTCAGGGTCAGGGTCAAGGTCAAGATCAAGGTCAAGGTCAGGGTCAGGGTTAGGTTTAGGGTGAGGTTCAGGGTCAGGGTCAAGGTCAAGTTAAAGTTCAAGTTCAAGGTAAGGTTCAGGCTCAAGTTGAAGGTCAGGGTCAGGGTCAAGTTCAAGGTCAGGTTCAGGTTCAAGGTCAGGGTCAGGTTCAGGGTGAGGGTCAGGGTCAAGGTCAAGGTCAAGTTCAAGTTCAGGTTCAATGTCAAGGTCAGGGTCAGGGTCAAGGTCAAGTTCAAGGTCAATTTCGGGGTCAGGGTCAAGTTCAAGGTCAGGTTCAGTATCAGGGTCAGGGTCAGGGTGCGAGTGAGGGTCAGGGTCAAGATCAAGGTCAAGGTCAGGGTCAGGTTGAAGTTCAAGGTCAGGGTCAGGGTCAGGGTCAGGTGTAGGGTGAGTGTCAGGTTGAAGTTCAAGGTCAGGGTCAGGGTCAGGTTTAGGGTGAGTGTCAGGTTGAGGGTCAGGGTCAAGGTCAAGGTCAGGGTCAGCGTCAGTGTCAAGGTCAAGGTCAAGGTGAGGGGTAGGGTCAGCGTCTTGGTCAGGGCCAGGTCAGGTGCAGGGTCAGTGTCAGGGTCAGCGTCAAGGTCAAGGTCGATGTCGGGTCAAGGTCAACGTCAGGGAAAGGGACAGGGTCAAGTTCAAGGTCAGGGTCAGGGTCAGGGTCAAGGTCAAGTTCAAGGTCAATTTCGGGGTCAGGGTCAAGGTCAAGGTCAGGTTCAGTATCAGGGTCAGGGTCAGGGTGCGAGTGAGGGTCAGGGTCAGGGTCAAGATCAAGGTCAAGGTCAGGGTCAGGTTGAAGTTCAAGGTCAGGGTCAGGGTCAGGGTCAAGGTCAAGTTCAAGGTGAGGGGTAGGGTCAGCGTCTTGGTCAGGGCCAGGTCAGGTGCAGGGTCAGTGTCAGGGTCAGGGTCAAGGTCAAGGTCAAGGTCGGGTCAAGGTCAACGTCAGGGAAAGGGACAGGGTCAAGGTCAAGGACAGGGTCATGGTCAGGGTCAGGGTCAGGGACAAGTTCAAGGTCAAGCTCAGGGTGACGGTCAGGGTCAAGGTCAAGGTCAGGGTCAGGGTCAAGGTCAAGGTCAAGGTCAGGGTCAGGGTCAAGGTCAAGTTCAGGGTCAGGGTCAAGGTCAAGGTCATTGTCAGAGTCAGTGTCAGATTTAGGGTGAGAGCATCATGGTCAAGGTCAAGGTCAGGGTCAGGGTCAGGGTCATTGTCAAGTTCAGTGTCAGGGTCATTGTCAGGGTGAGGGTCAAGGCCAAGGTCCGGGTCAGGGTCAGGGTCAGTTTTAGGGTGAGGTTCAGGGTCAAGGTCAGGGTCAGGGTCAGGGTCAAGGTCACGTTCAGTGTCACGGTCACGGTCAGACTTCGGGTCAGGGTCAAGGTCAGGGTCAAGGTCAGGCTCAGGGTCAGCATCAGGGTCAAGGTCAAGTTGAGGGATAGTGTCAGTGTCCCGGTCAGGGTCTGGGTTAGGTTAAGGTTCGAGGTCTGGGTCTGGGTCAGGGTCAAGTTCAAGGTCAAGGTCAAGGTCAAGGTCAGGGTCACGGTCAAGGTCAAGGTCAGGGTCAGCGTCAGGGTCAGGTTTAGTGTGAGGGGCAGGGTTAGGTTCAGGTTCAAGGTCAGGGTCATGGTCAGGGTCAGGGTCAGACTTAGGGTCAAGGTCAAGGTCAAGGTCCTTGTCCAGGTCAAGCTCAGGGTCAGGTACAAGTTCAAGGTCACGCTCAGGGTGAGGGTCAGGGTCAAGGTCAAGTTAAAGTTCAAGTTCAAGGTAAGGTTTAGGCTCAAGTTGAAGGTCAAGGTCAGGGTCAAGTTCAAGGTAGGGTCATTGTCAAGGTCAGGGTCAAGGTCAGGGTCAGGGTCAGCATCAGGGTCAAGGTCAAGTTGAGGGATAGTGTCAGTGTCCCGGTCAGGGTCAGGGTTAGGTTAAAGTTCGAGGTCTGGGTCTGGGTCAGGGTCAGGGTGAGGGTGAGGGTCATGGTGAGGGTTAGGGTCAAGGTCAAGGTCAGCGTCAGGGTCAGGGTCAAGATCAACATCAAGGTGAGGGGTAGGGTGTAGGTCAACGTCAAAGTGAGGGGTAGGGTCAGCGTCTTGGTCAGGGTCAGGTCAGCTGCAGGGTCAGTGTCAGGGTCAGGGTCAAGGTGAAGGTCAAAGTCAAGGTAAGGGTCCAGGTCAAGGTCAGGGTCAGGGACAATTTCAAGGTCAAGCTCAGGGTAATGGTCAGGGACAAGGTCAAGGTCAAGGTCAGGGTCAATGTCAAGGACAAGGTCAGGGTCAAGTTCAGTGTCAGGGTCAAGGTCAAGGTCATTGTCAGAGTCAGTGTCAGGTTTAGGGTGAGGGTCAGCATCAGGGTCAAGGTCAAGGTCAAGGTCAGGGTCAAGGTCAGGGTCATTGTCAAGTTCAGTGTAAGGGTCATTGTCAGGGTGAGGGTCAAGGCCAAGGTCTGGGTCAAGGTCAAGCTCAAGGTCAAGGTCAAGGTCAGGGTCAGGGTTAGGTTTAGGGTGAGGGTCAGGGTCAGGGTTAAGGTCAAGTTAAAGTTCAAGTTCAAGGTAACGTTCAGGCTCAAGTTGAAGGTCAGGGTCAGGGTCAAGTTCAAGGTCAGGGTCAGTTTCAGGGTCAAGGTCAGGGTCAGGGTCAGGGTCAGGGTCAGGGTCAGGGTCAAGGTCAAGGTCAAGACCAGGGATAGTGTCAGTGTCCCGTTCAGGGTCAGGGTTAGGTTCAGGTTCAAGGTCAGGGTCATGGTCAGGGTCAGGGTCATACTTAGGGTCAAGGTCAAGGTCCTGGTCAAGGTCAAGGTCAGGGTAAGGGACAAGGTCAAGGTCAGGATAATGGTCAGGGTGAGGGTCAAGTTCAAGTTCAAGTTCAGGGTCAATGTCAAGGTCAATGTCAGGGTCAGGGTCAAGGTCAAGGTCAAGTTCAGGGTCAATGTCAAGGTCCGGGTCAGGGTCAGGGTAGAGGTCAAGTTCAAGGTCAATTTCGGGGTCAGGGTCAAGGTCAAGGTCAGGTTCAGTATCAGGATCAGGGTCAGGGTGCGAGTGAGGGTCAGGGTCAAGATCAAGTTCAGGGTCAATGTCAAAGTCAGGTTCAGGGTCAGGGTCAAGGTCAAGTTCAAGGTGAGGGGTAGGGTCAGCGTCTTGGTCAGGGCCAGGTCAGGTGCAGGGTCAGTGTCAGGGTCAGGGTCAAGGTCAAGGTCAAGGTCAGGGTCAAGGTCAACGTCAGGGAAAGGGACAGGGTCAAGGTCAAGGACAGGGTCATGGTCAGGGTCAGGGACAAGTTCAAGGTCAAGCTCAGGGTGGCGGTCAGGGTCAAGGTCAAGTTCAAGTTCAGGGTCAATGTCAAGGTCAGGGTCAGGGTCAGGGTCAAGGTCAAGATCAAGGTCAAGGTCAGGGTCAGGGTTAGGTTTAGGGTGAGGTTCAGGGTCAGGGTCAAGGTCAAGTTAAAGTTCAAGTTCAAGGTAAGGTTCAGGCTCAAGTTGAAGGTCAGGGTCAGGGTCAAGTTCAAGGTCAGGTTCAGGTTCAAGGTCAGGGTCAGGTTCAGGGTGAGGGTCAGGGTCAAGGTCAAGGTCAAGTTCAAGTTCAGGTTCAATGTCAAGGTCAGGGTCAGGGTCAAGGTCAAGTTCAAGGTCAATTTCGGGGTCAGGGTCAAGTTCAAGGTCAGGTTCAGTATCAGGGTCAGGGTCAGGGTGCGAGTGAGGGTCAGGGTCAAGATCAAGGTCAAGGTCAGGGTCAGGTTGAAGTTCAAGGTCAGGGTCAGGGTCAGGGTCAGGTGTAGGGTGAGTGTCAGGTTGAAGTTCAAGGTCAGGGTCAGGGTCAGGTTTAGGGTGAGTGTCAGGTTGAGGGTCAGGGTCAAGGTCAAGGTCAGGGTCAGCGTCAGTGTCAAGGTCAAGGTCAAGGTGAGGGGTAGGGTCAGCGTCAAGGTCAAGGTCCAGTTCGGGTCAAGGTCAACGTCAGGGAAAGGGACAGGGTCAAGGTCAAGGATAGGGTCATGGTCAGGGTAGGGTCAGGGTCAAGGTCAAGGTCAAGTTCAAGTTCAGGGTCAATGTCAAGGTCAGGGTCAGGGTCAGGGTCAAGGTCAAGTTCAAGGTCAATTTTGGGGTCAGGGTCAAGGTCAAGGTCAGGTTCAGTATCAGGGTCAGGGTCAGGGTGCGAGTGAGGGTCAGGGTCAGGGTCAAGATCAAGGTCAGGGTCAGGGTCAGGTTGAAGTTCAAGGTCAGGGTCAGGGTCAGGGTCAAGGTCAAGTTCAAGGTGAGGGGTAGGGTCAGCGTCTTGGTCAGGGCCAGGTCAGGTGCAGGGTCAGTGTCAGGGTCAGGGTCAAGGTCAAGGTCAAGGTTGGGTCAAGGTCAACGTCAGGGAAAGGGACAGGGTCAAGGTCAAGGACAGTGTCAGGGTCAGGGTCAGGGTCAGGGACAAGTTCAAGGTCAAGCTCAGGGTGACGGTCAGGGTGAATGTCAAGGTCAAGGTCAGGGTCAAGGTCAAGGTCAAGGTCAAGGTCAGGGTCAGGGTCAAGGTCAAGTTCAGGGTCAGGGTCAAGGTCAAGGTCATTGTCAGAGTCAGTGTCAGATTTAGGGTGAGAGTCAGCATCATGGTCAAGGTCAAGGTCAGGGTCAGGGTCAGGGTCATTGTCAAGTTCAGTGTCAGGGTCATTGTCAGGGTGAGGGTCAAGGCCAAGGTCCGGGTCAGGGTCAGGGTCAGTTTTAGGGTGAGGTTCAGGGTCAAGGTCAGGGTCAGGGTCAGGGTCAAGGTCACGTTCAGTGTCACGGTCACGGTCAGACTTCGGGTCAGGGTCAAGGTCAGGGTCAAGGTCAGGCTCAGGGTCAGCATCAGGGTCAAGGTCAAGTTGAGGGATAGTGTCAGTGTCCCGGTCAGGGTCTGGGTTAGGTTAAGGCTCGAGGTCTGGGTCTGGGTCAGGGTCAAGTTCAAGGTCAAGGTCAAGGTCAGGGTCAGCGTCAGGGTCAGGTTTAGTGTGAGGGGAAGGTTTAGGTTCAGGTTCAAGGTCAGGGTCATGGTAAGGGTCAGGGTCAGACTTAGGGTCAAGGTCAAGGTCAAGGTCCTTGTCCAGGTCAAGCTCAGGGTCAGGGACAAGTTCAAGGTCACGCTCAGGGTGAGGGTCAGGGTCAAGGTCAAGTTCAAGGTGAGGGGTAGGGTCAGCGTCTTGGTCAGGGCCAGGTCAGGTGCAGGGTCAGTGTCAGGGTCAGGGTCAAGGTCAAGGTCAAGGTCAGGGTCAAGGTCAACGTCAGGGAAAGGGACAGGGTCAAGGTCAAGGACAGGGTCATGGTCAGGGTCAGGGACAAGTTCAAGGTCAAGCTCAGGGTGGCGGTCAGGGTCAAGGTCAAGTTCAAGTTCAGGGTCAATGTCAAGGTCAGGGTCAGGGTCAGGGTCAAGGTCAAGTTCAAGGTCAATTTCGGGGTCAGGGTCAAGTTCAAGGTCAGGTTCAGTATCAGGGTCAGGGTCAGGGTGCGAGTGAGGGTCAGGGTCAAGATCAAGGTCAAGGTCAGGGTCAGGTTGAAGTTCAAGGTCAGGGTCAGGGTCAGGGTCAGGTGTAGGGTGAGTGTCAGGTTGAAGTTCAAGGTCAGGGTCAGGGTCAGGTTTAGGGTGAGTGTCAGGTTGAGGGTCAGGGTCAAGGTCAAGGTCAGGGTCAGCGTCAGTGTCAAGGTCAAGGTCAAGGTGAGGGGTAGGGTCAGCGTCTTGGTCAGGGCCAGGTCAGGTGCAGGGTCAGTGTCAGGGTCAGCGTCAAGGTCAAGGTCGAGGTCGGGTCAAGGTCAACGTCAGGGAAAGGGACAGGGTCAAGTTCAAGGTCAGGGTCAGGGTCAGGGTCAAGGTCAAGTTCAAGGTCAATTTCGGGGTCAGGGTCAAGGTCAAGGTCAGGTTCAGTATCAGGGTCAGGGTCAGGGTGCGAGTGAGGGTCAGGGTCAGGGTCAAGATCAAGGTCAAGGTCAGGGTCAGGTTGAAGTTCAAGGTCAGGGTCAGGGTCAGGGTCAAGGTCAAGTTCAAGGTGAGGGGTAGGGTCAGCGTCTTGGTCAGGGCCAGGTCAGGTGCAGGGTCAGTGTCAGGGTCAGGGTCAAGGTCAAGGTCAAGGTCGGGTCAAGGTCAACGTCAGGGAAAGGGACAGGGTCAAGGTCAAGGACAGGGTCATGGTCAGGGTCAGGGTCAGGGACAAGTTCAAGGTCAAGCTCAGGGTGACGGTCAGGGTCAAGGTCAAGGTCAGGGTCAGGGTCAAGGTCAAGGTCAAGGTCAGGGTCAGGGTCAAGGTCAAGTTCAGGGTCAGGGTCAAGGTCAAGGTCATTGTCAGAGTCAGTGTCAGATTTAGGGTGAGAGCATCATGGTCAAGGTCAAGGTCAGGGTCAGGGTCAGGGTCATTGTCAAGTTCAGTGTCAGGGTCATTGTCAGGGTGAGGGTCAAGGCCAAGGTCCGGGTCAGGGTCAGGGTCAGTTTTAGGGTGAGGTTCAGGGTCAAGGTCAGGGTCAGGGTCAGGGTCAAGGTCACGTTCAGTGTCACGGTCACGGTCAGACTTCGGGTCAGGGTCAAGGTCAGGGTCAAGGTCAGGCTCAGGGTCAGCATCAGGGTCAAGGTCAAGTTGAGGGATAGTGTCAGTGTCCCGGTCAGGGTCTGGGTTAGGTTAAGGTTCGAGGTCTGGGTCTGGGTCAGGGTCAAGTTCAAGGTCAAGGTCAAGGTCAAGGTCAGGGTCACGGTCAAGGTCAAGGTCAGGGTCAGCGTCAGGGTCAGGTTTAGTGTGAGGGGCAGGGTTAGGTTCAGGTTCAAGGTCAGGGTCATGGTCAGGGTCAGGGTCAGACTTAGGGTCAAGGTCAAGGTCAAGGTCCTTGTCCAGGTCAAGCTCAGGGTCAGGTACAAGTTCAAGGTCACGCTCAGGGTGAGGGTCAGGGTCAAGGTCAAGTTAAAGTTCAAGTTCAAGGTAAGGTTTAGGCTCAAGTTGAAGGTCAAGGTCAGGGTCAAGTTCAAGGTAGGGTCATTGTCAAGGTCAGGGTCAAGGTCAGGGTCAGGGTCAGCATCAGGGTCAAGGTCAAGTTGAGGGATAGTGTCAGTGTCCCGGTCAGGGTCAGGGTTAGGTTAAAGTTCGAGGTCTGGGTCTGGGTCAGGGTCAGGGTGAGGGTGAGGGTCATGGTGAGGGTTAGGGTCAAGGTCAAGGTCAGCGTCAGGGTCAGGGTCAAGATCAACATCAAGGTGAGGGGTAGGGTGTAGGTCAACGTCAAAGTGAGGGGTAGGGTCAGCGTCTTGGTCAGGGTCAGGTCAGCTGCAGGGTCAGTGTCAGGGTCAGGGTCAAGGTGAAGGTCAAAGTCAAGGTAAGGGTCCAGGTCAAGGTCAGGGTCAGGGACAATTTCAAGGTCAAGCTCAGGGTAATGGTCAGGGACAAGGTCAAGGTCAAGGTCAGGGTCAATGTCAAGGTCAGGGTCAGGATCAGGGTGAATGTCAGTGTCAGGGTCAAGGTCAAGGTCATTGTCAGAGTCAGTGTCAGGTTTAGGGTGAGGGTCAGCATCAGGGTCAAGGTCAAGGTCAAGGTCAGGGTCAAGGTCAGGGTCATTGTCAAGTTCAGTGTAAGGGTCATTGTCAGGGTGAGGGTCAAGGCCAAGGTCTGGGTCAAGGTCAAGCTCAAGGTCAAGGTCAAGGTCAGGGTCAGGGTTAGGTTTAGGGTGAGGGTCAGGGTCAGGGTTAAGGTCAAGTTAAAGTTCAAGTTCAAGGTAACGTTCAGGCTCAAGTTGAAGGTCAGGGTCAGGGTCAAGTTCAAGGTCAGGGTCAGTTTCAGGGTCAAGGTCAGGGTCAGGGTCAGGGTCAGGGTCAGGGTCAGGGTCAAGGTCAAGGTCAAGACCAGGGATAGTGTCAGTGTCCCGTTCAGGGTCAGGGTTAGGTTCAGGTTCAAGGTCAGGGTCATGGTCAGGGTCAGGATCATACTTAGGGTCAAGGTCAAGGTCCTGGTCAAGGTCAAGGTCAGGGTAAGGGACAAGGTCAAGGTCAGGATAATGGTCAGGGTGAGGGTCAAGTTCAAGTTCAAGTTCAGGGTCAATGTCAAGGTCAATGTCAGGGTCAGGGTCAAGGTCAAGGTCAAGTTCAGGGTCAATGTCAAGGTCCGGGTCAGGGTCAGGGTAGAGGTCAAGTTCAAGGTCAATTTCGGGGTCAGGGTCAAGGTCAAGGTCAGGTTCAGTATCAGGATCAGGGTCAGGGTGCGAGTGAGGGTCAGGGTCAAGATCAAGTTCAGGGTCAATGTCAAAGTCAGGTTCAGGGTCAGGGTCAAGGTCAAGTTCAAGGTGAGGGGTAGGGTCAGCGTCTTGGTCAGGGCCAGGTCAGGTGCAGGGTCAGTGTCAGGGTCAGGGTCAAGGTCAAGGTCAAGGTCAGGGTCAAGGTCAACGTCAGGGAAAGGGACAGGGTCAAGGTCAAGGACAGGGTCATGGTCAGGGTCAGGGACAAGTTCAAGGTCAAGCTCAGGGTGGCGGTCAGGGTCAAGGTCAAGTTCAAGTTCAGGGTCAATGTCAAGGTCAGGGTCAGGGTCAGGGTCAAGGTCAAGATCAAGGTCAAGGTCAGGGTCAGGGTTAGGTTTAGGGTGAGGTTCAGGGTCAGGGTCAAGGTCAAGTTAAAGTTCAAGTTCAAGGTAAGGTTCAGGCTCAAGTTGAAGGTCAGGGTCAGGGTCAAGTTCAAGGTCAGGTTCAGGTTCAAGGTCAGGGTCAGGTTCAGGGTGAGGGTCAGGGTCAAGGTCAAGGTCAAGTTCAAGTTCAGGTTCAATGTCAAGGTCAGGGTCAGGGTCAAGGTCAAGTTCAAGGTCAATTTCGGGGTCAGGGTCAAGTTCAAGGTCAGGTTCAGTATCAGGGTCAGGGTCAGGGTGCGAGTGAGGGTCAGGGTCAAGATCAAGGTCAAGGTCAGGGTCAGGTTGAAGTTCAAGGTCAGGGTCAGGGTCAGGGTCAGGTGTAGGGTGAGTGTCAGGTTGAAGTTCAAGGTCAGGGTCAGGGTCAGGTTTAGGGTGAGTGTCAGGTTGAGGGTCAGGGTCAAGGTCAAGGTCAGGGTCAGCGTCAGTGTCAAGGTCAAGGTCAAGGTGAGGGGTAGGGTCAGCGTCAAGGTCAAGGTCCAGTTCGGGTCAAGGTCAACGTCAGGGAAAGGGACAGGGTCAAGGTCAAGGATAGGGTCATGGTCAGGGTAGGGTCAGGGTCAAGGTCAAGGTCAAGTTCAAGTTCAGGGTCAATGTCAAGGTCAGGGTCAGGGTCAGGGTCAAGGTCAAGTTCAAGGTCAATTTTGGGGTCAGGGTCAAGGTCAAGGTCAGGTTCAGTATCAGGGTCAGGGTCAGGGTGCGAGTGAGGGTCAGGGTCAGGGTCAAGATCAAGGTCAGGGTCAGGGTCAGGTTGAAGTTCAAGGTCAGGGTCAGGGTCAGGGTCAAGGTCAAGTTCAAGGTGAGGGGTAGGGTCAGCGTCTTGGTCAGGGCCAGGTCAGGTGCAGGGTCAGTGTCAGGGTCAGGGTCAAGGTCAAGGTCAAGGTTGGGTCAAGGTCAACGTCAGGGAAAGGGACAGGGTCAAGGTCAAGGACAGTGTCAGGGTCAGGGTCAGGGTCAGGGACAAGTTCAAGGTCAAGCTCAGGGTGACGGTCAGGGTGAATGTCAAGGTCAAGGTCAGGGTCAAGGTCAAGGTCAAGGTCAAGGTCAGGGTCAGGGTCAAGGTCAAGTTCAGGGTCAGGGTCAAGGTCAAGGTCATTGTCAGAGTCAGTGTCAGATTTAGGGTGAGAGTCAGCATCATGGTCAAGGTCAAGGTCAGGGTCAGGGTCAGGGTCATTGTCAAGTTCAGTGTCAGGGTCATTGTCAGGGTGAGGGTCAAGGCCAAGGTCCGGGTCAGGGTCAGGGTCAGTTTTAGGGTGAGGTTCAGGGTCAAGGTCAGGGTCAGGGTCAGGGTCTAGGTCACGTTCAGTGTCACGGTCACGGTCAGACTTCGGGTCAGGGTCAAGGTCAGGGTCAAGGTCAGGCTCAGGGTCAGCATCAGGGTCAAGGTCAAGTTGAGGGATAGTGTCAGTGTCCCGGTCAGGGTCTGGGTTAGGTTAAGGCTCGAGGTCTGGGTCTGGGTCAGGGTCAAGTTCAAGGTCAAGGTCAAGGTCAGGGTCAGCGTCAGGGTCAGGTTTAGTGTGAGGGGAAGGTTTAGGTTCAGGTTCAAGGTCAGGGTCATGGTAAGGGTCAGGGTCAGACTTAGGGTCAAGGTCAAGGTCAAGGTCCTTGTCCAGGTCAAGCTCAGGGTCAGGTACAAGTTCAAGGTCACGCTCAGGGTGAGGGTCAGGGTCAAGGTCAAGTTCAAGGTGAGGGGTAGGGTCAGCGTCTTGGTCAGGGCCAGGTCAGGTGCAGGGTCAGTGTCAGGGTCAGGGTCAAGGTCAAGGTCAAGGTCAGGGTCAAGGTCAACGTCAGGGAAAGGGACAGGGTCAAGGTCAAGGACAGGGTCATGGTCAGGGTCAGGGACAAGTTCAAGGTCAAGCTCAGGGTGGCGGTCAGGGTCAAGGTCAAGTTCAAGTTCAGGGTCAATGTCAAGGTCAGGGTCAGGGTCAGGGTCAAGGTCAAGTTCAAGGTCAATTTCGGGGTCAGGGTCAAGTTCAAGGTCAGGTTCAGTATCAGGGTCAGGGTCAGGGTGCGAGTGAGGGTCAGGGTCAAGATCAAGGTCAAGGTCAGGGTCAGGTTGAAGTTCAAGGTCAGGGTCAGGGTCAGGGTCAGGTGTAGGGTGAGTGTCAGGTTGAAGTTCAAGGTCAGGGTCAGGGTCAGGTTTAGGGTGAGTGTCAGGTTGAGGGTCAGGGTCAAGGTCAAGGTCAGGGTCAGCGTCAGTGTCAAGGTCAAGGTCAAGGTGAGGGGTAGGGTCAGCGTCTTGGTCAGGGCCAGGTCAGGTGCAGGGTCAGTGTCAGGGTCAGCGTCAAGGTCAAGGTCGAGGTCGGGTCAAGGTCAACGTCAGGGAAAGGGACAGGGTCAAGTTCAAGGTCAGGGTCAGGGTCAGGGTCAAGGTCAAGTTCAAGGTCAATTTCGGGGTCAGGGTCAAGGTCAAGGTCAGGTTCAGTATCAGGGTCAGGGTCAGGGTGCGAGTGAGGGTCAGGGTCAGGGTCAAGATCAAGGTCAAGGTCAGGGTCAGGTTGAAGTTCAAGGTCAGGGTCAGGGTCAGGGTCAAGTTTAAGTTCAAGGTGAGGGGTAGGGTCAGCGTCTTGGTCAGGGCCAGGTCAGGTGCAGGGTCAGTGTCAGGGTCAGGGTCAAGGTCAAGGTCAAGGTCGGGTCAAGGTCAACGTCAGGGAAAGGGACAGGGTCAAGGTCAAGGACAGGGTCATGGTCAGGGTCAGGGTCAGGGACAAGTTCAAGGTCAAGCTCAGGGTGACGGTCAGGGTCAAGTTCAAGGTCAAGGTCAGGGTCAATGTCAAGGTCAAGTTCAGGGTCAGGGTCAAGGTCAAGTTCAGTGTCAGGGTCAAGGTCAAGGTCATTGTCAGAGTCAGTGTCAGATTTAGGGTGAGGGTCAGCATCAGGGTCAAGGTCAAGGTCAGGGTCAGGGTCAGGGTCATTGTCAAGTTCAGTGTCAGGGTCATTGTCAGGGTGAGGGTCAAGGCCAAGGTCCGGTTCAGGGTCAGGGTCAGTTTTAGGGTGAGGTTCAGGGTCAAGGTCAGGGTCAAGGTCAGGGTCAAGGTCAATGTCAGGGTCAAAGTCAGGTTCAGGGTTAGGTTCAGGGTCAGGCTGAGGATTATGGTGAGGGTCAGGGTCAGGGTCAGCATTAAGATCAGGGTTAGGGTCAGGTCAGGGTGAGGGTCAGGTGCCGGGTCAGTTTCAGGGTCACGGTAAGACTTAAAGTCAGGGTCAAGGTCAGGGTCAAGGTCCAGGTCAAGCTCAGTGTCAAGGTCAAGGTCAGGGTCAGGGTCAAGGTCAGGGTCAGGGTCAAGTTCAAGGTCAAGCTCAGGGTGAGGGTCAGGTCAAGGTCAAGGTCAAGGTCAGGGTGAGGGTTAGGTTTAGGGTGAGGGTGAGGTTCAGGTTCAGGGTCAGGGTCAGATTTAGGCTGAGGGTCAGGGTCAGGGTCAAGGTCAAATTAAAGTTCAAGTTCAAGGTAAGGGTCAGGCTCAAGTTCAAGGTCAGGGTCAGGGTCAAGGTCAAGGTCAGGGTCAGGGTCAGGTTTAGGGTTAGGGTCAGTGTCAGGGTCAGGGTCAGTTTCAGGGTCAAGGTCAGGGTCAGGGTCAGGGTCAAGGTCACGTTCAGTGTCACGGTCAGACTTAGGGTCAGGGTCAAGATCAGGGACAAGGTCAATGTCAGGGTCAAAGTCAGGTTCAGGGTCAGGCTGACGATTATGGTGAGGGTCAGGTGCCGGGTCAGGGTCAGGATCACGGTAAGGCATAAAGTCAGGGTCAGGGTCAGGGTAAGGGTCAGGGTCAAGGTCAAGTTCAAGTTCAGGGTCAATGTCAAGGTCAGGGTCAGGGTCAGGGTCAAGGTCAAGTTCAAGGTCAATTTCGCGGTCAGGGTCAAGGTCAAGGTCAGGTTCAGTATCAGGGTCAGGGTCAGGGTGCGAGTGAGGGTCAGGGTCAAGATCAAGGTCAAGGTCAGGGTCAGGTTGAAGTTCAAGGTCAGGGTCAGGGTCAGGGTCAGGTTTAGGGTGAGTGTCAGGTTGAAGTTCAAGGTCAGGGTCAGGGTCAGGTTTAGGGTGAGTGTCAGGTTGAGGGTCAGGGTCAAGGTCAAGGTCAGGGTCAGCGTCAGTGTCAAGGTCAAGGTCAAGGTGAGGGGTAGGGTCAGCGTCTTGGTCAGGGCCAGGTCAGGTGCAGGGTCAGTGTCAGGGTCAGGGTCAAGGTCAAGGTCAAGGTCGGGTCAAGGTCAACGTCAGGGAAAGGGACAGGGTCAAGGTCAAGGACAGGGTCCTGGTCAGTGTCAGGGTCAGGGTAAAGGTCAAGGTCAAGTTCAAGTTCAGGGTCAATGTCAAGGTCAGGGTCAGGGTCAGGGTCAAGGTCAAGTTCAAGGTCAATTTCGGGGTCAGGGTCAAGGTCAAGGTCAGGTTCAGTATCAGGGTCAGGGTCAGGGTGCGAGTGAGGGTCAGGGTCAGGGTCAAGATCAAGGTCAAGGTCAGGGTCAGGTTGAAGTTCAAGGTCAGGGTCAGGGTCAGGGTCAAGGTCAAGTTCAAGGTGAGGGGTAGGGTCAGCGTCTTGGTCAGGGCCAGGTCAGGTGCAGGGTCAGTGTCAGGGTCAGGGTCAAGGTCAAGGTCAAGGTCGGGTCAAGGTCAACGTCAGGGAAAGGGACAGGGTCAAGGTCAAGGACAGGGTCATGGTCAGGGTCAGGGTCAGGGACAAGTTCAAGGTCAAGCTCAGGGTGACGGTCAGGGTCAAGGTCAAGGTCAGGGTCAGGGTCAAGGTCAAGGTCAAGGTCAGGGTCAGGGTCAAGGTCAAGTTCAGGGTCAGGGTCAAGGTCAAGGTCATTGTCAGAGTCAGTGTCAGATTTAGGGTGAGAGCATCATGGTCAAGGTCAAGGTCAGGGTCAGGGTCAGGGTCATTGTCAAGTTCAGTGTCAGGGTCATTGTCAGGGTGAGGGTCAAGGCCAAGGTCCGGGTCAGGGTCAGGGTCAGTTTTAGGGTGAGGTTCAGGGTCAAGGTCAGGGTCAGGGTCAGGGTCAAGGTCACGTTCAGTGTCACGGTCACGGTCAGACTTCGGGTCAGGGTCAAGGTCAGGGTCAAGGTCAGGCTCAGGGTCAGCATCAGGGTCAAGGTCAAGTTGAGGGATAGTGTCAGTGTCCCGGTCAGGGTCTGGGTTAGGTTAAGGTTCGAGGTCTGGGTCTGGGTCAGGGTCAAGTTCAAGGTCAAGGTCAAGGTCAAGGTCAGGGTCACGGTCAAGGTCAAGGTCAGGGTCAGCGTCAGGGTCAGGTTTAGTGTGAGGGGCAGGGTTAGGTTCAGGTTCAAGGTCAGGGTCATGGTCAGGGTCAGGGTCAGACTTAGGGTCAAGGTCAAGGTCAAGGTCCTTGTCCAGGTCAAGCTCAGGGTCAGGTACAAGTTCAAGGTCACGCTCAGGGTGAGGGTCAGGGTCAAGGTCAAGTTAAAGTTCAAGTTCAAGGTAAGGTTTAGGCTCAAGTTGAAGGTCAAGGTCAGGGTCAAGTTCAAGGTAGGGTCATTGTCAAGGTCAGGGTCAAGGTCAGGGTCAGGGTCAGCATCAGGGTCAAGGTCAAGTTGAGGGATAGTGTCAGTGTCCCGGTCAGGGTCAGGGTTAGGTTAAAGTTCGAGGTCTGGGTCTGGGTCAGGGTCAGGGTGAGGGTGAGGGTCATGGTGAGGGTTAGGGTCAAGGTCAAGGTCAGCGTCAGGGTCAGGGTCAAGATCAACATCAAGGTGAGGGGTAGGGTGTAGGTCAACGTCAAAGTGAGGGGTAGGGTCAGCGTCTTGGTCAGGGTCAGGTCAGCTGCAGGGTCAGTGTCAGGGTCAGGGTCAAGGTGAAGGTCAAAGTCAAGGTAAGGGTCCAGGTCAAGGTCAGGGTCAGGGACAATTTCAAGGTCAAGCTCAGGGTAATGGTCAGGGACAAGGTCAAGGTCAAGGTCAGGGTCAATGTCAAGGACAAGGTCAGGGTCAAGTTCAGTGTCAGGGTCAAGGTCAAGGTCATTGTCAGAGTCAGTGTCAGGTTTAGGGTGAGGGTCAGCATCAGGGTCAAGGTCAAGGTCAAGGTCAGGGTCAAGGTCAGGGTCATTGTCAAGTTCAGTGTAAGGGTCATTGTCAGGGTGAGGGTCAAGGCCAAGGTCTGGGTCAAGGTCAAGCTCAAGGTCAAGGTCAAGGTCAGGGTCAGGGTTAGGTTTAGGGTGAGGGTCAGGGTCAGGGTTAAGGTCAAGTTAAAGTTCAAGTTCAAGGGAAATTCAGGCTCAAGTTGAAGGTCAGGGTCAGGGTCAAGTTCAAGGTCAGGGTCAGTTTCAGGGTCAAGGTCAGGGTCAGGGTCAGGGTCAGGGTCAGGGTCAGGGTCAAGGTCAAGGTCAAGACCAGGGATAGTGTCAGTGTCCCGTTCAGGGTCAGGGTTAGGTTCAGGTTCAAGGTCAGGGTCATGGTCAGGGTCAGGATCATACTTAGGGTCAAGGTCAAGGTCCTGGTCAAGGTCAAGGTCAGGGTAAGGGACAAGGTCAAGGTCAGGATAATGGTCAGGGTGAGGGTCAAGTTCAAGTTCAAGTTCAGGGTCAATGTCAAGGTCAATGTCAGGGTCAGGGTCAAGGTCAAGGTCAAGTTCAGGGTCAATGTCAAGGTCCGGGTCAGGGTCAGGGTAGAGGTCAAGTTCAAGGTCAATTTCGGGGTCAGGGTCAAGGTCAAGGTCAGGTTCAGTATCAGGATCAGGGTCAGGGTGCGAGTGAGGGTCAGGGTCAAGATCAAGTTCAGGGTCAATGTCAAAGTCAGGTTCAGGGTCAGGGTCAAGGTCAAGTTCAAGGTGAGGGGTAGGGTCAGCGTCTTGGTCAGGGCCAGGTCAGGTGCAGGGTCAGTGTCAGGGTCAGGGTCAAGGTCAAGGTCAAGGTCAGGGTCAAGGTCAACGTCAGGGAAAGGGACAGGGTCAAGGTCAAGGACAGGGTCATGGTCAGGGTCAGGGACAAGTTCAAGGTCAAGCTCAGGGTGGCGGTCAGGGTCAAGGTCAAGTTCAAGTTCAGGGTCAATGTCAAGGTCAGGGTCAGGGTCAGGGTCAAGGTCAAGATCAAGGTCAAGGTCAGGGTCAGGGTTAGGTTTAGGGTGAGGTTCAGGGTCAGGGTCAAGGTCAAGTTAAAGTTCAAGTTCAAGGTAAGGTTCAGGCTCAAGTTGAAGGTCAGGGTCAGGGTCAAGTTCAAGGTCAGGTTCAGGTTCAAGGTCAGGGTCAGGTTCAGGGTGAGGGTCAGGGTCAAGGTCAAGGTCAAGTTCAAGTTCAGGTTCAATGTCAAGGTCAGGGTCAGGGTCAAGGTCAAGTTCAAGGTCAATTTCGGGGTCAGGGTCAAGTTCAAGGTCAGGTTCAGTATCAGGGTCAGGGTCAGGGTGCGAGTGAGGGTCAGGGTCAAGATCAAGGTCAAGGTCAGGGTCAGGTTGAAGTTCAAGGTCAGGGTCAGGGTCAGGGTCAGGTGTAGGGTGAGTGTCAGGTTGAAGTTCAAGGTCAGGGTCAGGGTCAGGTTTAGGGTGAGTGTCAGGTTGAGGGTCAGGGTCAAGGTCAAGGTCAGGGTCAGCGTCAGTGTCAAGGTCAAGGTCAAGGTGAGGGGTAGGGTCAGCGTCAAGGTCAAGGTCCAGTTCGGGTCAAGGTCAACGTCAGGGAAAGGGACAGGGTCAAGGTCAAGGATAGGGTCATGGTCAGGGTAGGGTCAGGGTCAAGGTCAAGGTCAAGTTCAAGTTCAGGGTCAATGTCAAGGTCAGGGTCAGGGTCAGGGTCAAGGTCAAGTTCAAGGTCAATTTTGGGGTCAGGGTCAAGGTCAAGGTCAGGTTCAGTATCAGGGTCAGGGTCAGGGTGCGAGTGAGGGTCAGGGTCAGGGTCAAGATCAAGGTCAGGGTCAGGGTCAGGTTGAAGTTCAAGGTCAGGGTCAGGGTCAGGGTCAAGGTCAAGTTCAAGGTGAGGGGTAGGGTCAGCGTCTTGGTCAGGGCCAGGTCAGGTGCAGGGTCAGTGTCAGGGTCAGGGTCAAGGTCAAGGTCAAGGTTGGGTCAAGGTCAACGTCAGGGAAAGGGACAGGGTCAAGGTCAAGGACAGTGTCAGGGTCAGGGTCAGGGTCAGGGACAAGTTCAAGGTCAAGCTCAGGGTGACGGTCAGGGTGAATGTCAAGGTCAAGGTCAGGGTCAAGGTCAAGGTCAAGGTCAAGGTCAGGGTCAGGGTCAAGGTCAAGTTCAGGGTCAGGGTCAAGGTCAAGGTCATTGTCAGAGTCAGTGTCAGATTTAGGGTGAGAGTCAGCATCATGGTCAAGGTCAAGGTCAGGGTCAGGGTCAGGGTCATTGTCAAGTTCAGTGTCAGGGTCATTGTCAGGGTGAGGGTCAAGGCCAAGGTCCGGGTCAGGGTCAGGGTCAGTTTTAGGGTGAGGTTCAGGGTCAAGGTCAGGGTCAGGGTCAGGGTCTAGGTCACGTTCAGTGTCACGGTCACGGTCAGACTTCGGGTCAGGGTCAAGGTCAGGGTCAAGGTCAGGCTCAGGGTCAGCATCAGGGTCAAGGTCAAGTTGAGGGATAGTGTCAGTGTCCCGGTCAGGGTCTGGGTTAGGTTAAGGCTCGAGGTCTGGGTCTGGGTCAGGGTCAAGTTCAAGGTCAAGGTCAAGGTCAGGGTCAGCGTCAGGGTCAGGTTTAGTGTGAGGGGAAGGTTTAGGTTCAGGTTCAAGGTCAGGGTCATGGTAAGGGTCAGGGTCAGACTTAGGGTCAAGGTCAAGGTCAAGGTCCTTGTCCAGGTCAAGCTCAGGGTCAGGTACAAGTTCAAGGTCACGCTCAGGGTGAGGGTCAGGGTCAAGGTCAAGTTCAAGGTGAGGGGTAGGGTCAGCGTCTTGGTCAGGGCCAGGTCAGGTGCAGGGTCAGTGTCAGGGTCAGGGTCAAGGTCAAGGTCAAGGTCAGGGTCAAGGTCAACGTCAGGGAAAGGGACAGGGTCAAGGTCAAGGACAGGGTCATGGTCAGGGTCAGGGACAAGTTCAAGGTCAAGCTCAGGGTGGCGGTCAGGGTCAAGGTCAAGTTCAAGTTCAGGGTCAATGTCAAGGTCAGGGTCAGGGTCAGGGTCAAGGTCAAGTTCAAGGTCAATTTCGGGGTCAGGGTCAAGTTCAAGGTCAGGTTCAGTATCAGGGTCAGGGTCAGGGTGCGAGTGAGGGTCAGGGTCAAGATCAAGGTCAAGGTCAGGGTCAGGTTGAAGTTCAAGGTCAGGGTCAGGGTCAGGGTCAGGTGTAGGGTGAGTGTCAGGTTGAAGTTCAAGGTCAGGGTCAGGGTCAGGTTTAGGGTGAGTGTCAGGTTGAGGGTCAGGGTCAAGGTCAAGGTCAGGGTCAGCGTCAGTGTCAAGGTCAAGGTCAAGGTGAGGGGTAGGGTCAGCGTCTTGGTCAGGGCCAGGTCAGGTGCAGGGTCAGTGTCAGGGTCAGCGTCAAGGTCAAGGTCGAGGTCGGGTCAAGGTCAACGTCAGGGAAAGGGACAGGGTCAAGTTCAAGGTCAGGGTCAGGGTCAGGGTCAAGGTCAAGTTCAAGGTCAATTTCGGGGTCAGGGTCAAGGTCAAGGTCAGGTTCAGTATCAGGGTCAGGGTCAGGGTGCGAGTGAGGGTCAGGGTCAGGGTCAAGATCAAGGTCAAGGTCAGGGTCAGGTTGAAGTTCAAGGTCAGGGTCAGGGTCAGGGTCAAGTTTAAGTTCAAGGTGAGGGGTAGGGTCAGCGTCTTGGTCAGGGCCAGGTCAGGTGCAGGGTCAGTGTCAGGGTCAGGGTCAAGGTCAAGGTCAAGGTCGGGTCAAGGTCAACGTCAGGGAAAGGGACAGGGTCAAGGTCAAGGACAGGGTCATGGTCAGGGTCAGGGTCAGGGACAAGTTCAAGGTCAAGCTCAGGGTGACGGTCAGGGTCAAGTTCAAGGTCAAGGTCAGGGTCAATGTCAAGGTCAAGTTCAGGGTCAGGGTCAAGGTCAAGTTCAGTGTCAGGGTCAAGGTCAAGGTCATTGTCAGAGTCAGTGTCAGATTTAGGGTGAGGGTCAGCATCAGGGTCAAGGTCAAGGTCAGGGTCAGGGTCAGGGTCATTGTCAAGTTCAGTGTCAGGGTCATTGTCAGGGTGAGGGTCAAGGCCAAGGTCCGGTTCAGGGTCAGGGTCAGTTTTAGGGTGAGGTTCAGGGTCAAGGTCAGGGTCAAGGTCAGGGTCAAGGTCAATGTCAGGGTCAAAGTCAGGTTCAGGGTTAGGTTCAGGGTCAGGCTGAGGATTATGGTGAGGGTCAGGGTCAGGGTCAGCATTAAGATCAGGGTTAGGGTCAGGTCAGGGTGAGGGTCAGGTGCCGGGTCAGTTTCAGGGTCACGGTAAGACTTAAAGTCAGGGTCAAGGTCAGGGTCAAGGTCCAGGTCAAGCTCAGTGTCAAGGTCAAGGTCAGGGTCAGGGTCAAGGTCAGGGTCAGGGTCAAGTTCAAGGTCAAGCTCAGGGTGAGGGTCAGGTCAAGGTCAAGGTCAAGGTCAGGGTGAGGGTTAGGTTTAGGGTGAGGGTGAGGTTCAGGTTCAGGGTCAGGGTCAGATTTAGGCTGAGGGTCAGGGTCAGGGTCAAGGTCAAATTAAAGTTCAAGTTCAAGGTAAGGGTCAGGCTCAAGTTCAAGGTCAGGGTCAGGGTCAAGGTCAAGGTCAGGGTCAGGGTCAGGTTTAGGGTTAGGGTCAGTGTCAGGGTCAGGGTCAGTTTCAGGGTCAAGGTCAGGGTCAGGGTCAGGGTCAAGGTCACGTTCAGTGTCACGGTCAGACTTAGGGTCAGGGTCAAGATCAGGGACAAGGTCAATGTCAGGGTCAAAGTCAGGTTCAGGGTCAGGCTGACGATTATGGTGAGGGTCAGGTGCCGGGTCAGGGTCAGGATCACGGTAAGGCATAAAGTCAGGGTCAGGGTCAGGGTAAGGGTCAGGGTCAAGGTCAAGTTCAAGTTCAGGGTCAATGTCAAGGTCAGGGTCAGGGTCAGGGTCAAGGTCAAGTTCAAGGTCAATTTCGCGGTCAGGGTCAAGGTCAAGGTCAGGTTCAGTATCAGGGTCAGGGTCAGGGTGCGAGTGAGGGTCAGGGTCAAGATCAAGGTCAAGGTCAGGGTCAGGTTGAAGTTCAAGGTCAGGGTCAGGGTCAGGGTCAGGTTTAGGGTGAGTGTCAGGTTGAAGTTCAAGGTCAGGGTCAGGGTCAGGTTTAGGGTGAGTGTCAGGTTGAGGGTCAGGGTCAAGGTCAAGGTCAGGGTCAGCGTCAGTGTCAAGGTCAAGGTCAAGGTGAGGGGTAGGGTCAGCGTCTTGGTCAGGGCCAGGTCAGGTGCAGGGTCAGTGTCAGGGTCAGGGTCAAGGTCAAGGTCAAGGTCGGGTCAAGGTCAACGTCAGGGAAAGGGACAGGGTCAAGGTCAAGGACAGGGTCCTGGTCAGTGTCAGGGTCAGGGTAAAGGTCAAGGTCAAGTTCAAGTTCAGGGTCAATGTCAAGGTCAGGGTCAGGGTCAGGGTCAAGGTCAAGTTCAAGGTCAATTTCGGGGTCAGGGTCAAGGTCAAGGTCAGGTTCAGTATCAGGGTCAGGGTCAGGGTGCGAGTGAGGGTCAGGGTCAGGGTCAAGATCAAGGTCAAGGTCAGGGTCAGGTTGAAGTTCAAGGTCAGGGTCAGGGTCAGGGTCAAGGTCAAGTTCAAGGTGAGGGGTAGGGTCAGCGTCTTGGTCAGGGCCAGGTCAGGTGCAGGGTCAGTGTCAGGGTCAGGGTCAAGGTCAAGGTCAAGGTCGGGTCAAGGTCAACGTCAGGGAAAGGGACAGGGTCAAGGTCAAGGACAGGGTCATGGTCAGGGTCAGGGTCAGGGACAAGTTCAAGGTCAAGCTCAGGGTGACGGTCAGGGTCAAGGTCAAGGTCAGGGTCAGGGTCAAGGTCAAGGTCAAGGTCAGGGTCAGGGTCAAGGTCAAGTTCAGGGTCAGGGTCAAGGTCAAGGTCATTGTCAGAGTCAGTGTCAGATTTAGGGTGAGAGCATCATGGTCAAGGTCAAGGTCAGGGTCAGGGTCAGGGTCATTGTCAAGTTCAGTGTCAGGGTCATTGTCAGGGTGAGGGTCAAGGCCAAGGTCCGGGTCAGGGTCAGGGTCAGTTTTAGGGTGAGGTTCAGGGTCAAGGTCAGGGTCAGGGTCAGGGTCAAGGTCACGTTCAGTGTCACGGTCACGGTCAGACTTCGGGTCAGGGTCAAGGTCAGGGTCAAGGTCAGGCTCAGGGTCAGCATCAGGGTCAAGGTCAAGTTGAGGGATAGTGTCAGTGTCCCGGTCAGGGTCTGGGTTAGGTTAAGGTTCGAGGTCTGGGTCTGGGTCAGGGTCAAGTTCAAGGTCAAGGTCAAGGTCAAGGTCAGGGTCACGGTCAAGGTCAAGGTCAGGGTCAGCGTCAGGGTCAGGTTTAGTGTGAGGGGCAGGGTTAGGTTCAGGTTCAAGGTCAGGGTCATGGTCAGGGTCAGGGTCAGACTTAGGGTCAAGGTCAAGGTCAAGGTCCTTGTCCAGGTCAAGCTCAGG
This sequence comes from Clangula hyemalis, assembly GCA_963989345.1. The sequence goes on along the minus strand of OZ022448.1, from coordinate 7,849,748 downwards.
GTCAGGTACAAGTTCAAGGTCACGCTCAGGGTGAGGGTCAGGGTCAAGGTCAAGTTAAAGTTCAAGTTCAAGGTAAGGTTTAGGCTCAAGTTGAAGGTCAAGGTCAGGGTCAAGTTCAAGGTAGGGTCATTGTCAAGGTCAGGGTCAAGGTCAGGGTCAGGGTCAGCATCAGGGTCAAGGTCAAGTTGAGGGATAGTGTCAGTGTCCCGGTCAGGGTCAGGGTTAGGTTAAAGTTCGAGGTCTGGGTCTGGGTCAGGGTCAGGGTGAGGGTGAGGGTCATGGTGAGGGTTAGGGTCAAGGTCAAGGTCAGCGTCAGGGTCAGGGTCAAGATCAACATCAAGGTGAGGGGTAGGGTGTAGGTCAACGTCAAAGTGAGGGGTAGGGTCAGCGTCTTGGTCAGGGTCAGGTCAGCTGCAGGGTCAGTGTCAGGGTCAGGGTCAAGGTGAAGGTCAAAGTCAAGGTAAGGGTCCAGGTCAAGGTCAGGGTCAGGGACAATTTCAAGGTCAAGCTCAGGGTAATGGTCAGGGACAAGGTCAAGGTCAAGGTCAGGGTCAATGTCAAGGACAAGGTCAGGGTCAAGTTCAGTGTCAGGGTCAAGGTCAAGGTCATTGTCAGAGTCAGTGTCAGGTTTAGGGTGAGGGTCAGCATCAGGGTCAAGGTCAAGGTCAAGGTCAGGGTCAAGGTCAGGGTCATTGTCAAGTTCAGTGTAAGGGTCATTGTCAGGGTGAGGGTCAAGGCCAAGGTCTGGGTCAAGGTCAAGCTCAAGGTCAAGGTCAAGGTCAGGGTCAGGGTTAGGTTTAGGGTGAGGGTCAGGGTCAGGGTTAAGGTCAAGTTAAAGTTCAAGTTCAAGGTAACGTTCAGGCTCAAGTTGAAGGTCAGGGTCAGGGTCAAGTTCAAGGTCAGGGTCAGTTTCAGGGTCAAGGTCAGGGTCAGGGTCAGGGTCAGGGTCAGGGTCAGGGTCAAGGTCAAGGTCAAGACCAGGGATAGTGTCAGTGTCCCGTTCAGGGTCAGGGTTAGGTTCAGGTTCAAGGTCAGGGTCATGGTCAGGGTCAGGATCATACTTAGGGTCAAGGTCAAGGTCCTGGTCAAGGTCAAGGTCAGGGTAAGGGACAAGGTCAAGGTCAGGATAATGGTCAGGGTGAGGGTCAAGTTCAAGTTCAAGTTCAGGGTCAATGTCAAGGTCAATGTCAGGGTCAGGGTCAAGGTCAAGGTCAAGTTCAGGGTCAATGTCAAGGTCCGGGTCAGGGTCAGGGTAGAGGTCAAGTTCAAGGTCAATTTCGGGGTCAGGGTCAAGGTCAAGGTCAGGTTCAGTATCAGGATCAGGGTCAGGGTGCGAGTGAGGGTCAGGGTCAAGATCAAGTTCAGGGTCAATGTCAAAGTCAGGTTCAGGGTCAGGGTCAAGGTCAAGTTCAAGGTGAGGGGTAGGGTCAGCGTCTTGGTCAGGGCCAGGTCAGGTGCAGGGTCAGTGTCAGGGTCAGGGTCAAGGTCAAGGTCAAGGTCAGGGTCAAGGTCAACGTCAGGGAAAGGGACAGGGTCAAGGTCAAGGACAGGGTCATGGTCAGGGTCAGGGACAAGTTCATGGTCAAGCTCAGGGTGGCGGTCAGGGTCAAGGTCAAGTTCAAGTTCAGGGTCAATGTCAAGGTCAGGGTCAGGGTCAGGGTCAAGGTCAAGTTCAAGGTCAATTTCGGGGTCAGGGTCAAGGTCAAGGTCAGGTTCAGTATCAGGGTCAGGGTCAGGGTGCGAGTGAGGGTCAGGGTCAAGATCAAGGTCAAGGTCAGGGTCAGGTTGAAGTTCAAGGTCAGGGTCAGGGTCAGGGTCAGGTTTAGGGTGAGTGTCAGGTTGAAGTTCAAGGTCAGGGTCAGGGTCAGGTTTAGGGTGAGTGTCAGGTTGAGGGTCAGGGTCAAGGTCAAGGTCAGGGTCAGCGTCAGTGTCAAGGTCAAGGTCAAGGTGAGGGGTAGGGTCAGCGTCTTGGTCAGGGCCAGGTCAGGTGCAGGGTCAGTGTCAGGGTCAGCGTCAAGGTCAAGGTCGAGGTCGGGTCAAGGTCAACGTCAGGGAAAGGGACAAGGTCAAGTTCAAGGTCAGGGTCAGGGTCAGGGTCAAGGTCAAGTTCAAGGTCAATTTCGGGGTCAGGGTCAAGGTCAAGGTCAGGTTCAGTATCAGGGTCAGGGTGCGAGTGAGGGTCAGGGTCAGGGTCAAGATCAAGGTCAAGGTCAGGGTCAGGTTGAAGTTCAAGGTCAGGGTCAGGGTCAGGGTCAAGTTAAAGTTCAAGGTGAGGGGTAGGGTCAGCGTCTTGGTCAGGGCCAGGTCAGGTGCAGGGTCAGTGTCAGGGTCAGGGTCAAGGTCAAGGTCAAGGTCGGGTCAAGGTCAACGTCAGGGAAAGGGACAGGGTCAAGGTCAAGGACAGGGTCATGGTCAGGGTCAGGGTCAGGGACAAGTTCAAGGTCAAGCTCAGGGTGATGGTCAGGGTCAAGTTCAAGGTCAAGGTCAGGGTCAATGTCAAGGTCAAGTTCAGGGTCAGGGTCAAGGTCAAGTTCAGTGTCAGGGTCAAGGTCAAGGTCATTGTCAGAGTCAGTGTCAGATTTAGGGTGAGGGTCAGCATCAGGGTCAAGGTCAAGGTCAGGGTCAGGGTCAGGGTCATTGTCAAGTTCAGTGTCAGGGTCATTGTCAGGGTGAGGGTCAAGGCCAAGGTCCGGGTCAGGGTCAGGGTCAGTTTTAGGGTGAGGTTCAGGGTCAAGGTCAGGGTCAGGGTCAGGGTTAAGGTCACGTTCAGTGTCACGGTCACGGTCAGACTTCGGGTCAGGGTCAAGGTCAGGGTCAAGGTCAATGTCAGGGTCAAAGTCAGGTTCAGGGTTAGGTTCAGGGTCAGGCTGAGGATTATGGTGAGGGTCAGGGTCAGGGTCAGCATTAGGATCAGGGTTAGGGTCAGGTCAGACTTCGGGTCAGGGTCAAGGTCAGGGTCAAGGTCAATGTCAGGGTCAAAGTCAGGTTCAGGGTTAGGTTCAGGGTCAGGCTGAGGATTATGGTGAGGGTCAGGGTCAGGGTCAGCATTAGGATCAGGGTTAGGGTCAGGTCAGGGTGAGGGTCAGGTGCCGGGTCAGTTTCAGGGTCACGGTAAGACTTAAAGTCAGGGTCAAGGTCAGGGTCAAGGTCCAGGTCAAGCTCAGTGTCAAGGTCAAGGTCAGGGTCAGGGTCAAGTTCAAGGTCAAGCTCAGGGTGAGGGTCAGGTCAAGGTCAAGGTCAAGGTCAGGGTCAGGGTTAGGTTTAGGGTGAGGGTGAGGTTCAGGTTCAGGGTCAGGGTCAGATTTAGGCTGAGGGTCAGGGTCAGGGTCAAGGTCAAATTAAAGTTCAAGTTCAAGGTAAGGGTCAGGCTCAAGTTCAAGGTCAGGGTCAGGGTCAAGGTCAAGGTCAGGGTCAGGGTCAGGTTTAGGGTTAGGGTCAGTGTCAGGGTCAGGGTCAGTTTCAGGGTCAAGGTCAGGGTCAGGGTCAGGGTCAAGGTCACGTTCAGTGTCACGGTCAGACTTAGGGTCAGGGTCAAGATCAGGGACAAGGTCAATGTCAGGGTCAAAGTCAGGTTCAGGGTCAGGCTGACGATTATGGTGAGGGTCAGGGTTAGGGTCAGGGTCAGCATTAGGACCAGGGTTAGGATTAGGTCAGGGTCACGGTCAGGGTGAGGGTCCGGTGCCGGGTCAGGGTCAGGATCACGGTAAGGCATAAAGTCAGGGTCAGGGTCAGGGTAAGGGTCAGGGTCAGGGTCAAGTTCAAGGTCAAGGTCAAGGTCAGGGTCATGGTCAAGGTCAAGGCCAGGGTCAGCGTCAGGGTCAGGTTTAGTGTGAGGGGCAGGGTTAGGTTCAGGTTCAAGGTCAGGGTCATGGTCAGGGTAAGGGTCAGGTTCAAGTTCAAGGTCAGGGTCAGGGTCAGGTTTAGGGTGAGTGTCTGGTTGAGGGTCAGGGTCAAGGTCAAGGTCAGGGTCAGGGTCAGGTTTAGGGTGAGTGTCAGGTTGAGGGTCAGGGTCAAGGTCAAGGTCAGGGTCAGGGTCAGGGTCAAGGTCAAGGTCAAGGTGAGGGGTAGGGTCAAGGTCAAGGTCAAGGTGAGGGGTAGGGTCAGCGTCTTGGTCAGGGTCAGGTCAGGTGCAGGGTCAGGGTCAGGGTCAAGGTCAAGGTGGAGTGAGGGTCAAGGTCAAGTTCAAGTGCAGGGTCAATGTCAAGGTTAATGTCAGGGTCAGGGTCAAGGTCAAGGTAAGGGTCAGGGTCAAGGTCAAGGTCAGGGTCAGGGTCAAGATCAAGGTCAGGTTCAGTATAAGGGTCAGGATCAGGGTGAGGGTGAGGGTCAGGGTCAAGATCAAGGTCAGGGTCAGGTTCAAGTTCAAGGTCAGGGTCAGGGTCAGGTTTAGGGTGAGTGTCAGGGTGAGGGTCAGGGTAAAGGTCAAGATCAGGGTCAGGGACAAGTTCAAGGTCAAGCACAGGGTGAGGGTCAGGGTCAAGGTCAAGGTCAGGGTCAAGCTCAAAGTCAAGGTCAGGGTCAGGGTCAAGGTCAAGTTCAGGGTCAGGGTCAAGGTGAAGGTTATTGTCAGAGTCCGTGTCAGGTTTAAGGTGAGGGTCAGCGTGAGGGTCAAGGTCAAGGTCAATGTCAGGGTCAGGGTCAGGGTCATTGACAGGGTGAGGTTCAAGGCCAAGGTCCGGGTCAGGGTCAGGTTCAGTTTTAGGGTGAGGGTCAGGGTCAAGGTCAGGGTCAGGGTCAGGGTTAGGTTTAGGGTGAGGGTCAGGGTCAGGGTCAGGGTCAAGGGCAAGGTAAGGGTCAGGCTCAAGGTCAAGGTCAGGGGCAGGGACAAGTTCAAGGTCAAGCTCAGGGTGCGGGTCAGGGTCAAGGTCAAGGTCAAGGTGAGGTTCAATGTCAAGGTCAAGGTCAGGGTCAGGGTCAAGGTCAAGTTCTGGGTCAGGGTCAAGGTCAAGGTCATTGTCAGAGTCAGTGTCAAGTTTAGGGTGAGGGTCAGGGTCAGGGTCAAGGTCAAGGCCAAGGTCCGGGTCAGTGTCAGGGTCAGGTTCAGTTTCAGGGTGAGGGTCAGGGTCAAGGTCAAGGTCAAGGTCAAAGTCAAAGTCAAGGTCAAGGTCAAATTGAGGGATAGTGTCAGTGTCCAGGTCAGGGTCAGGGTTAGGTTCAGGTTCAAGTTCAGGGTCATGGTCAGGGTCAGACTTAGGGTCAAGGTCAAGATCATGGTCCGGGTCAAGGTCAATGTCAGGGTCAGGGACAAGGTCAAGGTCAAGGTCAGGTTCAGGGTCAGGTTGAGGGTCAGGGTCAAGGTCAAGGTCAAGGTCAGGGTCAATGTCAGGGACAGGGTCAGGGTCAGGGTCAGACTTTGGGTCAGGGTGAATATCAAGGTCAGGGTCAACGTCAAGGTCAGGGTCAGGATCAGGGTGAATGTCAGTGTCAGGGTCAAGGTCAAGTTCAGGGTCAGGGTCAAGGTCAAGGTCATTGTCAGAGTCAGTGTCAGGTTTAGGGTGAGGGTCAGCGTCAGGGTCAAGGTCAGGGTCAGGGTCAGGGTCAGGGTCATTGTCAGGGTGAGGGTCAAGGCCAAGGGCCGGGTCAGGGTCAGGGTCAGGGTCAAGGTCATTGTCAGAGTCAGTGTCAGGTCTAGGGTAAGGGTCAGCGTCAGGGTCAAGGTCAAGGTCAAGGTCAGGGTCAGGGTCATTGTCAGGGTGAGGGTCAAGGCCAAGGGCCGGGTCAGGGTCAGGGTCAGGGTCAGTTTTAGGGTGAGGGTCAGGGGCAATTTTAGGGTCAGGGTTAGGTTTAGGGTGAGTGTCAGGGTGAGGGTCAGGGTCAAGATCAAGTTCAAGGTCAGGGTCATGTTCAAGTTCAAGGTCAGGGTCAGGGTCAGGGTCAGGGTGATGGTCAGGGTCAAGTTCAAGGTCAAGTTCAGGGTCAATGTCAATGTCAAGGTCAGGGTCAGGGTCAGGGTCAGGGTAAGGGTCAGGGTCAAGGTCAAGGTAAGGGTCAGGGTCAAGGTCAAGGTCAAGGTCAGGGTCAGGGTCATGGTCATTGTCAAGTTCAGTGTAAGGGTCATTGTCAGGGTGAGGGTCAAGGCCAAGGTCTGGGTCAAGGTCAAGCTCAAGGTCAAGGTCAAGGTCAGGGTCAGGGTTAGGTTTAGGGTGAGGGTCAGGGTCAGGGTTAAGGTCAAGTTAAAGTTCAAGTTCAAGGTAACGTTCAGGCTCAAGTTGAAGGTCAGGGTCAGGGTCAAGTTCAAGGTCAGGGTCAGTTTCAGGGTCAAGGTCAGGGTCAGGGTCAGGGTCAGGGTCAGGGTCAGGGTCAAGGTCAAGGTCAAGACCAGGGATAGTGTCAGTGTCCCGTTCAGGGTCAGGGTTAGGTTCAGGTTCAAGGTCAGGGTCATGGTCAGGGTCAGGATCATACTTAGGGTCAAGGTCAAGGTCCTGGTCAAGGTCAAGGTCAGGGTAAGGGACAAGGTCAAGGTCAGGATAATGGTCAGGGTGAGGGTCAAGTTCAAGTTCAAGTTCAGGGTCAATGTCAAGGTCAATGTCAGGGTCAGGGTCAAGGTCAAGGTCAAGGTCAAGTTCAGGGTCAATGTCAAGGTCCGGGTCAGGGTCAGGGTAGAGGTCAAGTTCAAGGCCAATTTCGGGGTCAGGGTCAAGGTCAAGGTCAGGTTCAGTATCAGGATCAGGGTCAGGGTGCGAGTGAGGGTCAGGGTCAAGATCAAGTTCAGGGTCAATGTCAAAGTCAGGTTCAGGGTCAGGGTCAAGGTCAAGTTCAAGGTGAGGGGTAGGGTCAGCGTCTTGGTCAGGGCCAGGTCAGGTGCAGGGTCAGTGTCAGGGTCAGGGTCAAGGTCAAGGTCAAGGTCAGGGTCAAGGTCAACGTCAGGGAAAGGGACAGGGTCAAGGTCAAGGACAGGGTCATGGTCAGGGTCAGGGACAAGTTCAAGGTCAAGCTCAGGGTGGCGGTCAGGGTCAAGGTCAAGTTCAAGTTCAGGGTCAATGTCAAGGTCAGGGTCAGGGTCAGGGTCAAGGTCAAGATCAAGGTCAAGGTCAGGGTCAGGGTTAGGTTTAGGGTGAGGTTCAGGGTCAGGGTCAAGGTCAAGTTAAAGTTCAAGTTCAAGGTAAGGTTCAGGCTCAAGTTGAAGGTCAGGGTCAGGGTCAAGTTCAAGGTCAGGTTCAGGTTCAAGGTCAGGGTCAGGTTCAGGGTGAGGGTCAGGGTCAAGGTCAAGGTCAAGTTCAAGTTCAGGTTCAATGTCAAGGTCAGGGTCAGGGTCAAGGTCAAGTTCAAGGTCAATTTCGGGGTCAGGGTCAAGTTCAAGGTCAGGTTCAGTATCAGGGTCAGGGTCAGGGTGCGAGTGAGGGTCAGGGTCAAGATCAAGGTCAAGGTCAGGGTCAGGTTGAAGTTCAAGGTCAGGGTCAGGGTCAGGGTCAGGTGTAGGGTGAGTGTCAGGTTGAAGTTCAAGGTCAGGGTCAGGGTCAGGTTTAGGGTGAGTGTCAGGTTGAGGGTCAGGGTCAAGGTCAAGGTCAGGGTCAGCGTCAGTGTCAAGGTCAAGGTCAAGGTGAGGGGTAGGGTCAGCGTCAAGGTCAAGGTCCAGTTCGGGTCAAGGTCAACGTCAGGGAAAGGGACAGGGTCAAGGTCAAGGATAGGGTCATGGTCAGGGTAGGGTCAGGGTCAAGGTCAAGGTCAAGTTCAAGTTCAGGGTCAATGTCAAGGTCAGGGTCAGGGTCAGGGTCAAGGTCAAGTTCAAGGTCAATTTTGGGGTCAGGGTCAAGGTCAAGGTCAGGTTCAGTATCAGGGTCAGGGTCAGGGTGCGAGTGAGGGTCAGGGTCAGGGTCAAGATCAAGGTCAGGGTCAGGGTCAGGTTGAAGTTCAAGGTCAGGGTCAGGGTCAGGGTCAAGGTCAAGTTCAAGGTGAGGGGTAGGGTCAGCGTCTTGGTCAGGGCCAGGTCAGGTGCAGGGTCAGTGTCAGGGTCAGGGTCAAGGTCAAGGTCAAGGTTGGGTCAAGGTCAACGTCAGGGAAAGGGACAGGGTCAAGGTCAAGGACAGTGTCAGGGTCAGGGTCAGGGTCAGGGACAAGTTCAAGGTCAAGCTCAGGGTGACGGTCAGGGTGAATGTCAAGGTCAAGGTCAGGGTCAAGGTCAAGGTCAAGGTCAAGGTCAGGGTCAGGGTCAAGGTCAAGTTCAGGGTCAGGGTCAAGGTCAAGGTCATTGTCAGAGTCAGTGTCAGATTTAGGGTGAGAGTCAGCATCATGGTCAAGGTCAAGGTCAGGGTCAGGGTCAGGGTCATTGTCAAGTTCAGTGTCAGGGTCATTGTCAGGGTGAGGGTCAAGGCCAAGGTCCGGGTCAGGGTCAGGGTCAGTTTTAGGGTGAGGTTCAGGGTCAAGGTCAGGGTCAGGGTCAGGGTCTAGGTCACGTTCAGTGTCACGGTCACGGTCAGACTTCGGGTCAGGGTCAAGGTCAGGGTCAAGGTCAGGCTCAGGGTCAGCATCAGGGTCAAGGTCAAGTTGAGGGATAGTGTCAGTGTCCCGGTCAGGGTCTGGGTTAGGTTAAGGCTCGAGGTCTGGGTCTGGGTCAGGGTCAAGTTCAAGGTCAAGGTCAAGGTCAGGGTCAGCGTCAGGGTCAGGTTTAGTGTGAGGGGAAGGTTTAGGTTCAGGTTCAAGGTCAGGGTCATGGTAAGGGTCAGGGTCAGACTTAGGGTCAAGGTCAAGGTCAAGGTCCTTGTCCAGGTCAAGCTCAGGGTCAGGGACAAGTTCAAGGTCACGCTCAGGGTGAGGGTCAGGGTCAAGGTCAAGTTCAAGGTGAGGGGTAGGGTCAGCGTCTTGGTCAGGGCCAGGTCAGGTGCAGGGTCAGTGTCAGGGTCAGGGTCAAGGTCAAGGTCAAGGTCAGGGTCAAGGTCAACGTCAGGGAAAGGGACAGGGTCAAGGTCAAGGACAGGGTCATGGTCAGGGTCAGGGACAAGTTCAAGGTCAAGCTCAGGGTGGCGGTCAGGGTCAAGGTCAAGTTCAAGTTCAGGGTCAATGTCAAGGTCAGGGTCAGGGTCAGGGTCAAGGTCAAGTTCAAGGTCAATTTCGGGGTCAGGGTCAAGTTCAAGGTCAGGTTCAGTATCAGGGTCAGGGTCAGGGTGCGAGTGCGGGTCAGGGTCAAGATCAAGGTCAAGGTCAGGGTCAGGTTGAAGTTCAAGGTCAGGGTCAGGGTCAGGGTCAGGTGTAGGGTGAGTGTCAGGTTGAAGTTCAAGGTCAGGGTCAGGGTCAGGTTTAGGGTGAGTGTCAGGTTGAGGGTCAGGGTCAAGGTCAAGGTCAGGGTCAGCGTCAGTGTCAAGGTCAAGGTCAAGGTGAGGGGTAGGGTCAGCGTCTTGGTCAGGGCCAGGTCAGGTGCAGGGTCAGTGTCAGGGTCAGCGTCAAGGTCAAGGTCGAGGTCGGGTCAAGGTCAACGTCAGGGAAAGGGACAGGGTCAAGTTCAAGGTCAGGGTCAGGGTCAGGGTCAAGGTCAAGTTCAAGGTCAATTTCGGGGTCAGGGTCAAGGTCAAGGTCAGGTTCAGTATCAGGGTCAGGGTCAGGGTGCGAGTGAGGGTCAGGGTCAGGGTCAAGATCAAGGTCAAGGTCAGGGTCAGGTTGAAGTTCAAGGTCAGGGTCAGGGTCAGGGTCAAGTTTAAGTTCAAGGTGAGGGGTAGGGTCAGCGTCTTGGTCAGGGCCAGGTCAGGTGCAGGGTCAGTGTCAGGGTCAGGGTCAAGGTCAAGGTCAAGGTCGGGTCAAGGTCAACGTCAGGGAAAGGGACAGGGTCAAGGTCAAGGACAGGGTCATGGTCAGGGTCAGGGTCAGGGACAAGTTCAAGGTCAAGCTCAGGGTGATGGTCAGGGTCAAGTTCAAGGTCAAGGTCAGGGTCAATGTCAAGGTCAAGTTCAGGGTCAGGGTCAAGGTCAAGTTCAGTGTCAGGGTCAAGGTCAAGGTCATTGTCAGAGTCAGTGTCAGATTTAGGGTGAGGGTCAGCATCAGGGTCAAGGTCAAGGTCAGGGTCAGGGTCAGGGTCATTGTCAAGTTCAGTGTCAGGGTCATTGTCAGGGTGAGGGTCAAGGCCAAGGTCCGGTTCAGGGTCAGGGTCAGTTTTAGGGTGAGGTTCAGGGTCAAGGTCAGGGTCAAGGTCAGGGTCAAGGTCAATGTCAGGGTCAAAGTCAGGTTCAGGGTTAGGTTCAGGGTCAGGCTGAGGATTATGGTGAGGGTCAGGGTCAGGGTCAGCATTAAGATCAGGGTTAGGGTCAGGTCAGGGTGAGGGTCAGGTGCCGGGTCAGTTTCAGGGTCACGGTAAGACTTAAAGTCAGGGTCAAGGTCAGGGTCAAGGTCCAGGTCAAGCTCAGTGTCAAGGTCAAGGTCAGGGTCAGGGTCAAGGTCAGGGTCAGGGTCAAGTTCAAGGTCAAGCTCAGGGTGAGGGTCAGGTCAAGGTCAAGGTCAAGGTCAGGGTGAGGGTTAGGTTTAGGGTGAGGGTGAGGTTCAGGTTCAGGGTCAGGGTCAGATTTAGGCTGAGGGTCAGGGTCAGGGTCAAGGTCAAATTAAAGTTCAAGTTCAAGGTAAGGGTCAGGCTCAAGTTCAAGGTCAGGGTCAGGGTCAAGGTCAAGGTCAGGGTCAGGGTCAGGTTTAGGGTTAGGGTCAGTGTCAGGGTCAGGGTCAGTTTCAGGGTCAAGGTCAGGGTCAGGGTCAGGGTCAAGGTCACGTTCAGTGTCACGGTCAGACTTAGGGTCAGGGTCAAGATCAGGGACAAGGTCAATGTCAGGGTCAAAGTCAGGTTCAGGGTCAGGCTGACGATTATGGTGAGGGTCAGGTGCCGGGTCAGGGTCAGGATCACGGTAAGGCATAAAGTCAGGGTCAGGGTCAGGGTAAGGGTCAGGGTCAAGGTCAAGTTCAAGTTCAGGGTCAATGTCAAGGTCAGGGTCAGGGTCAGGGTCAAGGTCAAGTTCAAGGTCAATTTCGCGGTCAGGGTCAAGGTCAAGGTCAGGTTCAGTATCAGGGTCAGGGTCAGGGTGCGAGTGAGGGTCAGGGTCAAGATCAAGGTCAAGGTCAGGGTCAGGTTGAAGTTCAAGGTCAGGGTCAGGGTCAGGGTCAGGTTTAGGGTGAGTGTCAGATTGAAGTTCAAGGTCAAGGTCATTGTCAGAGTCAGTGTCAGATTTAGGGTGAGGGTCAGGGTCAAGGTCAAGGTCAGGGTCAGCGTCAGTGTCAAGGTCAAGGTCAAGGTGAGGGGTAGGGTCAGCGTCTTGGTCAGGGCCAGGTCAGGTGCAGGGTCAGTGTCAGGGTCAGGGTCAAGGTCAAGGTCAAGGTCGGGTCAAGGTCAACGTCAGGGAAAGGGACAGGGTCAAGGTCAAGGATAGGGTCCTGGTCAGTGTCAGGGTCAGGGTAAAGGTCAAGGTCAAGTTCAAGTTCAGGGTCAATGTCAAGGTCAGGGTCAGGGTCAGGGTCAAGGTCAAGTTCAAGGTCAATTTCGGGGTCAGGGTCAAGGTCAAGGTCAGGTTCAGTATCAGGGTCAGGGTCAGGGTGCGAGTGAGGGTCAGGGTCAGGGTCAAGATCAAGGTCAAGGTCAGGGTCAGGTTGAAGTTCAAGGTCAGGGTCAGGGTCAGGGTCAAGGTCAAGTTCAAGGTGAGGGGTAGGGTCAGCGTCTTGGTCAGGGCCAGGTCAGGTGCAGGGTCAGTGTCAGGGTCAGGGTCAAGGTCAAGGTCAAGGTCGGGTCAAGGTCAACGTCAGGGAAAGGGACAGGGTCAAGGTCAAGGACAGGGTCATGGTCAGGGTCAGGGTCAGGGACAAGTTCAAGGTCAAGCTCAGGGTGACGGTCAGGGTCAAGGTCAAGGTCAGGGTCAGGGTCAAGGTCAAGGTCAAGGTCAGGGTCAGGGTCAAGGTCAAGTTCAGGGTCAGGGTCAAGGTCAAGGTCATTGTCAGAGTCAGTGTCAGATTTAGGGTGAGAGCATCATGGTCAAGGTCAAGGTCAGGGTCAGGGTCAGGGTCATTGTCAAGTTCAGTGTCAGGGTCATTGTCAGGGTGAGGGTCAAGGCCAAGGTCCGGGTCAGGGTCAGGGTCAGTTTTAGGGTGAGGTTCAGGGTCAAGGTCAGGGTCAGGGTCAGGGTCAAGGTCACGTTCAGTGTCACGGTCACGGTCAGACTTCGGGTCAGGGTCAAGGTCAGGGTCAAGGTCAGGCTCAGGGTCAGCATCAGGGTCAAGGTCAAGTTGAGGGATAGTGTCAGTGTCCCGGTCAGGGTCTGGGTTAGGTTAAGGTTCGAGGTCTGGGTCTGGGTCAGGGTCAAGTTCAAGGTCAAGGTCAAGGTCAAGGTCAGGGTCACGGTCAAGGTCAAGGTCAGGGTCAGCGTCAGGGTCAGGTTTAGTGTGAGGGGAAGGTTTAGGTTCAGGTTCAAGGTCAGGGTCATGGTAAGGGTCAGGGTCAGACTTAGGGTCAAGGTCAAGGTCAAGGTCCTTGTCCAGGTCAAGCTCAGGGTCAGGTACAAGTTCAAGGTCACGCTCAGGGTGAGGATCAGGGTCAAGGTCAAGTTAAAGTTCAAGTTCAAGGTAAGGTTTAGGCTCAAGTTGAAGGTCAAGGTCAGGGTCAAGTTCAAGGTAGGGTCATTGTCAAGGTCAGGGTCAAGGTCAGGGTCAGGGTCAGCATCAGGGTCAAGGTCAAGTTGAGGGATAGTGTCAGTGTCCCGGTCAGGGTCAGGGTTAGGTTAAAGTTCGAGGTCTGGGTCTGGGTCAGGGTCAGGGTGAGGGTGAGGGTCATGGTGAGGGTTAGGGTCAAGGTCAAGGTCAGCGTCAGGGTCAGGGTCAAGATCAACATCAAGGTGAGGGGTAGGGTGTAGGTCAACGTCAAAGTGAGGGGTAGGGTCAGCGTCTTGGTCAGGGTCAGGTCAGCTGCAGGGTCAGTGTCAGGGTCAGGGTCAAGGTGAAGGTCAAAGTCAAGGTAAGGGTCCAGGTCAAGGTCAGGGTCAGGGACAATTTCAAGGTCAAGCTCAGGGTAATGGTCAGGGACAAGGTCAAGGTCAAGGTCAGGGTCAATGTCAAGGACAAGGTCAGGGTCAAGTTCAGTGTCAGGGTCAAGGTCAAGGTCATTGTCAGAGTCAGTGTCAGGTTTAGGGTGAGGGTCAGCATCAGGGTCAAGGTCAAGGTCAAGGTCAGGGTCAAGGTCAGGGTCATTGTCAAGTTCAGTGTAAGGGTCATTGTCAGGGTGAGGGTCAAGGCCAAGGTCTGGGTCAAGGTCAAGCTCAAGGTCAAGGTCAAGGTCAGGGTCAGGGTTAGGTTTAGGGTGAGGGTCAGGGTCAGGGTTAAGGTCAAGTTAAAGTTCAAGTTCAAGGTAACGTTCAGGCTCAAGTTGAAGGTCAGGGTCAGGGTCAAGTTCAAGGTCAGGGTCAGTTTCAGGGTCAAGGTCAGGGTCAGGGTCAGGGTCAGGGTCAGGGTCAGGGTCAAGGTCAAGGTCAAGACCAGGGATAGTGTCAGTGTCCCGTTCAGGGTCAGGGTTAGGTTCAGGTTCAAGGTCAGGGTCATGGTCAGGGTCAGGATCATACTTAGGGTCAAGGTCAAGGTCCTGGTCAAGGTCAAGGTCAGGGTAAGGGACAAGGTCAAGGTCAGGATAATGGTCAGGGTGAGGGTCAAGTTCAAGTTCAAGTTCAGGGTCAATGTCAAGGTCAATGTCAGGGTCAGGGTCAAGGTCAAGGTCAAGGTCAAGTTCAGGGTCAATGTCAAGGTCCGGGTCAGGGTCAGGGTAGAGGTCAAGTTCAAGGTCAATTTCGGGGTCAGGGTCAAGGTCAAGGTCAGGTTCAGTATCAGGATCAGGGTCAGGGTGCGAGTGAGGGTCAGGGTCAAGATCAAGTTCAGGGTCAATGTCAAAGTCAGGTTCAGGGTCAGGGTCAAGGTCAAGTTCAAGGTGAGGGGTAGGGTCAGCGTCTTGGTCAGGGCCAGGTCAGGTGCAGGGTCAGTGTCAGGGTCAGGGTCAAGGTCAAGGTCAAGGTCAGGGTCAAGGTCAACGTCAGGGAAAGGGACAGGGTCAAGGTCAAGGACAGGGTCATGGTCAGGGTCAGGGACAAGTTCATGGTCAAGCTCAGGGTGGCGGTCAGGGTCAAGGTCAAGTTCAAGTTCAGGGTCAATGTCAAGGTCAGGGTCAGGGTCAGGGTCAAGGTCAAGTTCAAGGTCAATTTCGGGGTCAGGGTCAAGGTCAAGGTCAGGTTCAGTATCAGGGTCAGGGTCAGGGTGCGAGTGAGGGTCAGGGTCAAGATCAAGGTCAAGGTCAGGGTCAGGTTGAAGTTCAAGGTCAGGGTCAGGGTCAGGGTCAGGTTTAGGGTGAGTGTCAGGTTGAAGTTCAAGGTCAGGGTCAGGGTCAGGTTTAGGGTGAGTGTCAGGTTGAGGGTCAGGGTCAAGGTCAAGGTCAGGGTCAGCGTCAGTGTCAAGGTCAAGGTCAAGGTGAGGGGTAGGGTCAGCGTCTTGGTCAGGGCCAGGTCAGGTGCAGGGTCAGTGTCAGGGTCAGCGTCAAGGTCAAGGTCGAGGTCGGGTCAAGGTCAACGTCAGGGAAAGGGACAAGGTCAAGTTCAAGGTCAGGGTCAGGGTCAGGGTCAAGGTCAAGTTCAAGGTCAATTTCGGGGTCAGGGTCAAGGTCAAGGTCAGGTTCAGTATCAGGGTCAGGGTGCGAGTGAGGGTCAGGGTCAGGGTCAAGATCAAGGTCAAGGTCAGGGTCAGGTTGAAGTTCAAGGTCAGGGTCAGGGTCAGGGTCAAGTTAAAGTTCAAGGTGAGGGGTAGGGTCAGCGTCTTGGTCAGGGCCAGGTCAGGTGCAGGGTCAGTGTCAGGGTCAGGGTCAAGGTCAAGGTCAAGGTCGGGTCAAGGTCAACGTCAGGGAAAGGGACAGGGTCAAGGTCAAGGACAGGGTCATGGTCAGGGTCAGGGTCAGGGACAAGTTCAAGGTCAAGCTCAGGGTGACGGTCAGGGTCAAGGTCAAGGTCAGGGTCAGGGTCAAGGTCAAGGTCAAGGTCAGGGTCAGGGTCAAGGTCAAGTTCAGGGTCAGGGTCAAGGTCAAGGTCATTGTCAGAGTCAGTGTCAGATTTAGGGTGAGGGTCAGCATCAGGGTCAAGGTCAAGGTCAGGGTCAGGGTCAGGGTCATTGTCAAGTTCAGTGTCAGGGTCATTGTCAGGGTGAGGGTCAAGGCCAAGGTCCGGGTCAGGGTCAGGGTCAGTTTTAGGGTGAGGTTCAGGGTCAAGGTCAGGGTCAGGGTCAGGGTTAAGGTCACGTTCAGTGTCACGGTCACGGTCAGACTTCGGGTCAGGGTCAAGGTCAGGGTCAAGGTCAATGTCAGGGTCAAAGTCAGGTTCAGGGTTAGGTTCAGGGTCAGGCTGAGGATTATGGTGAGGGTCAGGGTCAGGGTCAGCATTAGGATCAGGGTTAGGGTCAGGTCAGACTTCGGGTCAGGGTCAAGGTCAGGGTCAAGGTCAATGTCAGGGTCAAAGTCAGGTTCAGGGTTAGGTTCAGGGTCAGGCTGAGGATTATGGTGAGGGTCAGGGTCAGGGTCAGCATTAGGATCAGGGTTAGGGTCAGGTCAGGGTGAGGGTCAGGTGCCGGGTCAGTTTCAGGGTCACGGTAAGACTTAAAGTCAGGGTCAAGGTCAGGGTCAAGGTCCAGGTCAAGCTCAGTGTCAAGGTCAAGGTCAGGGTCAGGGTCAAGTTCAAGGTCAAGCTCAGGGTGAGGGTCAGGTCAAGGTCAAGGTCAAGGTCAGGGTCAGGGTTAGGTTTAGGGTGAGGGTGAGGTTCAGGTTCAGGGTCAGGGTCAGATTTAGGCTGAGGGTCAGGGTCAGGGTCAAGGTCAAATTAAAGTTCAAGTTCAAGGTAAGGGTCAGGCTCAAGTTCAAGGTCAGGGTCAGGGTCAAGGTCAAGGTCAGGGTCAGGGTCAGGTTTAGGGTTAGGGTCAGTGTCAGGGTCAGGGTCAGTTTCAGGGTCAAGGTCAGGGTCAGGGTCAGGGTCAAGGTCACGTTCAGTGTCACGGTCAGACTTAGGGTCAGGGTCAAGATCAGGGACAAGGTCAATGTCAGGGTCAAAGTCAGGTTCAGGGTCAGGCTGACGATTATGGTGAGGGTCAGGGTTAGGGTCAGGGTCAGCATTAGGACCAGGGTTAGGATTAGGTCAGGGTCACGGTCAGGGTGAGGGTCCGGTGCCGGGTCAGGGTCAGGATCACGGTAAGGCATAAAGTCAGGGTCAGGGTCAGGGTAAGGGTCAGGGTCAGGGTCAAGTTCAAGGTCAAGGTCAAGGTCAGGGTCATGGTCAAGGTCAAGGCCAGGGTCAGCGTCAGGGTCAGGTTTAGTGTGAGGGGCAGGGTTAGGTTCAGGTTCAAGGTCAGGGTCATGGTCAGGGTAAGGGTCAGGTTCAAGTTCAAGGTCAGGGTCAGGGTCAGGTTTAGGGTGAGTGTCTGGTTGAGGGTCAGGGTCAAGGTCAAGGTCAGGGTCAGGGTCAGGTTTAGGGTGAGTGTCAGGTTGAGGGTCAGGGTCAAGGTCAAGGTCAGGGTCAGGGTCAAGGTCAAGGTCAACATCAAGGTGAGGGGTAGGGTCAAGGTCAAGGTCAAGGTGAGGGGTAGGGTCAGCGTCTTGGTCAGGGTCAGGTCAGGTGCAGGGTCAGTGTCAGAGTCAAGGTCAAGGTGGAGTGAGGGTCAAGGTCAAGTTCAAGTTCAGGGTCAATGTCAAGGTTAATGTCAGGGTCAGGGTCAAGGTCAAGGTAAGGGTCAGGGTCAAGGTCAAGGTCAGGGTCAGGGTCAAGATCAAGGTCAGGTTCAGTATAAGGGTCAGGATCAGGGTGAGGGTGAGGGTCAGGGTCAAGATCAAGGTCAGGGTCAGGTTCAAGTTCAAGGTCAGGGTCAGGGTCAGGTTTAGGGTGAGTGTCAGGGTGAGGGTCAGGGTAAAGGTCAAGATCAGGGTCAGGGACAAGTTCAAGGTCAAGCACAGGGTGAGGGTCAGGGTCAAGGTCAAGGTCAGGGTCAAGCTCAAAGTCAAGGTCAGGGTCAGGGTCAAGGTCAAGTTCAGGGTCAGGGTCAAGGTGAAGGTTATTGTCAGAGTCCGTGTCAGGTTTAAGGTGAGGGTCAGCGTGAGGGTCAAGGTCAAGGTCAATGTCAGGGTCAGGGTCAGGGTCATTGACAGGGTGAGGTTCAAGGCCAAGGTCCGGGTCAGGGTCAGGTTCAGTTTTAGGGTGAGGGTCAGGGTCAAGGTCAGGGTCAGGGTCAGGGTTAGGTTTAGGGTGAGGGTCAGGGTCAGGGTCAGGGTCAAGGGCAAGGTAAGGGTCAGGCTCAAGGTCAAGGTCAGGGGCAGGGACAAGTTCAAGGTCAAGCTCAGGGTGCGGGTCAGGGTCAAGGTCAAGGTCAAGGTGAGGTTCAATGTCAAGGTCAAGGTCAGGGTCAGGGTCAAGGTCAAGTTCTGGGTCAGGGTCAAGGTCAAGGTCATTGTCAGAGTCAGTGTCAAGTTTAGGGTGAGGGTCAGGGTCAGGGTCAAGGTCAAGGCCAAGGTCCGGGTCAGTGTCAGGGTCAGGTTCAGTTTCAGGGTGAGGGTCAGGGTCAAGGTCAAGGTCAAGGTCAAAGTCAAAGTCAAGGTCAAGGTCAAATTGAGGGATAGTGTCAGTGTCCAGGTCAGGGTCAGGGTTAGGTTCAGGTTCAAGTTCAGGGTCATGGTCAGGGTCAGACTTAGGGTCAAGGTCAAGATCATGGTCCGGGTCAAGGTCAATGTCAGGGTCAGGGACAAGGTCAAGGTCAAGGTCAGGTTCAGGGTCAGGTTGAGGGTCAGGGTCAAGGTCAAGGTCAAGGTCAGGGTCAATGTCAGGGACAGGGTCAGGGTCAGGGTCAGACTTTGGGTCAGGGTGAATATCAAGGTCAGGGTCAACGTCAAGGTCAGGGTCAGGATCAGGGTGAATGTCAGTGTCAGGGTCAAGGTCAAGTTCAGGGTCAGGGTCAAGGTCAAGGTCATTGTCAGAGTCAGTGTCAGGTTTAGGGTGAGGGTCAGCGTCAGGGTCAAGGTCAGGGTCAGGGTCAGGGTCAGGGTCATTGTCAGGGTGAGGGTCAAGGCCAAGGGCCGGGTCAGGGTCAGGGTCAGGGTCAAGGTCATTGTCAGAGTCAGTGTCAGGTCTAGGGTAAGGGTCAGCGTCAGGGTCAAGGTCAAGGTCAAGGTCAGGGTCAGGGTCATTGTCAGGGTGAGGGTCAAGGCCAAGGGCCGGGTCAGGGTCAGGGTCAGGGTCAGTTTTAGGGTGAGGGTCAGGGGCAATTTTAGGGTCAGGGTTAGGTTTAGGGTGAGTGTCAGGGTGAGGGTCAGGGTCAAGATCAAGTTCAAGGTCAGGGTCATGTTCAAGTTCAAGGTCAGGGTCAGGGTCAGGGTCAGGGTGATGGTCAGGGTCAAGTTCAAGGTCAAGTTCAGGGTCAATGTCAATGTCAAGGTCAGGGTCAGGGTCAGGGTCAGGGTAAGGGTCAGGGTCAAGGTCAAGGTAAGGGTCAGGGTCAAGGTCAAGGTCAAGGTCAGGGTCAGGGTCATGGTCATTGTCAAGTTCAGTGTCAGGGTCAGTTTTAGTGTGAGGTTCAAGGTCAAGGTCAGGGTCAGGGTCAGGGTCAAGGTCAAGTTCAAGGTCAAGGTCAAGGTCAATGTCACGGTCAGGGCAGGTTTAGGTTTAGGGACAGTGTCAGGGTCAGGGTTAGTTTCAGGGTTAAGGTCAGGGTCAGGGCTAAGGTCTCGTTCAGTGTCATGGTCACGGTCAGACTTCGGGTCAGGGTCAAGGTCAGGGTCAAGGTCAATGTCAGGGTCAAAGTCAGGTTCAGGGTTAGGTTCAGGGTCAGGCTGAGGATTATGGTGAGGGTCAGGGTCAGGGTCAGCATTAGGATCAGGTTTAGGGTCAGGTCAGGGTGAGGGTCAGGCGCCGGGTCAGGGTCAGGGTCATGGTAAGACTTAAAGTCAGGGTCAAGGTCAGGGTCAAGGTCCAGGTCAAGCTCAGTGTCAAGGTCAAGGTCAGGGTCAGGGTGAAGATCAAGGTCAAGTTAATGGTCATTGTCAAGATCCAGGTCAGGGTAAGGGTCAGGGTCAGGGTCACGTTCAAGGTCAAGGTCAAGGTCAAGGTCAGGGTCACGGTCAAGGTCAAGGTCAGGGTCAGCGTCAGGGTCAGGTTTAGTGTGAGGGGCAGGGTGAGGGTCAGGATCAAGGTGAAGGTCAAGGTCAGGGACAAGGTCAAGGTCAAGATGAGGGATAGTGTCAGTGTCCCGTTCAGGGTCAGGGTTAGGTTCAGGTTCAAGGTCAGGGTCATGGTCAGGGTCAGGGTCAGACTTAGGGTCAAGGTCAAGGTCAAGGTCAGGGTCAAGGTCAAGGTCAGGGTAAGGGACAAGGTCAAGGTCAAGGTCATGGTCAGGGTCAGGGTCAGGGTCAAGATCAAGATGAAGGGCAGGGTCAGCGTCTTGGTCAGAGTCAGGTCAGGTGCAGGAGCAGTGTCAGGGTCAGGGTCAAGGTCAAGATCAGGGTCAGGGTCAGGGTCAGGGTTAGGTTTAGGGTGAGGGTCAAGACAAAGGTCAGGGTCATGGTCAGGGTCAGGGTCAGACTTAGGGTCAAGGTCAAGGTCAAGGTCAGGGTCAAGGTCAAGGTCAGGGTAAGGGACAAGGTCAAGGTCAAGGTCAAGGTCAGGGTCAGGGTCAAGGTCAAGGTCAGGGTCAGGGTCAAGGTCAAGTTCAGGTTCAGGGTCAAGGTCAAGGTGATTGTCAGAGTCAGTGTCAGATTTAGGGTGAGGGTCAGCATCAGGGTCAAGGCCAAGGTCCGGGTCAGGGTCAGGGTCAGTTTTAGGGTGAGGTTCAGGGTCAAGGTCAGGGTGAGGGTCAGGGTCAAGGTCACGTTCAGTGTCACGGTCACGGTCAGACTTCGGGTCAGGGTCAAGGTCAGGGTCAAGGTCAATGTCAGGGTCAAAGTCAGGTTCAGGGTTAGGTTCAGGGTCAGGCTGAGGATTATGGTGAGGGTCAGGGTCAGGGTCAGCATTAGGATCAGGGTTAGGGTCAGGTCAGGGTGAGGGTCAGGTGCCGGGTCAGTTTCAGGGTCACGGTAAGACTTAAAGTCAGGGTCAAGGTCAGGGTCAAGGTCCAGGTCAAGCTCAGTGTCAAGGTCAAGGTCAGGGTCAGGGTCAAGGTCAGGGTCAGGGTCAAGTTCAAGGTCAAGCTCAGGGTGAGGGTCAGGTCAAGGTCAAGGTCAAGGTCAGGGTCAGGGTTAGGTTTAGGGTGAGGGTGAGGTTCAGGTTCAGGGTCAGGGTCAGATTTAGGCTGAGGGTCAGGGTCAGGGTCAAGGTCAAATTAAAGTTCAAGTTCAAGGTAAGGGTCAGGCTCAAGTTCAAGGTCAGGGTCAGGGTCAAGGTCAAGGTCAGGGTCAGGGTCAGGTTTAGGGTTAGGGTCAGTGTCAGGGTCAGGGTCAGTTTCAGGGTCAAGGTCAGGGTCAGGGTCAGGGTCAAGGTCACGTTCAGTGTCACGGTCAGACTTAGGGTCAGGGTCAAGATCAGGGACAAGGTCAATGTCAGGGTCAAAGTCAGGTTCAGGGTCAGGCTGACGATTATGGTGAGGGTCAGGGTTAGGGTCAGGGTCAGCATTAGGACCAGGGTTAGGATTAGGTCAGGGTCACGGTCAGGGTGAGGGTCCGGTGCCGGGTCAGGGTCAGGATCACGGTAAGGCATAAAGTCAGGGTCAGGGTCAGGGTAAGGGTCAGGGTCAGGGTCAAGTTCAAGGTCAAGGTCAAGGTCAGGGTCATGGTCAAGGTCAAGGCCAGGGTCAGCGTCAGGGTCAGGTTTAGTGTGAGGGGCAGGGTTAGGTTCAGGTTCAAGGTCAGGGTCATGGTCAGGGTAAGGGTCAGGTTCAAGTTCAAGGTCAGGGTCAGGGTCAGGTTTAGGGTGAGTGTCTGGTTGAGGGTCAGGGTCAAGGTCAAGGTCAGGGTCAGGGTCAGGTTTAGGGTGAGTGTCAGGTTGAGGGTCAGGGTCAAGGTCAAGGTCAGGGTCAGGGTCAGGGTCAAGGTCAAGGTCAAGGTGAGGGGTAGGGTCAAGGTCAAGGTCAAGGTGAGGGGTAGGGTCAGCGTCTTGGTCAGGGTCAGGTCAGGTGCAGGGTCAGGGTCAGGGTCAGGGTCAAGGTCAAGGTAGAGTGAGGGTCAAGGTCAAGTTCAAGTGCAGGGTCAATGTCAAGGTTAATGTCAGGGTCAGGGTCAAGGTCAAGGTAAGGGTCAGGATCAAGGTCAAGGTCAGGTTCAGTATAAGGGTCAGGATCAGGGTGAGGGTGAGGGTGAGGGTCAGGGTCAAGATCAAGGTCAGGGTCAGGTTCAAGTTCAAGGTCAGGGTCAGGGTCAGGTTTAGGGTGAGTGTCAGGGTGAGGGTCAGGGTAAAGGTCAAGATCAGGGTCAGGGACAAGTTCAAGGTCAAGCACAGGGTGAGGGTCAGGGTCAAGGTCAAGGTCAGGGTCAAGCTCAAAGTCAAGGTCAGGGTCAGGGTCAAGGTCAAGTTCAGGGTCAGGGTCAAGGTGAAGGTTATTGTCAGAGTCCGTGTCAGGTTTAAGGTGAGGGTCAGCGTGAGGGTCAAGGTCAAGGTCAATGTCAGGGTCAGGGTCAGGGTCATTGACAGGGTGAGGTTCAAGGCCAAGGTCCGGGTCAGGGTCAGGTTCAGTTTTAGGGTGAGGGTCAGGGTCAAGGTCAGGGTCAGGGTCAGGGTTAGGTTTAGGGTGAGGGTCAGGGTCAGGGTCAGGGTCAAGGGCAAGGTAAGGGTCAGGCTCAAGGTCAAGGTCAGGGGCAGGGACAAGTTCAAGGTCAAGCTCAGGGTGCGGGTCAGGGTCAAGGTCAAGGTCAAGGTGAGGTTCAATGTCAAGGTCAAGGTCAGGGTCAGGGTCAAGGTCAAGTTCTGGGTCAGGGTCAAGGTCAAGGTCATTGTCAGAGTCAGTGTCAAGTTTAGGGTGAGGGTCAGGGTCAGGGTCAAGGTCAAGGCCAAGGTCCGGGTCAGTGTCAGGGTCAGGTTCAGTTTCAGGGTGAGGGTCAGGGTCAAGGTCAGGGTCAGGGTCAGGGTCAAGGTCAAGGTCAAGGTCAAGGTCAAAGTCAAGTTCAAGGTCAAATTGAGGGATAGTGTCAGTGTCCAGGTCAGGGTCAGGGTTAGGTTCAGGTTCAAGTTCAGGGTCATGGTCAGGGTCAGACTTAGGGTCAAGGTCAAGATCATGGTCTGGGTCAAGGTCAATGTCAGGGTCAGGGACAAGGTCAAGGTCAAGGTCAGGTTCAGGGTCAGGTTGAGGGTCAGGGTCAAGGTCAAGGTCAAGGTCAGGGTCAATGTCAGGGACAGGGTCAGGGTCAGGGTCAGACTTTGGGTCAGGGTGAATATCAAGGTCAGGGTCAACGTCAAGGTCAGGGTCAGGATCAGGGTGAATGTCAGTGTCAGGGTCAAGGTCAAGTTCAGGGTCAGGGTCAAGGTCAAGGTCATTGTCAGAGTCAGTGTCAGGTTTAGGGTAAGGGTCAGCGTCAGGGTCAAGGTCAAGGTCAAGGTCAGGGTCAGGGTCATTGTCAGGGTGAGGGTCAAGGCCAAGGGCCGGGTCAGGGTCAGGGTCAGGGTCAGTTTTAGGGTGAGGGTCAGGGGCAATTTTAGGGTCAGGGTTAGGTTTAGGGTGAGTGTCAGGGTGAGGGTCAGGGTCAAGATCAAGTTCAAGGTCAGGGTCATGTTCAAGTTCAAGGTCAGGGTCAGGGTCAGGGTCAGGGTGATGGTCAGGGTCAAGTTCAAGGTCAAGTTCAGGGTCAATGTCAATGTCAAGGTCAGGGTCAGGGTCAGGGTCAGGGTCAAGGTCAAGGTAAGGGTCAGGGTCAAGGTCAATGTCATTGTCAGAGTAAGTGTCAGGTTTAGGGTGAGGGTCAACGTCAGGGTCAAGGTCAAGGTCAAGGTCAGGGTCAGGGTCATGGTCATTGTCAAGTTCAGTGTCAGGGTCAGTTTTAGTGTGAGGTTCAAGGTCAAGGTCAGGGTCAGGGTCAGGGTCAAGGTCAAGTTCAAGGTCAAGGTCAAGGTCAAGGTCACGGTCAGGGCAGGTTTAGGTTTAGGGACAGTGTCAGGGTCAGGGTTAGTTTCAGGGTTAAGGTCAGGGTCAGGGCTAAGGTCTCGTTCAGTGTCATGGTCACGGTCAGACTTCGGGTCAGGGTCAAGGTCAGGGTCAAGGTCAATGTCAGGGTCAAAGTCAGGTTCAGGGTTAGGTTCAGGGTCAGGCTGAGGATTATGGTGAGGGTCAGGGTCAGGGTCAGCATTAGGATCAGGTTTAGGGTCAGGTCAGGGTGAGGGTCAGGCGCCGGGTCAGGGTCAGGGTCATGGTAAGACTTAAAGTCAGGGTCAAGGTCAGGGTCAAGGTCCAGGTCAAGCTCAGTGTCAAGGTCAAGGTCAGGGTCAGGGTGAAGATCAAGGTCAAGTTAATGGTCATTGTCAAGATCCAGGTCAGGGTAAGGGTCAGGGTCAGGGTCACGTTCAAGGTCAAGGTCAAGGTCAAGGTCAGGGTCACGGTCAAGGTCAAGGTCAGGGTCAGCGTCAGGGTCAGGTTTAGTGTGAGGGGCAGGGTGAGGGTCAGGATCAAGGTGAAGGTCAAGGTCAGGGACAAGGTCAAGGTCAAGATGAGGGATAGTGTCAGTGTCCCGTTCAGGGTCAGGGTTAGGTTCAGGTTCAAGGTCAGGGTCATGGTCAGGGTCAGGGTCAGACTTAGGGTCAAGGTCAAGGTCAAGGTCAGGGTCAAGGTCAAGGTCAGGGTAAGGGACAAGGTCAAGGTCAAGGTCATGGTCAGGGTCAGGGTCAGGGTCAAGATCAAGATGAAGGGCAGGGTCAGCGTCTTGGTCAGAGTCAGGTCAGGTGCAGGAGCAGTGTCAGGGTCAGGGTCAAGGTCAAGATCAGGGTCAGGGTCAGGGTCAGGGTTAGGTTTAGGGTGAGGGTCAAGACAAAGGTCAGGGTCATGGTCAGGGTCAGGGTCAGACTTAGGGTCAAGGTCAAGGTCAAGGTCAGGGTCAAGGTCAAGGTCAGGGTAAGGGACAAGGTCAAGGTCAAGGTCAAGGTCAGGGTCAATGTCAAGTTCAAGGTCAGGGTCAGGGTCAAGGTCAAGTTCAGGGTCAGGGTCAAGGTCAAGGTCATTGTCAGAGTCAGTGTCAGATTTAGGGTGAGGGTCAGCATCAGGGTCAAGGTCAAGGTCAGGGTCAGGGTAAGGGTCATTGTCAAGTTCAGTGTCAGGGTCATTGTCAGGGTGAGGGTCAAGGCCAAGGTCCGAGTCAGGGTCAGGGTCAGTTTTAGGGTGAGGTTCAGGGTCAAGGTCAGGGTCAGGGTCAGGGTCAAGGTCACGTTCAGTGTCACGGTCACGGTCAGACTTCGGGTCAGGGTCAAGGTCAGGGTCAAGGTCAATGTCAGGGTCAAAGTCAGGTTCAGGGTTAGGTTCAGGGTCAGGCTGAGGATTATGGTGAGGGTCAGGGTCAGGGTCAGCATTAGGATCAGGGTTAGGGTCAGGTCAGGGTGAGGGTCAGGTGCCGGGTCAGTTTCAGGGTCACGGTAAGACTTAAAGTCAGGGTCAAGGTCAGGGTCAAGGTCCAGGTCAAGCTCAGTGTCAAGGTCAAGGTCAGGGTCAGGGTCAGGGACAAGGTCAAGGTCAAGGTCAGGTTCAGGGTCAGGTTGAGGGTCAGGGTCAAGGTCAAGGTCAAGGTCAGGGTCAATGTCAGGGACAGGGTCAGGGTCAGGGTCAGACTTTGGGTCAGGGTGAATATCAAGGTCAGGGTCAACGTCAAGGTCAGGGTCAGGATCAGGGTGAATGTCAGTGTCAGGGTCAAGGTCAAGTTCAGGGTCAGGGTCAAGGTCAAGGTCATTGTCAGAGTCAGTGTCAGGTTTAGGGTAAGGGTCAGCGTCAGGGTCAAGGTCAAGGTCAAGGTCAGGGTCAGGGTCATTGTCAGGGTGAGGGTCAAGGCCAAGGGCCGGGTCAGGGTCAGGGTCAGGGTCAGTTTTAGGGTGAGGGTCAGGGGCAATTTTAGGGTCAGGGTTAGGTTTAGGGTGAGTGTCAGGGTGAGGGTCAGGGTCAAGATCAAGTTCAAGGTCAGGGTCATGTTCAAGTTCAAGGTCAGGGTCAGGGTCAGGGTCAGGGTGATGGTCAGGGTCAAGTTCAAGGTCAAGTTCAGGGTCAATGTCAATGTCAAGGTCAGGGTCAGGGTCAGGGTCAGGGTCAAGGTCAAGGTAAGGGTCAGGGTCAAGGTCAATGTCATTGTCAGAGTCAGTGTCAGGTTTAGGGTGAGGGTCAACGTCAGGGTCAAGGTCAAGGTCAAGGTCAGGGTCAGGGTCAGGGTCATTGTCAAGTTCAGTGTCAGGGTCAGTTTTAGGGTGAGGTTCAAGGTCAAGGTCAGGGTCAGGGTCAGGGTCAAGGTCAAGTTCAAGGTCAAGGTCAAGGTCAAGGTCACGGTCAGGGCAGGTTTAGGTTTAGGGACAGTGTCAGGGTCAGGGTTAGTTTCAGGGTTAAGGTCAGGGTCAGGGCTAAGGTCTCGTTCAGTGTCATGGTCACGGTCAGACTTCGGGTCAGGGTCAAGGTCAGGGTCAAGGTCAATGTCAGGGTCAAAGTCAGGTTCAGGGTCAGGCTGAGGATTATGGTGAGGGTCAGGGTCAGGGTCAGCATTAGGATCAGGTTTAGGGTCAGGTCAGGGTGAGGGTCAGGCGCCGGGTCAGGGTCAGGGTCATGGTAAGACTTAAAGTCAGGGTCAAGGTCAGGGTCAAGGTCCAGGTCAAGCTCAGTGTCAAGGTCAAGGTCAGGGTCAGGGTGAAGATCAAGGTCAAGTTAATGGTCATTGTCAAGATCCAGGTCAGGGTAAGGGTCAGGGTCAGGGTCACGTTCAAGGTCAAGGTCAAGGTCAAGGTCAGGGTCACGGTCAAGGTCAAGGTCAGGGTCAGCGTCAGGGTCAGGTTTAGTGTGAGGGGCAGGGTGAGGGTCAGGATCAAGGTGAAGGTCAAGGTCAGGGACAAGGTCAAGGTCAAGATGAGGGATAGTGTCAGTGTCCCGTTCAGGGTCAGGGTTAGGTTCAGGTTCAAGGTCAGGGTCATGGTCAGGGTCAGGGTCAGACTTAGGGTCAAGGTCAAGGTCAAGGTCAGGGTCAAGGTCAAGGTCAGGGTAAGGGACAAGGTCAAGGTCAAGGTCATGGTCAGGGTCAGGGTCAGGGTCAAGATCAAGATGAAGGGCAGGGTCAGCGTCTTGGTCAGAGTCAGGTCAGGTGCAGGAGCAGTGTCAGGGTCAGGGTCAAGGTCAAGATCAGGGTCAGGGTCAGGGTCAGGGTTAGGTTTAGGGTGAGGGTCAAGACAAAGGTCAGGGTCATGGTCAGGGTCAGGGTCAGACTTAGGGTCAAGGTCAAGGTCAAGGTCAGGGTCAAGGTCAAGGTCAGGGTAAGGGACAAGGTCAAGGTCAAGGTCAAGGTCAGGGTCAATGTCAAGTTCAAGGTCAGGGTCAGGGTCAAGGTCAAGTTCAGGGTCAGGGTCAAGGTCAAGGTCATTGTCAGAGTCAGTGTCAGATTTAGGGTGAGGGTCAGCATCAGGGTCAAGGTCAAGGTCAGGGTCAGGGTAAGGGTCATTGTCAAGTTCAGTGTCAGGGTCATTGTCAGGGTGAGGGTCAAGGCCAAGGTCCGAGTCAGGGTCAGGGTCAGTTTTAGGGTGAGGTTCAGGGTCAAGGTCAGGGTCAGGGTCAGGGTCAAGGTCACGTTCAGTGTCACGGTCACGGTCAGACTTCGGGTCAGGGTCAAGGTCAGGGTCAAGGTCAATGTCAGGGTCAAAGTCAGGTTCAGGGTTAGGTTCAGGGTCAGGCTGAGGATTATGGTGAGGGTCAGGGTCAGGGTCAGCATTAGGATCAGGGTTAGGGTCAGGTCAGGGTGAGGGTCAGGTGCCGGGTCAGTTTCAGGGTCACGGTAAGACTTAAAGTCAGGGTCAAGGTCAGGGTCAAGGTCCAGGTCAAGCTCAGTGTCAAGGTCAAGGTCAGGGTCAGGGTCAGGGACAAGGTCAAGGTCAAGGTCAGGTTCAGGGTCAGGTTGAGGGTCAGGGTCAAGGTCAAGGTCAAGGTCAGGGTCAATGTCAGGGACAGGGTCAGGGTCAGGGTCAGACTTTGGGTCAGGGTGAATATCAAGGTCAGGGTCAACGTCAAGGTCAGGGTCAGGATCAGGGTGAATGTCAGTGTCAGGGTCAAGGTCAAGTTCAGGGTCAGGGTCAAGGTCAAGGTCATTGTCAGAGTCAGTGTCAGGTTTAGGGTAAGGGTCAGCGTCAGGGTCAAGGTCAAGGTCAAGGTCAGGGTCAGGGTCATTGTCAGGGTGAGGGTCAAGGCCAAGGGCCGGGTCAGGGTCAGGGTCAGGGTCAGTTTTAGGGTGAGGGTCAGGGGCAATTTTAGGGTCAGGGTTAGGTTTAGGGTGAGTGTCAGGGTGAGGGTCAGGGTCAAGATCAAGTTCAAGGTCAGGGTCATGTTCAAGTTCAAGGTCAGGGTCAGGGTCAGGGTCAGGGTGATGGTCAGGGTCAAGTTCAAGGTCAAGTTCAGGGTCAATGTCAATGTCAAGGTCAGGGTCAGGGTCAGGGTCAGGGTCAAGGTCAAGGTAAGGGTCAGGGTCAAGGTCAATGTCATTGTCAGAGTCAGTGTCAGGTTTAGGGTGAGGGTCAACGTCAGGGTCAAGGTCAAGGTCAAGGTCAGGGTCAGGGTCATGGTCATTGTCAAGTTCAGTGTCAGGGTCAGTTTTAGGGTGAGGTTCAAGGTCAAGGTCAGGGTCAGGGTCAGGGTCAAGGTCAAGTTCAAGGTCAAGGTCAAGGTCAAGGTCACGGTCAGGGCAGGTTTAGGTTTAGGGACAGTGTCAGGGTCAGGGTTAGTTTCAGGGTTAAGGTCAGGGTCAGGGCTAAGGTCTCGTTCAGTGTCATGGTCACGGTCAGACTTCGGGTCAGGGTCAAGGTCAGGGTCAAGGTCAATGTCAGGGTCAAAGTCAGGTTCAGGGTCAGGCTGAGGATTATGGTGAGGGTCAGGGTCAGGGTCAGCATTAGGATCAGGTTTAGGGTCAGGTCAGGGTGAGGGTCAGGCGCCGGGTCAGGGTCAGGGTCATGGTAAGACTTAAAGTCAGGGTCAAGGTCAGGGTCAAGGTCCAGGTCAAGCTCAGTGTCAAGGTCAAGGTCAGGGTCAGGGTGAAGATCAAGGTCAAGTTAATGGTCATTGTCAAGATCCAGGTCAGGGTAAGGGTCAGGGTCAGGGTCACGTTCAAGGTCAAGGTCAAGGTCAAGGTCAGGGTCACGGTCAAGGTCAAGGTCAGGGTCAGCGTCAGGGTCAGGTTTAGTGTGAGGGGCAGGGTGAGGGTCAGGATCAAGGTGAAGGTCAAGGTCAGGGACAAGGTCAAGGTCAAGATGAGGGATAGTGTCAGTGTCCCGTTCAGGGTCAGGGTTAGGTTCAGGTTCAAGGTCAGGGTCATGGTCAGGGTCAGGGTCAGACTTAGGGTCAAGGTCAAGGTCAAGGTCAGGGTCAAGGTCAAGGTCAGGGTAAGGGACAAGGTCAAGGTCAAGGTCATGGTCAGGGTCAGGGTCAGGGTCAAGATCAAGATGAAGGGCAGGGTCAGCGTCTTGGTCAGAGTCAGGTCAGGTGCAGGAGCAGTGTCAGGGTCAGGGTCAAGGTCAAGATCAGGGTCAGGGTCAGGGTCAGGGTTAGGTTTAGGGTGAGGGTCAAGACAAAGGTCAGGGTCATGGTCAGGGTCAGGGTCAGACTTAGGGTCAAGGTCAAGGTCAAGGTCAGGGTCAAGGTCAAGGTCAGGGTAAGGGACAAGGTCAAGGTCAAGGTCAAGGTCAGGGTCAATGTCAAGTTCAAGGTCAGGGTCAGGGTCAAGGTCAAGTTCAGGGTCAGGGTCAAGGTCAAGGTCATTGTCAGAGTCAGTGTCAGATTTAGGGTGAGGGTCAGCATCAGGGTCAAGGTCAAGGTCAGGGTCAGGGTAAGGGTCATTGTCAAGTTCAGTGTCAGGGTCATTGTCAGGGTGAGGGTCAAGGCCAAGGTCCGAGTCAGGGTCAGGGTCAGTTTTAGGGTGAGGTTCAGGGTCAAGGTCAGGGTCAGGGTCAGGGTCAAGGTCACGTTCAGTGTCACGGTCACGGTCAGACTTCGGGTCAGGGTCAAGGTCAGGGTCAAGGTCAATGTCAGGGTCAAAGTCAGGTTCAGGGTTAGGTTCAGGGTCAGGCTGAGGATTATGGTGAGGGTCAGGGTCAGGGTCAGCATTAGGATCAGGGTTAGGGTCAGGTCAGGGTGAGGGTCAGGTGCCGGGTCAGGGTCAGGGTCACGGTAAGACTTAAAGTCAGGGTCAAGGTCAGGGTCAAGGTCCAGGTCAAGCTCAGTGTCAAGGTCAAGGTCAGGGTCAGGGTCAAGGTCAGGGTCAGGGTCAAGTTCAAGGTCAAGCTCAGGGTGAGGGTCAGGTCAAGGTCAAGGTCAAGGTCAGGGTCAGGGTTAGGTTTAGGGTGAGGGTGAGGTTCAGGTTCAGGGTCAGGGTCAGATTTAGGCTGAGGGTCAGGGTCAGGGTCAGATTTAGGCTGAGGGTCAGGGTCAGGGTCAAGGTCAAATTAAAGTTCAAGTTCAAGGTAAGGGTCAGGCTCAAGTTCAAGGTCAGGGTCAGGGTCAAGGTCAAGGTCAGGGTCAGGGTCAGGTTTAGGGTTAGGGTCAGTGTCAGGGTCAGGGTCAGTTTCAGGGTCAAGGTCAGGGTCAGGGTCAGGGTCAAGGTCACGTTCAGTGTCACGGTCAGACTTAGGGTCAGGGTCAAGATCAGGGACAAGGTCAATGTCAGGGTCAAAGTCAGGTTCAGGGTCAGGCTGACGATTATGGTGAGGGTCAGGGTTAGGGTCAGGGTCAGCATTAGGACCAGGGTTAGGATTAGGTCAGGGTCACGGTCAGGGTGAGGGTCCGGTGCCGGGTCAGGGTCAGGATCACGGTAAGGCATAAAGTCAGGGTCAGGGTCAGGGTAAGGGTCAGGGTCAGGGTCAAGTTCAAGGTCAAGGTCAAGGTCAGGGTCATGGTCAAGGTCAAGGCCAGGGTCAGCGTCAGGGTCAGGTTTAGTGTGAGGGGCAGGGTTAGGTTCAGGTTCAAGGTCAGGGTCATGGTCAGGGTAAGGGTCAGGTTCAAGTTCAAGGTCAGGGTCAGGGTCAGGTTTAGGGTGAGTGTCTGGTTGAGGGTCAGGGTCAAGGTCAAGGTCAGGGTCAGGGTCAGGTTTAGGGTGAGTGTCAGGTTGAGGGTCAGGGTCAAGGTCAAGGTCAGGGTCAGGGTCAAGGTCAAGGTCAAGGTCAAGGTGAGGGGTAGGGTCAAGGTCAAGGTCAAGGTGAGGGGTAGGGTCAGCGTCTTGGTCAGGGTCAGGTCAGGTGCAGGGTCAGGGTCAGGGTCAAGGTCAAGGTGGAGTGAGGGTCAAGGTCAAGTTCAAGTGCAGGGTCAATGTCAAGGTTAATGTCAGGGTCAGGGTCAAGGTCAAGGTAAGGGTCAGGGTCAAGGTCAAGGTCAGGGTCAGGGTCAAGATCAAGGTCAGGTTCAGTATAAGGGTCAGGATCAGGGTGAGGGTGAGGGTGAGGGTCAGGGTCAAGATCAAGGTCAGGGTCAGGTTCAAGTTCAAGGTCAGGGTCAGGGTCAGGTTTAGGGTGAGTGTCAGGGTGAGGGTCAGGGTAAAGGTCAAGATCAGGGTCAGGGACAAGTTCAAGGTCAAGCACAGGGTGAGGGTCAGGGTCAAGGTCAAGGTCAGGGTCAAGCTCAAAGTCAAGGTCAGGGTCAGGGTCAAGGTCAAGTTCAGGGTCAGGGTCAAGGTGAAGGTTATTGTCAGAGTCCGTATCAGGTTTAAGGTGAGGGTCAGCGTGAGGGTCAAGGTCAAGGTCAATGTCAGGGTCAGGGTCAGGGTCATTGACAGGGTGAGGTTCAAGGCCAAGGTCCGGGTCAGGGTCAGGTTCAGTTTTAGGGTGAGGGTCAGGATCAGGGTCAGGGTCAAGGGCAAGGTAAGGGTCAGGCTCAAGGTCAAGGTCAGGGGCAGGGACAAGTTCAAGGTCAAGCTCAGGGTGCGGGTCAGGGTCAAGGTCAAGGTCAAGGTGAGGTTCAATGTCAAGGTCAAGGTCAGGGTCAGGGTCAAGGTCAAGTTCTGGGTCAGGGTCAAGGTCAAGGTCATTGTCAGAGTCAGTGTCAAGTTTAGGGTGAGGGTCAGGGTCAGGGTCAAGGTCAAGGCCAAGGTCCGGGTCAGTGTCAGGGTCAGGTTCAGTTTCAGGGTGAGGGTCAGGGTCAAGGTCAGGGTGAGGGTCAGGGTCAAGGTCAGGGTCAGGGTCAGGGTCAAGGTCAAGGTCAAGGTCAAGGTCAAAGTCAAGGTCAAGGTCCAATTGAGGGATAGTGTCAGTGTCCAGGTCAGGGTCAGGGTTAGGTTCAGGTTCAAGTTCAGGGTCATGGTCAGGGTCAGACTTAGGGTCAAGGTCAAGATCATGGTCCGGGTCAAGGTCAATGTCAGGGTCAGGGACAAGGTCAAGGTCAAGGTCAGGTTCAGGGTCAGGTTGAGGGTCAGGGTCAAGGTCAAGGTCAAGGTCAGGGTCAATGTCAGGGACAGGGTCAGGGTCAGGGTCAGACTTTGGGTCAGGGTGAATATCAAGGTCAGGGTCAACGTCAAGGTCAGGGTCAGGATCAGGGTGAATGTCAGTGTCAGGGTCAAGGTCAAGTTCAGGGTCACGGTCAAGGTCAAGGTCAGGGTCAGCGTCAGGGTCAGGTTTAGTGTGAGGGGCAGGGTGAGGGTCAGGATCAAGGTGAAGGTCAAGGTCAGGGACAAGGTCAAGGTCAAGATGAGGGATAGTGTCAGTGTCCCGTTCAGGGTCAGGGTTAGGTTCAGGTTCAAGGTCAGGGTCATGGTCAGGGTCAGGGTCAGACTTAGGGTCAAGGTCAAGGTCAAGGTCAGGGTCAAGGTCAAGGTCAGGGTAAGGGACAAGGTCAAGGTCAAGGTCATGGTCAGGGTCAGGGTCAGGGTCAAGATCAAGATGAAGGGCAGGGTCAGCGTCTTGGTCAGAGTCAGGTCAGGTGCAGGAGCAGTGTCAGGGTCAGGGTCAAGGTCAAGATCAGGGTCAGGGTCAGGGTCAGGGTTAGGTTTAGGGTGAGGGTCAAGACAAAGGTCAGGGTCATGGTCAGGTTCAGGGTCAGACTTAGGGTCAAGGTCAAGGTCAAGGTCAGGGTCAAGGTCAAGGTCAGGGTAAGGGACAAGGTCAAGGTCAAGGTCAAGGTCAGGGTCAATGTCAAGGTCAAGGTCAGGGTCAGGGTCAGGGTCAAGGTCAAGTTCAGGGTCAGGGTCAAGGTCAAGGTCATTGTCAGAGTCAGTGTCAGATTTAGGGTGAGGGTCAGCATCAGGGTCAAGGTCAAGGTCAGGGTCAGGGTCAAGGTGATTGTCAGAGTCAGTGTCAGATTTAGGGTGAGGGTCAGCATCAGGGTCAAGGCCAAGGTCCGGGTCAGGGTCAGGGTCAGTTTTAGGGTGAGGTTCAGGGTCAAGGTCAGGGTCAGGGTCAGGGTCAAGGTCACGTTCAGTGTCACGGTCACGGTCAGACTTCGGGTCAGGGTCAAGGTCAGGGTCAAGGTCAATGTCAGGGTCAAAGTCAGGTTCAGGGTTAGGTTCAGGGTCAGGCTGAGGATTATGGTGAGGGTCAGGGTCAGGGTCAGCATTAGGATCAGGGTTAGGGTCAGGTCAGGGTGAGGGTCAGGTGCCGGGTCAGTTTCAGGGTCACGGTAAGACTTAAAGTCAGGGTCAAGGTCAGGGTCAAGGTCCAGGTCAAGCTCAGTGTCAAGGTCAAGGTCAGGGTCAGGGTCAAGGTCAGGGTCAGGGTCAAGTTCAAGGTCAAGCTCAGGGTGAGGGTCAGGTCAAGGTCAAGGTCAAGGTCAGGGTCAGGGTTAGGTTTAGGGTGAGGGTGAGGTTCAGGTTCAGGGTCAGGGTCAGATTTAGGCTGAGGGTCAGGGTCAGGGTCAAGGTCAAATTAAAGTTCAAGTTCAAGGTAAGGGTCAGGCTCAAGTTCAAGGTCAGGGTCAGGGTCAAGGTCAAGGTCAGGGTCAGGGTCAGGTTTAGGGTTAGGGTCAGTGTCAGGGTCAGGGTCAGGTTTAGGGTTAGGGTCAGTGTCAGGGTCAGGGTCAGTTTCAGGGTCAAGGTCAGGGTCAGGGTCAGGGTCAAGGTCACGTTCAGTGTCAGGGTCATTGTCAGGGTGAGGGTCAAGGCCAAGGTCCGAGTCAGGGTCAGGGTCAGTTTTAGGGTGAGGTTCAGGGTCAAGGTCAGGGTCAAGGTCAAGGTCAGGGTAAGGGACAAGGTCAAGGTCAAGGTCATGGTCAGGGTCAGGGTCAGGGTCAAGATCAAGATGAAGGGCAGGGTCAGCGTCTTGGTCAGAGTCAGGTCAGGTGCAGGAGCAGTGTCAGGGTCAGGGTCAAGGTCAAGATCAGGGTCAGGGTCAGGGTCAGGGTTAGGTTTAGGGTGAGGGTCAAGACAAAGGTCAGGGTCATGGTCAGGGTCAGGGTCAGACTTAGGGTCAAGGTCAAGGTCAAGGTCAGGGTCAAGGTCAAGGTCAGGGTAAGGGACAAGGTCAAGGTCAAGGTCAAGGTCAGGGTCAATGTCAAGTTCAAGGTCAGGGTAAGGGTCAAGGTCAAGTTCAGGGTCAGGGTCAAGGTCAAGGTCATTGTCAGAGTCAGTGTCAGATTTAGGGTGACGGTCAGCATCAGGGTCAAGGTCAAGGTCAGGGTCAGGGTCAGGGTCATTGTCAAGTTCAGTGTCAGGGTCATTGTCAGGGTGAGGGTCAAGGCCAAGGTCCGGGTCAGGGTCAGGGTCAGTTTTAGGGTGAGGTTCAGGGTCAAGGTCAGGGTCAGGGTCAGGGTCAAGGTCACGTTCAGTGTCACGGTCACGGTCAGACTTCGGGTCAGGGTCAAGGTCAGGGTCAAGGTCAATGTCAGGGTCAAAGTCAGGTTCAGGGTTAGGTTCAGGGTCAGGCTGAGGATTATGGTGAGGGTCAGGGTCAGGGTCAGCATTAGGATCAGGGTTAGGGTCAGGTCAGGGTGAGGGTCAGGTGCCGGGTCAGTTTCAGGGTCACGGTAAGACTTAAAGTCAGGGTCAAGGTCAGGGTCAAGGTCCAGGTCAAGCTCAGTGTCAAGGTCAAGGTCAGGGTCAGGGTCAAGGTCAGGGTCAGGGTCAAGTTCAAGGTCAAGCTCAGGGTGAGGGTCAGGTCAAGGTCAAGGTCAAGGTCAGGGTCAGGGTTAGGTTTAGGGTGAGGGTGAGGTTCAGGTTCAGGGTCAGGGTCAGATTTAGGCTGAGGGTCAGGGTCAGGGTCAAGGTCAAATTAAAGTTCAAGTTCAAGGTAAGGGTCAGGCTCAAGTTCAAGGTCAGGGTCAGGGTCAAGGTCAAGGTCAGGGTCAGGGTCAGGTTTAGGGTTAGGGTCAGTGTCAGGGTCAGGGTCAGTTTCAGGGTCAAGGTCAGGGTCAGGGTCAGGGTCAAGGTCACGTTCAGTGTCACGGTCAGACTTAGGGTCAGGGTCAAGATCAGGGACAAGGTCAATGTCAGGGTCAAAGTCAGGTTCAGGGTCAGGCTGACGATTATGGTGAGGGTCAGGGTTAGGGTCAGGGTCAGCATTAGGACCAGGGTTAGGATTAGGTCAGGGTCACGGTCAGGGTGAGGGTCCGGTGCCGGGTCAGGGTCAGGATCACGGTAAGGCATAAAGTCAGGGTCAGGGTCAGGGTAAGGGTCAGGGTCAGGGTCAAGTTCAAGGTCAAGGTCAAGGTCAGGGTCATGGTCAAGGTCAAGGCCAGGGTCAGCGTCAGGGTCAGGTTTAGTGTGAGGGGCAGGGTTAGGTTCAGGTTCAAGGTCAGGGTCATGGTCAGGGTAAGGGTCAGGTTCAAGTTCAAGGTCAGGGTCAGGGTCAGGTTTAGGGTGAGTGTCTGGTTGAGGGTCAGGGTCAAGGTCAAGGTCAGGGTCAGGGTCAGGTTTAGGGTGAGTGTCAGGTTGAGGGTCAGGGTCAAGGTCAAGGTCAGGGTCAGGGTCAGGGTCAAGGTCAAGGTCAAGGTGAGGGGTAGGGTCAAGGTCAAGGTCAAGGTGAGGGGTAGGGTCAGCGTCTTGGTCAGGGTCAGGTCAGGTGCAGGGTCAGGGTCAGGGTCAGGGTCAAGGTCAAGGTAGAGTGAGGGTCAAGGTCAAGTTCAAGTGCAGGGTCAATGTCAAGGTTAATGTCAGGGTCAGGGTCAAGGTCAAGGTAAGGGTCAGGGTCAAGGTCAAGGTCAGGGTCAGGGTCAAGATCAAGGTCAGGTTCAGTATAAGGGTCAGGATCAGGGTGAGGGTGAGGGTCAGGGTCAAGATCAAGGTCAGGGTCAGGTTCAAGTTCAAGGTCAGGGTCAGGGTCAGGTTTAGGGTGAGTGTCAGGGTGAGGGTCAGGGTAAAGGTCAAGATCAGGGTCAGGGACAAGTTCAAGGTCAAGCACAGGGTGAGGGTCAGGGTCAAGGTCAAGGTCAGGGTCAAGCTCAAAGTCAAGGTCAGGGTCAGGGTCAAGGTCAAGTTCAGGGTCAGGGTCAAGGTGAAGGTTATTGTCAGAGTCCGTGTCAGGTTTAAGGTGAGGGTCAGCGTGAGGGTCAAGGTCAAGGTCAATGTCAGGGTCAGGGTCAGGGTCATTGACAGGGTGAGGTTCAAGGCCAAGGTCCGGGTCAGGGTCAGGTTCAGTTTTAGGGTGAGGGTCAGGGTCAAGGTCAGGGTCAGGGTCAGGGTTAGGTTTAGGGTGAGGGTCAGGGTCAGGGTCAGGGTCAAGGGCAAGGTAAGGGTCAGGCTCAAGGTCAAGGTCAGGGGCAGGGACAAGTTCAAGGTCAAGCTCAGGGTGCGGGTCAGGGTCAAGGTCAAGGTCAAGGTGAGGTTCAATGTCAAGGTCAAGGTCAGGGTCAGGGTCAAGGTCAAGTTCTGGGTCAGGGTCAAGGTCAAGGTCATTGTCAGAGTCAGTGTCAAGTTTAGGGTGAGGGTCAGGGTCAGGGTCAAGGTCAAGGCCAAGGTCCGGGTCAGTGTCAGGGTCAGGTTCAGTTTCAGGGTGAGGGTCAGGGTCAAGGTCAGGGTGAGGGTCAGGGTCAAGGTCAGGGTCAGGGTCAGGGTCAAGGTCAAGGTCAAGGTCAAGGTCAAAGTCAAGGTCAAGGTCCAATTGAGGGATAGTGTCAGTGTCCAGGTCAGGGTCAGGGTTAGGTTCAGGTTCAAGTTCAGGGTCATGGTCAGGGTCAGACTTAGGGTCAAGGTCAAGATCATGGTCCGGGTCAAGGTCAATGTCAGGGTCAGGGACAAGGTCAAGGTCAAGGTCAGGTTCAGGGTCAGGTTGAGGGTCAGGGTCAAGGTCAAGGTCAAGGTCAGGGTCAATGTCAGGGACAGGGTCAGGGTCAGGGTCAGACTTTGGGTCAGGGTGAATATCAAGGTCAGGGTCAACGTCAAGGTCAGGGTCAGGATCAGGGTGAATGTCAGTGTCAGGGTCAAGGTCAAGTTCAGGGTCAGGGTCAAGGTCAAGGTCATTGTCAGAGTCAGTGTCAGGTTTAGGGTAAGGGTCAGCGTCAGGGTCAAGGTCAAGGTCAAGGTCAGGGTCAGGGTCATTGTCAGGGTGAGGGTCAAGGCCAAGGGCCGGGTCAGGGTCAGGGTCAGGGTCAGTTTTAGGGTGAGGGTCAGGGGCAATTTTAGGGTCAGGGTTAGGTTTAGGGTGAGTGTCAGGGTGAGGGTCAGGGTCAAGATCAAGTTCAAGGTCAGGGTCATGTTCAAGTTCAAGGTCAGGGTCAGGGTCAGGGTCAGGGTGATGGTCAGGGTCAAGTTCAAGGTCAAGTTCAGGGTCAATGTCAATGTCAAGGTCAGGGTCAGGGTCAGGGTCAGGGTCAAGGTCAAGGTAAGGGTCAGGGTCGAGGTCAATGTCATTGTCAGAGTCAGTGTCAGGTTTAGGGTGAGGGTCACCGTCAGGGTCAAGGTCAAGGTCAAGGTCAGGGTCAGGGTCATGGTCATTGTCAAGTTCAGTGTCAGGGTCAGTTTTAGTGTGAGGTTCAAGGTCAAGGTCAGGGTCAGGGTCAGGGTCAAGGTCAAGTTCAAGGTCAAGGTCAAGGTCAAGGTCACGGTCAGGGCAGGTTTAGGTTTAGGGACAGTGTCAGGGTCAGGGTTAGTTTCAGGGTTAAGGTCAGGGTCAGGGCTAAGGTCTCGTTCAGTGTCATGGTCACGGTCAGACTTCGGGTCAGGGTCAAGGTCAGGGTCAAGGTCAATGTCAGGGTCAAAGTCAGGTTCAGGGTCAGGCTGAGGATTATGGTGAGGGTCAGGGTCAGGGTCAGCATTAGGATCAGGTTTAGGGTCAGGTCAGGGTGAGGGTCAGGCGCCGGGTCAGGGTCAGGGTCATGGTAAGACTTAAAGTCAGGGTCAAGGTCAGGGTCAAGGTCCAGGTCAAGCTCAGTGTCAAGGTCAAGGTCAGGGTCAGGGTGAAGATCAAGGTCAAGTTAATGGTCATTGTCAAGATCCAGGTCAGGGTAAGGGTCAGGGTCAGGGTCACGTTCAAGGTCAAGGTCAAGGTCAAGGTCAGGGTCACGGTCAAGGTCAAGGTCAGGGTCAGCGTCAGGGTCAGGTTTAGTGTGAGGGGCAGGGTGAGGGTCAGGATCAAGGTGAAGGTCAAGGTCAGGGACAAGGTCAAGGTCAAGATGAGGGATAGTGTCAGTGTCCCGTTCAGGGTCAGGGTTAGGTTCAGGTTCAAGGTCAGGGTCATGGTCAGGGTCAGGGTCAGACTTAGGGTCAAGGTCAAGGTCAAGGTCAGGGTCAAGGTCAAGGTCAGGGTAAGGGACAAGGTCAAGGTCAAGGTCAAGGTCAGGGTCAATGTCAAGGTCAAGGTCAGGGTCAGGGTCAGGGTCAAGGTCAAGTTCAGGGTCAGGGTCAAGGTCAAGGTCATTGTCAGAGTCAGTGTCAGATTTAGGGTGAGGGTCAGCATCAGGGTCAAGGTCAAGGTCAGGGTCAGGGTAAGGGTCATTGTCAAGTTCAGTGTCAGGGTCATTGTCAGGGTGAGGGTCAAGGCCAAGGTCCGGGTCAGGGTCAGGGTCAGTTTTAGTGTGAGGTTCAGGGTCAAGGTCAGGGTCAGGGTCAGGGTCAAGGTCACGTTCAGTGTCACGGTCACGGTCAGACTTCGGGTCAGGGTCAAGGTCAGGGTCAAGGTCAATGTCAGGGTCAAAGTCAGGTTCAGGGTTAGGTTCAGGGTCAGGCTGAGGATTATGGTGAGGGTCAGGGTCAGGGTCAGCATTAGGATCAGGGTTAGGGTCAGGTCAGGGTGAGGGTCAGGTGCCGGGTCAGTTTCAGGGTCACGGTAAGACTTAAAGTCAGGGTCAAGGTCAGGGTCAAGGTCCAGGTCAAGCTCAGTGTCAAGGTCAAGGTCAGGGTCAGGGTCAAGGTCAGGGTCAGGGTCAAGTTCAAGGTCAAGCTCAGGGTGAGGGTCAGGTCAAGGTCAAGGTCAAGGTCAGGGTCAGGGTTAGGTTTAGGGTGAGGGTGAGGTTCAGGTTCAGGGTCAGGGTCAGATTTAGGCTGAGGGTCAGGGTCAGGGTCAAGGTCAAATTAAAGTTCAAGTTCAAGGTAAGGGTCAGGCTCAAGTTCAAGGTCAGGGTCAGGGTCAAGGTCAAGGTCAGGGTCAGGGTCAGGTTTAGGGTTAGGGTCAGTGTCAGGGTCAGGGTCAGTTTCAGGGTCAGGGTCAGGGTCAGGGTCAAGGTCACGTTCAGTGTCACGGTCAGACTTAGGGTCAGGGTCAAGATCAGGGACAAGGTCAATGTCAGGGTCAAAGTCAGGTTCAGGGTCAGGCTGACGATTATGGTGAGGGTCAGGGTTAGGGTCAGGGTCAGCATTAGGACCAGGGTTAGGATTAGGTCAGGGTCACGGTCAGGGTGAGGGTCCGGTGCCGGGTCAGGGTCAGGATCACGGTAAGGCATAAAGTCAGGGTCAGGGTCAGGGTAAGGGTCAGGGTCAGGGTCAAGTTCAAGGTCAAGGTCAAGGTCAGGGTCATGGTCAAGGTCAAGGCCAGGGTCAGCGTCAGGGTCAGGTTTAGTGTGAGGGGCAGGGTTAGGTTCAGGTTCAAGGTCAGGGTCATGGTCAGGGTAAGGGTCAGGTTCAAGTTCAAGGTCAGGGTCAGGGTCAGGTTTAGGGTGAGTGTCTGGTTGAGGGTCAGGGTCAAGGTCAAGGTCAGGGTCAGGGTCAGGTTTAGGGTGAGTGTCAGGTTGAGGGTCAGGGTCAAGGTCAAGGTCAGGGTCAGGGTCAGGGTCAAGGTCAAGGTCAAGGTGAGGGGTAGCGTCAAGGTCAAGGTCAAGGTGAGGGGTAGGGTCAGCGTCTTCGTCAGGGTCAGGTCAGGTGCAGGGTCAGTGTCAGGGTCAGGGTCAAGGTCAAGGTAAGGGTCAGGGTCAAGGTCAAGGTCAGGGTCAGGGTCAAGATCAAGGTCAGGTTCAGTATAAGGGTCAGGATCAGGGTGAGGGTGAGGGTGAGGGTCAGGGTCAAGATCAAGGTCAGGGTCAGGTTCAAGTTCAAGGTCAGGGTCAGGGTCAGGTTTAGGGTGAGTGTCAGGGTGAGGGTCAGGGTAAAGGTCAAGATCAGGGTCAGGGACAAGTTCAAGGTCAAGCACAGGGTGAGGGTCAGGGTCAAGGTCAAGGTCAGGGTCAAGCTCAAAGTCAAGGTCAGGGTCAGGGTCAAGGTCAAGTTCAGGGTCAGGGTCAAGGTGAAGGTTATTGTCAGAGTCCGTATCAGGTTTAAGGTGAGGGTCAGCGTGAGGGTCAAGGTCAAGGTCAATGTCAGGGTCAGGGTCAGGGTCATTGACAGGGTGAGGTTCAAGGCCAAGGTCCGGGTCAGGGTCAGGTTCAGTTTTAGGGTGAGGGTCAGGGTCAAGGTCAGGGTCAGGGTCAGGGTTAGGTTTAGGGTGAGGGTCAGGGTCAGGGTCAGGGTCAAGGGCAAGGTAAGGGTCAGGCTCAAGGTCAAGGTCAGGGGCAGGGACAAGTTCAAGGTCAAGCTCAGGGTGCGGGTCAGGGTCAAGGTCAAGGTCAAGGTGAGGTTCAATGTCAAGGTCAAGGTCAGGGTCAGGGTCAAGGTCAAGTTCTGGGTCAGGGTCAAGGTCAAGGTCATTGTCAGAGTCAGTGTCAAGTTTAGGGTGAGGGTCAGGGTCAGGGTCAAGGTCAAGGCCAAGGTCCGGGTCAGTGTCAGGGTCAGGTTCAGTTTCAGGGTGAGGGTCAGGGTCAAGGTCAGGGTCAGGGTCAGGGTCAAGGTCAAGGTCAAGGTCAAGGTCAAAGTCAAGGTCAAGGTCCAATTGAGGGATAGTGTCAGTGTCCAGGTCAGGGTCAGGGTTAGGTTCAGGTTCAAGTTCAGGGTCATGGTCAGGGTCAGACTTAGGGTCAAGGTCAAGATCATGGTCCGGGTCAAGGTCAATGTCAGGGTCAGGGACAAGGTCAAGGTCAAGGTCAGGTTCAGGGTCAGGTTGAGGGTCAGGGTCAAGGTCAAGGTCAAGGTCAGGGTCAATGTCAGGGACAGGGTCAGGGTCAGGGTCAGACTTTGGGTCAGGGTGAATATCAAGGTCAGGGTCAAGGTCAAGTTCAGGGTCAGGGTCAAGGTCAAGGTCATTGTCAGAGTCAGTGTCAGGTTTAGGGTAAGGGTCAGCGTCAGGGTCAAGGTCAAGGTCAAGGTCAGGGTCAGGGTCATTGTCAGGGTGAGGGTCAAGGCCAAGGGCCGGGTCAGGGTCAGGGTCAGGGTCAGTTTTAGGGTGAGGGTCAGGGGCAATTTTAGGGTCAGGGTTAGGTTTAGGGTGAGTGTCAGGGTGAGGGTCAGGGTCAAGATCAAGTTCAAGGTCAGGGTCATGTTCAAGTTCAAGGTCAGGGTCAGGGTCAGGGTCAGGGTGATGGTCAGGGTCAAGTTCAAGGTCAAGTTCAGGGTCAATGTCAATGTCAAGGTCAGGGTCAGGGTCAGGGTCAGGGTCAAGGTCAAGGTAAGGGTCAGGGTCAAGGTCAATGTCATTGTCAGAGTCAGTGTCAGGTTTAGGGTGAGGGTCACCGTCAGGGTCAAGGTCAAGGTCAAGGTCAGGGTCAGGGTCATGGTCATTGTCAAGTTCAGTGTCAGGGTCAGTTTTAGTGTGAGGTTCAAGGTCAAGGTCAGGGTCAGGGTCAGGGTCAAGGTCAAGTTCAAGGTCAAGGTCAAGGTCACGGTCAGGGCAGGTTTAGGTTTAGGGACAGTGTCAGGGTCAGGGTTAGTTTCAGGGTTAAGGTCAGGGTCAGGGCTAAGGTCTCGTTCAGTGTCATGGTCACGGTCAGACTTCGGGTCAGGGTCAAGGTCAGGGTCAAGGTCAATGTCAGGGTCAAAGTCAGGTTCAGGGTTAGGTTCAGGGTCAGGCTGAGGATTATGGTGAGGGTCAGGGTCAGGGTCAGCATTAGGATCAGGTTTAGGGTCAGGTCAGGGTGAGGGTCAGGCGCCGGGTCAGGGTCAGGGTCATGGTAAGACTTAAAGTCAGGGTCAAGGTCAGGGTCAAGGTCCAGGTCAAGCTCAGTGTCAAGGTCAAGGTCAGGGTCAGGGTGAAGATCAAGGTCAAGTTAATGGTCATTGTCAAGATCCAGGTCAGGGTAAGGGTCAGGGTCAGGGTCACGTTCAAGGTCAAGGTCAAGGTCAAGGTCAGGGTCACGGTCAAGGTCAAGGTCAGGGTCAGCGTCAGGGTCAGGTTTAGTGTGAGGGGCAGGGTGAGGGTCAGGATCAAGGTGAAGGTCAAGGTCAGGGACAAGGTCAAGGTCAAGATGAGGGATAGTGTCAGTGTCCCGTTCAGGGTCAGGGTTAGGTTCAGGTTCAAGGTCAGGGTCATGGTCAGGGTCAGGGTCAGACTTAGGGTCAAGGTCAAGGTCAAGGTCAGGGTCAAGGTCAAGGTCAGGGTAAGGGACAAGGTCAAGGTCAAGGTCAAGGTCAGGGTCAATGTCAAGGTCAAGGTCAGGGTCAGGGTCAGGGTCAAGGTCAAGATCAGGGTCAGGGTCAAGGTCAAGGTCATTGTCAGAGTCAGTGTCAGATTTAGGGTGAGGGTCAGCATCAGGGTCAAGGTCAAGGTCAGGGTCAGGGTAAGGGTCATTGTCAAGTTCAGTGTCAGGGTCATTGTCAGGGTGAGGGTCAAGGCCAAGGTCCGGGTCAGGGTCAGGGTCAGTTTTAGGGTGAGGTTCAGGGTCAAGGTCAGGGTCAGGGTCAGGGTCAAGGTCACGTTCAGTGTCATGGTCACGGTCAGACTTCGGGTCAGGGTCAAGGTCAGGGTCAAGGTCAATGTCAGGGTCAAAGTCAGGTTCAGGGTTAGGTTCAGGGTCAGGCTGAGGATTATGGTGAGGGTCAGGGTCAGGGTCAGCATTAGGATCAGGGTTAGGGTCAGGTCAGGGTGAGGGTCAGGTGCCGGGTCAGGGTCAGGGTCACGGTAAGACTTAAAGTCAGGGTCAAGGTCAGGGTCAAGGTCCAGGTCAAGCTCAGTGTCAAGGTCAAGGTCAGGGTCAGGGTCAAGGTCAGGGTCAGGGTCAAGTTCAAGGTCAAGCTCAGGGTGAGGGTCAGGTCAAGGTCAAGGTCAAGGTCAGGGTCAGGGTTAGGTTTAGGGTGAGGGTGAGGTTCAGGTTCAGGGTCAGGGTCAGATTTAGGCTGAGGGTCAGGGTCAGGGTCAAGGTCAAATTAAAGTTCAAGTTCAAGGTAAGGGTCAGGCTCAAGTTCAAGGTCAGGGTCAGGGTCAAGGTCAAGGTCAGGGTCAGGGTCAGGTTTAGGGTTAGGGTCAGTGTCAGGGTCAGGGTCAGTTTCAGGGTCAAGGTCAGGGTCAGGGTCAAGGTCACGTTCAGTGTCACGGTCAGACTTAGGGTCAGGGTCAAGATCAGGGACAAGGTCAATGTCAGGGTCAAAGTCAGGTTCAGGGTCAGGCTGACGATTATGGTGAGGGTCAGGGTTAGGGTCAGGGTCAGCATTAGGACCAGGGTTAGGATTAGGTCAGGGTCACGGTCAGGGTGAGGGTCCGGTGCCGGGTCAGGGTCAGGATCACGGTAAGGCATAAAGTCAGGGTCAGGGTCAGGGTAAGGGTCAGGGTCAGGGTCAAGTTCAAGGTCAAGGTCAAGGTCAGGGTCATGGTCAAGGTCAAGGCCAGGGTCAGCGTCAGGGTCAGGTTTAGTGTGAGGGGCAGGGTTAGGTTCAGGTTCAAGGTCAGGGTCATGGTCAGGGTAAGGGTCAGGTTCAAGTTCAAGGTCAGGGTCAGGGTCAGGTTTAGGGTGAGTGTCTGGTTGAGGGTCAGGGTCAAGGTCAAGGTCAGGGTCAGGGTCAGGTTTAGGGTGAGTGTCAGGTTGAGGGTCAGGGTCAAGGTCAAGGTCAGGGTCAGGGTCAGGGTCAAGGTCAAGGTCAAGGTGAGGGGTAGGGTCAAGGTCAAGGTCAAGGTGAGGGGTAGGGTCAGCGTCTTGGTCAGGGTCAGGTCAGGTGCAGGGTCAGTGTCAGGGTCAGGGTCAAGGTCAAGGTAGAGTGAGGGTCAAGGTCAAGTTCAAGTGCAGGGTCAATGTCAAGGTTAATGTCAGGGTCAGGGTCAAGGTCAAGGTAAGGGTCAGGGTCAAGGTCAAGGTCAGGGTCAGGGTCAAGATCAAGGTCAGGTTCAGTATAAGGGTCAGGATCAGGGTGAGGGTGAGGGTGAGGGTCAGGGTCAAGATCAAGGTCAGGGTCAGGTTCAAGTTCAAGGTCAGGGTCAGGGTCAGGTTTAGGGTGAGTGTCAGGGTGAGGGTCAGGGTAAAGGTCAAGATCAGGGTCAGGGACAAGTTCAAGGTCAAGCACAGGGTGAGGGTCAGGGTCAAGGTCAAGGTCAGGGTCAAGCTCAAAGTCAAGGTCAGGGTCAGGGTCAAGGTCAAGTTCAGGGTCAGGGTCAAGGTGAAGGTTATTGTCAGAGTCCGTGTCAGGTTTAAGGTGAGGGTCAGCGTGAGGGTCAAGGTCAAGGTCAATGTCAGGGTCAGGGTCAGGGTCATTGACAGGGTGAGGTTCAAGGCCAAGGTCCGGGTCAGGGTCAGGTTCAGTTTTAGGGTGAGGGTCAGGGTCAAGGTCAGGGTCAGGGTCAGGGTTAGGTTTAGGGTGAGGGTCAGGGTCAGGGTCAGGGTCAAGGGCAAGGTCAGGGTCAGGCTCAAGGTCAAGGTCAGGGGCAGGGACAAGTTCAAGGTCAAGCTCAGGGTGCGGGTCAGGGTCAAGGTCAAGTTCTGGGTCAGGGTCAAGGTCAAGGTCATTGTCAGAGTCAGTGTCAAGTTTAGGGTGAGGGTCAGGGTCAGGGTCAAGGTCAAGGCCAAGGTCCGGGTCAGTGTCAGGGTCAGGTTCAGTTTCAGGGTGAGGGTCAGGGTCAAGGTCAGGGTGAGGGTCAGGGTCAAGGTCAGGGTCAGGGTCAGGGTCAAGGTCAAGGTCAAGGTCAAGGTCAAAGTCAAGGTCAAGGTCCAATTGAGGGATAGTGTCAGTGTCCAGGTCAGGGTCAGGGTTAGGTTCAGGTTCAAGTTCAGGGTCATGGTCAGGGTCAGACTTAGGGTCAAGGTCAAGATCATGGTCCGGGTCAAGGTCAATGTCAGGGTCAGG
The DNA here is from genome assembly GCA_963989345.1 of Clangula hyemalis. The sequence continues at coordinate 7,805,254 of OZ022448.1, read as the reverse complement.
GACAAGGTCAAGGTCAAGGTCAGGTTCAGGGTCAGGTTGAGGGTCAGGGTCAAGGTCAAGGTCAAGGTCAGGGTCAATGTCAGGGACAGGGTCAGGGTCAGGGTCAGACTTTGGGTCAGGGTGAATATCAAGGTCAGGGTCAACGTCAAGGTCAGGGTCAGGATCAGGGTGAATGTCAGTGTCAGGGTCAAGGTCAAGTTCAGGGTCAGGGTCAAGGTCAAGGTCATTGTCAGAGTCAGTGTCAGGTCTAGGGTAAGGGTCAGCGTCAGGGTCAAGGTCAAGGTCAAGGTCAGGGTCAGGGTCATTGTCAGGGTGAGGGTCAAGGCCAAGGGCCGGGTCAGGGTCAGGGTCAGGGTCAGTTTTAGGGTGAGGGTCAGGGGCAATTTTAGGGTCAGGGTTAGGTTTAGGGTGAGTGTCAGGGTGAGGGTCAGGGTCAACATCAAGTTCAAGGTCAGGGTCATGTTCAAGTTCAAGGTCAGGGTCAGGGTCAGGGTCAGGGTGATGGTCAGGGTCAAGTTCAAGGTCAAGTTCAGGGTCAATGTCAATGTCAAGGTCAGGGTCAGGGTCAGGGTCAGGGTCAAGGTCAAGGTAAGGGTCAGGGTCAAGGTCAATGTCATTGTCAGAGTCAGTGTCAGGTTTAGGGTGAGGGTCACCGTCAGGGTCAAGGTCAAGGTCAAGGTCAGGGTCAGGGTCATGGTCATTGTCAAGTTCAGTGTCAGGGTCAGTTTTAGTGTGAGGTTCAAGGTCAAGGTCAGGGTCAGGGTCAGGGTCAAGGTCAAGTTCAAGGTCAAGGTCAAGGTCAGGGTCACGGTCAAGGTCAAGGTCAGGGTCAGCGTCAGGGTCAGGTTTAGTGTGAGGGGCAGGGTGAGGGTCAGGATCAAGGTGAAGGTCAAGGTCAGGGACAAGGTCAAGGTCAAGATGAGGGATAGTGTCAGTGTCCCGTTCAGGGTCAGGGTTAGGTTCAGGTTCAAGGTCAGGGTCATGGTCAGGGTCAGGGTCAGACTTAGGGTCAAGGTCAAGGTCAAGGTCATGGTCAAGGTCAAGGTCAGGGTAAGGGACAAGGTCAAGGTCAAGGTCATGGTCAGGGTCAGGGTCAGGGTCAAGATCAAGATGAAGGGCAGGGTCAGCGTCTTGGTCAGAGTCAGGTCAGGTGCAGGAGCAGTGTCAGGGTCAGGGTCAAGGTCAAGATCAGGGTCAGGGTCAGGGTTAGGTTTAGGGTGAGGGTCAAGACAAAGGTCAGGGTCATGGTCAGGGTCAGGGTCAGACTTAGGGTCAAGGTCAAGGTCAAGGTCAGGGTCAAGGTCAAGGTCAGGGTAAGGGACAAGGTCAAGGTCACGGTCAAGGTCAGGGTCAATGTCAAGGTCAAGGTCAGGGTCAGGGTCAAGGTCAAGTTCAGGGTCAGGGTCAAGGTCAAGGTCATTGTCAGAGTCAGTGTCAGATTTAGGGTGAGGGTCAGCATCAGGGTCAAGGTCAAGGTCAGGGTCAGGGTCAGGGTCATTGTCAAGTTCAGTGTCAGGGTCATTGTCAGGGTGAGGGTCAAGGCCAAGGTCCGGGTCAGGGTCAGGGTCAGTTTTAGTGTGAGGTTCAGGGTCAAGGTCAGGGTCAGGGTCAGGGTCAAGGTCACGTTCAGTGTCACGGTCACGGTCAGACTTCGGGTCAGGGTCAAGGTCAGGGTCAAGGTCAATGTCAGGGTCAAAGTCAGGTTCAGGGTTAGGTTCAGGGTCAGGCTGAGGATTATGGTGAGGGTCAGGGTCAGGGTCAGCATTAGGATCAGGGTTAGGGTCAGGTCAGGGTGAGGGTCAGGTGCCGGGTCAGTTTCAGGGTCACGGTAAGACTTAAAGTCAGGGTCAAGGTCAGGGTCAAGGTCCAGGTCAAGCTCAGTGTCAAGGTCAAGGTCAGGGTCAGGGTCAAGGTCAGGGTCAGGGTCAAGTTCAAGGTCAAGCTCAGGGTGAGGGTCAGGTCAAGGTCAAGGTCAAGGTCAGGGTCAGGGTTAGGTTTAGGGTGAGGGTGAGGTTCAGGTTCAGGGTCAGGGTCAGATTTAGGCTGAGGGTCAGGGTCAGGGTCAAGGTCAAATTAAAGTTCAAGTTCAAGGTAAGGGTCAGGCTCAAGTTCAAGGTCAGGGTCAGGGTCAAGGTCAAGGTCAGGGTCAGGGTCAGGTTTAGGGTTAGGGTCAGTGTCAGGGTCAGGGTCAGTTTCAGGGTCAAGGTCAGGGTCAGGGTCAGGGTCAAGGTCACGTTCAGTGTCACGGTCAGACTTAGGGTCAGGGTCAAGATCAGGGACAAGGTCAATGTCAGGGTCAAAGTCAGGTTCAGGGTCAGGCTGACGATTATGGTGAGGGTCAGGGTTAGGGTCAGGGTCAGCATTAGGACCAGGGTTAGGATTAGGTCAGGGTCACGGTCAGGGTGAGGGTCCGGTGCCGGGTCAGGGTCAGGATCACGGTAAGGCATAAAGTCAGGGTCAGGGTCAGGGTAAGGGTCAGGGTCAGGGTCAAGTTCAAGGTCAAGGTCAAGGTCAGGGTCATGGTCAAGGTCAAGGCCAGGGTCAGCGTCAGGGTCAGGTTTAGTGTGAGGGGCAGGGTTAGGTTCAGGTTCAAGGTCAGGGTCATGGTCAGGGTAAGGGTCAGGTTCAAGTTCAAGGTCAGGGTCAGGGTCAGGTTTAGGGTGAGTGTCTGGTTGAGGGTCAGGGTCAAGGTCAAGGTCAGGGTCAGGGTCAGGTTTAGGGTGAGTGTCAGGTTGAGGGTCAGGGTCAAGGTCAAGGTCAGGGTCAGGGTCAGGGTCAAGGTCAAGGTCAAGGTGAGGGGTAGGGTCAAGGTCAAGGTCAAGGTGAGGGGTAGGGTCAGCGTCTTGGTCAGGGTCAGGTCAGGTGCAGGGTCAGGGTCAGGGTCAGGGTCAAGGTCAAGGTAGAGTGAGGGTCAAGGTCAAGTTCAAGTGCAGGGTCAATGTCAAGGTTAATGTCAGGGTCAGGGTCAAGGTCAAGGTAAGGGTCAGGGTCAAGGTCAAGGTCAGGGTCAGGGTCAAGATCAAGGTCAGGTTCAGTATAAGGGTCAGGATCAGGGTGAGGGTGAGGGTGAGGGTCAGGGTCAAGATCAAGGTCAGGGTCAGGTTCAAGTTCAAGGTCAGGGTCAGGGTCAGGTTTAGGGTGAGTGTCAGGGTGAGGGTCAGGGTAAAGGTCAAGATCAGGGTCAGGGACAAGTTCAAGGTCAAGCACAGGGTGAGGGTCAGGGTCAAGGTCAAGGTCAGGGTCAAGCTCAAAGTCAAGGTCAGGGTCAGGGTCAAGGTCAAGTTCAGGGTCAGGGTCAAGGTGAAGGTTATTGTCAGAGTCCGTGTCAGGTTTAAGGTGAGGGTCAGCGTGAGGGTCAAGGTCAAGGTCAATGTCAGGGTCAGGGTCAGGGTCATTGACAGGGTGAGGTTCAAGGCCAAGGTCCGGGTCAGGGTCAGGTTCAGTTTTAGGGTGAGGGTCAGGGTCAAGGTCAGGGTCAGGGTCAGGGTTAGGTTTAGGGTGAGGGTCAGGGTCAGGGTCAGGGTCAAGGGCAAGGTAAGGGTCAGGCTCAAGGTCAAGGTCAGGGGCAGGGACAAGTTCAAGGTCAAGCTCAGGGTGCGGGTCAGGGTCAAGGTCAAGGTCAAGGTGAGGTTCAATGTCAAGGTCAAGGTCAGGGTCAGGGTCAAGGTCAAGTTCTGGGTCAGGGTCAAGGTCAAGGTCATTGTCAGAGTCAGTGTCAAGTTTAGGGTGAGGGTCAGGGTCAGGGTCAAGGTCAAGGCCAAAGTCCGGGTCAGTGTCAGGGTCAGGTTCAGTTTCAGGGTGAGGGTCAGGGTCAAGGTCAGGGTCAGGGTCAAGGTCAAAGTCAAGGTCAAGGTCAAATTGAGGGATAGTGTCAGTGTCCAGGTCAGGGTCAGGGTTAGGTTCAGGTTCAAGTTCAGGGTCATGGTCAGGGTCAGACTTAGGGTCAAGGTCAAGATCATGGTCCGGGTCAAGGTCAATGTCAGGGTCAGGGACAAGGTCAAGGTCAAGGTCAGGTTCAGGGTCAGGTTGAGGGTCAGGGTCAAGGTCAAGGTCAAGGTCAGGGTCAATGTCAGGGACAGGGTCAGGGTCAGGGTCAGACTTTGGGTCAGGGTGAATATCAAGGTCAGGGTCAACGTCAAGGTCAGGGTCAGGATCAGGGTGAATGTCAGTGTCAGGGTCAAGGTCAAGTTCAGGGTCAGGGTCAAGGTCAAGGTCATTGTCAGAGTCAGTGTCAGGTTTAGGGTAAGGGTCAGCGTCAGGGTCAAGGTCAAGGTCAAGGTCAGGGTCAGGGTCATTGTCAGGGTGAGGGTCAAGGCCAAGGGCCGGGTCAGGGTCAGGGTCAGGGTCAGTTTTAGGGTGAGGGTCAGGGGCAATTTTAGGGTCAGGGTTAGGTTTAGGGTGAGTGTCAGGGTGAGGGTCAGGGTCAAGATCAAGTTCAAGGTCAGGGTCATGTTCAAGTTCAAGGTCAGGGTCAGGGTCAGGGTCAGGGTGATGGTCAGGGTCAAGTTCAAGGTCAAGTTCAGGGTCAATGTCAATGTCAAGGTCAGGGTCAGGGTCAGGGTCAGGGTCAAGGTCAAGGTAAGGGTCAGGGTCAAGGTCAATGTCATTGTCAGAGTCAGTGTCAGGTTTAGGGTGAGGGTCACCGTCAGGGTCAAGGTCAAGGTCAAGGTCAGGGTCAGGGTCAGGGTCAGGGTCAAGGTCAAGTTCAAGGTCAAGGTCAAGGTCACGGTCAGGGCAGGTTTAGGTTTAGGGACAGTGTCAGGGTCAGGGTTAGTTTCAGGGTTAAGGTCAGGGTCAGGGCTAAGGTCTCGTTCAGTGTCATGGTCACGGTCAGACTTCGGGTCAGGGTCAAGGTCAGGGTCAAGGTCAATGTCAGGGTCAAAGTCAGGTTCAGGGTTAGGTTCAGGGTCAGGCTGAGGATTATGGTGAGGGTCAGGGTCAGGGTCAGCATTAGGATCAGGGTTAGGGTCAGGTCAGGGTGAGGGTCAGGTGCCGGGTCAGTTTCAGGGTCACGGTAAGACTTAAAGTCAGGGTCAAGGTCAGGGTCAAGGTCCAGGTCAAGCTCAGTGTCAAGGTCAAGGTCAGGGTCAGGGTCAAGGTCAGGGTCAGGGTCAAGTTCAAGGTCAAGCTCAGGGTGAGGGTCAGGTCAAGGTCAAGGTCAAGGTCAGGGTCAGGGTTAGGTTTAGGGTGAGGGTGAGGTTCAGGTTCAGGGTCAGGGTCAGATTTAGGCTGAGGGTCAGGGTCAGGGTCAAGGTCAAATTAAAGTTCAAGTTCAAGGTAAGAGTCAGGCTCAAGTTCAAGGTCAGGGTCAGGGTCAAGGTCAAGGTCAGGGTCAGGGTCAGGTTTAGGGTTAGGGTCAGTGTCAGGGTCAGGGTCAGTTTCAGGGTCAAGGTCAGGGTCAGGGTCAGGGTCAAGGTCACGTTCAGTGTCACGGTCAGACTTAGGGTCAGGGTCAAGATCAGGGACAAGGTCAATGTCAGGGTCAAAGTCAGGTTCAGGGTCAGGCTGACGATTATGGTGAGGGTCAGGGTTAGGGTCAGGGTCAGCATTAGGACCAGGGTTAGGATTAGGTCAGGGTCACGGTCAGGGTGAGGGTCTGGTGCCGGGTCAGGGTCAGGATCACGGTAAGGCATAAAGTCAGGGTCAGGGTCAGGGTAAGGGTCAGGGTCAGGGTCAAGTTCAAGGTCAAGGTCAAGGTCAGGGTCATGGTCAAGGTCAAGGCCAGGGTCAGCGTCAGGGTCAGGTTTAGTGTGAGGGGCAGGGTTAGGTTCAGGTTCAAGGTCAGGGTCATGGTCAGGGTAAGGGTCAGGTTCAAGTTCAAGGTCAGGGTCAGGGTCAGGTTTAGGGTGAGTGTCTGGTTGAGGGTCAGGGTCAAGGTCAAGGTCAGGGTCAGGGTCAGGTTTAGGGTGAGTGTCAGGTTGAGGGTCAGGGTCAAGGTCAAGGTCAGGGTCAGGGTCAGGGTCAAGGTCAAGGTCAAGGTGAGGGGTAGGGTCAAGGTCAAGGTCAAGGTGAGGGGTAGGGTCAGCGTCTTGGTCAGGGTCAGGTCAGGTGCAGGGTCAGGGTCAGGGTCAGGGTCAAGGTCAAGGTAGAGTGAGGGTCAAGGTCAAGTTCAAGTGCAGGGTCAATGTCAAGGTTAATGTCAGGGTCAGGGTCAAGGTCAAGGTAAGGGTCAGGGTCAAGGTCAAGGTCAGGGTCAGGGTCAAGATCAAGGTCAGGTTCAGTATAAGGGTCAGGATCAGGGTGAGGGTGAGGGTGAGGGTCAGGGTCAAGATCAAGGTCAGGGTCAGGTTCAAGTTCAAGGTCAGGGTCAGGGTCAGGTTTAGGGTGAGTGTCAGGGTGAGGGTCAGGGTAAAGGTCAAGATCAGGGTCAGGGACAAGTTCAAGGTCAAGCACAGGGTGAGGGTCAGGGTCAAGGTCAAGGTCAGGGTCAAGCTCAAAGTCAAGGTCAGGGTCAGGGTCAAGGTCAAGTTCAGGGTCAGGGTCAAGGTGAAGGTTATTGTCAGAGTCCGTGTCAGGTTTAAGGTGAGGGTCAGCGTGAGGGTCAAGGTCAAGGTCAATGTCAGGGTCAGGGTCAGGGTCATTGACAGGGTGAGGTTCAAGGCCAAGGTCCGGGTCAGGGTCAGGTTCAGTTTTAGGGTGAGGGTCAGGGTCAAGGTCAGGGTCAGGGTCAGGGTTAGGTTTAGGGTGAGGGTCAGGGTCAGGGTCAGGGTCAAGGGCAAGGTAAGGGTCAGGCTCAAGGTCAAGGTCAGGGGCAGGGACAAGTTCAAAGTCAAGCTCAGGGTGCGGGTCAGGGTCAAGGTCAAGGTCAAGGTCAGGGTCAGGGTTAGGTTTAGGGTGAGGGTGAGGTTCAGGTTCAGGGTCAGGGTCAGATTTAGGCTGAGGGTCAGGGTCAGGGTCAGATTTAGGCTGAGGGTCAGGGTCAGGGTCAAGGTCAAATTAAAGTTCAAGTTCAAGGTAAGGGTCAGGCTCAAGTTCAAGGTCAGGGTCAGGGTCAAGGTCAAGGTCAGGGTCAGGGTCAGGTTTAGGGTTAGGGTCAGTGTCAGGGTCAGGGTCAGTTTCAGGGTCAAGGTCAGGGTCAGGGTCAGGGTCAAGGTCACGTTCAGTGTCACGGTCAGACTTAGGGTCAGGGTCAAGATCAGGGACAAGGTCAATGTCAGGGTCAAAGTCAGGTTCAGGGTCAGGCTGACGATTATGGTGAGGGTCAGGGTTAGGGTCAGGGTCAGCATTAGGACCAGGGTTAGGATTAGGTCAGGGTCACGGTCAGGGTGAGGGTCAGGTGCCGGGTCAGGGTCAGGATCACGGTAAGGCATAAAGTCAGGGTCAGGGTCAGGGTAAGGGTCAGGGTCAGGGTCAAGTTCAAGGTCAAGGTCAAGGTCAGGGTCATGGTCAAGGTCAAGGCCAGGGTCAGCGTCAGGGTCAGGTTTAGTGTGAGGGGCAGGGTTAGGTTCAGGTTCAAGGTCAGGGTCATGGTCAGGGTAAGGGTCAGGTTCAAGTTCAAGGTCAGGGTCAGGGTCAGGTTTAGGGTGAGTGTCTGGTTGAGGGTCAGGGTCAAGGTCAAGGTCAGGGTCAGGGTCAGGTTTAGGGTGAGTGTCAGGTTGAGGGTCAGGGTCAAGGTCAAGGTCAGGGTCAGGGTCAGGGTCAAGGTCAAGGTCAAGGTGAGGGGTAGGGTCAAGGTCAAGGTCAAGGTGAGGGGTAGGGTCAGCGTCTTGGTCAGGGTCAGGTCAGGTGCAGGGTCAGGGTCAGGGTCAGGGTCAAGGTCAAGGTAGAGTGAGGGTCAAGGTCAAGTTCAAGTGCAGGGTCAATGTCAAGGTTAATGTCAGGGTCAGGGTCAAGGTCAAGGTAAGGGTCAGGGTCAAGGTCAAGGTCAGGGTCAGGGTCAAGATCAAGGTCAGGTTCAGTATAAGGGTCAGGATCAGGGTGAGGGTGAGGGTGAGGGTCAGGGTCAAGATCAAGGTCAGGGTCAGGTTCAAGTTCAAGGTCAGGGTCAGGGTCAGGTTTAGGGTGAGTGTCAGGGTGAGGGTCAGGGTAAAGGTCAAGATCAGGGTCAGGGACAAGTTCAAGGTCAAGCACAGGGTGAGGGTCAGGGTCAAGGTCAAGGTCAGGGTCAAGCTCAAAGTCAAGGTCAGGGTCAGGGTCAAGGTCAAGTTCAGGGTCAGGGTCAAGGTGAAGGTTATTGTCAGAGTCCGTGTCAGGTTTAAGGTGAGGGTCAGCGTGAGGGTCAAGGTCAAGGTCAATGTCAGGGTCAGGGTCAGGGTCATTGACAGGGTGAGGTTCAAGGCCAAGGTCCGGGTCAGGGTCAGGTTCAGTTTTAGGGTGAGGGTCAGGGTCAAGGTCAGGGTCAGGGTCAGGGTTAGGTTTAGGGTGAGGGTCAGGGTCAGGGTCAGGGTCAAGGGCAAGGTAAGGGTCAGGCTCAAGGTCAAGGTCAGGGGCAGGGACAAGTTCAAGGTCAAGCTCAGGGTGCGGGTCAGGGTCAAGGTCAAGGTCAAGGTGAGGTTCAATGTCAAGGTCAAGGTCAGGGTCAGGGTCAAGGTCAAGTTCTGGGTCAGGGTCAAGGTCAAGGTCATTGTCAGAGTCAGTGTCAAGTTTAGGGTGAGGGTCAGGGTCAGGGTCAAGGTCAAGGCCAAAGTCCGGGTCAGTGTCAGGGTCAGGTTCAGTTTCAGGGTGAGGGTCAGGGTCAAGGTCAGGGTCAGGGTCAAGGTCAAAGTCAAGGTCAAGGTCAAATTGAGGGATAGTGTCAGTGTCCAGGTCAGGGTCAGGGTTAGGTTCAGGTTCAAGTTCAGGGTCATGGTCAGGGTCAGACTTAGGGTCAAGGTCAAGATCATGGTCCGGGTCAAGGTCAATGTCAGGGTCAGGGACAAGGTCAAGGTCAAGGTCAGGTTCAGGGTCAGGTTGAGGGTCAGGGTCAAGGTCAAGGTCAAGGTCAGGGTCAATGTCAGGGACAGGGTCAGGGTCAGGGTCAGACTTTGGGTCAGGGTGAATATCAAGGTCAGGGTCAACGTCAAGGTCAGGGTCAGGATCAGGGTGAATGTCAGTGTCAGGGTCAAGGTCAAGTTCAGGGTCAGGGTCAAGGTCAAGGTCATTGTCAGAGTCAGTGTCAGGTTTAGGGTAAGGGTCAGCGTCAGGGTCAAGGTCAAGGTCAAGGTCAGGGTCAGGGTCATTGTCAGGGTGAGGGTCAAGGCCAAGGGCCGGGTCAGGGTCAGGGTCAGGGTCAGTTTTAGGGTGAGGGTCAGGGGCAATTTTAGGGTCAGGGTTAGGTTTAGGGTGAGTGTCAGGGTGAGGGTCAGGGTCAAGATCAAGTTCAAGGTCAGGGTCATGTTCAAGTTCAAGGTCAGGGTCAGGGTCAGGGTCAGGGTGATGGTCAGGGTCAAGTTCAAGGTCAAGTTCAGGGTCAATGTCAATGTCAAGGTCAGGGTCAGGGTCAGGGTCAGGGTCAAGGTCAAGGTAAGGGTCAGGGTCAAGGTCAATGTCATTGTCAGAGTCAGTGTCAGGTTTAGGGTGAGGGTCACCGTCAGGGTCAAGGTCAAGGTCAAGGTCAGGGTCAGGGTCAGGGTCAGGGTCAAGGTCAAGTTCAAGGTCAAGGTCAAGGTCACGGTCAGGGCAGGTTTAGGTTTAGGGACAGTGTCAGGGTCAGGGTTAGTTTCAGGGTTAAGGTCAGGGTCAGGGCTAAGGTCTCGTTCAGTGTCATGGTCACGGTCAGACTTCGGGTCAGGGTCAAGGTCAGGGTCAAGGTCAATGTCAGGGTCAAAGTCAGGTTCAGGGTTAGGTTCAGGGTCAGGCTGAGGATTATGGTGAGGGTCAGGGTCAGGGTCAGCATTAGGATCAGGTTTAGGGTCAGGTCAGGGTGAGGGTCAGGCGCCGGGTCAGGGTCAGGGTCATGGTAAGACTTAAAGTCAGGGTCAAGGTCAGGGTCAAGGTCCAGGTCAAGCTCAGTGTCAAGGTCAAGGTCAGGGTAAGGGACAAGGTCAAGGTCAAGGTCATGGTCAGGGTCAGGGTCAGGGTCAGTGTCAAGATCAAGATGAAGGGCAGGGTCAGCGTCTTGGTCAGAGTCAGGTCAGGTGCAGGAGCAGTGTCAGGGTCAGGGTCAAGGTCAAGATCAGGGTCAGGGTCAGGGTCAGGGTTAGGTTTAGGGTGAGGGTCAAGACAAAGGTCAGGGTCATGGTCAGGGTCAGGGTCAGACTTAGGGTCAAGGTCAAGGTCAAGGTCAGGGTCAAGGTCAAGGTCAGGGTAAGGGACAAGGTCAAGGTCAAGGTCAAGGTCAGGGTCAATGTCAAGGTCAAGGTCAGGGTCAGGGTCAGGGTCAAGGTCAAGTTCAGGGTCAGGGTCAAGGTCAAGGTCATTGTCAGAGTCAGTGTCAGATTTAGGGTGAGGGTCAGCATCAGGGTCAAGGTCAAGGTCAGGGTCAGGGTCAGGGTCATTGTCAAGTTCAGTGTCAGGGTCATTGTCAGGGTGAGGGTCAAGGCCAAGGTCCGGGTCAGGGTCAGGGTCAGTTTTAGGGTGAGGTTCAGGGTCAAGGTCAGGGTCAGGGTCAGGGTCAAGGTCACGTTCAGTGTCACGGTCACGGTCAGACTTCGGGTCAGGGTCAAGGTCAGGGTCAAGGTCAATGTCAGGGTCAAAGTCAGGTTCAGGGTTAGGTTCAGGGTCAGGCTGAGGATTATGGTGAGGGTCCGGGTCAGGGTCAGCATTAGGATCAGGGTTAGGGTCAGGTCAGGGTGAGGGTCAGGTGCCGGGTCAGGGTCAGGGTCATGGTAAGACTTAAAGTCAGGGTCAAGGTCAGGGTCAAGGTCCAGGTCAAGCTCAGTGTCAAGGTCAAGGTCAGGGTCAGGGTCAAGGTCAGGGTCAGGGTCAAGTTCAAGGTCAAGCTCAGGGTGAGGGTCAGGTCAAGGTCCAGGTCAAGGTCAGGGTCAGGGTTAGGTTTAGGGTGAGGGTGAGGTTCAGGTTCAGGGTCAGGGTCAGATTTAGGCTGAGGGTCAGGGTCAGGGTCAAGGTCAAATTAAAGTTCAAGTTCAAGGTAAGGGTCAGGCTCAAGTTCAAGGTCAGGGTCAGGGTCAAGGTCAAGGTCAGGGTCAGGGTCAGGTTTAGGGTGAGTGTCAGGTTGAGGGTCAGGGTCAAGGTCAAGGTCAGGGTCAGGGTCAGGGTCAAGGTCAAGGTCAAGGTGAGGGGTAGGGTCAAGGTCAAGGTCAAGGTGAGGGGTAGGGTCAGCGTCTTGGTCAGGGTCAGGTCAGGTGCAGGGTCAGGGTCAGGGTCAGGGTCAAGGTCAAGGTAGAGTGAGGGTCAAGGTCAAGTTCAAGTTCAGGGTCAATGTCAAGGTTAATGTCAGGGTCAGGGTCAAGGTCAAGGTAAGGGTCAGGGTCAAGGTCAAGGTCAGGGTCAGGGTCAAGGTCAAGGTCAGGTTCAGTATAAGGGTCAGGATCAGGGTGAGGGTGAGGGTGAGGGTCAGGGTCAAGATCAAGGTCAGGGTCAGGTTCAAGTTCAAGGTCAGGGTCAGGGTCAGGTTTAGGGTGAGTGTCAGGGTGAGGGTCAGGGTAAAGGTCAAGATCAGGGTCAGGGACAAGTTCAAGGTCAAGCACAGGGTGAGGGTCAGGGTCAAGGTCAAGGTCAGGGTCAAGCTCAAAGTCAAGGTCAGGGTCAGGGTCAAGGTCAAGTTCAGGGTCAGGGTCAAGGTGAAGGTTATTGTCAGAGTCCGTGTCAGGTTTAAGGTGAGGGTCAGCGTGAGGGTCAAGGTCAAGGTCAATGTCAGGGTCAGGGTCAGGGTCATTGACAGGGTGAGGTTCAAGGCCAAGGTCCGGGTCAGGGTCAGGTTCAGTTTTAGGGTGAGGGTCAGGGTCAAGGTCAGGGTCAGGGTCAGGGTTAGGTTTAGGGTGAGGGTCAGGGTCAGGGTCAGGGTCAAGGGCAAGGTCAGGGTCAGGCTCAAGGTCAAGGTCAGGGGCAGGGACAAGTTCAAGGTCAAGCTCAGGGTGCGGGTCAGGGTCAAGGTCAAGGTCAAGGTGAGGTTCAATGTCAAGGTCAAGGTCAGGGTCAGGGTCAAGGTCAAGTTCTGGGTCAGGGTCAAGGTCAAGGTCATTGTCAGAGTCAGTGTCAAGTTTAGGGTGAGGGTCAGGGTCAGGGTCAAGGTCAAGGCCAAAGTCCGGGTCAGTGTCAGGGTCAGGTTCAGTTTCAGGGTGAGGGTCAGGGTCAAGGTCAGGGTCAGGGTCAAGGTCAAAGTCAAGGTCAAGGTCAAATTGAGGGATAGTGTCAGTGTCCAGGTCAGGGTCAGGGTTAGGTTCAGGTTCAAGTTCAGGGTCATGGTCAGGGTCAGACTTAGGGTCAAGGTCAAGATCATGGTCCGGGTCAAGGTCAATGTCAGGGTCAGGGACAAGGTCAAGGTCAAGGTCAGGTTCAGGGTCAGGTTGAGGGTCAGGGTCAAGGTCAAGGTCAAGGTCAGGGTCAATGTCAGGGACAGGGTCAGGGTCAGGGTCAGACTTTGGGTCAGGGTGAATATCAAGGTCAGGGTCAACGTCAAGGTCAGGGTCAGGATCAGGGTGAATGTCAGTGTCAGGGTCAAGGTCAAGTTCAGGGTCAGGGTCAAGGTCAAGGTCATTGTCAGAGTCAGTGTCAGGTTTAGGGTAAGGGTCAGCGTCAGGGTCAAGGTCAAGGTCAAGGTCAGGGTCAGGGTCATTGTCAGGGTGAGGGTCAAGGCCAAGGGCCGGGTCAGGGTCAGGGTCAGGGTCAGTTTTAGGGTGAGGGTCAGGGGCAATTTTAGGGTCAGGGTTAGGTTTAGGGTGAGTGTCAGGGTGAGGGTCAGGGTCAACATCAAGTTCAAGGTCAGGGTCATGTTCAAGTTCAAGGTCAGGGTCAGGGTCAGGGTCAGGGTGATGGTCAGGGTCAAGTTCAAGGTCAAGTTCAGGGTCAATGTCAATGTCAAGGTCAGGGTCAGGGTCAGGGTCAGGGTCAAGGTCAAGGTAAGGGTCAGGGTCGAGGTCAATGTCATTGTCAGAGTCAGTGTCAGGTTTAGGGTGAGGGTCACCGTCAGGGTCAAGGTCAAGGTCAAGGTCAGGGTCAGGGTCATGGTCATTGTCAAGTTCAGTGTCAGGGTCAGTTTTAGTGTGAGGTTCAAGGTCAAGGTCAGGGTCAGGGTCAGGGTCAAGGTCAAGTTCAAGGTCAAGGTCAAGGTCAAGGTCACGGTCAGGGCAGGTTTAGGTTTAGGGACAGTGTCAGGGTCAGGGTTAGTTTCAGGGTTAAGGTCAGGGTCAGGGCTAAGGTCTCGTTCAGTGTCATGGTCACGGTCAGACTTCGGGTCAGGGTCAAGGTCAGGGTCAAGGTCAATGTCAGGGTCAAAGTCAGGTTCAGGGTCAGGCTGACGATTATGGTGAGGGTCAGGGTCAGGGTCAGCATTAGGATCAGGGTTAGGGTCAGGTCAGGGTGAGGGTCAGGCGCCGGGTCAGGGTCAGGGTCATGGTAAGACTTAAAGTCAGGGTCAAGGTCAGGGTCAAGGTCCAGGTCAAGCTCAGTGTCAAGGTCAAGGTCAGGGTCAGGGTGAAGATCAAGGTCAAGTTAATGGTCATTGTCAAGATCCAGGTCAGGGTAAGGGTCAGGGTCAGGGTCACGTTCAAGGTCAAGGTCAAGGTCAAGGTCAGGGTCACGGTCAAGGTCAAGGTCAGGGTCAGCGTCAGGGTCAGGTTTAGTGTGAGGGGCAGGGTGAGGGTCAGGATCAAGGTGAAGGTCAAGGTCAGGGACAAGGTCAAGGTCAAGATGAGGGATAGTGTCAGTGTCCCGTTCAGGGTCAGGGTTAGGTTCAGGTTCAAGATCAGGGTCATGGTCAGGGTCAGGGTCAGACTTAGGGTCAAGGTCAAGGTCAAGGTCCCGGTCAAGGTCAAGGTCAGGGTAAGGGACAAGGTCAAGGTCAAGGTCATGGTCAGGGTCAGGGTCAGGGTCAAGATCAAGATGAAGGGCAGGGTCAGCGTCTTGGTCAGAGTCAGGTCAGGTGCAGGAGCAGTGTCAGGGTCAGGGTCAAGGTCAAGATCAGGGTCAGTGTCAGGGTCAGGGTTAGGTTTAGGGTGAGGGTCAAGACAAAGGTCTGGGTCATGGTCAGGGTCAGGGTCAGACTTAGGGTCAAGGTCAAGGTCAAGGTCAGGGTCAAGGTCAAGGTCAGGGTAAGGGACAAGGTCAAGGTCACGGTCAAGGTCAGGGTCAATGTCAAGGTCAAGGTCAGGGTCAGGGTCAAGGTCAAGTTCAGGGTCAGGGTCAAGGTCAAGGTCATTGTCAGAGTCAGTGTCAGATTTAGGGTGAGGGTCAGCATCAGGGTCAAGGTCAAGGTCAGGGTCAGGGTCAGGGTCATTGTCAAGTTCAGTGTCAGGGTCATTGTCAGGGTGAGGGTCAAGGCCAAGGTCCGGGTCAGGGTCAGGGTCAGTTTTAGGGTGAGGTTCAGGGTCAAGGTCAGGGTCAGGGTCAGGGTCAAGGTCACGTTCAGTGTCACGGTCACGGTCAGACTTCGGGTCAGGGTCAAGGTCAGGGTCAAGGTCAATGTCAGGGTCAAAGTCAGGTTCAGGGTTAGGTTCAGGGTCAGGCTGAGGATTATGGTGAGGTTCAGGGTCAGGGTCAGCATTAGGATCAGGGTTAGGGTCAGGTCAGGGTGAGGGTCAGGTGCCGGGTCAGTTTCAGGGTCACGGTAAGACTTAAAGTCAGGGTCAAGGTCAGGGTCAAGGTCCAGGTCAAGCTCAGTGTCAAGGTCAAGGTCAGGGTCAGGGTCAAGGTCAGGGTCAGGGTCAAGTTCAAGGTCAAGCTCAGGGTGAGGGTCAGGTCAAGGTCAAGGTCAAGGTCAGGGTCAGGGTCAGATTTAGGCTGAGGGTCAGGGTCAGGGTCAAGGTCAAATTAAAGTTCAAGTTCAAGGTAAGGGTCAGGCTCAAGTTCAAGGTCAGGGTCAGGGTCAAGGTCAAGGTCAGGGTCAGGGTCAGGTTTAGGGTTAGGGTCAGTGTCAGGGTCAGGGTCAGTTTCAGGGTCAAGGTCAGGGTCAGGGTCAAGGTCACGTTCAGTGTCACGGTCAGACTTAGGGTCAGGGTCAAGATCAGGGACAAGGTCAATGTCAGGGTCAAAGTCAGGTTCAGGGTCAGGCTGACGATTATGGTGAGGGTCAGGGTTAGGGTCAGGGTCAGCATTAGGACCAGGGTTAGGATTAGGTCAGGGTCACGGTCAGGGTGAGGGTCCGGTGCCGGGTCAGGGTCAGGATCACGGTAAGGCATAAAGTCAGGGTCAGGGTCAGGGTAAGGGTCAGGGTCAGGGTCAAGTTCAAGGTCAAGGTCAAGGTCAGGGTCATGGTCAAGGTCAAGGCCAGGGTCAGCGTCAGGGTCAGGTTTAGTGTGAGGGGCAGGGTTAGGTTCAGGTTCAAGGTCAGGGTCATGGTCAGGGTAAGGGTCAGGTTCAAGTTCAAGGTCAGGGTCAGGGTCAGGTTTAGGGTGAGTGTCTGGTTGAGGGTCAGGGTCAAGGTCAAGGTCAGGGTCAGGGTCAGGTTTAGGGTGAGTGTCAGGTTGAGGGTCAGGGTCAAGGTCAAGGTCAGGGTCAGGGTCAGGGTCAAGGTCAAGGTCAAGGTGAGGGGTAGGGTCAAGGTCAAGGTCAAGGTGAGGGGTAGGGTCAGCGTCTTGGTCAGGGTCAGGTCAGGTGCAGGGTCAGGGTCAGGGTCAGGGTCAAGGTCAAGGTAGAGTGAGGGTCAAGGTCAAGTTCAAGTTCAGGGTCAATGTCAAGGTTAATGTCAGGGTCAGGGTCAAGGTCAAGGTAAGGGTCAGGGTCAAGGTCAAGGTCAGGGTCAGGGTCAAGGTCAAGGTCAGGTTCAGTATAAGGGTCAGGATCAGGGTGAGGGTGAGGGTGAGGGTCAGGGTCAAGATCAAGGTCAGGGTCAGGTTCAAGTTCAAGGTCAGGGTCAGGGTCAGGTTTAGGGTGAGTGTCAGGGTGAGGGTCAGGGTAAAGGTCAAGATCAGGGTCAGGGACAAGTTCAAGGTCAAGCACAGGGTGAGGGTCAGGGTCAAGGTCAAGGTCAGGGTCAAGCTCAAAGTCAAGGTCAGGGTCAGGGTCAAGGTCAAGTTCAGGGTCAGGGTCAAGGTGAAGGTTATTGTCAGAGTCCGTGTCAGGTTTAAGGTGAGGGTCAGCGTGAGGGTCAAGGTCAAGGTCAATGTCAGGGTCAGGGTCAGGGTCATTGACAGGGTGAGGTTCAAGGCCAAGGTCCGGGTCAGGGTCAGGTTCAGTTTTAGGGTGAGGGTCAGGGTCAAGGTCAGGGTCAGGGTCAGGGTTAGGTTTAGGGTGAGGGTCAGGGTCAGGGTCAGGGTCAAGGGCAAGGTAAGGGTCAGGCTCAAGGTCAAGGTCAGGGGCAGGGACAAGTTCAAGGTCAAGCTCAGGGTGCGGGTCAGGGTCAAGGTCAAGGTCAAGGTGAGGTTCAATGTCAAGGTCAAGGTCAGGGTCAGGGTCAAGGTCAAGTTCTGGGTCAGGGTCAAGGTCAAGGTCATTGTCAGAGTCAGTGTCAAGTTTAGGGTGAGGGTCAGGGTCAGGGTCAAGGTCAAGGCCAAGGTCCGGGTCAGTGTCAGGGTCAGGTTCAGTTTCAGGGTGAGGGTCAGGGTCAAGGTCAGGGTCAGGGTCAGGGTCAAGGTCAAGGTCAAGGTCAAGGTCAAAGTCAAGGTCAAGGTCCAATTGAGGGATAGTGTCAGTGTCCAGGTCAGGGTCAGGGTTAGGTTCAGGTTCAAGTTCAGGGTCATGGTCAGGGTCAGACTTAGGGTCAAGGTCAAGATCATGGTCCGGGTCAAGGTCAATGTCAGGGTCAGGGACAAGGTCAAGGTCAAGGTCAGGTTCAGGGTCAGGTTGAGGGTCAGGGTCAAGGTCAAGGTCAAGGTCAGGGTCAATGTCAGGGACAGGGTCAGGGTCAGGGTCAGACTTTGGGTCAGGGTGAATATCAAGGTCAGGGTCAAGGTCAAGTTCAGGGTCAGGGTCAAGGTCAAGGTCATTGTCAGAGTCAGTGTCAGGTTTAGGGTAAGGGTCAGCGTCAGGGTCAAGGTCAAGGTCAAGGTCAGGGTCAGGGTCATTGTCAGGGTGAGGGTCAAGGCCAAGGGCCGGGTCAGGGTCAGGGTCAGGGTCAGTTTTAGGGTGAGGGTCAGGGGCAATTTTAGGGTCAGGGTTAGGTTTAGGGTGAGTGTCAGGGTGAGGGTCAGGGTCAAGATCAAGTTCAAGGTCAGGGTCATGTTCAAGTTCAAGGTCAGGGTCAGGGTCAGGGTCAGGGTGATGGTCAGGGTCAAGTTCAAGGTCAAGTTCAGGGTCAATGTCAATGTCAAGGTCAGGGTCAGGGTCAGGGTCAGGGTCAAGGTCAAGGTAAGGGTCAGGGTCAAGGTCAGTGTCATTGTCAGAGTCAGTGTCAGGTTTAGGGTGAGGGTCACCGTCAGGGTCAAGGTCAAGGTCAAGGTCAGGGTCAGGGTCATGGTCATTGTCAAGTTCAGTGTCAGGGTCAGTTTTAGTGTGAGGTTCAAGGTCAAGGTCAGGGTCAGGGTCAGGGTCAAGGTCAAGTTCAAGGTCAAGGTCAAGGTCAAGGTCACGGTCAGGGCAGGTTTAGGTTTAGGGACAGTGTCAGGGTCAGGGTTAGTTTCAGGGTTAAGGTCAGGGTCAGGGCTAAGGTCTCGTTCAGTGTCATGGTCACGGTCAGACTTCGGGTCAGGGTCAAGGTCAGGGTCAAGGTCAATGTCAGGGTCAAAGTCAGGTTCAGGGTTAGGTTCAGGGTCAGGCTGAGGATTATGGTGAGGGTCAGGGTCAGGGTCAGCATTAGGATCAGGGTTAGGGTCAGGTCAGGGTGAGGGTCAGGCGCCGGGTCAGGGTCAGGGTCATGGTAAGACTTAAAGTCAGGGTCAAGGTCAGGGTCAAGGTCCAGGTCAAGCTCAGTGTCAAGGTCAAGGTCAGGGTCAGGGTGAAGATCAAGGTCAAGTTAATGGTCATTGTCAAGATCCAGGTCAGGGTAAGGGTCAGGGTCAGGGTCACGTTCAAGGTCAAGGTCAAGGTCAGGGTCACAGTCAAGGTCAAGGTCAGGGTCAGCGTCAGGGTCAGGTTTAGTGTGAGGGGCAGGGTGAGGGTCAGGATCAAGGTGAAGGTCAAGGTCAGGGACAAGGTCAAGGTCAAGATGAGGGATAGTGTCAGTGTCCCGTTCAGGGTCAGGGTTAGGTTCAGGTTCAAGGTCAGGGTCATGGTCAGGGTCAGGGTCAGACTTAGGGTCAAGGTCAAGGTCAAGGTCAGGGTCAAGGTCAAGGTCAGGGTAAGGGACAAGGTCAAGGTCAAGGTCATGGTCAGGGTCAGGGTCAGGGTCAAGATCAAGATGAAGGGCAGGGTCAGCGTCTTGGTCAGAGTCAGGTCAGGTGCAGGAGCAGTGTCAGGGTCAGGGTCAAGGTCAAGATCAGGGTCAGGGTCAGGGTCAGGGTTAGGTTTAGGGTGAGGGTCAAGACAAAGGTCAGGGTCATGGTCAGGGTCAGACTTAGGGTCAAGGTCAAGGTCAAGGTCAGGGTCAAGGTCAAGGTCAGGGTAAGGGACAAGGTCAAGGTCACGGTCAAGGTCAGGGTCAATGTCAAGGTCAAGGTCAGGGTCAGGGTCAAGGTCAAGTTCAGGGTCAGGGTCAAGGTCAAGGTCATTGTCAGAGTCAGTGTCAGATTTAGGGTGAGGGTCAGCATCAGGGTCAAGGTCAAGGTCAGGGTCAGGGTCAGGGTCATTGTCAAGTTCAGTGTCAGGGTCATTGTCAGGGTGAGGGTCAAGGCCAAGGTCCGGGTCAGGGTCAGGGTCAGTTTTAGGGTGAGGTTCAGGGTCAAGGTCAGGGTCAGGGTCAGGGTCAAGGTCACGTTCAGTGTCACGGTCACGGTCAGACTTCGGGTCAGGGTCAAGGTCAGGGTCAAGGTCAATGTCAGGGTCAAAGTCAGGTTCAGGGTTAGGTTCAGGGTCAGGCTGAGGATTATGGTGAGGGTCAGGGTCAGGGTCAGCATTAGGATCAGGGTTAGGGTCAGGTCAGGGTGAGGGTCAGGTGCCGGGTCAGTTTCAGGGTCACGGTAAGACTTAAAGTCAGGGTCAAGGTCAGGGTCAAGGTCCAGGTCAAGCTCAGTGTCAAGGTCAAGGTCAGGGTCAGGGTCAAGTTCAAGGTCAAGCTCAGGGTGAGGGTCAGGTCAAGGTCAAGGTCAAGGTCAGGGTCAGGGTTAGGTTTAGGGTGAGGGTGAGGTTCAGGTTCAGGGTCAGGGTCAGATTTAGGCTGAGGGTCAGGGTCAGGGTCAAGGTCAAATTAAAGTTCAAGTTCAAGGTAAGGGTCAGGCTCAAGTTCAAGGTCAGGGTCAGGGTCAAGGTCAAGGTCAGGGTCAGGGTCAGGTTTAGGGTTAGGGTCAGTGTCAGGGTCAGGGTCAGTTTCAGGGTCAAGGTCAGGGTCAGGGTCAAGGTCACGTTCAGTGTCACGGTCAGACTTAGGGTCAGGGTCAAGATCAGGGACAAGGTCAATGTCAGGGTCAAAGTCAGGTTCAGGGTCAGGCTGACGATTATGGTGAGGGTCAGGGTTAGGGTCAGGGTCAGCATTAGGACCAGGGTTAGGATTAGGTCAGGGTCACGGTCAGGGTGAGGGTCAGGTGCCGGGTCAGGGTCAGGATCACGGTAAGGCATAAAGTCAGGGTCAGGGTCAGGGTATGTGTCAGGGTCAAGTTCAAGGTCAAGGTCAAGGTCAGGGTCATGGTCAAGGTCAAGGTCAGGTTCAGGGTCAGGTTCATGGTCAGACTTAGGGTCAGGGTCAGTGTCAGGTTTAGGGTCAGGGTTAGGGTCAGGGTTAGGTTTAGGTTCATGGTCAAGTTCAGGGTCAGGGCCAATGTGATGATCAGGGTCAGGGTTAGGATTAGGGCCAGGGTCAGGGTCAGACTTAAGGGTTAGGTTCAGGGTCAGGTTTAGGGTCAGGGTCAGCTTCAGGGTCAGGGTTAGACTTATGGTTAGGGTCAGGGTTATTGTCAGAGTCATGGTCAGGGTCAGGGTTAGTGTCAGGGTCAGTGTCAGGGTAAGGGTCAGAGTCCCAGTCAGGGTTACGGTCAGGGTCAGGGTTAGGGTCAGGTTTAGGGTTAGAGTCAGGGTTAGGGTCAGGGTGAAGTTCAGGGTCAGGTTCAGGGTCAGGGTCAGGGTTAGGGTCAGGTTCAGATTCAGGGTCAGGTTCAGGGTCAGGGTCAGGGTTATTGTCAGGGTCATGGTCAGGGTCAGGGTTAGTGTCAGGGTCAGTGTCAGGGTAAGGGTCAGAGTCCCAGTCAGGGTTACGGTCAGGGTCAGGGTTAGGGTCAGGTTTAGGGTTAGAGTCAGGGTTAGGGTCAGGGTGAAGTTCAGGGTCAGGGTTAGTGTCAGGGTCAGGATCAAGATCAGGTTAAGGGTCATGGTCAGGGTCACGGTACGGGTCAGGTTTAGGGTCAGGGTCAGGGTCATCGTCAGGGTTAGCATTAGGGTTAGGGTCAGGGTCAGGTTCAGGGTCAGGGTTAGGGTCAGGTTCAGACTTAGGGTTAGGGTCAGGTTCAGACTTAGGGTTAGGCTCAGGGTCAGTGTCATGGTTAGGGTCAGGGTCAGGGTCAGGTTTAGGATCAGGTTTAGGGTCAGGGTCAGGATCAGGTTTAGGGTCAGGGTCAGACTTAGGGTTAGTGTCAGCGTCAGGGTCAGGGTCAGGGTCAGGGTTAGGGTCAGGGTCAGGGTTAGGTTCAGGGTCAAGGTCAGTGTCAGGGTCAGGTTCAGGGTTAGGGTCAGGGTAAGGGTCAGGGTTAGGGTCGAGGTCGCAGGTTCGATTCCCCATACCGGCCAAAAAACCCTGGGTCGGGTCCCCAGGTGGCGTCACAGGGTAATGTCTGGACTCTGGCACCCAAGGTCGCAGGTTTGATTCCCCATACCAGCCAAAAAACCCCGCGTCGGATCGGGTCCCCGAGTGTCGTCACAGGGTAATGTCTGGACTCTAGCACACGAGGGACCACCAACATACTCATAGCATCATCACAACATCATCACAGCATCATCACACCATCACAACATCATCATCGCAGCATCATCAAAGAATCATGACTGCATCATCACACCATCATTACAGAATCATCGCATCGTCATCCCTGCGTCACCACTGCATCATCACATCATCAAAGCATCATCACAAAATCATCACTGCATCATCACAGCATCATTATAGTGTCATCAAAGCATCATCACAGCATTCTCACAGCAGCACCACATCATCATCGCGGCGTCATCACTGAATCATCACTGCATCATCACTGCATCATTACAGATTCATCACTGCATCATCAAAACATCATCACAGTGTCATGACAGCATCATCACAACATCATCACTGCATCATTGCAGGGTCATTACAGCATCATCACAGCGTCATCACTGCATCATCATTGCGTCATCAAAGCATCATCACAGCATCATCAGATTGTCATCAAAGCATCATTACACTCATGATAGCATCATCACAGCATCATCACTGCATCATCACATCATCATGAAAGCATCATTGCAGCATCATCATTGCATCACCTCAGCATCATCACAGCATTATTACTGCATAATCTCTGCATCATCACAGAATTATCTCAGCATCATCACTGCTTACACACTGCATCATCACAGAATCATCACTGCATAATGACAGCACCATCACAGCATAATCGCTGAGTCATCACAGCGTCATCACTACATCATCACATCATCATCAGAGTCATCATAGCTTCATCACTGCATCATCAATGCGTCATCACATCATCATCACAACATCATAGCTGCATTATCACAGCATCATCAGAGCGTCATTACAGCATCATCACAGCATTATCACTGCATCATCACATTGTCATCACTGCATCATCAGAGCGTAATAACAGCGTCATTACAGCATCATGACTGCATCATCACATCATCATCATAGCATCACATCTGCATAATCACAGCATCATCACAGTGTCATCACAGCTTCATAAATAAATCATCACTGAATAAACAGTGCATCATCACAGCATCATCACAACGTCATTACAGTGTCATCAAAGAATCATCACAGCATCATCACAGCATCACCACTGCATCATAACATCATCCTCACTACATCATCATATCATCATCAGAGCATCATTACTGCGTCATCACAGCATCATCACTGCGTAATCATTGCATCATCACTGCATAATCACAGCATCATTACAGCATCATCTCATATCAACACAGCATCAATACTGCAGAATCACTGCATCATCACATAATAATCACTGCATCATCACTTCCTCATCAATGCATCATCACAGCATCATCACAGCATCATTACTGCATAATCACTGCATCATCACAGAATCATATCAGCATAATCACAGCATCATTACTGCTTACTCACTGCATCATCAGTGCATCATCACATCATCATCACTGCATCATCACAGCATCATCACTGCATCATCACAGCATCATCACTACGTAATCACTGCATCATCACAGCATCGTCTCAATATCATCACAGAATAATTACTGCATAATCAATGCAGCATCACAGCGCCATCAGTGCATCATCAATTCATCATCACTGCATCATCACAATATCATCACAACGTCATCACATTGTCAGCACAGCATAATTACAGTTTCACCACATAATCATCGCAGCGTCATCACAGCATCATCACTGCGTTATCACAGCATCATCTCAGCATCATCACAGTATCATTACTGCTTATTCACTGCATCATCACAACATCATCACAGCGTCATTACAGTGTCATAAATGCATCATCACAGTGTCATCAAAGCGTCCTAACTGCATCATCACTGCATCATCGCAGCTTCATCACAGCATCATGACAGTGTCATCACAGCATCAAAAATGCATAATCACTTCATCCTCACATCATCATCATAGCATCATAGCTGCATAATCATAGAGTCATCACAGCATCATCACTACATCATCAAATTGTCATCACTGTATCATCACAGCATCATCACGGCATCATTACAACATCATCATAGCATCATCACTTCATAATCACAGTGTCATAACAGCATCATTACAGCACCATGACTACGTCATCACAGCATCACGACAGCGTCATTACAGTGTCATCACAGCATCATCACTGCATTATCAAAACATCACAACAACATCATCACTGCGTCATCAGAGCATCATCAAAAAATCATCACAGCGTCATGAGTGCATCATCACTGCATAATCACTGAATCATCTCAGCATCATCAAAGCACCATTACTGCATAATCATTGCATAATCACATCATCATCACTGCATCATCACATCGTCATCACTGCATCATCACTGCATCATCACAGCATCATCCCAGCGTCACCACTGCATCATCACGGCATCATCGCAACATCATCACTGCATCATCACAGCAGCATTACAGCATCATCACAGCAGCATCAGAGCATCATCACAGCATCATCACAACATAATCATAGCATCACCACAGCATAATCACAACATCATCACTGCGCCATTACAGCATCATCACAGCAGCGTTTCAGCATGATCACTGCATCATCACATAATCATCAGAACATAATCATAGAATCATTAGAGCATCATCACTGCATCATCACAGCATAATCACAAAAGCATCTTAGCATCATCACTGCATCATCACATCATCATCACAAAATTATCACAGTGTCATCAGAGCATCATCACTGCATCATCACAGCATCATCACCGCACTATTACAGCATCATCACAGCATCATTACTGCTTACTCACTGCATCATCACAACATAATCACAGTATCATCACTGCATCATCACTGCATCATAACTGCGTCATCACTGCATCGTCACTGCATCATGACAGCATCATCAGTGTCATCACAACATCATCACAGCATCATCACTGCAACATCTCAGCATCATCACTGCATAATCATTTCATCATCACAGCATCATAACTGCATCATCATCACAACATCATAACAGTGTCATCACAGCATCATCCCAGTATCATCATTGCGTCATCAGAGCGTCAACACTACGTCATCACAGCATCATCAGTAAATCATCACAGTGTCATCACAGTATCATCACTGCATCATCAGTGCATCATCACATCATCATCACAACATCATTACAGCATCATCAAAGCATCATTACTGCACCATCATTGCATCGTCACAGCATCATTGCAGCATCATCACAGCATCATTACTGCATAATCACTGCATTATCACAGCGTCATCACAGTGTCATCCCTGCATTGTCACATGATCATTGCAGTTTCATAACAGTGTCATCACAGCATCATCAGAGCATAATTACAGCGTCATAACAGCATCATCAATCCGTCATCAAATTAAAGTCAAGGCGTCATCACAGCATTATCACTGTATCATCACAGAATCACCACAGCATCATTACTGCGTCATCACAGCATCACAACAGAATCTTAAGAGCATCATCATAGCATCATCACAACATCATCACAGTATCATCACTACATCATCACAGCATCATTAGAGAGATATCACAGCGTCATGACTGCATCATCAGAGCATCATAACATCATCATCACTGCATTATCACATGATCATCGCAGCGTCATCACATCATCATCTCATAATCTTCACTGCGTCATCACAGCATCATCACAGCATCATCACAGCAGCACCAGAGCAGCATCATGGCGTCGTGACAGAATCATCACTACGTCATCAAATTGTCATCACAGCAAACCACAGCATCATTGCAGCATCATAACAGCATCATCAAAGCATCTTTACTGCTTACTCACTGCATCATCACAGCGTCATCACACTATTGTCAGTGCATCTTCAGAGCTCATCACTGCATCATCACACCATAATCACAACATCATCACACCATCATACAGTGTCATCACTGCATAATCACTGCATCATCACAGCATCATCACTGCATCATCACAGCATAATCACAGAATCATTACAACATAATCACTGCATCATCACAGTGTCATCACAGTACCATAACTGCATCATCACAGCATCATCACAGCATCATCAGAGCGACATCAGAGCATCACCACTGCATCATGAAAGCATCATCACTGCATCATCACATCATCATCACATAATCTTCAATGCGTCATCACAGCGTAATCACAAAGTCATCACTTCATAATAAATTGTCATCACAGCGTCATCACAGCATCATCACAGCTGTATCGCAGCGTCATCACAGCATCATCTCAGCATCATCACAGCATCATCAGTGCATCATCTCAGCATCATCACAACATCATCAGTGTCATCACAGCATCATCACCGCATCATCCCAGCATCATCACAACATCATGACAGCATCATTACTGCTGACTCACTGCATCATCACATCATCATAACAACATCATCACTACATCATCACTGTGTCATCACAGCATTATTACAGCTTCATCACAGCATCATCATTCCGTAATCACAGTGTCATCAAAACGACATCAGTGTCATCACAGCATCATAACAGCATCATCACAGCATCATCCCATATTCATCACAGCATCATCACATCACCATCAATGCATCATCACAGAATCATCATCTCAGCATCTTCGAAGTGTCATCAGTGTATCGTTACAGTATCATCACAATATCATCACAGCATCATAAATGCATAATCACTGCATCATCACCACATCATCACAGGGTCATCACAGCATCATCACAGCATAATCTCAATATCATCAAAGCATCATTATTGCTTATTCAGTGCATCATCACAGTGTC
The DNA here is from genome assembly GCA_963989345.1 of Clangula hyemalis. Next base: position 7,779,523 of record OZ022448.1, on the reverse strand, counting down.
ATCAGAGTATCATCACTGCATCATCATATCATCATCACAGTGTCATCACAGCATCCTCACACCATGATCATAACGTCATCACAGCATCATCACTACGACATCACATCATCATCACTGCATCATAACAGCGTCATCACAGCATCATCACATCATCATCACTGCATCATCACAGCATCATAAGAGCATCATCACTGCATCATAACAGCGTCATCACAGCATCAACAAATCATCATCACTGTATCATCACAGTGTCATCACAGCATCATCACATCATCATCACAACACCACCACAGCGTCATCACAGTATCACGACAGCGTCATAACAGTATCATCGCTGCATCATCACAGCATCAGCGCAGCATCATTACTGCATCATCACAGCATAATCACAGCATCATCACAACATCATAAGAGCGTCATTAGCATCATAACAGCACCATCACTGTGTCATCGCAGTGTCACCAGAACATCAGCACATCATCATCCCAGCATCAACAAAACATAATCATAGCATCAACACAGCATCATCACTGCATTATCAGTGCATCTTCACAGCAACATCTCAGCATCATCTCACCATCATTACTACTTACTCACTGCATCATCACAGCGTCATCACAGTATCATCACTGCATCATCACAGCATCATCACATCATCATCACAACATCATGTAAGTGTCATCACAGCATAATCACTGTGTCATCACTATGTCATCACAGCAAAATCACAATATCATCACAACGTCCTTAAAGCGTCATAACTGCATCATCACTGCATCATAACTGCGTCATCACTGCATCATCACATCGTCACCACAGCGTCATCGCAGCAACATCACAGCATCATCACTGCATCGTAACTGCATCATCACAGTATCATCACAGCATCATCACAACATCATTGTAGCATCATCACAGCATCATAACAGCGTTATCAGAGCATCACAACACCCTCAACACAGCGTCACCACAGCAACATCACAGAATCATCACAGTATAATCGCAGTGTCACTACAGCATCATTACTGCATAATCACTGCATCATTACTGCATCATCACTGAATCATCACAACGTTATCACAGAATCACAGAATTTCTAGGTTGGAAGAGACCTCAAGATCATCGAGTCCAACCTTTGACCTAACGCTAACAGTCCCCACTAAACCATATCCCTAAGCTCTACATCTAAACGTCTTTTAAAGACTTCCAGGGATGGTGACTCCACCACCTCCCTGGGCAGCCTGTTCCAGTGCCTAACAACCCTTTCAGTAAAGAAGCTTTTCCTAACATCTAACCTAAAACTCCCCTGGCGCAACTTTAGCCCATTCCCCCTCGTTCTGTCACCAGGCACGTGGGAGAACAGGCCAACCCCCACCTCACTACAGCCTCCTTTAAGGTATCTGTAAAGAGCGATAAGGTCGCCCCTGAGCCTCCTCTTCTCCAGGCTGAACAAGCCCAGCTCCTTCAGCCGCTCCTCGTAGGACTTGTTCTCCAGGCCCCTCACCAGCTTCGTCACCCTCCTCTGGACCCGCTCAAGCACCTCGATGTCCTTCTTGTAGCGAGGGGCCCAAAACTGAACACAGTACTCGAGGTGCGGCCTCACCAGAGCCGAGTACAGGGGGACGATCACCTCCCTAGCCCTGCTGGTCACACTGTTTCTGATACAAGCCAGGATGCCGTTGGCCTTCTTGGCCACCTGAGCACACTGCTGGCTCATATCCAGCCGACTGTCCACCATCACTCCCAGGTCCTTCTCAGAGCCTGGCAGCTCTCCAACCACTCATCTCCCAGCCTGTAGCTCTGCTAAAATAGAGTATCATCACTGCATCATCATATCATCATCGCAGCGTCACCACTGCATCATCGCAGCATCATCACTGCATCATCACTGCATAGTCACAGCATTATCAAATCGTCACTGCACCATCACATCATCATCACTGCATCATCAATGCATCATCTCAGCGTCATCACAGTATCAATACTGCAGAATCACTGCGTCATCACATCAAAATATCTGCATCATCACATCACCATCACTGCATCATCATATCATCATCACTGCATCATCACTGTGTCATCACAGCATCATCATTGCATCATCACAGCGTTATCACATAATCACGATAGGGTCATCACAGAATCATCGCAGCATCGTCACAGCATCATCACTGCGTCATCACAACGTCATCACAGCATCATCACAATATCATCACAGCATCATAACAGCCTCATATCTGCATCATCACTGCATAATGACTGCATCATAACAGCATCATAACTACGTCATCATATTGTCATCACAGCATCATCACAGCATCACGACAGCGTCATCACAACATCACGACAGGGTCATCACAGCATCATCACTGCATTGTCACAGAATCATGACAGCATCATCTCAGCATAAACACAACATCATCACATCATCATCCCTGCATCATCACATCATAATCACTGCATCATCACAGCATAATCTCAGCATCATCACAGTATCAGTACTGCAGAATCATTGCATCATCACACCATCATTACAACATCATTGCAGCATCATCATAGCATCACGACAGTGTTATCTGAGCATTACGACAGCGTAATAATAGCGTCATCACAGATTCATCAGAGCATCATTGCAGCGTCATCACTGCATCATCACAGTACCATCACATCAAAGCAACATCATCACAACATCATCGCAGAATCATCACTGCATCATCAGAGCATCATCTCAGCATAATCAAAGCATCATTAGTGGAGAATCACTACATCATCATATCATCATCACTGCATCATCACATCATCATCACAGCATCATCAGAGCATCATCACTGCGTCATCACTATATCATCACTACATAATCATAGCATCATTACTGCGTCATCACAGCATCATCACAGCATCATCACAGCATCACGACAGTGTCATCGCAGCGTCAACACAGCATCATTACATCATGATTATGCGTCATCAGAGCGTTATCGCAGCATCCTCACAGTATCATCATAGTACCACTACAGCATCATCACATCATCATAACAGCATCATCACATCATCACCACAGCATCATCACAGCAACATCACTGCGTCATCACAACATCATCACATCATCAGCACAGCATCATCACAGCAACATCACTGCGTCATCACAACATCATCACATCATCAGCACAGCATCATCACAGCAGCATCACTGCGTCATCATAACATCATCACAGCGTTATCACTGCATCATCATATCATCATAACAGCATCATGACATCATCACCACAGCATCATAGCAGCATAATCACAGTGTCATCACAACATCATCACTGCATCATCACTGCATCATCACTGCATAGTCACATCACCATCACTGCGTCATCACTGCACCATCACTGCGTCATCACAGCACCATCACAGCATCATCACAACTTCACCAAAGCATCATCAGAGCGTCATCACAGAATCATCACATCGTCATCACAGAATTATCGTAGCGTCATAACTGCATCATCACAGCATCATCACCACATTATCTTAGCATCATCACAGCATTATCACTGTATCATCACTGCATCATTACAGCATCATCTCAGCATCATCACAGTATCAATACTGCAGAATCACTGAATCATCACTTCATCATCAGTGAGTCATCACATCATCATCACAGCATTATCACATCATTATCACTGCATCATCACAGAATCATCGCAGCATCATCACGTCATCATCGCAGCCTAATCACTGCATCGTCACAGCATCATCACAGCATCATCACTGCATAGTCACATCATCATTGCGTCATCATCAAAGCATAATCACACTGTCATAACTTCATAAACTCTGCATCATCACAGCATCATCACTGCGTCAATACAGCATCATCATTGCATAATCACTGCATCACCTCAGCATCATAACATCATCATTACTACATCATCACAATATAATCATTCCATCATCACAGCATTACGACAGCGTTATCAGAGCATCACGACAGAGTCATCACAGCGTCATCACAGAATCTTCACAGCATCATCGTAGTGTCATCACTGAATCATCACAGCATCATCAAAACATAATCATAGCATCATCACAGCATCATCAAGGAATCATCACAGCATCATTTCAGCAACATCACAGCATCATTACTGCTTACTCACTTCATCATAACAGCGTCATCACAGTATCATCACTGCATCATCACTACATCATCACTGCATCATCAATGAATCATTGCAGAATCATCACTGCATCATAGCTACATAATAACAGCGTCATAAATGCATCATCACAGTGTCATCACAGCGTCATCTCAGCATCATCACAGCATCACGACAGGGTCATCACAGCATCATCACTGCATCATTACAGCGTCATCACTGCATCATCACAGCACCATATCAGCATCATCACAGCATCACTACTGTTTACTCACAGCGTCATCACAGCATCATCAGAGCGATATCACAGTGTCATCATTTCATCATCACTACGTGATCACTGCATCATCACAGCACCAACTCAGCATCATCACAGCGTCATTACTGCTTACTCACTGCATCATCACAGCGTCATAACAACATCATCACAGTGTCATCACTGCATCATCACTGCATAATCACTGCATCATCACGGCATAATCACAACATCATCTCAGCATCATCACAGAGTCATTACTGCATAATCACTGCATCATCACAGCATCATTACAGCATCATAGAGTCATAATCACGACAGCATTTCTGCATCATCACTGCATCATCATAGCGTCATCAAAGCATCATCACTACATCATGAAATTGTCATCACAGCATCATCGTGGTCTCATCACGGCGTCATCACAGCATCATCACTGCATCATCACTGCATCCTCAAAGCATCATCACTGCATCATCAGATCATCATCACACTATCGACAAAGCGTCATCACTGCGTCAACACATCGTCACCACATTGTCCTCACTGCATCGTCACAGCATCATCACAACATCATCACAGCATCATCGGATCATCATCACATCATCATCACATCATCATAACTGCATCATCACAGAATCGTAGCTGCATAATCACAGCATCATAATAAGGTCATCACAGCGTCATCACAGCATCAACACTGCATCATAAATGCATCATCTCGGTGTCATCACAGTATAATTTCTGCATAATCACTGCATTATCACAGCGTCATCTCTGCATCATCACGTCATCATCACTTCATAATCCCATCATCATCACTGCATCATCACAGCTTCATCACAACATCTTCACAGTATCATCACTGCTTCATCTCTGCCTCATCACAGCATCATTACAGTGTCATGACATCATCATCAATGCATAATCACTGCATCATAACCGCATAATCACAGCATCATCACTGCATCACAGTGTCATAACGGCATCATCAGAGCACCATCACAGCCTCATAACAACATAAAAACTGCATCATCACAGCATCATCACTGCGTCATCACAGCGTCATAACAGTATCATCACAGCATCATCACATCGTCATGACAGCATTATCAGTGCATCATCACTGCATCATCATTGCATCATCACAGAATCATCACAACATCATCGCAGCATCGTCACAGCGTTACGACAATGTTATCAGAACATCACGACAGCATCATCAGAGCGTCATCACAGAATCGTCACATCCTCATCACAGCATCATCGCAGCGTCATAACTGCATCATCACAGCATCATCACCACATTATCATAGCATCATCACAGCGTTATCACTGTATCATCACTGCATCGTTACAGCATCATCACAGTATCAATACTGCAGTATCACTGAATCATCACATCATCACAGTGTCATCACATCATCATCACAGCATTATCACATCATTATCACTGCATCATCACAGCATTATCGCAGCTTCATCACATCATCATCACAGCGTAATCACTGCATCATCACAGCATCATGACTGCATTGTCACATCATCATTGCATAGTCATCAAAGCATAATCACAGTGTCATAACTGCATAAACTCTGCATCATCACTGCGTCAATATAGCATCATCATTGAATCATCACTGCATCACCTCAGCATCATAACATCATCATTACTACATCATCACAGCATAATCATTACATCATCACAACATCATCACAGCATCGTCACAACATCATCACAGCATCGTCACAGCATTACGACAGCGTTATCAGAGCATCACGACAGCATCATCACAGCGTCATCACAGAATCATCACATCGTCATCACAGCATCATCGCAGCGTCATGACTGCATCATCACAGCATCATCACAACATTATCATAGCATCATCACAGCATCATCACTGCATCATCAATGAATCATCGCAGAATCATCACTGCATCATAGCTACATAATCACATCGTCATAAATGCATCATCACACTGTCATCACAGTGTCATCTCAGCATCATCACAGCATCACGACAGGGTCATCACAGCCTCATCACTGCATCATTACAGCGTCATCACAGCATAATCACACCGTCATCACAGTGTCACCACTGCATCATCACAGTGTCATCACAGGGTCATAACTGCATCATCACTGCATCATCACTGCATCTCCACAGCATAATCTCAGCATCATCACAGTGTCATCACAGTGTTATAACAGCATCATCACAGCATCATCACATCATCATCAGAGCGTCATCACAGAATCATCACAGCATCATCACTATGTCATCACAGCATAATCACAATATCATCACAATGTCATTAAAGCGTCATAACTGCATCATCACTGCATCATCACATCGTCACCACAGCGTCATCGCAGCAACATCACAGCATCATCACTGCATCGTAACTGCATCATCACGGTATCATCACAGCATCACAACAGCATTATCAGAGCATCACAACAGCCTCAACACAGTGTCACCACAGCAACATCACAGAATCATCACAGCATAATCGCAGCGTCACTACAGCATCATTACTGCATAATAACAGCATCATTACAGCATCATCACTGCATCATCACTGAGTCATCAAAACGTTATCACAGTATCATCAGTGCATCATCATATCATCATCGCAGCGTCATCACTGCATCATCGCAGCGTCATCACTGCATAGTCACAGCATCATCGCGTCCTCATAAAGGCATCATAACAGGGTCATCACAGCGTCATAACCGCATAAACACTGCATCATCACAGCATCATCATTGCGTAATCACAAAATCATCACAACATCATCGCAGCATCATCACAGCATCACGACAGCGTTACCAGAGCATCACAGCAGTTTCATCACAGTGTCATCATGGCATCATCACATTATCATCACAACATCATCGCAGTGTCATAAATGCATCATCACTACATCATCACAACATAATAATAGCATCATCACTGTATCATCACTGCATCGTCACAGCATTATCAAATCATCACTGCACCATCATATCATCATCACTGCATCATCAATGCTTCATCTCAGCGTCATCACAGTATCAATACTGCGGAATCACTGCGTCATCACATCAAAATATCTGCATCATCACATCACCATCACTGCATCATCATATCATCATCACTGCATCATCACTGCATCATCACAGCGTTATCACATAATCACGATACGGTCATCACAGAGTCATCACAGAATCATCACAGCATCATCACTGTGTCATCACAGCTTCATCACAGCGTCATATCTGCATCATCATTGCATAATGACTGCATCATAACAGCATCATAACTACGTCATCATATTGTCATCACAGCATCATCACAGCATCACGACAGCATCATCACAGCATTATCACAGCATCATCAAAGCGTAATCACAGCATCATCACAGCAGGATCGAAGCGTCATCACTGCAGCATCACAGCATCATCACAGTATCCTCACAGCATCTTCACTGCATCATCACTACATTGTCACAGCATCATCACATCATCATCACTGCATCATCACAGCATAATCTCAGCATCTTCACAGTATCAGTTCTGCAGAATCATTGCATCATCACACCATCATCACAACATCATCGCAGCATCATCATAGCATCACGACAGTTTTATCTGAGCATCACGACAGCGTAATCATAGCGTCATTACAGATTCATCAGAGCATCATTGCAGCATCATCACAGTATCATCACATCATAGCAACATCATCACAATATCATCGCAGAATCATCACTGCATCATCAGAGCATCATCTCAGCATAATCACAGCATCATTAGTGCAGAATCACTACATCATCATATCATCATCACTGCATCATCACATCATCATCACAGCATCATCAGAGCATCATCACTGCGTCATCACTATATCACTACATAATCATAGCATCATTACTGCGTCATCACTGCATCATCAATACATCATCACAACGCCATCTCAGTATCGTCACAGCATCATCACAGCATCACGACAGTGTCATCGCAGCGTCAACACAGCATCATTACATCATGATTATGCGTCATCAGAGCGTCATCGCAACATCCTCACAGCATCATCATAGTACCACTACAGCATCATCACAGACTCACTATAGCGTCATCAAAGCATCATCACAGCATTGTCACATCATCACCACATCATCGAAGCATCATCACTGTGTCATCACAACATCATCACAGCATCATCACAGCAACATAGCGTCATCAAATTATCATCACTGCATCATCAGAGCATCATCAGAGCATTGGTGTAGATGCACTTCAGCTGGGCCATTGCCCTATCCTCCGGCCTTGCCATTGTTCCCCCTGGCACAGCCCCAACAATCCTTGCTTCAGCCCCATCCCCCTTCTTACCTAGTTTAAAGCCCTCTCAATGAGCCCTGCCAGCTCCTGGCCCAGGATCCTTTTTCCCCTAAAAGATAGGGACCCGTCTGCGGCCATCAGGCCAGGTGCTGAGTAAAGTGCCCCATGGTCAAAAAAAAACAAGATTTCTGCGTTGGCACCAGAAATGATGATGTTATGATGCTCTTGTGATGCACTGATGATGCAGTGATGATGCAGTGATGACACAGCGATGGTGCAGTGATGATGCTGCTGTGATGACGCTGTGATACTGTGATAATGTTGTGATGATGCTGTGATGACGCTTTGATGACACTGTGATGATGCCGTGTTGATGTTGTGATGAAGCTGTGATGGTGCTTTGATGACGCTCTAATGATGCTGTGATGATGGCATTATGATGGCGTGATGATTCTGTGATGATGCTGTGATGATGGCGTGATGATTCTGTGATGATGCTGTGATGATGTGGTGTTGATGCCGTGACGAAGCTGTGATGACACTTTGATTACGCTGTGATGTTTTGATGATGCTGTGATGATGCTGTGATGATGCAGTGATGACACCTGGATTATGCTGTGATGATGCTGTTGTGATGTGGGGATGATGTGTTATGATGCTGTGATGATGCAGTAATGATGCTGTGATGACGCTTTGATGACAGTGTGATGTTGTTGTGATGTTGAAGTGATGATGTTGTGATGACGCAGTGATGATGCAGTGATGAGGCAGCGATAATGTTCTGATGTCGCTATGATGATGCTTTGATGATTCTTTGATGCTGCAATGGTGACGCTGCGAATCTTTGGTTATGCTGTGATGATGCTGTGATAACGGAGTGATGATACTGTGATGACGCTGTGATGCTGTGATGATGATGCGATGATGCTGTGATGATGCAGTGATGATGCAGTGATGATGATGAGATGATGCTGTGATGATGCTGTGATGATGCAGTGATGATGCAATGATGACGCGGTGATCATGCTGTTTTGATGCTCTGATGATGCTGTGATTACGGTTTGATGACACTGTGATGACGTTCTTATGATGCAGTGATGATGCAGTGATGATTCTGTGATGATGCGTTGATGATGCTGTGATGACACTTTCATGACACTGTGATGATGCTCTGTTGATGCTGTGATGAAGCTCTGATGACACTGTGATGATGCTTTGATGATGCTGTGATGCTTTAATGATGCTGTGATGATGCTGCGATGATGCTGTGATGATGGTGTGATGACGCAGTGATGATACTGTTGGGATGCTGTGATGATAATATTGTGATGCTGCAGCAATGACGCTGTGATGGTGCTGTGATGATGCTGTGATGATGTGTTATGATGCTGTGAGGATGTTGTGATGATGCTGTGATGAGGCCTTGATGACACTGTGATTATGTTCTGATGATGCTGTGATGACGCAGTATTGATGATGTGATGATGCTGCAATGATGCTGTGATGATTCTGTGATGATGTTGTGATGATGCTGTGATGACGCTGCGATAACAGTGTGATGATGTTGTGATGATGCAGTAATGATGCTGTGATGACGCACTGATGATGCTGTAATGAAGCAGTGATGATGCAATAATGATGCAGTGATGATGCTGTGATGAGGCTGTGATGACGCTGCGATGATGCTGTGATGATGCAGTGATGATGCTGTGATGATGCTCTGATGATGCTGTGAAGACGCAGTGATGACTCTGTGATGATGCTGTAATAATGCTGTGATGATAGGATGATGCTCTACTGATGCCGTGATGATGCTCTGATGACGCTGTAATGATGCAGTGATGACATAGTGATGATGCTGTGATAACGCTGTGATGACGCTTTGATGACGCTGTGATGATTTTGTTATGATGCTGTTGTGATGCTGTGATGATGCAGTGATGACGCTGCGATGATGCTGTTGTGATGCTGTGATGATGCTGTGATGATGCTCTGATGACGCTGTAATGATGGTGATGACATAGTGATGATGCTGTGTTCACGCTTTGATGACACTGTGATAATGTTCTGATGATGCAGTAATCATGCAGTGATGATGCAGTGATGATGCTGTGATGATGCTGTAATGATGCAGCGATGATGCTGTGATGATGTTGTGATTATGCTGTGATGACGCTACGATAATGCTGTTATGATGCTGTGATGACACTGTGATCATGCTGTGATCATGCTGTGATGATGCAGTGATGACGCTGCGATGATGCTGTTATGACGCAGTGATGATGCAGTGATGATGCTGTGACGATGTAGTGGTGATGACGCATTGATGACGCTGTGATGATGATGTGATGATGCTTTGATGACTCTATGATGATGCAGTGATGACACTGTGATGGCACTGTGATGCCTTGTTTAAGCTCTGATGATGCATTGATAATGCACTGATTATGCAGTGATGATGTTGTCTTGATACTGTGATGATGCTGTGATGATGCAGTGATGACGCGGTGATGATGCTGATGTGATGATCTGATGATGCTGTGATGACTGTTTGATGATACTGTGATGACGTTCTGATGATGCAGTGATGATGCTGTGATGATGCTGTGATGACGCTGCGATGATGTTGTTGTGATGCTATGATGATGCTGTGATGACGGTTTGATGACACTGTGAAGATGTTCTGATGATGCAGTGATGATGCTGCGATGATGCTGCGATGATGATGTTGTAATGCTCTGATAATGCTATGATGACGCTTTGATGACACTGTGATGTTGTTGTGATGATCCAGTGATGATGCTGTGATGATGCTGTGATGCTCTGATGATGATGTTATGATGCTGTGATGATGCAGCGATGAAGCTGTGATAATGCTGTGATGATGTTGTGATGATGCTGTGATGATGCTGTTATGACGCTGTGATGATGTTGTTATGATGGTGTGATTATGCTATGCTGATGCTGTGATGACGCTCTCATAACACTTTGATGACGCTCTGATGCTGTGGTGATGTTGTGATACTGCTGTGATGATGCTGTTGTGATGCTTTAATGGTGATGGGATGATGCTGTGATGACGCTGTGATGATGCTTTGATGACACTGTGATGATGCTGTTGTGATGCTGTGATGAGGCTTTGATGACACTGGGATGATGTTGTGATGAAGCAGTGATGACGCTGTGATGATGTATTCATGATGATGTGATGATGTTGTGATGATGCTCTGATGATGTTGTGATGATGCTCTGATGATGCACTGATGATGATGTAATGATGCAGTGATGACGCTCTAATGATGCTGTGATGATGCTCTGATGAAGCTGTGATGATGCTTTGATGACACTGTGATGACGATGTTATTATGCTGTGATGACGCTGTGATGATGCTGTTATGACAATTTGATGATGCTGTGATTATGCAGCTATGATGCTCTCAGGATGATATGATGATGCAGTGATGATGCTGTGATGACGCTGTCATGATGCTGTGATGACGCTGTCGTGATTCAATGATGATGCTGTGATGACGCTGTGATGATGTTGTGATGATGCTGTGATGGTGCACAGATGACGCTGTCTTGATGCTGTGATGATGCTCTGATCATGTTGTGCTGATGTAGTGTTTATGCAGTGATGATGCAGTTATGATACTGTGATGAAGCTTTGATGATGCTGTGATGATGTTGTGATGACGCTTTGATGATGCTGTGATTATACAGCTATGATGCTGTCATGATTATATGATGATGCAGTGATGATGCTTTGATGACGCTGTGATGATGCAGTGATGATGCTGTGATGATGCTGTGATGACGCTTTGATGATGCTGTGATTATACAGCTATGATGCTGTCATGATTATATGATGATGCAGTGATGATGCCGTGATGATACTGTGATGACACTGAATACGCTGTGATGATGCTGTGATGCTTTCATGATGCTATGATGATGCTGTGATGATGCTGTGATGATGCAGTGATGACGCTGCGATAATGCTGTGATGATGCAGTGATGATGCATTGATAACGCTGCAATGATGCTGCGATGATGTTGTCATGATGCTGTGATGATGAAGTGATGACACTGCGATGATGCTGTTATGATAATGTGATGACGCTGTGATGATGCTTTGATGACGCTGTGATGCTGTGAAGATGTATTGATGACGCATTTATGATGATGTGTTTATGCTGTGATGACGCTGTGATGATGCAGTGATAATGCAGTGTTGATGCAGTTATGACGCTGTGTTGAGGCTTTGATAATATTGTGATGATGCTGTGATGATGGTGTGATGACAGTGCGATGATGCTGTGATGACGAAGTGATGACGCTCTGATGACACTGTGATGCTCTGATGATTGTGTGATGACGCAGTGATGACACTGCGATGATATTGTAATGATGCAGTGACGATGCTGTGATGATGCAGTGATGATGCTTGGGTGATGCTGTGATGATGCTCTGATGACGCTGTAATGACGGAGTGATGATGCAGTGATGATGCTGTGATGACGCTGTTATGACACTTTGATGATGCTGTGATGCTGTGATGATGTTGGTATGATGATGTAATGATGCAGTGATGATGCTGTGATGATGTTGTGATGGTGCTGTGATGATGCTTTGATCATGCTGTGATGATGCAGTGATACCACTGCGATGAAACAGTGATGATTCTGTGATGATGCAGTGATGGCGACGCTGTGATGCATTGATGATGCTGTGATGATGCTGCGATGATGCTGTTGTGATGCTTTGATGATGCAGTGATGATGCAGTGATGATTCTGTAGTGACGCTAAGATGATTCTGTGATGACGCCTGGATGATGCAGAGATGACACTGTGATGATGCTGTTGTGATGCTGTGATGATGCAGTGATGATGCTGTGATGACACAGTGATGGTGCAGTGATGATGTGATGATGACGCTGTGATGATTCTGTGATGACGCTGTGATGACGCTGCGATGATGCTGTGGTGATGCATTGATGACACTGTGATGATGCTGTGAGGATGTTCTGATGATGCAGTGATGACGCTGTGATGATGCTGTTGTGATGCTCTGATTATGCTGTGATTATGCTGTCATGACACTGTGATGATGTTGTGATGATGCTGTAATGATGCTGTTATGATGCTGTGATGACTGCGATGATGCTGTGATGATGCAGTGATGATGCTGTGATGACGCTTTGATAACGCTTTGATTATTTGATGATGTTGTGATGATGCTGTGGTGATGCTGTGATGACGTTTTCATGATGCAGTGATCATGATGTTATGATGCTGTCATAATGCTTTGATGATGCTTTGATGACACTGTGATGATGCAGTGATGATGCTGTGATGATCAGTGATGGTGCTACGATGATACTGTTGTGATGCTGTGATGACGCTTTGATGACACCATGATAATGTTGTGATAATGCAGTAATGATGCAGTGATGATGCTGTGATGACGCTGCGATGATGCTGTGATGATGTAGTGATGATGCTGTGATGATGCTGTAATAATGTTGTTATGATATGATGATGCTGTAGTGATGCCGTGATGATGCTCTGATGACACTTTGATGATGCTGTGATGCTTTGATGATGCTGTGATCATGCTCTGATGATGATGTAATGATGCAGTGATGATGCATTGATGATGCTGTGATGACGCTTTGATGACGCTCTGATGATTTTGTTATGATGCTGTTGTGATGCTGTGATGATGCAGTGATGATGCTGCGATGAAGCTGTTGTGATACTGTGATGATGCTGTGTTCACGCTTTGATGACACTATGATAATATTCCGATGATGCAGTAATGATGCAGTGATGACGCAGTGATGATGCTGTGATGATGCTGTAATGATGCAGCGATTATGCTGTGATGATGTTGTGATTATGCTGTGATGACGCTACGATAATGCTGTTATGATGCTGTGATGACGCTGTGATCATGCTCTGATCATGCTGTGATGATGCATTGATGACGCTGCGATGATGCTTTGATGATTCTGTGAAGATGCAGTGATGACGATGTGATGACGCTGTGATGACGCTGTTATGACACAGTGATGATGCAGTGATGATGCTGTGACGATGTAGTGGTGATGACGCATTAATGACACTGTGATGATGATGTGATGATGCTGTGATGACTATGATGATGCAGTGATGACACTGTGATGGCACTGTGATGCCTTGTTGAAGCTCTGATGATGCATTGAGAATGCACTGATTATGTAGTGATGATGTTGTCTTGATACTGTGATGATGCTGTGATGATACTGTGATGACGGTTTTATGACACTGTGATTATGTTCTGATGACCCAGTGATCATGCTGTGATGATGCAGTGATGACGCGGTGATGATGCTGTTGTGATGGTCTGATGATGCTGTGATGACGGTTTGATGACACTGTAATGATGTTCTGATGATGCAGTGATGATGCAGTGATGATGCTCTGATGACGCTGCGATGATGCTGTTGTGATGCTCTTATAATGCTATGATGACGCTTTGATGACACTTTGATGTGGTTGTGATGATGCAGTGATGATGCTGTGATGATTCTGTGATGCTCTGATTATGATGTTATGATGCTGTGATGATGTAGTAATGATGCTGTGATGACGCTTTGATCACTGCATCATCACTGTATCATCACTGCATCACCACAGCATCATCACTGTGTAATCAAAACATCATCGCAGCCTCATAACTACATAAACACTGCATCATCACAGCATCATCACTGCGTCATCACAGCGTCATAACAGCATCATCACAGCATCATCATTGCATCATCACTGCATCATCTCAGCATCATAATAGTGTCACCAGAGCGTCATCACAGTCATCACAGCATCATCACATCGTCATCGCAGCGTCATCACAGCATCATCACTGCATCATCATATCTTCATCGCAGCGTCATCACTGCATCATCACAGTATCATCACAGCATCATCACTGCATCATTACTGCAGAATCACTGCGTCATCACATCATCATCACTACATGATCACTGCATCATCACAGCATCATCACTTCGCCATCACAACATCATCATTGCATCATCACAACATCAATACAGCATCATTACAGCATCATCACAGCATCATCACATCATCACATCATCATCACAGCATCATCACTGCAACAGAACTGCATCTTCACAACATCATCACATCTTTCAGACTGCATCATCACAGCATCATCACTGTGTTATCACAACATCATCACTGCATCATCACAATATCATCACAGCATCATCACAACATAATCAGAGCATCATCACAGCATAAACACTACATAATCACTGCACTATCACAGCATCATCACAGAGTCATCAAGGAATCATCACAGCATCATCACAGAATCTTGGCATTGTCATCAAAGCATCATCACTGCGTCATCACTACATCATCACAGCATCATCTCAGCATTTTCACAGAATCATTACTGCATAATCACTGCATTATGACAGCGTCGTACCAGTATCATCATTGCATCATCACATCATCATCATTGCATCATCTCATCATCATCATTTCATCATAACAGCATCATCACAACATCATCACAGTATAATCAATCTATCATCACAGCATCATCACAGCGTCATCACTGCGTCATCAAAGCATCACCACTGCATCATCACAGCATCATAACAGTTTCATCGAAATGTCATCACAGAGTAATCACAGGATCATCATATCGTCGTCGCAACGTCATCACAGCATCATCACAGCATCATCACAGCATCATCGCAGCGTCATCACTGCATCTTCACAGCATCATCACAACATCATCACAGCATCATCACATCATCATCACTGCACCATCACTTCATCGTCACAGCATCATTACAGCATCATCAGAGCATCACCACTGCATCATCATTGCATCATGACATCACCATCACAGTGTCATCACAGCATCATCACTATGTCATCACAGCGTCATAGCTGCATAATCTCAGCATCATCACAGCATCATCACAGCATCATCATATCATCATCACCACATAATCACAGTGTCATCACAGCATCATCACTGCGCCATCACTGCATCATCACAGCATCTTCGCATTGTCATCACAGCATCATCTCTGCGTCCTGACTGCATCTTCACAGCAACATCAGTACAGCATCAGAGCATTATCTCAGTGTCATCAGAATATCATTACAGCATAATCACTGCATTATCACAGCATCATCACATTATCATCACTGCATCATCACATCATCATCACTGCATCATCACAGCATCATGCTAACATCATCACAGAAAAATCACTGCCTCATCTCTGCATCATCAGAGCATCATTAGGGTATCATGACAGCATCATCACTGCATAATCACTGCATCATCACCTCATCATCACAGCATAATCACAGCATAATCGCAGCATCATTACTGCTTAGTCACTGCATCATCACAGCGTCATCACTGTGTATTCACTGCATCATAACACCATCATATCTGCATCATCACATCATCATTACTGCATCATCACAACATCATCACACCACCATCACTGCATCATCACAGGGTCATCACAGCATCATTACAGCATCATCAATGCATCATCACAGCGTCATCACTATATCATCACTGCATCATCACAGCGTCATCACTGCATCATCACTGCATCATCACAGCATCATCACAGAATCATCACTGCGTCATCACTGCATCATTACTGCATCATAACAGCATCATCACAGAACCATTACTACATAATCACTGCATCATCACAGCGTCATCACAGTACCAAAACTGCCTCATCACAGCATCATCAGAGCAACATCAGAGCATCATCACTGCATGATGACAGCATCATCACTGCATCATCACATCTTCATCACATGATCTTCAATGCGTCATCACAGCGTAATCACAAAGTCATCACTTCATCATCATATTGTCATCACAGCGTCATCACAGCTATATCGCAGCGTCATCACAGCATCACCACAGCATCATCACAGCGTAATCACAGCATCATCACAGCAGGATTGCAGCGTCATCACTGCAGCATCACAGCATCATCACAGTATCCTCACAGCATCTTCACTGCATCATCACTACATTGTCACAGCATCATCACTGCATCATCACAGCATCATCACAGCATAATCTCATCATCATCACAGTATCAGTACTGCAGAATCATTGCATTATCACACCATCATCACAACATCATCGCAGCATCATCATAGCATCATGACAGTGTTATCTGAGCATCACGACAGCGTAATCATAGCGTCATCACAGATTCATCAGAGCATCATTGCAGCGTCATCACTGCATCATCACAGTATCATCACATTGTGAGGAATGTTTTAACAATTCGTGTCCATACAGAATAGCCCTGTCTGCTTCTGTCTGCTTCGGGGCCCTGCAATGGCAGTTTGATTCCTTAACCACAGATGCAGTGTGCCCCAGTCTCCCTCTCATTCTAGTCAAGTTATCAAGTCTTCAGAAAATACTCCTCAAATTCTTGAGCTTGTTTGCCTTTGTTATTCCGGATTTCTATTTCTAACAGTTACAGCCTTTTTTTCTGTTGTTTTGTCTTCTTCGAAATTAACTTAACGCGGCTATAGGTGTGGCTGTCCCTGTGAATGGCTGGTGAGGAATGTTTTAATTACTTGTGAAGTGTCAATAAGAAAGCTATTTGTGTTTGTATGACGTCTTTGATGTCTGGGAGCCTCAGAATAACTGATAACAATTAGTGACTGTTATGGAATACTATGCAGGCCTCTGATATCTGGCCAGGTGTCCAAGAGATTAAGAAGAGGAAAAAAAAAGAAGCTGAAGGACGGCTAGGAGACAAGACCTGCAGGGGATGCTGTATAAACTTGACACGGTGCCAAAGGAGTACAAAGGGGAAGGACAAGAAAAAAACTTGGAGAGGAAGACTACGAGCCTTCAGCATGAAAGACCCCTAGAGACCCTCAGAGGGACCACCGGAGACTGATGCGCATGCTCCAGTAGGAGGGACTGGACCCCGGAAGCTAATTATAATAACCTATTTTTTTTAGAAGTAGTAATGAATATGTATTAGTCGAGGAGTATAAAAATCAGCTCCTTGATGTGGCTGGTGTGAGTCCTGGTGGAGCGGAGACTCCCGGTGCACCCAGCGCTGTTTGCTTACTTCTATTCTTTTAATAAATCCTATTTTCTTATTTAAACCTATTTTGAAGACTGAGCTATTTATAACAACATCATAGTAACATCATCACAATATCATTGCAGAATCATCACTGCATGATCAGAGCATCATATCAGTATAATCACAGCATCATTAGTGCAGAATTACTGCATCATCACATCATGATCAATGCGTCATCACATCATAATCACAACATCATCAGAGCATCATCACTGCGTCATCACAGCGTAATCACTACATCATCACTACATAATCATAGCATAATTACTGCGTCATCGCTGAATCATCACTGCATCATCACTGCATCAGCACGTCATCTCAGTATCATCACAGCATCATCACAGTGTCATCACAGCATCACGACAGTGTCATCGCAGTGTCATCACAGCATCATCATAGTACCACTACAGCATCATCACAGAATCACTATAGCGTTATCAAAGCGTCATCACAGCATCATCACAGCATCGTCACTGCGTCATCACAGCATCATCACATCATCACCACAGCATCATCGCAGCATCGTCGCAGCATCATCACTGCATCATCACTGCATAGTCACAGCATCATCGCGTCCTCATAAAGGCATCATAACAGGGTCATCACAGCGTCATAACTGCATAAACACTGCATCATCACAGCATCTTCATTGCGTCATCACAAAATCAACACAACATCATAGTAGCATCATCACAGCATCACGACAGCGTTACCAGAGCATCACAGCAGTGTCATCACAGTGTCATCACAGAATCATCACATAGTCATCACATCATCGCAGTGTCATAAATGCATCATCACTACATCATCACAACATAATCATAGCATCATCACAGCATCATCACTGTATCATCACTGCATCATCACAGCATTATCAAATCATCACTGCACCATCACATCATCATCACTGCATCATCAATGCTTCATCTCAGCATCATCACAGTATCAATACTGCGGAATCACTGCATCATCACATCAAAATATCTGCATCATCACATCATCATCACTGCATCATCACTGCGTCATCACAGCGTCATCACAGCATCATCACTGAGTCATCACTGCATCATCACTGCATCATCACTGCATCATCACAGCATCATCATTGCATCATCACAGCATCATCACAGCGTTATCACATAATCACGATAGGGTCATCACAGAGTCATCGCAGCATCATCACAGCATCATAACTGTGTCATTACAGCGTCATCACAGCATCATCACAATATCATCACAGCGTCATCACAGCCTCATATCTGCATCATCACTGCATAATGACTGCATCATAACAGCATCATAACTACGTCATCATATTGTCATCACAGCATCATCACAGCATCACGACAGCGTCATCACAACATCACGTCAGGGTCATCACAGCATCATCACTACATCATCACAGAATCATGACAGCGTCATCACAGCATCAAAAAAACATCATCACATCATCATCCCTGCATCATCACATCATCATCACTGCATCATAACAGCGTCATCACAGCATTCTCACTGCATCATAACAGCGTCATCACAGCATCATCTCATCATCATCATTGCATCATCGCAGCGTCATCGCTGCATCATCACAGCATCATCACAATATCCTTGCAGCATCATCACAGCATCATCACAGCATCATTACTGCATCATCACAGCATAATCACAGCATCATCACAACATCATAAGAGCGTCATTAGCATCATAACAGCACCATCACTGTGTCATCGCAGTGTCACCAGAACATCAGCACATCATCACCGCAGTGTCAAAAAAACATAATCATGGCATCATCACAGCATCATCACTGCATTATCACTGCATCTTCACAGCAACATCTCAGCATCATCACACCATCATTACTACTTACTCACTGCATCATCACAGCGTCATCACAGTATTATCACTGCATCATCACTGCATCATCACAGCGTCATCACATCATCATCACAACATCATGTAAGTGTCATCACAGCATAATCACTGTGTCATCACAGCATCATCACAGCATCATCATAAATCATCACAAATTCATCACAGTGTCATCACAGCATCATCACAGCATTATCACAGAATCATTACAGCATAAACACTGCATCATCACAGCGTTATCACAGTATCATCACTGCATCATCAGAGAATAATCACATCATCATCACAACATCATCAGAGTGTCATCACAGTATCATCACTGCGTCATCAGAGCATCATCAAAACATCATCACAGCATCATCACAGCATCATCACTGCATCATCACAGTGTCATCACAGGGTCATAACTGCATCATCACTGCATCTTCACAGCATAATCTCAGCATCATCACAGGGTCATCACAGCGTCATAACTGCATAAACACTGCATCATCACAGCATCATCATTGCGTCATCACAAAATCATCACAACTTCATCGCAGCATCATCACTATGTCATCACAGCATAATCACAATATCATCAGAACGTAATTAAAGCGTCATCACTGCATCATAACAGCGTCATCACAACATCATCAAATCATCATCACTGCATCATCACAGTGTCATCACAGCATCATCACATCATCATCACTGCATCATCACAGTGTCATCACAGCATCATCACATCATCATCACTGCATCATAACAGTGTCATCACAACATCATCAAATCATCATCACTGCATCATCACAGTGTCATCACAGCATCATCACATCATCATCACTGCATCATAACAGCGTCATCACAGCATCATCACATCATCATCATTGCATCATCACAGCGTCATCGCTGCATCATCACAGCATAATCACAGCATCATCACAACATCATAAGAGCGTCATTAGCATCATAACAGCACCATCACTCTGTCATCGCAGTGTCACCAGAACATCAGCACATCATCATTGCAGCGTCAAAAACATAATCATAGCATGATCACAGCATCATCACTGCATTATCAGTGCATCTTCACAGCAACATCTCAGCATCATCATCACCATCATCATCATTGCAGCGTCAAAAACATAATCATAGCATGATCACAGCATCATCACTGCATTATCAGTGCATCTTCACAGCAACATCTCAGCATCATCTCACCATCATTACTACTTACTCACTGCATCATCACAGCGTCATCACAGTATCATCACTACATCGTCACAGCATCATCACATCATCATCACAACATCATGTAAGTGTCATCACAGCATAATCTGTGTCATCACAGCGTCATCACAGCATCATCACAGCATCATCACAGCTTCATAGCTCCATAATCACATCATCACTACATCATCACAGCATCATCATAAATCATCACAAAATCATCACAGTGTCATCACTGCATCATCACAGCATCATCACATCGTGATCAATGCATCATCACATCATAATCACAGCATCATCATAGCATCATTACTGCGTCATCACGACATCATCACTGCATCATCACTGCATCAGCACAACGTCATCTCAGTATCATCACAGCATCATCACAGCGTCGTCACAGCATCACAACAGTGTCATCGCAGCGTCATCACATCATCATCATAGTACCACTACAGCATCCTCACAGAATCAATATAGAGTCATCAAAGCGTCATCACAGCATCATCACAGCATAGTCACTGCGTCATAACAGCATCATCACATCATCACCACAGCATCATCGCAGCATCATGAATGCGTCATCACAACATCATCACAGTGTCATCACTGCATCATCACAGCATCACATCATCATAACAGCATCATCACATCATCACCACAGCATCATCGCAGCATCATAACTGCGTAAAAACTGCATCATTACTACGTCATCAAAGCATCATAACAGCATCATCACAGCATCATCACATCTCCATGACAGCATCATCAGTGCATCATCACTGCATCATCACATGAAGTGCATCATCATTGCATCATCACAGAATCATCACAACATCATCACAGCATCGTCACAGCGTTACGACAACGTTATCAGACCATCACGACAGCATCATCACAGCGTCATCACAGAATCATCACATCGTCATCACAGCATCATCGCAGCCTCATAACTGCATCATCACAGCATCATCAAAACATTATCTTACCATCATCACAGCATTATCACTGTATCATCACTGCATCGTTACAGCATCATCTCAGCATTATCACAGTATCAATACTGCAGAATCACTGAATCATCACATCATCATCAGTGCGTCATCACATCATCATCACTACATCATCACATAATCACCACTGCATCATCACAGTGTTATCACATCATCATCACAGCATTATCACGTCATTATCACTGCATCATCACAGCATCATCGCAGCATCATCACGTCATCATCGCAGCATAATCACTGCATCGTCACAGCATCATCACAGCATCATCACCGCATCGTCACATCATCATTGCGTCGTCATCAAAGCATAATCACAGTGTCATAACTGCATAAACTCTGCATCATGACAGCATAATCACTGCGTCAATACAGCATCATCATTGCATCATAACTGCATCACCTCAGCATCATAACATCATCATTACTACATCATCACAGCATAATCCTTGCATCATCACAACATCATCGCAGCATCATCACAGCATCACGACAGCGTTATCAGAGCATCACGACAGAGTCATCACAGTGTCATCACAGAATCATCACAGCATCATCACTGCATCATCAATGAATCATCACAGCATCATCTCAGCAACATCACAGCATCATTACTGCTTACTCACTGCATCATAACAGCGTCATCACAGTATCATCACTGCATCATCACAGTATCATCACTACATCATCACTGCATCATCAATGAATCATCGCAGAATCATCATTGCATCATAGCTACATAATGACAGCGTCATAAATGCATCATCACAGTGTCATCACAGCGTCATCTCAGCATCCTCACAGCATCACGACAGGGTCATCACAGCATCATCATTGCATCATTACAGCGTCATCACAGCATAATCACAGCATCATCACAACACCACCACATCGTCATCACAGTATCACGACAGCGTCATAACAGTATCATCACTGCATCATCACTACATCATCGCAGCATCATCACTGCATCATCACTGCATCATCACTACATCATCGCAGCATCATCACAGCGTACTCACTACATCATCACTACATAATCACAGCATAATTACAGCGTCATCAATGCATCACCACTGCATCATAACAGCATCATCTCAGTATCATTACAGTATCATTACTGTATAAACACTGCATCATCACAGCGTCATCACAGTATCATCACTGCATCATCATAACTTCATTGCAGAGTCATCACTGCATCATCACAGTATCATCACAACATCATCACTGCATCATTACTGCAGAATCACTGCGTCATCACATCATCATCACTACATGATCACTGCATCATCACAGCATCATCACTGAGTCATCACAACATCATCACTGCATCATCACAATATCATCACAGCATCATCACATCATCATCACTGCATCATCACACCATTATCAGAGTATCATCACAGCGTCATCACTGCATCATCACACAATCATCACAGCATCATCACTGCGTTATCACAACATCATCACTGCATCATCAGAGAATCATCACATCATCATCACAGCATCATCACAACATAATCAGAGCATCATCATAGCATAAACACTGCATAATCACTGCACTGTCACAGCATCATCACTGCATCATCACAGTATCAGAGCGATATCACAGCGTCATCACTTCATCATCACTACATGATCACTGCATCATCACAGCGTCATCACAGCGTCATCACTGCATCATCACTGCGTCATCAAAGCATCATCACTGAGTCATCACAGCATGATCACAGCATCATAGGTACATAATCATAGCATCATCACATCATCATCACAGCGTCATCACAGCATTATCACAGCATCTACATTGCATCATCAGAGAATCATCAAAGCATCATCACTGCGTCACCACAGCGTCATCACTACATCATCACTGAATCATCACTGCATCATCACTGCATCATCACAGCATCATCACTGCATCATCACTGCATCACCACAGCACCATTACTGCGTAATCCAAACATCATCACAGCACCAGCACAACATCATTTCTGCATAATCACTGCCTCATCACAGCATCATTACAGTGTCATGACAGCATCATCACTGCATAATCACTGCATCATAACCGCATAATCACAGCATCATCACAGCATCATCGTAGGTTCATTACTGCATACTCACTGCATCATCACAGCGTCATCACAATATCATCACATCATCTTCACTACTTAATCACAACGTCATCACTGCATCATCAGTTCATCATCACAGCATCATCACAGAATCACAACAGGGTCATCACTGCTTCATCACAGCATCACCACAGCATCATAAGAGCTTCATCACTGCTTCATCAAGGCATCATCACATCATCATCACAGCATCATCATGCCATCACAGCAGCGTCATCACAGTATTTCGACAGCGTCATCACTGCTTATTCACAGCATCATCGCGGCTTCATCACTGCTTCATCAGAGCATCATCACAACATTATCGCTACATCATCACAGAGTCATCACAGCATCATTACTGCATCATCACTGCATCATCACTTCGTAATCAGAGCATCATGACTTCATCATCACAGCACCATTACTGCATCATCACAACATCATCACAGTGTCATCACAGCATCATCACAGCCTCATCACTGCATCATCACAGCGTCATCACAGCATCGTAACTGCATCCTCACTGCATCATCACTGCATCACCATCATCACAGCATCACAAGGTATGATGACACTGTGATGACACTGTAAGGACGCTGTGATGATGCTGTGATGATGCTCTGATGATACTATGGTGAAGCTGTGATGATGCTGTGATGCTCTGATCATGTGTGCTGTGCATCACAGCGTCATCAAATTATCATTACTGCATCATCAGAGCATCACCAGAACTTCATCGCAGCATCATCAAAGCAACATCTCAGCGTCATCACAGCGTCACTACTGCAACATCACTGCATCATCAGAGCATCATCAGAGCATTGGTGTAGATACACTTCAGCTGGGCCATTGCCCTATCCTCCGGCCTTGCCATTGTTCCCCCTGGCACAGCCCCAACAATCCTTGCTTCAGCCCCATCCCCCTTCTTACCTAGTTTAAAGCCCTCTCAATGAGCCCTGCCAGCTCCTGGCCCAGGATCCTTTTTCCCCTAAAAGATAGGGACCCGTCTGCGGCCATCAGGCCAGGTGCTGAGTAAAGTGCCCCATGGTAAAAAAAAAAAAAAACAAGATTTCTGCATTGGCACAAGAAATGATGCTGTGGTGATGCTGTGGTGATGCTGTTGTGATGATGCTGTGATGATGATTTGATGGTGCTGTGATGACGCTTTGATGATGTTGTGATGATGCTTTCATGACGCTGTGATAACGCTGTGATGGTGCTGTGACGAGGCTGTGATGAAGTTCTGGTGATGCTCTGATGATGCAGTGATGATAATTTGATGACGCTGTGATGCTGTGATGATGCCGGGATGATGCTCTGATGATGCTGTGATGATGCTGCGATGATGCTGTGATGACGCTTTGATGACAGATTATGCTGTTATGACGCTGTTATGACACTGTGATGATGCAGTGTTTATGCAGTGATGATGCAGTTATGATACTGTGATGATGCAGTGATGACGCTATGATGACTTTGATAACACTGTGATGCTTCGATGATGCTGTGATGATGCAGTGATGATGCTTTAATGGTGATGGGATGAAGCAGTGATGACGCTGTGATGATGCTGTGATGATGCAGTCATGATGATGTGATGATGTTGTGATGATGCTCTGATGATGTTGTGATGATGCTCTGATGATGCACTGATGATGATGTAATGATGCAGTGATGACGCTCTAATGATGCTGTGATGATGCTCTGATGAAGCTGTGATGATGCTTTGATGACGCTGTGATGACGATGTTATTATGCTGTGATGACGCTGTGATGATGCTGTTATGACAATTTGATGATGCTGTGATTATGCAGCTATGATGCTCTCAGGATGATATGATGCAGTGATGATGGTGTGATGACGCTGTCATGATGCTGTGATGACGCTGTCGTGATTCAATGATGATGTTGTGATGATGCTCTGATGATGTTGTGCTGATGTAGTGTTTATGCAGTGATGATGCAGTTATGATACTGTGATGAAGCTTTGATGATGCTGTGATGATGTTGTGATGACGCTTTGATGATGCTGTGATTATACAGCTATGATGCTGTCATGATTATATGATGATGCAGTGATGATGCTTTGATGACGCTGTGATGATGCAGTGATGATGCTGTGATGATGCTGTGATGACGCTTTGATGATGCTGTGATTATACAGCTATGATGCTGTCATGATTATATGATGATGCAGTGATGATGCCGTGATGATACTGTGATGACACTGAATACGCTGTGATGATGCTGTGATGCTTTCATGATGCTATGATGATGCAGTGATGACACTGCGATGATGCTGTTATGATAATGTGATGACGCTGTGATGATGCTTTGATGACGCTGTGATGCTGTGAAGATGTATTGATGATGCATTTATGATGATGTGTTTATGCTGTGATGACGCTGTGATGATGCAGTGATAATGCAGTGTCGATGCAGTAATGACGCTGTGTTGAGGCTCTGATAATATTGTGATGATGCTGTGATGATGGTGTGATGACAGTGCGATGATGCTGTGATGATGAAGTGATGACGCTCTGATGACACTGTGATGCTCTGATGATTGTGTGATGACGCAGTGATGACACTGCGATGATATTGTAATGATGCTGTGACGATGCTGTGATGATGCAGTGATGATGCTTGGGTGATGCTGTGATGATGCTCTGATGACGCTGTAATGACGGAGTGATGATGCAGTGATGATGCTGTGATGACGCTGTTATGACACTTTGATGATGCTGTGATGCTGTGATGATGTTGGTATGATGATGTAATGATGCAGTGATGATGCTGTGATGATGCTGCGATGATGCTGTTGTGATGCTTTGATGATGCAGTGATGATGCAGTGATGATTCTGTAGTGACGCTAAGATGATTCTGTGATGACGCCTGGATGATGCAGAGATGACGCTGTGATGATGCTGTTGTGATGCTGTGATGATGCAGTGATGATGCTGTGATGACACAGTGATGGTGCAGTGATGATGTGATGATGACGCTGTGATGATTCTGTGATGACGCTGTGATGACGCTGCGATGATGCTGTGGTGATGCATTGATGACACTGTGATGATGCTGTGAGGATGTTCTGATGATGCAGTGATGACGCTGTGATGATGCTGTTGTGATGCTCTGATTATGCTGTGATTATGCTGTCATGAAACTGTGATGATGTTGTGATGATGCTGTAATGATGCTGTGATGATGCTGTGATGACTCTGCGATGATGCTGTGATGATGCAGTGATGATGCTGTGATGACGCTTTGATAACGCTTTGATTATTTGATGATGCTGTGATGATGCTGTGATGACGCTGTGATGACGCTGTGATTCTGTGATGATGTTGTGTTGATGCTGTGGTGATGCTGTGATGACGTTTTCATGATGCAGTGATCATGATGTTATGATGCTGTCATAATGCTTTGATGACGCTTTGATGACACTGTGATGATGCAGTGATGATGCTGTGATGATGCAGTGATGATCAGTGATGGTGCTACGATGATACTGTTGTGATGCTGTGATGACGCTTTGATGACACTATGATAATGTTGTGATAATGCAGTAATGATGCAGTGATGATGCAGTGATGACGCTGCGATGATGCTGTGATGATGTAGTGATGATGCTGTGATGATGCTGTAATAATGTTGTTATGATATGATGATGCTGTAGTGATGCCGTGATGATGCTCTGATGACACTTTGATGATGCTGTGATGCTTTGATGATGCTGTGATCATGTTCTGATGATGATGTAATGATGCAGTGATGATGCATTGATGATGCTGTGATGACGCTTTGATGACGCTCTGATGATTTGTTATGATGCTGTTGTGATGCTGTGATGATGCAGTGATGATGCTGCGATGAAGCTGTTGTGATACTGTGATGATGCTGTGTTCACGCTTTGATGACACTATGATAATATTCCGATGATGCAGTAATGATGCAGTGATGACGCAGTGATGATGCTGTGATGATGCTGTAATGATGCAGCGATTATGCTGTGATGATGTTGTGATTATGCTGTGATGACGCTACGATAATGCTGTTATGATGCTGTGATGACGCTGTGATCATGCTCTGATCATGCTGTGATGATGCATTGATGACGCTGCGATGATGCTTTGATGATTCTGTGAAGATGCAGTGATGACGATGTGATGACGCTGTGATGACGCTGTTATGACACAGTGATGATGCAGTGATGATGCTGTGACGATGTAGTGGTGATGACGCATTAATGACACTGTGATGATGATGTGATGATGCTGTGATGACTATGATGATGCAGTGATGACACTGTGATGGCACTGTGATGCCTTGTTGAAGCTCTGATGATGCATTGAGAATGCACTGATTATGCAGTGATGATGTTGTCTTGATACTGTGATGATGCTGTGATGATACTGTGATGACGGTTTTATGACACTGTGATTATGTTCTGATGACCCAGTGATCATGCTGTGATGATGCAGTGATGACGCGGTGATGATGCTGTTGTGATGGTCTGATGATGCTGTGATGACGGTTTGATGACACTGTAATGATGTTCTGATGATGCAGTGATGATGCAGTGATGATGCTCTGATGACGCTGCGATGATGCTGTTGTGATGCTCTTATAATGCTATGATGACGCTTTGATGACACTTTGATGTGGTTGTGATGATGCTGTGATGACGGTTTGATGACACTGTAATGATGTTCTGATGATGCAGTGATGATGCAGTGATGATGCTCTGATGACGCTGCGATGATGCTGTTGTGATGCTCTTATAATGCTATGATGACGCTTTGATGACACTTTGATGTGGTTGTGATGATGCAGTGATGATGCTGTGATGATTCTGTGATGCTCTGATTATGATGTTATGATGCTGTGATGATGTAGTAATGATGCTGTGATGACGCTTTGATCACTGCATCATCACTGTATCATCACTGCATCACCACAGCATCATCACTGTGTAATCAAAACATCATCACAGCCTCATAACTACATAAACACTGCATCATCACAGCATCATCACTGTGTAATCAAAACATCATCACAGCCTCATAACTACATAAACACTGCATCATCACAGCATCATCACTGCGTCATCACAGCGTCATAACAGCATCATCACAGCATCATCATTGCATCATCACTGCATCATCTCAGCATCATAATAGTGTCACCAGAGCGTCATCACAGTCATCACAGCATCATCACATCATCATCGCAGCGTCATCACTGCATCATCACAGTATCATCACAGCATCATCACTGCATCATTACTGCAGAATCACTGCATCATCACATCATCATCACTACATGATCACTGCATCATCACAGCATCATCACTTCGCCATCACAACATCATCATTGCATCATCACAACATCAATACAGCATCATTACAGCATCATCACAGCATCATCACATCATCACATCATCATCACAGCATCATCACTGCAACAGAACTGCATCTTCACAACATCATCACATCTTTCAGACTGCATCATCACAGCATCATCACTGTGTTATCACAACATCATCACTGCATCATCACAATATCATCACAGCATCATCACAACATAATCAGAGCATCATCACAGCATAAACACTGCATAATCACTGCACTATCACAGCATCATCACAGAGTCATCAAGGAATCATCACAGCATCATCACAGAATCTTGGCATTGTCATCAAAGCATCATCACTGCGTCATCACTACATCATCACAGCATCATCTCAGCATTTTCACAGAATCATTACTGCATAATCACTGCATTATGACAGCGTCGTACCAGTATCATCACTGCATCATCACATCATCATCATTGCATCATCCCATCATCATCATTTCATCATAACAGCATCATCACAACATCATCACAGTATAATCAATCTATCATCACAGCATCATCACAGCGTCATCACTGCGTCATCAAAGCATCACCACTGCATCATCACAGCATCATAACAGTTTCATCGAAACGTCATCACAGAGTAATCACAGGATCATCATATCGTCGTCGCAACGTCATCACAGCATCATCACAGCATCATCACAGCATCATCGCAGCGTCATCACTGCATCTTCACAGCATCATCACTACAGCATCAGAGCATTATCTCAGTGTCATCAGAATATCATTACAGCATAATCACTGCATTATCACAGCATCATCACATTATCATCACTGCATCATCACATCATCATCACTGCATCATCACAGCATCATGCTAACATCATCACAGAAAAATCACTGCCTCATCTCTGCATCATCAGAGCATCATTAGGGTATCATGACAGCATCATCACTGCATAATCACTGCATCATCACCTCATCATCACAGCATAATCACAGCATAATCGCAGCATCATTACTGCTTAGTCACTGCATCATCACAGCGTCATCACGGTGTATTCACTGCATCATAACACCATCATATCTGCATCATCACATCATCATTACTGCATCATCACAACATCATCACACCACCATCACTGCATCATCACAGGGTCATCACAGCATCATTACAGCATCATCAATGCATCATCACAGCGTCATCACTATATCATCACTGCATCATCACAGCATCATCACAGAATCATCACTGCGTCATCACTGCATCATTACTGCATCATAACAGCATCATCACAGAACCATTACTACATAATCACTGCATCATCACAGCGTCATCACAGTACCAAAACTGCCTCAACACAGCATCATCAGAGCAACATCAGAGCATCATCACTGCATGATGACAGCATCATCACTGCATCATCACATCATCATCACATGATCTTCAATGCGTCATCACAGCGTAATCACAAAGTCATCACTTCATCATCAAATTGTCATCACAGCGTCATCACAGCTATATCGCAGCGTCATCACAGCATCACCACAGCATCATCACAGCGTAATCACAGCATCATCACAGCAGGATTGCAGCGTCATCACTGCAGCATCACAGCATCATCACAGTATCCTCACAGCATCTTCACTGCATCATCACTACATTGTCACAGCATCATCACATCATCATCACTGCATCATCACAGCATCATCACAGCATAATCTCATCATCATCACAGTATCAGTACTGCAGAATCATTGCATTATCACACCATCATCACAACATCATCGCAGCATCATCATAGCATCATGACAGTGTTATCTGAGCATCACGACAGCGTAATCATAGCGTCATCACAGATTCATCAGAGCATCATTGCAGCGTCATCACTGCATCATCACAGTATCATCACATTGTGAGGAATGTTTTAACAATTCGTGTCCATAAAGAACAGCCCTGTCTGCTTCTGTCTGCTTCGGGGCCCTGCAATGGCAGTTTGATTCCTTAACCACAGATGCAGTGTGCCCCAGTCTCCCCCTCATTCTAGTCAAGTTATCAAGTCTTCAGAAAATACTCCTCAAATTCTTGAGCTTGTTTGCCTTTGTTATTCCGGATTTCTATTTCTAACAGTTACAGCCTTTTTTTCTGTTGTTTTGTCTTCTTCAAAATTAACTTAACGCGGCTATAGGTGTGCCTGTCCCTGTGAATGGCTGGTGAGGAATGTTTTAATTACTTGTGTAGTGTCAATAAGAAAGCTATTTGTGTTTGTATGACGTCTTTGATGTCTGGGAGCCTCAGAATAACTGATAACAATTAGTGACTGTTATGGAATACTATGCAGGCCTCTGATATCTGGCCAGGTGTCCAAGAGATTAAGAAGAGGAAAAAAAAAAGAAGCTGAAGGACGGCTAGGAGACAAGACCTGCAGGGGATGCTGTATAAACTTGACACGGTGCCAAAGGAGTACAAAGGGGAAACACAAGAAAAAACTTGGAGAGGAAGACTACGAGCCTTCAGCATGAAAGACCCCTAGAGACCCCCAGAGGGACCACCGGAGACTGATGCGCATGCTCCAGTAGGAGGGACTGGACCCCGGAAGCTAATTATAATAACCTATTTTTTTTAGAAGTAGTAATGAATATGTATTAGTCTAGGAGTATAAAAATCAGCTCCTTGATGTGGCTGGTGTGCGTCCTGGTGGAGCGGAGACTCCCGGTGCACCCAGAGCTGTTTGCTTACTTCTATTCTTTTAATAAATCCTATTTTCTTATTTAAACCTATTGTGAAGACTGAGCTATTTATAACAACATCATAGTAACATCATCACAATATCATTGCAGAATCATCACTGCATCATCAGAGCATCATCTCAGCATAATCACAGCATCATTAGTGCAGAATTACTGCATCATCACATCATGATCAATGCGTCATCACATCATAATCACAACATCATCAGAGCATCATCACTGCGTCATCACAGCGTAATCACTACATCATCACTACATAATCATAGCATAATTACTGCGTCATCGCTGCATCATCACTGCATCATCACTGCATCAGCACGTCATCTCAGTATCATCACAGCATCATCACAGTGTCATCACAGCATCACGACAGTGTCATCGCAGTGTCATCACAGCATCATCATAGTACCACTACAGCATCATCACAGAATCACTATAGCGTCATCAAAACGTCATCACAGCATCATCACAGCATCGTCACTGCGTCATCACAGCATAGTCACAGCATCATCGCGTCCTCATAAAGGCATCATAACAGGGTCATCACAGCGTCATAACTGCATAAACACTGCATCATCACAGCATCTTCATTGCGTCATCACAAAATCAACACAACATCATAGCAGCATCATCACAGCATCACGACAGCGTTACCAGAGCATCACAGCAGTGTCATCACAGTGTCATCACAGAATCATCACATAGTCATCACAACATCATCGCAGTGTCATAAATGCATCATCACTACATCATCACAACATAATCATAGCATCATCACAGCATCATCACTGTATCATCACTGCATCATCACAGCATTATCAAATCATCACTGCACCATCACATCATCATCACTGCATCATCAATGCTTCATCTCAGCATCATCACAGTATCAATACTGCGGAATCACTGCATCATCACATCAAAATATCTGCATCATCACATCATCATCACTGCATCATCACTGCGTCATCACAGCGTCATCACAGCATCATCACTGAGTCATCACTGCATCATCACTGCATCATCACTGCATCATCACAGCATCATCACAGCGTTATCACATAATCACGATAGGGTCATCACAGAGTCATCGCAGCATCATCACAGCATCATAACTGTGTCATTACAGCGTCGTCACAGCATCATCACAATATCATCACAGCGTCATCACAGCCTCATATCTGCATCATCACTGCATAATGACTGCATCATAACAGCATCATAACTACGTCATCATATTGTCATCACAGCATCATCACAGCATCACGACAGCGTCATCACAACATCACGTCAGGGTCATCACAGCATCATCACTACATCATCACAGAATCATGACAGCGTCATCACAGCATCAAAAAAACATCATCACATCATCATCCCTGCATCATCACATCATCATCACTGCATCATAACAGCGTCATCACAGCATTCTCACTGCATCATAACAGCGTCATCACAGCATCATCTCATCATCATCATTGCATCATCGCAGCGTCATCGCTGCATCATCACAGCATCATCACAATATCCTTGCAGCATCATCACAGCATCATCACAGCATCATTACTGCATCATCACAGCATAATCACAGCATCATCACAACATCATAAGAGCGTCATTAGCATCATAACAGCACCATCACTGTGTCATCGCAGTGTCACCAGAACATCAGCACATCATCACCGCAGCGTCAAAAAAACATAATCATGGCATCATCACAGCATCATCACTGCATTATCACTGCATCTTCACAGCAACATCTCAGCATCATCACACCATCATTACTACTTACTCACTGCATCATCACAGCGTCATCACAGTATTATCACTGCATCATCACTGCATCATCACAGCGTCATCACATCATCATCACAACATCATGTAAGTGTCATCACAGCATAATCACTGTGTCATCACAGCATCATCACAGCATCATCATAAATCATCACAAAATCATCAGTGTCATAACAGCATCATCACAGCATTATCACAGAATCATTACTGCATAAACACTGCATCATCACAGCGTTATCACAGTATCATCACTGCATCATCAGAGAATAATCACATCATCATCACAACATCATCAGAGTGTCATCACAGTATCATCACTGCGTCATCAGAGCATCATCAAAACATCATCACAGCATCATCACAGCATCATCACAGCATCATCATAGTGTCATCACAGCATCATCACTGTGTCATCAGAGCGTCATCACAGCATAATCACAGCATCATCACAGCAGCATCAGAGCAGCATCATGGTGTCATGACAAAATCATCACTACGTCATCAAATTGTCATCACAGCAACCCACAGCATCATCACAGCATCATTGCAGCATCATAACAGCATCATCAAAGCATCTTTACTGCTTACTCACTGCATCCTCACAGCGTCATCACACTACTGTCAGTGCATCATCAGAGCATCATCACTGCATCATCACTCCATAATCACAACATCATCACACCGTCATCACCGTGTCATCACTGCATCATCACAGTGTCATCACAGGGTCATAACTGCATCATCACTGCATCTTCACAGCATAATCTCAGCATCATCACAGGGTCATCACAGCGTCATAACTGCATAAACACTGCATCATCACAGCATCATCATTGTGTCATCACAAAATCATCACAACTTCATCGCAGCATCATCACAGCATCACGACAGCGTTACCAGAGCATCACAGCAGTGTCATCACAGAATTATCAAATAGTCATCACAACATCATCGCAGTGTCATAAATGCCTCATCACTACATCATCACAACATAATTATAGCATCATCACAGCATCATCACCGCGTCATCACAGCATCATCACAGCGTCATCACATAATCACGATACGGTCATCACAGAGTCATCGCAGAATCATCACAGCATCATCACTGTTTCATCACAGCGTCGTCACAGCATCATCACAATATCATCACAGCTTCATCACAGCCTCATATCTGCATCATCATTGCATAATGACTGCATCATAACAGCATCATAACTACGTCATCATATTGTCATCACAGCATCATCACAGCATCACGACAGCGTCATCACAACATCACGTCAGGGTCATCACAGCATCATCACTGCATAGTCACAGAATCATGACCGCGTCATCACAGCATCATCACATCATCATCCCTGCATCATCACATCATCATCACTGCATCATCACAGCATCACCACAGCATCATCAAAGCATCATCACAGTGTAATCACAGCATCATCACAGCACGATCGAAGCGTCATCACTGCAGCATCACAGCATCATCACAGTATCCTCACAGCATCTTCACTGCATCATCACTACATTGTCATCACATCATCACATCATCATCACTGCATCATCACAGCGTCATCACAGCATCATCACATAATCATAACAGCATCATCACATCATCACCACAGCATCATCACAGCATCATCACTGCGTCATCACAACATCATCACTGCATCACAGCATCATCACTGCATAATCAGAGCAGTATCACTGCGTTATCAAATCACCATCACTGCGTCATCTCTGCTTCATCACTACATCATCATATCATCATCACAGCATCATCTAAGCATCATCACTGCGTCATAACTGCATCATCACAGCATCATCACATCGTCATGACAGCATTATCAGTGCATCATCACTGCATCATCACAGCGTCGTCACAGCATCGTAACTGCATCCTCACTGCATCATCACCACATCACCATCATCACAGCATCAGAAGGTATGATGACACTGTGATGACACTGTAAGGACGCTGTGATGATGCTGTGATGATGCGGTGATGATACTATGGTGATGCTGTGATGATGCTGTGATGCTCTGATCATGTGTGCTGTGCATCACAGCGTCATCACAGCATCATCACAGCATCATAGCGTCATCAAATTATCATCACTGCATCATCAGAGCATCACCAGAACTTCATCACAGCATCATCAAAGGAACATCTAAGCGTCATCACAGCGTCACTACTGCAACATCACTGCATCATCAGAGCATCATCAGAGCATTGGTGTAGATGCACTTCAGCTGGGCCATTGCCCTATCCTCCGGCCTTGCCATTGTTCCCCCTGGCACAGCCCCAATAATCCTTGCTTCAGCCCCATCCCCCTTCTTACCTAGTTTAAAGCCCTCTCAATGAGCCCTGCCAGCTCCTGCCCCAGGATCCTTTTTCCCCTAAAAGATAGGGACCCGTCTGTGGCCATCAGGCCAGGTGCTGAGTAAAGTGCCCCATGGTCAAAAAAAAACAAGATTTCTGCGTTGGCACCAGAAATGATGATGTTATGATGCTGTGGTGATGCTTTGATGATGCAGTGATGATGCAGTGATGACACAGCGATGGTGAAGTGATGATGTGATGATGCTGCTGTGATGACGCTGTGATACTGTGATAATGTTGTGATGATGCTGTGATGACGCTTTCATGATGCAGTGATCATGATGTGATGATGCTATGATGATGCTTTGATGACACTGTGATGATGTGATGATGCAGTAATGATGCTGTGATGAAGTGATGATGCAGTGATGATGCAATGATGATGCTGTTGTGATGCTGTGATGATGCTGTGATGACGCTTTTATGAATCTGTAATGACGCTGTGATGATGCTGTGATGATGTATTGATGACACTGTGATGATGCTGTGATGATGGCGTGATGATTCTGTGATGATGCTGTGATGATGCGGTGTTGATGCCGTGATGAAGCTGTGATGACACTTTGATTATGCTGTGATGCTTTGATGATGCTGTGATGACGCTGTGGTGACGCTGTGATGATGCAGCGATGACACCTGGATGATGCTGTTATGATGCTGTGATGATGCTGTTGTGATGTGGTGATGATGTGTTATGATGCTGTGATGATGCAGTAATGATGCTGTGATGACGCTTTGATGACAGTGTGATGTTGTTGTGATGTTGAAGTGATGATGTTGTGATGACGCAGTGATGATGCTGTGATGATGCAGTGATGAGGCAGCGATAATGTTCTGATGACGCTATGATGATGCTTTGATGATTCTGTGATGATGCAATGGTGACGCTGTGAATCTTTGGTTATGCTGTGATGATGCTGTGATGATGCTGTGATAACGGAGTGATGATACATGATGACGCTGTGATGACGCTGTGATGCTGTGATGATGATGCGGTGATGCTGTGATGATGCTGTGATGATGCAGTGAAGATGCAGTGATGACGCTCTCGTGATGCTTTGATGAAGCTGTGATGCTTTCATGATTATTTGATGATGTTGTGATGATGCAGTGATGATGCAGTTATGATGCTGTGATGATGCAGTGATGACGCTGCGATGATGCTGTGTTGATGCTGTGATGATGCTGTGATGACACTGTGATGGTTCTTTGATGACGCTCTGATAACGCAGTGGTGATGCTGTGATGCTTTAATGATGCTGTGATGATGCTGCGATGATGCTTTGATGATGGTGTGATGACGCAGTGATGATACTGTTGGGATGCTGTGATGATAATATTGTGATGATGCAGTGATGATGTTGTCTTGATACTGTGATGATGCTGTGATGATACTGTGATGACGGTTTTATGACACTGTGATTATGTTCTGATGACCCAGTGATGATGCTGTGATGATGCAGTGATGACGCGGTGATGATGCTGATGTGATGATCTGATGATGCTGTGATGACGGTTTGATGACACTGTGATGACGTTCTGATGCTGCAGTGATGATGCTGTGATGATGCTGTGATGACGCTGCGATGATGTTGTTGTGATGGTCTGATGATGCTGTGATGACGGTTTGATGACACTGTGATGATGTTCTGATGATGCAGTGATGATGCTGTGATGACGCTGCGATGATGATGTTGTAATGCTCTGATAATGCTATGATGACGCTTTGATGACACTGTGATGTTGTTGTGATGATCCAGTGATGATGCTGTGATGATGCTGTGATGCTCTGATGATGATGTAATGATGCAGTGATGATGCAGCGATGATGCTGTGATAATGCTGTGATGATGCAGTGATGACGCTGCGATATGCTGTGATGATGCTTTGATGACGCTTTGATCACTGCATCATCACTGCATCACCACAGCATCATCACTACGTAAGCAAAACATCATCACAACATATGCACAACATCATCACTGTGTCCTCACTGCATCCTCACAGCATCATCACTGCATCATAAAAGCATCATCTCAGTGTCATCACAGCATCATTTCTGCATAATCACTGCATTATCACAGCGTCATCACAGTATCATCACTGCATCATCACATCATCATCACTTCATAATCCCATCATCATCACTGCATCATCACAGCTTCATCACAACATCATCACATCATCATCACTGCATCATCTCTGCCTCATCACAGCATCATTACAGTGTCTTTACAGCATCATCACTGCATAATTACTGCATAAAAACCGTATAATCACAGCATCATCACAGCATCATTGCAGCATCATTACTGCTTAGTCACTGCATCATCACAGCGTCATCACGGTGTATTCACTGCATCATAACACCATCATATCTGCATCATCATATCATCATCACTGCATCAACACAACATCATCACACCACCATCATGTTTTCATCACTGCGTCATCACAGCATCATAACAGCATCATCACAGCGTCATCCCATATTCATCACAGCATCATCACATCATCATCGCAGCGTCATCACTTTGTGATCAGAGCGTCATCACATCACCATCACTGCATCATCACAGAATCATCATCTCAGCATCTTCGCAGTGTCATCAATTCATCGTTACAGCATCATCACAATATCATCACAGCATCATAAATGCATAATCACTGCATCATGACCGCATCATCAGAGGGTCATGACAGCATCATCACAGCATCATCACAACATCATCCCATATTCATCACAGCATCATCACATCATCATCGCAGCGTCATCTCTTCGTGATCAGAGCGCCATGACTGCATCATTCACATCACCATCACTGCTTCATCACAAAATCATCATCTCAGCATCTTCGCAGTGTCATCAATGCATCGTTACAGCATCATCACAATATCATCACAGCATCATAAATGCATAATCACTGCATCATCACCGCATCATCACAGGGTCATCACCGCATCATCACAGCGTCATCACAGCATCATCACAGCTTCATAGCTCCATAATCACAGCATCATCACAGCATCATCACAGCATCATCATAAATCATCACAAAATCATCAGTGTCATAACAGCATCATCACAGCATTATCACAGAATCATTACTGCATAAACACTGCATCATCACAGCGTTATCACAGTATCATCACTGCATCATCAGAGAATAATCACATCATCATCACAACATCATCAGAGTGCCATCACAGTATCATCACTGCATCATCAGAGCATCATCAAAACATCATCACAGCATCATCACAGAATCATCATAGCGTCATCACAGCATCATCACTGTGTCATCAGAGCGTCATCACAGCATAATCACAGCATCATCACAGCAGCATCAGAGTAGCATCATGGCGTCATGACAGAATCATCACTACGTCATCAAATTGTCATCACAGCAGCCCACAGCATCATCACAGCATCATTGCAGCATCATAACAGCATCATCAAAGCATCTTTACTGCTTACTCACTGAATCATCACAGCGTCATCACACTACTGTCAGTGCATCATCAGAGTATCATCACTGCATCATCACACCATAATCACAAAATCATCACACCGTCATCACAGTGTCATAACTGCATCATCACAGGGTCATCACTGCATCATCAATGCTTCAACTCAGCGTCATCACAGTATCAATACTGTGGAATCACTGCATCATCACATCAAAATATCTGCATCATCACATCATCATCACAAAATCATTACAGCATCATAACTGCGTAATCATATCATCATCACTGCGTCATCACTGCATCGTCACTGCATCATCACAGCATCATCACAGCATCATCACTGCATCATCATTGCATCATCACAGCATCATCACAGCGTTATCACATAATCACGATACGGTCATCACAGAGTCATCGCAGAATCATCACAGCATCATCACTGCGTCATCACAGCGTCGTTACAGCATCATCACAATATCATCACAGCCTCATATCTGCATCATCACTGTATAATGACTGCATCATAACAGCATCATAACTACGTCATCATATTGTCATCACAGCATCACGACAGCGTCATCACAACATCACGACAGGGTCATCACTGCATCGTCACAGAATCATGACAGCGTCATCAGAGCTTCAACACAACATCATCACATCATCATCCCTGCATCATCACATCATCATCACTGCATTATCACAGCATCGTCACAGCGTAATCACAGCATCATCACAGCAGGATCGAAGCGTCATCACTGCAGCATCACAGCATCATCACAGTATCCTCACAGCATCTACACTGCATCATCACTACATTGTCACAGCATCATCACAGCATCATCACTGCATCAGAACTGCATCGTCACAGCATCATCACATCATTCACACTGCATCATCACCTCATGATCACTGCATCATCACATCATCATTGCAACATCATCACTGCGTTATCACAACATCATCACTGCATCATCACAATATCATCACAGCATCATCACATCATCATCAGAGCATCAGCACACCATCATCAGAGTATCATCACAGCGTCATCACTGCATCATCACAGAATCATCACAGCATCATCACTGCGTTATCACAACATCATCACTGCATCATCACAGCATCATCAGAGAATCATCACATCATCATCACAGCATCATCACAACATAATCAGAGCATCATCATAGCATAAACACTGCATAATCACTGTACTGTCACAGCATCATCACTGCATCATCACAGTATCAGAGCGATATGACAGCGTCATCACTTCATCATCACTACATGATCACTGCATCATCACAGCATCATCACAGCGTCATCACTGCATCATCACTGCGTCATCAAAGCATCATCACTGAGTCATCACATCATGATCACAGCATCATAGGTATATAATCATAGCATCATCACATCATCATCACAGCGTCATCACAGCATTATCACAGCATCTACATTGCATCATCAGAGAATCATCAAAGCATCATCACTGCGTCACCACAGTGTCATCACTACATCATCACAGCATCATCACTGCATCATCACTGCATCACCACAGCACCATTACTGCGTAATCCAAACATCATCACAGCACCAGCACAATATCATTTCTGCATAATCACTGCCTCATCACAGCATCATTGAAGTGTCATAACAGCATCATCACTGCATAATCACTGCATCATAACCGCATAATCACAGCATCATCACAGCATCATCGTAGGTTCATTACTGCTTACTCACTGCATCATCACAGCGTCATCACAATATCATCACATCATCTTCACTACTTAATCACAGCGTCATCACTGCATCATCAGTTCATCATCACAGCATCATCACAGAATCACAACAGGGTCATCACTGCTTCATCACAGCATCACAAGAGCTTCATCACTGCTTCATCACGGCATCATCATCACAGCATCATCATGCCATCACAGCAGCGTCATCACAGTATTTCGACAGCGTCATCACCGCGTTATCATAGCATCATCACAATATCGTCACAGCATCATCACTGCTTATTCACAGCATCATCGCGGCTTCATCACTGCTTCATC
Organism: Clangula hyemalis; assembly: GCA_963989345.1. The sequence continues at coordinate 7,736,557 of OZ022448.1, read as the reverse complement.
AGAGCATCATCACAACATTATCGCTACATCATCACAGAGTCATCACAGCATCATTAGTGCATCATCACTGCATCATCACTTCGTAATCAGAGCATCATGACTTCATCATCACAGCACCATTACTGCATCATCACAACATCATCACAGTGTCATCACAGCATCATCACAGCCACATCACAGCGTCATCACAGCGTAGTAACTGCATCCTCACTGCATCATCACCGTATCACCATCATCACAGCATCACAAGGTATGATGACACTGTGATGACACTGTAAGGACGCTGTGATGATGCTGTGATGATGCGGTGATGATGCTGTGATGATACTATGGTGATGCTTTGATGATGCTGTGATGCTCTGATCATGTGTGCTGTGCATCACAGCGTCATCACAGCATCATCACAGCGTCATCAAATTATCATCACTGCATCAACAGAGCATCACCAGAACTTCATCGCAGCATCATCAAAGCAACATCCCAGTGTCATCACAGCGTCACTACTGCAACATCACTGCATCATCAGAGCATCATCAGAGCATTGGTGTAGATACACTTCAGCTGGGCCATTGCCCTATCCTCCGGCCTTGCCATTGTTCCCCCTGGCACAGCCCCAACAATCCTTGCTTCAGCCGCATCCCCCTTCTTACCTAGTTTAAAGCCATCTCAATGAGCCCTGCCAGCTCCTGCCCCAGGATCCTTTTTCCCCTAAAAGATAGGGACCCGTCTGTGGCCATCAGGCCAGGTGCTGAGTAAAGTGCCCCATGGTCAAAAAAAAACAAGATTTCTGCGTTGGCACAAGAAATGATGATGTTATGATGCTGTGGTGATGCTGTTGTGATGATGCTGTGATGATGATTTGATGACACTGTGATGATGCTGTGATGGTGCTGTGATGACGGCTTGATGATGTTGTGATAATGCTTTCATGATGCTGTGATGGTGCTGTGATGGTGCTGTGATGAAGTTCTGGTGATGCTCTGATGATGCAGTGATGATAATTTGATGACACTGTGATGCTGTGATGATGCCGGGATGATGCTCTGATGATGCTGTGATGATGCTCTGATGATGCACTGATGATGATGTAATGATGCAGTGATGACGCTCTAATGATGCTGTGATGATGCTCTGATGAAGCTGTGATGATGCTTTGATGACGCTGTGATGACGATGTTGTTATGCTGTGATGACGCTGTGATGATGCTGTTATGACAATTTGATGATGCTGTGATTAGGCAGCTATGATGCTCTCAGGATGATATGATGATGCAGTGATGATGCTGTGATGACGCTGTTATGACACTTTGATGATGCTGTGATCATGCTGTGATGATGCAGTGATACCGCTGCGATGAAACAGTGATGATTCTGTGATGATGCAGTGATGGCGACGCTGTGATGCATTGATGATGCTCTGATGATGCTGCGATGATGCTGTTGTGATGCTTTGATGATGCAGTGATGATGCAGTGATGATTCTGTGGTGACGCTGAGATGATGCCGTGATGATGCCTGGATGATGCAGAGATGACACTGTGATGATGCTGTTGTGATGCTGTCATGATGCAGTGATGATGCTGTGATGACACAGTGATGGTGCAGTGATGATGTGATGATGACGCTGTGATGATTCTGTGATGACGCTGTGATGACGCTGCGATGATGCTGTGGTGATGCATTGATGACACTGTGATGATGCTGTGAGGATGTTCTGATGATGCAGTGATGACGCTGTGATGATGCTGTTGTGATGTTCTGATTATGCTGTGATTATGCTGTCATGACACTGTGATGATGTTGCGATGATGCTGTAATGATGCTGTCATGATGCTGTGATGACTCTGCGATGATGCTGTGATGATGCAGTGATGATGCTGTGATGATGTTGTGATGACGCTTTGATAACGCTTTGATTATTTGATGATGCTGTGATGATGCTGTGATGACGCTGTGATGACGCTGTGATTCTGTGATGATGCTGTGGTGATGCTGTGATGACGTTTTCATGATGCAGTTATCATGATGTTATGATGCTGTCATAATGCTTTGATGACGCTTTGATGACACTGTGATGATGCAGTGATGATGCTGTGATGATGCAGTGATGATCAGTGATGGTGCTACGATGATACTGTTGTGATGCTGTGATGATGCTGTGATGACGCTTTGATGACACCATGATAATGTTGTGATAATGCAGTAATGATGCAGTGATGATGCTGTGATGACGCTGCGATGATGCTGTGATGATGTAGTGATGATGCTGTAATAATGTTGTTATGATATGATGATGCTGTAGTGATGCCGTGATGATGCTCTGATGACACTTTGATGATGCTGTGATGCTTTGATGATGCTGTGATCATGCTCTGATGATGATGTAATGATGCAGTGATGATGCATTGATGATGCTGTGATGACGCTTTGATGACGCTCTGATGATTTTGTTATGATGCTGTTGTGATGCTGTGATGATGCAGTGATGATGTTGCGATGAAGCTGTTGTGATGCTGTGATGATGCTGTGTTCACGCTTTGATGACACTATGATAATGTTCCGATGATGCAGTAATGACGCAGTGATTATGCTGTGATGATGCTGTAATGATGCAGCGATGATGCTGTGATGATGTTGTGATTATGCTGTGATGACGCTACGATAATGCTGTTATGATGCTGTGATGACGCTGTGATCATGCTCTGATCATGCTGTGATGATGCATTGATGACGCTGCGATGATGCTTTGATGATTCTGTGAAGATGCAGTGATGACGATGTGATGACGCTGTGATGATGCTGTTATGACACAGTGATGATGCAGTGATGATGCTGTGACGATGTAGTGGTGATGACGTATTGATGACACTGTGATGATGATGTGATGATGCTGTGATGACTATGATGATGCAGTGATGACACTGTGATGGCACTGTGATGCCTTGTTGAAGCTCTGATGATGCATTGAGAATACACTGATTATGCAGTGATGATGTTGTCTTGATACTGTGATGATGCTGTGATGATACTGTGATGACGGTTTTATGACACTGTGATTATGTTCTGATGACCCAGTGATCATGCTGTGATGATGCAGTGATGACGCGGTGATGATGCTGTTGTGATGGTCTGATGATGCTGTGATGACGGTTTGATGACACTGTAATGATGTTCTGATGATGCAGTGATGATGCAGTGATGATGCTCTGATGACGCTGCGATGATGCTGTTGTGATGCTCTTATAATGCATCTCAGTATCATCACAGCATCATCACAGTGTCATCACAGCATCACGACAGTGTCCTCGCAGTGTCATCACAGCATCATCATAGTACCACTACAGCATCATCACAGAATCACTATAGCGTCATCAAAGCGTCATCACAGCATCATCACAGCATCATCACATCATCATAACAGCATCATCACATCATCATAACAGCATCATCATATCATCACCACAGCATCATCGCAGCATCATCACTGCGTCATCACAACATAATCACTGCATGATCACTGCATCATCACAGCATCATCACATCATCACCACAGCATCATCACATCATCATCACTACATCATCACAGCATCATCAGAGCATAATCACTGCGTTATCGCATCACCATCACTGCGTCATCACAGAATCATCATCTCAGCATCTTCGCAGTGTCATCAATTCATCGTTACAGCATCATCACAATATCATCACAGCATCATAAATGCATAATCACTGCATCATCACCGCATCATCACAGGGTCATCACAGCATCCTCACAGCATCAACACAGCATCATCCCATATTCATCACAGCATCATCACAGCATCATCACATCATCATCACAACATCATATAAGTGTCACCACAGCATAATCATTGTGTCATCACAGCGTCATCACAGCATCATCACAGCTTCATAGCTCCATAATCACAGCATCATCACAGCATCATCACAGCATCATCATAAATCATCACAAAATCATCAGTGTCATAACAGCATCATCACAGCATTATCACAGAATCATTACTGCATAAACACTGCATCATCACAGCGTTATCACAGTATCATCACTGCATCATCAGAGAATAATCACATCATCATCACAACATCATCAGAGTGCCATCACAGTATCATCACTGCATCATCAGAGCATCATCAAAACATCATCACAGCATCATCACAGCATCATCATAGCGTCATCACAGCATCATCACTGTGTCATCAGAGCGTCATCACAGCATAATCACAGCATCATCACAGCAGCATCAGAGCAGCATCATGGCGTCATGACAGAATCATCACTACGTCATCAAATTGTCATCAGAGCAGCCCACAGCATCATCACAGCATCATTGCAGCATCATAACAGCATCATCAAAGCATCTTTACTGCTTACTCACTGCATCCTCACAGCGTCATCACACTACTGTCAGTGCATCATCAGAGCATCATCACTGCATCATCACACCATAATCACAAAATCATCACACCGTCATCACAGTGTCATAACTGCATCATCACAGGGTCATCACAGGGTCATAACTGCATCATCACATAGTCATCACAACATCATCGCAGTGTCATAAATGCATCATCACTACATCATCACAACTTAATCATAGCATCATCACAGCATCATCACTGTATCAGCAATGCATCGTCACAGCATTATCAAATCATCACTGCACCATCACATCATCATCACTGCATCATCAATGCTTCATCTCAGCGTCATCACAGTATCAATACTGTGGAATCACTGCATCATCACATCAAAATATCTGCATCATCACATCATCATCACAAAATCATTACAGCATCATCACTGCGTCATCACTGCATCATCACTGCATCATCACAGCATCACCTCAGCATCATCACAGCATCATTACTTCAGAATCACAGCATCATCACAGCATCATCACTGCATCATCATTGCATCATCACAGCATCATCACAGCGTTATCACATAATCACGATACGGTCATCACAGAGTCATCGCAGAATCATCACAGCATCATCACTGCGTCATCACAGCGTCGTTACAGCATCATCACAATATCATCACAGCCTCATATCTGCATCATCACTGTATAATGACTGCATCATAACAGCATCATAACTACGTCATCATATTGTCATCACAGCATCACGACAGCGTCATCACAACATCACGACAGGGTCATCACTGCATCGTCACAGAATCATGACAGCGTCATCAGAGCTTCAACACAACATCATCACATCATCATCCCTGCATCATCACATCATCATCACTGCATTATCACAGCATCGTCACAGCGTAATCACAGCATCATCACAGCAGGATCGAAGCGTCGTCACTGCAGCATCACAGCATCATCACAGTATCCTCACAGCATCTCCACTGCATCATCACTACATTGTCACAGCATCATCACATCATCATTACTGCATCATCACAGCATCATCACAGCATAATCTCAGCATCATCACAGTATCAGTACTGCAGAATCATTGCATCATCACACCATCATCACAACATCATCGCAGCATCATCATAGCATCACAACAGTGTTATCTGAGCATCACGACAGCGTAATCATAGCGTCATCACAGATTCATCAGAGCATCATTGCAGCATCATCACTGCATCATCACAGTATCATCACATCATAGCAACATCATCACAACATCATCACAGAGTCATCACTGCATCATCACAGCATCATCACATCATTATCAATGCATCATCACATCATAATCACAGCATCATCATAGCATCATTACTGCGTCATCACTGCATCATCACTGCATCAGCACTGCATCAGCACAATGTCATCTCAGTATCATCACAGCATCATCACAGCGTCATCACAGCATCACGACAGTGTCATCGCAGCGTCATCACAGCATTATTACATCATCATTACTGCGTCATCAGAGCGTTATCGCAGCATCCTCACCGCATCATCATAGTACCACTACAGCATCATCACAGAATCACTATAGCGTCATCAAAGTGTCATAACAGCATCATCACAGCATCGTCACTGCGTCATCAGAGCATCATCACAGCATTATCACATCATTATCACTGCATCATCACAGCATCATCGCAGCTTCATCACATCATCATCGCAGTGTAATCACTGCATCGTCACAGCATCATCACAGCATCGTCACATCATCATTGCGTCGTCATTAAAGCATAATCACAGTGTCATAACTGCATAAACTCTGCATCATCGCAGCATAATCACTGCGTCAATACAGCATTATCATTGCATAATCACTGCATCACCTCAGCATCATAACATCATCATTACTACATCATCACAGCATAATCATTGCATCATCACAACATCATCGCAGCATCATCACAGCATCACGACAGCGTTATCAGAGCATCACGACAGAGTCATCACAGCGTCATCACAGAATCATCACAGCATCATCACAGCATCATCGCAGTGTCATCACTGAATCATCACCGCATCATCAAAACATAATCATAGCATCATCACTGCGTCATAAAGGAATCATCACAGCATCATCTCAGCAACATCACAGCATTATTACTGCTTACTCACTGCATCATAACAGCGTCATCACAGTATCATCACTACATCATCACTGCATCATCAATGAATCATCGCAGAATCATCACTGCATCATAGCTACATAATCACAGCGTCATAAATGCATCATCACAGTGTCATCACAGCGTCATCTCAGCATCCTCACAGCATCACGACAGGGTCATCACAGCATCATCACTGCATCATTACAGCGTCATCACAGCATAATCACAGCATCATCACAACACCACCACAGCGTCATCACAGTATCACGACAGCGTCATAACAGTATCATCACTGCATCATCACTACATCATCACAGCATCATCACTGCATCATCACAGCATCATCAGAGAATCATCACATCATCATCACAGTATCATCAGTGCATTATCACAGCATAATCACTGCATCATCACTGCACAATCACAGCGTAATCACAGCATCATCACATCACCATCACAACATCATCACAGTGTCATCACAGCATAATCACTGTGTCATCAGAGCGTCATAACAGCATCATCACAGCATCATTACAGCATCATAGAGTCATAATCACGACAGCATTTCAGCATCATCACTGCATTATCATAGCGTCATCACAGCATCATCACTACATCATCACAGCATCTTCATATTTTCATCACAGCTTAATCACTGCGTCATCACTTCATAATCACTGCACAATCACTGCATCATCACAGAATCATCTCAGCAATATAACAGCACCATCACTGCATAATCACTGCATCATCACAGCATCATCACTGCATCTTCATATCTTCATCACTGCATCATCAAAGCGTCATCACAGAATCATCAAAGCGTCATCATAGCATCATCACAGCGTCATCACAGCGTCATCACTGCGTCATCAAAGCATCATCTCTGCATCATCACTGCATCATCAGATCATCATCACATCAACGTCACAGCGTCATCACTGCATCAACACAGCGTTACCACATCATCCTCACTGCATCGTCACAGCATCATCACAACATCATCACAGCATCATCGGATCATCGTCACATCATCATCACATCATCATAACTGCATCATCACGGAATCGTAGCTGCATAATCACAGCATCATCACAGCATCATCACAGCATTATAATAAGGTCATCACAGCGTCATCACTGCATCATCAAAATATCATCTCAGCATCATCACAGAATCATTAATGCATAATGACTGCATCATCACAGCGTCATCACAGTATCATCACTGCAATCATCATATCATCATCACCGCATCATCACAGTGTCATCACAGCATCATCAAAGCGTCATCACAACATCAACACTGCATCATCACTGCGACATCAAAGCATCATCACTGAGTCATCACAGCGTCATCACTACATCATCACTGAATCATCACTGCATCGTCACTGCATCATCACTACATCATCACTGCATCATCTAAGCATCATCACTGCATCACCACAGCACCATCACTGAGTAATCAAAACATCATCACAGCACCAGCACAACATCATTTCTGCATAATCACTGCCTCATCAGAGCATCATTACAGTGTCATGACAGCATCATCACTGCATAATCACTGCATCATAACCGCATAATCACAGCATCATCACAGCATCATCGCAGCATCATTACTGCTTACTCACTGCATCATCACAGCGTCATCACAGTATCATCACTGCATCATCAAAGCATCATATCAGCATCATCACAGCGTCATCACAGTATCATCACATCATCTTCACTACTTAATCACAGTGTCTTCACTGCATCATCAGTGCATCATCACAGCATCATCACAGAATCACAACAGGGTCATCACTGCTTCATCACAGCATCACCATTGCATCATAAGAGCGTCATCACGGCATCATCACATCACAGCATCATCACGCCATCACAGCAGCGTCATCACAGTATTACGACAGCGTCATCACAGCATTATCATAGCATCACCACAATATCGTCACAGCATCATCACTGCTTATTCACAGCATCATCGCAGCTTCATCACTGCTTCATCAGAGCATCATCACAACATTATTGCTGCATCATCAAAGAGTCATCACAGCATCATTACTGCATCATCACTGCATCATCACTTCGTAATCACAGCATCATGACTTCATCATCACAGCACCATTACTGCATCATCACAACATCATCACAGTGTCATCACAGCATCATCACTGCATCATCACAGCGTCGTAACTGCATCCTCACTGCATCATCACCGCATCACCATCATCACAGCATCACAAGCTGTGATGACACTGTAAGGACGCTGTGATGATGCTGTGATGATGCGGTGATGATGCTTTGATGATACTATGGTGATGCTGTGATGATGCTGTGATGCTCTGATCATGTGTGCTGTGCATCACAGCGTCATCACAGCATCATCACGGCATCATAGCGTCATCAAATTATCATCACTGCATCATCAGAGCATCACCAGAACTTCATCGCAGCATCATCAAAGCAACATCTCAGCGTCATCACAGCGTCACTACTGCAACATCACAGCATCATCAGAGCATTGGTGTAGATGCACTTCAGCTGGGCCATTGCCCTATCCTCCGACCTTGCCATTGTTCCCCCGGCACAGCCCCAACAATCCTTGCTTCAGCCCCATCCCCCTTCTTACCTAGTTTAAAGCCCTCTCAATGAGCCCTGCCAGCTCCTGGCCCGGGATCCTTTTTCCCCTAAAAGATAGGGACCCGTCTGCGGCCATCAGGCCAGGTGCTGAGTAAAGTGACCCATGGTCAAAAAAAAAAAACAAGATTTCTGCGTTGGCACCAGAAATGATGATGTTATGATGCTGTGGTGATGCTGTTGTGATGATGCTGTGATGATGATTTGATGACACAGTGATGATGCAGTTATGATGCTGTGATGATGCAGTGATGACGCTGTTATGGCGCAGTGATGACACTGAATACGCTGTGATGACGCTGTGATGCTTTCATGATGCTGTGATGATGCTGTGATGATTCAGTGATGACGCTGCGATGATGCTGTGATGATGCATTGATAACGCTGCGAAGATGCTGCGATGATGTTGTCATGATGCTGTGATGATGCTATGATGATGCTGTGATGATGCTTTGATGACACTGTGATGATGTTGTGATGATGCTCTGATGACGCTGTGATGACTCAGTGATGATGTAGTGATGCTGCTGTGATGACGCTGTGATGATGCTTTGATGACGCTGTGATGCTGTGAACATGTATTGATGATGCTGTGATGATGCATTTATGATGATGTGTTTATGCTGTGATGACGCTGTGATGATGCAGTGATAATGCACTGCTGATGCAGTTATGACGCTGTGGTGAGGCTGTGATAATAGTGTGATGATGCTGTGATGATGGTGTGATGACACTGCGATGATGCTGTGATGAAGCTGTGATGATGCATTGATGACACTGTGATGATGCTGTGACGATGTAGTTATGATGACGCATTGATTACACTGTGATGATGCTGTGATGAATCTGTGAAAACGCTTTGATGACACTGTAATGATGCTGTAATGACGCCGTGATGAAGCTGTGATGACGCTGTGATGGTGCTTTCATGACGCTGTGATGACGCAGTGATGATGTTGTGATGACGCTCTGATGATGCTGTGATGCTTTGATGATGCTGTGATGATGGTGTGATGACGCAGTGATGACACTGCGATGACGCTGTAATGATGGAGTGATGATGCAGTGATGATGCTGTGATGACGTTGTTATGACGCTTTGATGATGCTGTGATGCTGTGATGATGTAGGTATGATGCTTTAATGAAGCTGTGATGATGCTGTGATGATGTTGTGATGGTGCTGTGATGATGCTGTGATCATGCTGTGATAATGCAGTGATACCGCTGCGATGATACAGTGATGATTCTGTGATGATGCAGTGATGGTGACGCTGTGATGCATTGATGATGCTGTGATGATGCTGCGATGATGCTGTTGTGATGCTTTGATGATGCAGTGATGACGATGCGATGGTGATGTTGTGATGATGCTGTGACAATGCTTTGATAGCACTGTGATGATGTTGTGATGATGCAGTAATGATGCTGTGATGACTCAGTGATGGTACAGTGATGATGTGATGATGACGCTGTGATGATTCTGTGATGACGCTGTGATGATTCTGTGATGACGCTGTGATGACGCTGTGATGATGCTGTGATGATGCAGTAATGATGTCGTGATGATGCTGTGATGATGCCGTGATGATGCTGATATTATGCTGTGATCATGTAGTGAAATGATGTGATGATGCTCTGATGATACAGTGATGATGCAGTGATGATCCGGTTATGACGATGTGGTGAGGCTGTGATAATATTGTGATGATGCAGTGAGTCAGCAGTAATGATGCTGCGATGATGCTGTGATTATGCTCTGACGATGAGGTGATGATGCAGTGATTATGCAGTGATGATGCTGTCATGATACTCTAATGATGCTCTGATGATGCAGAGATGATGCAGTGATGTTGCTGTGAGGAAGTTGTTATGATGCTGCGATGATGCAGTGATGATGATGTGATGATGTAGTGATGATAATGTGATGATGCTGTGATAATGCAGTGATTATGCTGTAATGATACTCTGATGACACTGAGATAATGCTCTGATGCTGTAGTGATGATGCAGTGAGGACGCAGAGATGATGCTGTGATGACAATGCGAAGATGCTGTGATGATGCAGTGATGTCGCCTTGATGATGCTGTGATGACACTGTGATTATGTGGTGATGATGATATGATGATGCTGTGATGATGTTGTGATGATTCTGTGATTATGCAGCTATGACGCTGTGATGACATAGTGATGATGCTGTGATGACACTGTGATGATGATATGATGATGCTGTGATGATGATGTCATGATGCGATGATGATGCACTTCTGATGATCTGATGATGCTGTAATGATGCTGTGATGGTGCAGTGATGACGCTGTGATGACGCAGCGATGATGGTGTGTTGATGCTGTGATGACGCTATGATGATGCAGTGATGATGATATAATGAAGCAGTGATGACGCTGTGATGATGCAGTGAAGATGATGGGATGATGCAGTGATGCTGATGTCATGATGCAGTAATGATACTGTGATGACGCTGTGATAATGCATTGATTATGCAGTAATGATGCTGTGATAATGCTGAGATGATGCTGTGATGATGCAGTGATGGTGCAGTGATGATGCAGTGATGACGCAGTGATGATGCTGCGATGATGATTTGAAGATGCTGTGATGATGCAGTGATGGTGCAGTGATGATGCTGTGAAGGCGCAGTGGTGATGCTTTCATTATGCTGTGATGATGCAGTGATTATGCAGCTATGGTGCTGTGATGATGCTGTGATGATACCGTGATGACGCTGTGATGACGGAGTGATGATGCTGTGATGACACTCTGATGATGTTGTGATGATAATGTGATGATGCCGTGATGATGCTGTGAAGATAATGTGATGACGCTGTTATGATGCAGTATTTATGCAGTAAAGATTCTGTGATGCTGAGATGATGCAGTGATGATGCAATGATGATGCTGTGATGATGCTGTTTGGACGCTGTGATGACGCAGTGATGATGCTGTGATGATGCAGTGATGATGTTGTGCTGATGCTGTGATGATGTTTTGATTAGGCAGTGATGATGCTGTGGTGATGCAGTGATGATGCAGTGATGATGCAGTAATCAAAGCGTCATCACATCACCATCACAGCATCATTACTGCATCATCACAGCATCATAACATCATCATCAGAGCATCACAGCATCATCACAACGTCATCACTGCATCACAACAACAGCATCACAGTGTCATCAAAGCGTCATCATAGCATTATCAGAGCATCACAACAGCATCATCGAAGCATCATGACAGCATCATGACAGCATCATCACTGCATCATCAGAACATCATCACAGTGTCATCAAACCGTCATCACAGCATCATCAGACCATCACAACAACGTCATCGCAGCGTCATCACAGCATCATCACAGCATCATCACTGCAGCATCAGAACGTCATCACAGTGTCATCAAACAGTCATCACAGCATCATCAGAGCATCACAACAGCATCATCACCGCGTCATCACTGCATCATCACAGCATGATCACTGGGTCATCAGAACATAATCACAGTGTCATAGAACCGTCATCACAGTATCATCACAGTATCAAGACAACATCATCACTGCATAATCAGTGCATTTTCAATGCATCATCAGAGCTTCAACAAGGCATCACAGTGCCATCACAGTGTCATCACTGCATCATCATAGAGTCATCACAGCATCATCACATCATCATCAAAGCATCATCACAGCGTCATCAATGCGTCATCACCACTACATCGTCACAGCATCATCACTGCATCATCGCTGCGTCATAACAGCGTCATGACAGCGTCATCACAGCGTCATCACGTCGTCATCACTGCATCTTCACAGAATCATCAAAGACTCATCGCAGCGTCATCAAAAACATCACCACTGCGTCATCAGAGCGTCATCAAAGAACCATCACCTCGTCATCACAGCTTCATCACAGCATCAACACAGCATCATCACAGTGTCTTCAAAGCGTCATCACATCATCATCAGCGCGTCATCATAGAATCATCACAGCGTAATAACTACATTGTCAGTGCGTCATCACAGCGTCACCACATCATCATTACAGCATCAACACAGCATCATCGCATCGTCATCACTGCATCATCGCAGCGTCATCACTGCATCATCGCAGCGTCATCACTGCATCATAACAGCATCATGTGAATGATCACTGCATCATCACAGCATCATAACAACATCATCACATCATCATCACTGCATCATCACAGCATCATCACAGCATCACCAAAGAATCACAGCGTCATCATTGTATCATCACAGCATCATCATAGCGTCATCACAGCATCATCACAATATTATCACAGCCTCACCACATCGTCATAACTGGATCATCACTGCATCATCACTGTATCATCAGAGCATCATCACATCATTTCACTACATGATCACAGCATAATAACAGCATCATCACGGCATCATCACAGCATCATCACGACATCATTACTGCATCATCACAGCATCATCAGAGCTTAAACAAAGCATCACAGTGCCATCACAGAATCATCACAACATGATCACAGCGTCATCACAGCATCATCACTGAGTCATCACTGCATCATTACTGCATTATCACAACATTATCATAGTGTCATCAAAGCGTCATCACAGCATCATCACAGCATCACAACAGCATCATCGTAGCACCATCACTGCATCATCACTGCATCATCACAGCATCATCACTGCATCATCACAGTGTCATCAAAGCGTCATCAAAGCATTATCACAGCATCATAACATCATGATCACTGCATCATGAAAACCTCATCACAGCTTCACCACAGCATTATCACAACATCATCACAGCATCACAGCGTCATCACAGCGTCATCACAGCGTCATCACAGCATCATCAAATAATCAAAGCCTCATCACAGCGTCATCACAGCATCATCAAATAATCAAAGCCTCATCGCAGCGCCATCACAGCGTCATCACTGCATCATCACAGTGTAATCAATGCGTCATCATAACTACATCGTCACAGACTCATCACAGTGTCATCAATGCATCATCACAGCATTATCACAGCGTCATCACAGCGTCATCACAGAATCATCACAGCGTCATCATCATATCATCACTGTACCATCACTGAGTCATCACAGCATCATTACTGCATCATCACAACATCATCACAGTGCTATCAAAGCATTGTCACAGCATCATCACAACATCACCATCGCATCATCATCACTGCATCATCAAAGCATCACAACAGCATCATCGCAGCATCATCACAGCATCATCAATGCATCACAGCGTCACCATCACTGCATCATCACAGAATCATCACTGTATCATCGCAGCGGTATCACTGCATCATCACAGCATGATCACAGCATCATCACAACACCATCACAACATCATCACAGCATCATCACAGCTTCATTAAAGCATCATACCTACATCATCACAGCATCACAGCATCATCAAAGTGTCATAACAACGTCATCACAGCATCATCACTGCATCATCACTCCGTCATTACAGCGTCATCAGAGCATCATCACAGCATCACCAAAGCATCATCACTGCATCATCACAGCATCATCACTGCATCATTACCATATCATCGCAGTGTCATCACTGCGTCATCACACCATCATCACAGCATCATCAAAGCATCACAGCGTCATCAGAGCGTCATCACAACATCATCACTGCGTCATCACAGCGTCATCAAAGCACCATCACAGCGTCATCACAGCTTCATCAAGGCGTCATTACAGCATCATTACAGTGTCATCAAAGCGTTATCACAGAGTCATCACAGCATCATCACAGCATCATCGCAGTGTCATCACACCATCATCACAGCATCATCACACTATTATCACAGCCTCACCACAGCGTCATAACTGCATCAACAGTGCATTATCGCTGCATCATCACAGCGTCATCACAGCATAAACACATCATCATAAATGCATCATCACAGCATCATCAATACATGTTCACAGCATCACAGCGTCATCAAAGCATCATCACAGCGTCATCACAGCAGCATCACTACATCATCACTGAGTCATCACAGCGTCATCAGAGCATCATCACAACATCATCGCAGCATCTTCGCAGCGTTATCAATGCATCATCACAGCATCATCGCAGCGTCATCACTGAATCATCACAGCGTCATCACAGCATATTCAGTGTCATCACTGCGCCATAACAGCGTCATCACAGCATCATCACTGCATCATCATATAATCATGAAAGCATCATAGCTGTGTAATCACAGCATCATCAAAGCTTCATCACAGCATCATAAAAGCTTCATTGCAGTATCATAACTGCATCATCACTGCATAAACACTACATCAGCACAGCATCATCAGAGCATCATCACAGCATCAACACAGCCTCATCTGTGCATCATCGCAGCATCATCACAACATCATCACAGCGTCATCAAAACATCATCATTGAATCACGACAGCGTCATCACAGCATCATGACTGCATCATCACAGCATCATCACTGCATCATCATATCATCCTGAGAGCATCATAGCTGCATAATCACAGCATCATCAAATTGTCATAACAGCATCATCACAGCGTCATCACAGCATAATAACATTGTCATCACAGCATCATCAAAGCATCACAGTGTAATCAAAGCGTCATCATAGCGTCATCACTGCATCATCACAGCATCATAACTGCATCATCACTGTGTCATCAAATCATCATCACAGCATCATCACAACAGCATCACCACAGCATCATAACATCATCATTTCTGGTGCCAACGCAGAAATCTTGTTTTTTTTTTTTTGACCATGGGTCACTTTACTCAGCACCTGGCCTGATGGCCGCAGATGGGTCCCTATCTTTTAGGGGAAAAAGGATCCTGGGGCAGGAGCTGGCAGGGCTCATTGAGAGGGCTTTAAACTAGGTAAGAAGGGGGATGGGGCTGAAGCAAGGATTGTTGGGGCTGTGCCAGGGGGAACAATGGCAAGGCCGGAGGATAGGGCAATGGCCCAGCTGAAGTGCATCTACACCAATGCTCTGATGATGCAGTGATGTTGCAGTAGTGACGCTGTGATGACGCTGAGATGTTGCTTTGATGATGCTGAGATGAAGTTCTGGTGATGCTCTGATGATGCAGTGATGATAATTTGATGACGCTATGATGCCGTGATGATGCTGTGATGACGCTGTGATGCACAGCACACATGATCAGAGCATCACAGCATCATCACAGCGTCCTTACAGTGTCATCACAGCTTGTGATGCTGTGATGATGGTGATGCGGTGATGATGCAGTGAGGATGCAGTTATGACGCTGTGATGATGCAGTGATGATGCTGTGATGACACTGTGATGATGTTGTGATGATGCAGTAATGGTGCTGTGATGATGAAGTCATGATGCTCTGATTACGAAGTGATGATGATGCAGTAATGATGCTGTGATGACTCTTTGATGATGCAGCAATAATGTTGTGATGATGCTCTGATGAAGCAGTGATGAAGCTGCGATGATGCTGTGAATAAGCAGTGATGATGCTGTGACGATATTGTGGTGATGCTATGATAATGCTGTGATGACGCTGTCATAATACTGTGATGACGCTGCTGTGATGGCGTGATGATGCTGTGATGTGATGATGCCGTGATGAAGCTCTTATGATGCAATGGTGATGCTATGATGAAGCAGTGATGACCCTGTTGTGATTCTGTGATGATGCTGTGATGATGCACTGATGATGCAGTGATGACACTGTGATTAAGTAGTGAAGATGATGTGATGATACTGTGATGACGCTGTGATGATGCTGATATGATGCTTTGATGATGCAGTGATGATACTGTGATGACGCTGTGATGATGCAGTGAGTAAGCAGTAATGATGCTGCGATGATGCTGTGATGATGCTGTGATTATGCGGTTATGATGCAGTGATTATGCAGTGATGATGCTGTCATGACACTGTAATGATGCTCTGATGAGGCAGTGATTATGCAGAAATGATGTTGTGCTGGTGCTGTGATGATGTTTTGATTACTCAGTGATGGTACTGTGGTGATGCAGTGATGATGCTTAGATGATGCAGTGATGACGCTGTGATGATGCAGCGAGATGCTGTGATGATGCAGTGATGATGTAGTGATGATGCAGTGACGATGCAGTGACGATTCAGTGATGATGTAGTGATGACGCTGTGATGACTCAGTGATGATGCTTTGATGACGCAGTGATGATGCAGTGTTGATGTTGTGATGACGCTTTGATGATGCTGTGATGACACTGTGATGATGCGGTGATGATGATATGATGATTGCAGTGATGATACTGTGATGACGCTGTGATGATGCAGTCATTATGCATTAATGATTCTGTGATGATGCTGAGATGATATTTTGATGATGCAGTGATGACGCTGTGATGACCTTATTATAATGCTGTGATGATGCTGTGATGATGCTGTGATTATGCAGCTACGATTCCATGATGATGCAGTTATGATGATGTGATGATGATGTGACGATGATCCGATGATGCTGTGATGATGTTGTGATGATGCTGTGACGATGCAGTGAGGATGATGTGGTAACGCTTTGTTGATGCAGTGATGACGCTGTGACGTTGATGTGATGATGATCTGATGATGCAGTGATGATGCAGAGATGATGCTTTGATGACGCAGTGATGACGCTGTGATGACGCTGTGATGATGCTATGATGACGCTTTGATGATTCTGTGATGACGCTTTGATGATGCAGTGATGAAGATATGAAGATGCAGTGATGATGCTGTGATGATGCAGTGATGATACTGTGATGACGCTGTTATGATGCAGTGAGTAAGCAGTAATGATGCTGTGATGTTGCTGAGATGATGCTGTGATGATTCCTTGATGATGCAGTGATGATGCTGTGATGATGCTATGATTATGTTTTGATGATGCTGTGATGATTCAGTGATGATTCCTTGATGACACTGTGATGACTCTGTCGTGATGCTCTGATAACGCTGTCGTGATGCTGTGATGATGCTGCGATGATGTTGTGTTGATTCAATGATTATGCTGTGATGATGTAGTAATGATGATGTTATGATGCTGAGGTGCTGCAGTGATGATGCAACGATGATGCTATATTGACGCAGTGATGATGCTATGATGGTGCAGAGTTTATGCAGTTATGACACTGTGATTATGCTTTGATGACGACGCAATGATGATGTGACGATGCATTGATGATGCTGTGATGATGCTGTGATGATGCAGTGATCATGTAGTGAAGATGATGCGATGACGCAGTGATTCTGCAGTAATGATGCAGTGATGATACTGTGATGATACTGTGATGATGCAGTGATGACGCTGTGATGACCCTGTCGTGATGCTGTGATGATACTGACATGACGCTGTGATGTCACTGTGATGAAGCATTTATGACGCTGTGATTATGTAGCTATGATGCAGTGATGATTCTGCGATGATTCATTGATTATGTAGTGATGATGTAGTGATGATGCTGTGATGATGCAGTGATGATACTGTGATGACGCTGTTATGATGCAGTGAGTAAGCAGTAATGATGCTGTGATGTTGCTGAGATGATGCTGTGATGATTCCTTTATGACGCAGTGATGATGCTATGATTATGTTTTGATGATGCGGTGATGATTCAGTGATGACACTGTGATGATTCTGTGATGATGCTGTGATGATTCTGTGATGACGCTCTGATGAGTCTGTCGTGATGCTCTGATAACGCTGTCGTGATGCTGTGATGATGCTGCGATGATGTTGTGATGATGCAATGATTATGCTGTGATGATGTAGTAATGATGATGTTATGATGCTGAGGTGATGCAGTGATTATGCAATGATAATGCTGTATTGACGCAGTGATTATGCTGTGATGATGCAGAGTTTATGCAGTTATGACACTGTGATTATGCTTTAATGACGACGCAATGATGATGTGACGATGCTGTGATGATGCTGTGACGATGCAGTGATTACACTGCGATGATGATGTGATGAAGCTGCGATGATGCTGTGATGATGCAGTGATAATGATGTGATAATGCTGTGATGATGCTCTGATGACGCAGTGACGATGCTGTGATGATGCTGTTATGACACTTTGATGACGCTATAGTGATTCTGTGATGATGCTGTAGTGGTACTATGATGATGCGGTGAGGATGCTGCGATAACGCTCTGATGACGCAGTAATGATGATGTAATAATGCTGTGATGACGCTGCGATGACACTGTCGTGATGCTGTGATGACGCTGTGATGATGCTGTGATGATACTGAGATGACATTGTGCTGATGCAGTGCTGATGCAGTGATGATGCAGTGATGACGCAGTAATGATGCTATGATGATGCTGTGATTATGATGTGATGATGCATTGATAATGATGTGATGATGCTGTGATGATGCAGTGATGACTCTGTGATGATGTTGTGATGATGTTGCTATGATGTGATGATACTGTGATGATGCAGTGATGATGCTGCAATGATGCTCTGATGAATCTGTGATGACGCTATGATTACGCTGTCGTGATGCTCAGATAACACTGTTGTGATGCTATGATGATGCTGCGATGATGTTGTGATGATGGTGTGATAATGCAATGATTCTGCAGTACTGATACTGTGATGATGCTGAGATTATGCTGTGATGATGCTGTGATGATGCAGTAATGATGATGTGATGATGCTGTGACAATGTAGTGATGATGCAGTGGAGATGCTGTGAGGATACTGTGATGATGCTGTGATGCTGCAGTGATGACGCTTCGATCCTGCTGTGATGATGCTGTGATTACGCTGTGACGATGCTGTGATAATGCAGTGATGATGATGTGATGATGCAGGGATGATGATGTGATGATGTTGTGTTGAAGCTCTGATGACGCTGTCATGATTCTGTGACGATGCAGTGATGACCCTGTCGTGATGTTGTGATGACGCTGTCGTGATGCTGTGATGACAATATGATGACGTAGTTATGATGCTGTTATGATGCAGTCATTATACAGTGATGATGCAGATATGAGGCTGTGATGATATTGTGATGATGCTGTAACGACGCTGTGATGACGCAGTGATGATGCTGTGATGATTCTGCGATGACTCTGTGATGACCGTATCGTGATTATGTGATAACGCTGTGATGATGCTGTGATGATGCAATGATGATGCAGTGATGATGCTGTGATGATGCTGTGATTCTGAAGTAATGATGCTGTGATGATGCTGAGGTGATGCTGTGATGATGCAGTGATGATGCAGTGATGACGCAGTGATGATGATATGATTACGCAGTGATGATGCTGTAATGATTTTGTGATGATGATGTGATGATGCAGTGATGGTGATGTGATGATGCAGATATTTTGATGTGATGATGCAGTGATTCCACAGTATTGATACTGTGATGACGCTGAGATGAAGCATTGATGATGCAGTGATGATGATGTGATGGTGCAGTGATGATTTGATAATGCTGTGACGATGCAGTGATGATACAGTGATGATGCTATGATTATGTTGTGATGATGTAGTGATGATGCATTTATGACACTGCGATGATGTTGTGATGACTATGTGATGATGCAGTAATGACCCTGTGATGACCCTGTGATGATGCAGTTATGACACTGTGATGACGGTGTGATGATTTTGTGATTATGGTGTGATGATGCAGTGATGATGCTCTGATGATGCACTGACAGTAGTGTGATGACGCTGTGAGGATGCAGTGAGTAAGCAGTAAAGATGCTTTGATGATGCTGTTATGATGCTGCAATGATGCTGTGATGATGCTGTGGGCTGCTCTGATGACAATTTGATGACGTAGTGATGATTCTGTCATGACGCCATGATGCTGCTCTGATGCTGCTGTGATGATGCTGTGATTATGTTGTGATGACGCTCTGATGACACAGTGATGATGCTGTGATGACGCTATGATGATGCTGTGATGATGCTGTGATGATGTTTTGATGATGCTCTGATGATGCAGTGATGATACTGTGATGGCACTCTGATGATGTTGTGATGATGATGTGATTATTCTCTGATGATGCAGTGATGATACTGTGATAACGTTGTGATGATGCAGTGTTTATGCAGTAATGATTCTGTGATAATGCTGTGATGATGCTGTTATGACTGATGATTTTGTGATGATTTATGATGATGCTGTAATGATGTAGTGATGATGCTGTGATTATGGATCTATGAAGCTGTGATGATGCTGTGATGATGCTGTGATGACGCTGTGATGACAGTGATTATGCTGTGGTGACACTTACATGATATTGTGATGATGATGTGATGATGCAGTGATGATGTAGTGATGATACTGTGATGATGCTGTGAGGATGCTGTGATGACCCTGTGATGATGCGGTGATGATGCAGTGATTATGCATTTATGATGCTGTGATGATATTGTGATGATGCTGTAACGATGCATTGATGACACTGTGAAGATGCTGAGATGATGATTCTGTGATGATGCAGTGATGGTGATGTGATGACGCTCTGATCACAAAGTGATGACGCTGCGATGATGCTGTTATGATGCTGTGATGAATATGGGATGATGCAGTGATGATGATGTGATGATGCTGTGATGACGCTGTTATGATGCAGTGATGATGATGTGATGACGTAGTGAGGATGCTGTGATGATGCTATGATCGTGCTGTGTGGATGCTGTGACGACACTGTGATGATGATGATGCAATGATGATACTGTGATGACGCTGTGATGATGCAGTGATTATGCAGTAATAATTCTGTAATGACGCTGAGATGATGCTGTGATGATGCAGCGATGATGCAGTGATGATGATGTCATGATGCAGTGATGATGCAGTGATGATGCTGTGATGATGCTGTGATGACCCTGTGATGATGCGGTGATGATGCAGTGATTATGCATTTATGATGTTGTGAGGATATTGTGATGATGCAGTGGTGATGCAGTGATGATGCAGTGATGATGCTGTGATGATATTGTGATGATGCTGTAACGATGCATTGATGACACTGCGAAGATGCTGAGATGATGATTCTGTGATGATGCAGTGATGGTGATGTGATGACGCTCTGATCACAAAGTGATGACGCTGCGATGATGCTGTTATGATGCTGTGATGACGCAGTGATGAAACCATGATGGTGGTGTGATGATGTTGTGTTGATGCAGTGATGATGATGTGATGATGCAGATATGATGGTGTTATGATGCAGTGAATACACCGTGATGACGCTGTGATGATGCAGTGAGTAAGCAGTAATGATGCTGCAATGATGCTGTGATGATGCTGTGATTATACGGTTTTTATGCAAAGACACTTTATTGATGCTGTGATGATGTTGTGATGAAGCTGTGATGATGCAGTGATGATGATGGGATTATGAAGTGATGATGATGTGATGATGCAGTGATGATACTGTGATGACGCTGTGATAATGCAGTGATTATGCAGAAATGATGCTGTGATGACACTGAGATGATGCTTTTATGATGCAGTGATGATGCTGTGAGGATGCAGTGAGGACACAGTGATGATGTTGTGCATATGCTGTGATGATGTTTTGATTACGTAGTGATGATGCTGTGGCGATGCAGTGATGATGCAGAGATGATGCGGTGATCAAAGCGTCATCACAGCATCATCACAGTGTCATCACAGCATCATCTCAACATCATTACTGCATCGTAACAGCATCATCAAAGCATAAACACAACATCATCAATACGTCATCACAGCATCATTATTGCATCATCAAAACATCATCATATTGTCATCAAAGCGTCATCACAGCATCATAACAGCATCACAACAGCATCATCACAGCAGTATCACAACATCACCAC
Source organism: Clangula hyemalis (assembly GCA_963989345.1). The sequence goes on along the minus strand of OZ022448.1, from coordinate 7,713,461 downwards.
AGCATCAGAGCGTCATCAAAATGTTATGAGACCGTCATCACAGCATCAGCATAGCATAATCACACCATCATAACAACATCATCACAGCGTCATAACAGCATCATCACAGCATCATCACAGCATCATCACAGCATAATCACAGCATCATCACAACATCATCACAGCATTATCACAGCATCATCGCTGCATCATCACAGCATCATAACATCATCATCAGAGCATCACAGCATCATCACAGCATCATCACTGGATCATCAGAACATCATCACAGTGTCATCAAAGCGTCATCATAGCATTATCAGAGCATTACAACATCATCATCGCAGCGTCATCACAGCATCATCACAGCATCATCACTGCATCATCAGAACGTCATCACAGTGTCACCAAACCGTCATCACAGTATCATCACAGCATCATCACAGTATCAAGACAACATCATCACTGCATAATCAGTGCATTATCAATTCATCATCAAAGCTTCAACAAGGCATCACAGTGCCATCACAGTGTCATCACTGTATCATCATTGAGTCATCAAAGCATCATCACATCATCATCACAGCATCATCACAGCGTCATCAATGCGTCATCACCACTACATCGTCACAGCATCATCACTGCATCATCACTGCGTCATAACAACATCATCACAGCGTCATGTTGTCATCACTGCATCTTCACAGAATCATGAAAGCATCATCGCAGCGTTATCACAGCATCATAACAACATTATCGTAGCGTCATCACAGCATAATCACAACATCATCACAGCATCATCGCTGCATCATTACAGCACCATCACAGCATCATCACTGCATCATCACTGCATGATTACTGCATCATCAGAACATTATCATAGTGTCATCAAAGCGTCAACACAGCATCACAACAGCATCATAACAAAATCATCACAGCGTCGTCAAAGCGTCATCACAGCGTTATCACAGCATCATCACTACGTCATAACTGCATCATTACAGCGTCATCAGAGCATCATCAGAGCATCATCACAGCATCACAACAGCATCATAACAAAATCATCACAGCGTCATCAAAGCGTCATCACAGCATCATCACTACATCATCACTGCATCATTACAGCGTCATCAGAGCATCATCACAGCATCATCAAAGCATCACAGCGTCATCAAAGTGTCATCAGAGCATCATCACGGCATCACTAGAGCATCATCCTATAATCACAGCATTATTACAGCATCATCACAGAGTCATCACTGCGTCATCACAGCATCATCAGTGGATCATCACAGCGTCATCACTGCATCATCACAGCATCATCGCAGCGTCATCACAGCATCATCACAGCATCATCACTGCATCATTACTGCATCATCACTGCTTCATTACAGCATCATCACAGCATCATCAGTGCGTCATCACAGCATCTTTACTGCATCATCACAGCATCATCACAGTGTGATCGCAACGTAATCACAGCATCATCACAACATCATTATTGCATCATGACTGCATCATTACAGCATCAACACAGCAGAATCAGTGCGTCGTCACAGCATCATTACTGCATCATCACAACATCATCACACTGTTATCGCAGCGTCATCACAGCATCATCACAACATCATCACAGAATCATCACAGCATCATTGCAGCATCATCACATCATCAATACTGCGTCATCACAGCATCATCAGAACATAATCACAGTGTCATCAAAGCCTCATCACAGCATCATCACAACATCCTCACAGCATCATAACACATCATCACAGCATCATCACAGCACCATCAAAGCGTCATCACTGCAGCATCACAATATTATCATCACAGCATCCCAACAGTATCATCACTGCGTCATCACACCATCATCACAGCATCATCGCAGCATCATCACAGCATCATCGCAGCATCACAGCATCATCAGAGTCATCACAGTGTCATCACAGCATCACCACTGCGTTATCAGAGCGTCATCAAAGAACCATCACAGCGTCATCAGAGCTTCATCACAGCATCAAAACAGCATCATCACAGTGTCATGAAAGTGTCATCACAGCATCATCAACGCATTATCACAGAATCATCACAGCATAATAACAACATTATCAGTTCGTCATCACAGTGTCATCACAGCATCATCACAGCATCAACACAGCATCATCGCAGCGTCATCACTGCATAATCACAGCATCATCACTGCATCTTCACTGCATCATCACAGCATCATCTCATCATCATCACTGCATCATCACTGCATCATCACTGCATCATCGCATCACCATCACAGCATCACAGCGTCATCACAGCGTCATCACAGTATCATCACTCCGTTATCACAGCATCATCACAGCATAAACAAAGATTCGCAGCGTCACCATTGCATCATCACAGAATCATCAAAGCATCATCATAGCGTCATCAGAACATTATCGCTGCCTCATCACTGCATCATCACAGCATCATCACTGCGTCATCACAACATCATCACTTCAACATCACAACAACATCACACTGTCATCAAAGCGTCATCACAGCATCATTACTGCATCATCACAGCATCATAACACATCATCACCACATCACAACAGCATCATCACAGCATCATAACAGCATCATCCAGGCGTCATCACTGCATCATCACAGTGTCACCACAGCGTCATCACAGCTTCATCAAGGCATCAACACCGCATCATCACAGCATCATCACAGAATCATCACGCCATCATCACAGCATCATCACAGAATCATCACACCATCATCATGCCATCATCACAGCATCATCAGAGCGTCATCAAAGCACCATCAGAGCGTCATCACAGCTTCATCACAACATCAACACAGCATCATCACAGTGTCATCAAAGCGTCATCACAGCATCATCAGCGTGTCATCACAGAATCATCACAGCGTAATAAGTACATTATCAGTGCATCATCACAGCGTCATCACGGCATCATTACAGCATCAACACAGCATCATCACAGCGTTATCACTGCATCATCGCAGCGTCACCACTGCATCATCACAGCATGATGCATGATGCACAGCACACATGATCAGAGCATCACAGCCTCATCACAGCATCACCATAGTATCATCACAGCATCATCACCGCATCATCACAGAGTCCTTACAGTGTCATAACAGTGTCATCACAGCTTGTGATGATGGTGATGCGGTGATGATGCAGTGAGGATGCAGTTACGCCGCTGTGATGACGCTGTGATGATGCTGTGATGAGGCTGTGATGATTCTATGATGACGCTGTGATGATACAATTATGACGGTGTGATGACGCTGCCATGATGCTGCCATGATGCTATGATGACGCTGTGATGATGCTGTGATGATGTAGTGATGGTGCAGTGATGATGTTGTGATGACACTGTGATGATTTTGTGATGATGCAGTAATGGTGCTGTGATGATGAAGTCATGATGCTCTGATTACGAAGTGACGATTTTGTGATGATGCAGTAATGACGTTGTGATGACGCTGTGATGACTGTGATGATGCAGCGATAATGTTGTGATGATGCTCTGATGAAGCAGTGATGAAGCTGCGATGACGCTGTGAATAAGCAGTGACGATGCTGTGAGGATATTGTGATGATGCTATGATAACGCTGTGATGATGCCTTTGTAATACTGTCATGATGCTGCTTAGATGGCATGATGATGCTGTGATGATGATGTCATGATGCAGTGATGGTGCAGTGATGAAGCTGTGATGATGCAGTGATTATGAAGTAATGATGCTGTGATGCTGAGATGATGCTGTTATGATTCTGTGTTAATGCTGTGATGATGCAGTGATAATGCAGTAATGATGCTGTGATGATTCAGTGATGATGTTGTGATGACGCTGTGGTGACGCAGTTATGATGCTTTGATGATTCTCTGATGATGCAGTGTAGATGCTGTGATGATGCTGTGATGACGCTGTGATGACCTTATTATGATGCTGTGATTATACAGCTACGATTCTGTGATGATGCTGTGATGACGATGTGATGATGATCCGATGATGCTGTGATGATGTTGTGATGATGCTGTGACCATGCAGTGAGGACAATGTGGTGACGCTGTGTTGACGCAGTGATGATGCTGTGTCGATGACGTGATGATGATCTGATGATGCAGTGATGATGCTTTGAGGATGCAGTGATGATGCAGTGATGATGCTGTGATGACGCCGTGATGAGGCCACGATGATGCTGTGATGACAATTTGATGATGTAGTGATGATGCTTTGATGACGCTATGATGATGCAGTGATGATGCAGAAATGCTGTCGTGATTATGATTCTATGATGCTCTAATGATGCTGTGATGATGCAGTGATTATGCAGTAATGATTCTGTGATGACACTGTGATGATGTTGTGATGACGCTGTGATGATGCAGTGAGTAATCAGTAATGACGCTGTGATGATGCTGAGATGGTGCTGTGATGATGCAGTGATCATGTAGTGATGATGAAATGATGACACTGTGATATCGCTCTGATGATGCTGTGATGACGCAGTGAGTAAGCAGTAATGACGCTGTGATGATGCTGAGATGGTGCTGTGATGATGCAGTGATGATGCTGTGATGATGCACTGATGATACTGTTTTGACGCTGTGATGATGCAATGAGTAAGCAGTAGTGACGCTGTGATGATGCTGATATGGTGCTGTGATGATGCAGTGATGATGCAGTGATGACGCTGTAATGATGCAGTGATGATGCTGTGATGACCCTGTCGTGATGATGCTGAGATGACGCTGTGATGACACTGTGATGATGCATTTATGACGCTGTGATTATGTAGCTATGATGCAGTGATGATGCTGTGATGATTCCTTGATGATGCAGTGATGATGCTGTGATGATGCTATGATTATGTTTTGATGATGCTGTGATTATTCAGTGATGACACTGCGATGATGCTGTGATGATTCTGTGATTACGCTGTGATGACTCTGTTGTGATGCTCTGATAACGCTGTCGTGATGCTGTGATGATGCAATGATTATGCTGTGATGATGTAGTAATGATGATGTTATGATGCTGAGGTGATGCAGTGATGATGCAATGATGATGCTGTATTGACGCAGTGATGATGCTGTGATGATGCAGAGTTTATGCAGTTATGACAGTGTGATTATGCTTTGATGATGACGCAATGATGATGTGACGATGCAGTGATGATGCTGTGATGATGCTGTGACGATGCAGTGATTAGGCTGCGATGACCCTGTCGTGATATTGTGATGACGCTGTCGTGATGCTGTGATGATGCTGTGATGACAATATGATGACGTAGTTATGATGCTGTTATGATGCAGTCATTATGCAGTGATGATGCAGATATGAGGCTGTGATGAAGCTGTGATGATATTGTGATGATGCTGTGACGACGCTGTGATGACACAGTGATGATGCTGTGATGATTCTGCGATGACTCTGTGATGACCGCATCGTGATTATGTGATAACGTTGTGATGATGCTGTGATGACGCAGTGATGATGCAGTGATGATGCAGTGATGGTGATGTGATGATGCAGATATTTTGATGTGATGACGCAGTGATTCCGCAGTATTGATACTGTGATGACGCTGAGATGAAGCATTGATGATGCAGTGATGATGATGTGATGGTGCAGTGATGATTTGATAATGCTGTGACGATGCATTGCTGATAGAGTGATGATGCTGTGATGATGCTATGATTATGTTGTGATGATGTAGTGATGAGGCATTTATGACACTGCGATGATGTTGTGATTACTATGTGATGATTCTGTGATGACACTGTGATGACACTGCTGTGATGCTCTGGTAACGCTGTCGTGATGCTGTGATGATGCTGCGATGATGTTGTGATGACGCAATGATGATGCTGTGATGATGCAGTGTTTATGCGGTTATGACGCTGTGATGATGCTGTAATGATGCAGTGATTATGCAGTAATGATGCTGTAGTGACGCTGCGATTATGCTGTGATGATTCTGTGATGTTGCTGTGGTGACACTGTGTTGAGGCTGTTGTGATGCTCTGATAATGCTGTTGTGATGCTGTGATGATGCTGTGATGATACCGTGATGATGCAGTTACGATGCAGTGATGATGCTGTGATGTTGCTGCGATGATGCTGTGGTGACGATGTGATGATGCAGTGATGATGCAGTGATGATGCAGTTATGACGCTTTAATGACGTTGTGATGATATTGTGATTTTGCTGTGATGACATAGTGATGACACAGTGATTATGCTGTGATGACACTTACATGATGTTGTGATGATGATGTGATGATGCTGTGATTATGCAGTGATGATACTGTGATGACGCTGTGATGATGCAGTGAGTAATTAGTAATGATGGTGAGATGATGCTGAGATGTTGCTGTGAAGATGCACTGATAATGCAGTGATGATGCTGTGATGATGCTATGATTATGTTTTGTTGACGCTGCGATGATGATGTACTGATGTTCTGGTGACACTGCGATGACACAGTGATGGTGCTGTTATGATGTTAATGACGCTCTTATGATGTTGTGATGATGCTGTGATTATGCTGTGATGATGCAGTAATGATGCTGTGATGATGCTGTGATGATGCAGCGATGACGCTGTGATGATGCAATGATGATGATGTGATGATGCTGTGATGATGTAGTGATGACGCAGTGATGATACTGTTATGACGCTGTGGTGGTGTTGTGAGGATGCTATGATTATGCTGTGATGACGCTGTAATGATGCAGTGATGATGCTGTGATGACCCTGTTGTGATGCTGTGATGATGCTGAGATGACGCTGTGATGACACTGTGATGATGCATTTATGACGCTGTGATTATATAATTATGATGCAGTGATGATTCTGCGATGATTCATTGATGATGCAGTGATGATGTAGTGATGATGCTATGATGATGCAGTGATGATACTGTGATGACTCTGTTATGATGCAGTGAGTAAGCAGTAATGATGCTGTGATGTTGCTGATATTATGCTGTGATGATTCATCGATGATGCAGTGATAATGCTGTGATGATGCTATGATTATATTTTTTTGACGCTGCGATGATAATGTGCTGATGTTCTGGTGACACTGCGATGACACAGTGATGGTGCTGTTATGATGCTAATGACGCTCTTATGATGTTGTGATGATGCTGTGATTATGCTGTGATGATGCTGTGATGATGCTGCAAGGACATTGTGATGATGCTGTGATGATGCAGCGATGACGCTGCGATGAAGCAATAATGATGATGTGATGATGCTGTGTTGACGCTGTTATTATACAGTGATGATGATGTGATGATGCTGTGATGACGCTGTTATGATGCTGTGATGATGATGTGATGATGCTGTGATGACACTGTGATGATACAGTGATGATGATTTGATGATGCTGTGATGACGCTGTTATGATGCAGTGATGATGCAGTGATGATGCTGTGATGATGCAGTGATGATGATGTGATGATGCTGTGATGACGCTGTTATGATGCAGTGATGATGTGATGACGTAGTGATGATGCTGTGATGACGTTATGATCATGGTGTGAGGATGCTGTGATGACACTGTGATGATGATATGATGATGCAGTGATGATACTCTGATGACACTGTGATGATGCAGTGATTATGCAGTAATAATTCTGTGATGACGCTGAGATGATGCTGTGATGATGCAGTGATGATACTGTGATGGCACTCTGATGATGTTGTGATGATGATGTGATTATTCTCTGATGATGCAGTGATGATACTGTGATAACGCTGTGATGATGCAGTGTTTATGCAGTAATGATTCTGTGATAATGCTGTGATGATGCTGTTATGACACTGATGATTTTGTGATGATTTATGATGATGCTGTAATGATGTAGTGATGATGCTGTGATTATGGATCTATGAAGCTGTGATGATGCTGTGATGATGCTGTGATGACGCTGTGATGACAGTGATTATGCTGTGGTGACACTTACATGATATTGTGATGATGATGTGATGATGCAGTGATGATGTAGTGATGATACTGTGATGATGCTGTGAGGATGCTGTGATGACCCTGTGATGATGCGGTGATGATGCAGTGATTATGCATTTATGATGCTGTGATGATATTGTGATGATGCTGTAACGATGCATTGATGACACTGTGAAGATGCTGAGATGATGATTCTGTGATGATGCAGTGATGGTGATGTGATGACGCTCTGATCACAAAGTGATGACGCTGCGATGATGCTGTTATGATGCTGTGATGAATATGGGATGATGCAGTGATGATGATGTGATGATGCTGTGATGACGCTGTTATGATGCAGTGATGATGATGTGATGACGTAGTGAGGATGCTGTGATGATGCTATGATCGTGCTGTGTGGATGCTGTGACGACACTGTGATGATGATGATGCAATGATGATACTGTGATGACGCTGTGATGATGCAGTGATTATGCAGTAATAATTCTGTAATGACGCTGAGATGATGCTGTGATGATGCAGCGATGATGCAGTGATGATGATGTCATGATGCAGTGATGATGCAGTGATGATGCTGTGATGATGCTGTGATGACCCTGTGATGATGCGGTGATGATGCAGTGATTATGCATTTATGATGTTGTGAGGATATTGTGATGATGCAGTGGTGATGCAGTGATGATGCAGTGATGATGCTGTGATGATATTGTGATGATGCTGTAACGATGCATTGATGACACTGCGAAGATGCTGAGATGATGATTCTGTGATGATGCAGTGATGGTGATGTGATGACGCTCTGATCACAAAGTGATGACGCTGCGATGATGCTGTTATGATGCTGTGATGACGCAGTGATGAAACCATGATGGTGGTGTGATGATGTTGTGTTGATGCAGTGATGATGATGTGATGATGCAGATATGATGGTGTTATGATGCAGTGAATACACCGTGATGACGCTGTGATGATGCAGTGAGTAAGCAGTAATGATGCTGCAATGATGCTGTGATGATGCTGTGATTATACGGTTTTTATGCAAAGACACTTTATTGATGCTGTGATGATGTTGTGATGAAGCTGTGATGATGCAGTGATGATGATGGGATTATGAAGTGATGATGATGTGATGATGCAGTGATGATACTGTGATGACGCTGTGATAATGCAGTGATTATGCAGAAATGATGCTGTGATGACACTGAGATGATGCTTTTATGATGCAGTGATGATGCTGTGAGGATGCAGTGAGGACACAGTGATGATGTTGTGCATATGCTGTGATGATGTTTTGATTACGTAGTGATGATGCTGTGGCGATGCAGTGATGATGCAGAGATGATGCGGTGATCAAAGCGTCATCACAGCATCATCACAGTGTCATCACAGCATCATCTCAACATCATTACTGCATCGTAACAGCATCATCAAAGCATAAACACAACATCATCAATACGTCATCACAGCATCATTATTGCATCATCAAAACATCATCATATTGTCATCAAAGCGTCATCACAGCATCATAACAGCATCACAACAGCATCATCACAGCAGTATCACAACATCACCACAGCATCAGAGCGTCATCAAAATGTTATGAGACCGTCATCACAGCATCAGCATAGCATAATCACACCATCATAACAACATCATCACAGCGTCATAACAGCATCATCACAGCATCATCACAGCATCATCACAGCATAATCACAGCATCATCACAACATCATCACAGCATTATCACAGCATCATCGCTGCATCATCACAGCATCATAACATCATCATCAGAGCATCACAGCATCATCACAGCATCATCACTGGATCATCAGAACATCATCACAGTGTCATCAAAGCGTCATCATAGCATTATCAGAGCATTACAACATCATCATCGCAGCGTCATCACAGCATCATCACAGCATCATCACTGCATCATCAGAACGTCATCACAGTGTCATCAAACCGTCATCACAGTATCATCACAGCATCATCACAGTATCAAGACAACATCATCACTGCATAATCAGTGCATTATCAATTCATCATCAAAGCTTCAACAAGGCATCACAGTGCCATCACAGTGTCATCACTGTATCATCATTGAGTCATCAAAGCATCATCACATCATCATCACAGCATCATCACAGCGTCATCAATGCGTCATCACCACTACATCGTCACAGCATCATCACTGCATCATCACTGCGTCATAACAACATCATCACAGCGTCATGTTGTCATCACTGCATCTTCACAGAATCATGAAAGCATCATCGCAGCGTTATCACAGCATCATAACAACATTATCGTAGCGTCATCACAGCATAATCACAACATCATCACAGCATCATCGCTGCATCATTACAGCACCATCACAGCATCATCACTGCATCATCACTGCATGATTACTGCATCATCAGAACATTATCATAGTGTCATCAAAGCGTCAACACAGCATCACAACAGCATCATAACAAAATCATCACAGCGTCGTCAAAGCGTCATCACAGCGTTATCACAGCATCATCACTACGTCATAACTGCATCATTACAGCGTCATCAGAGCATCATCAGAGCATCATCACAGCATCACAACAGCATCATAACAAAATCATCACAGCGTCATCAAAGCGTCATCACAGCATCATCACTACATCATCACTGCATCATTACAGCGTCATCAGAGCATCATCACAGCATCATCAAAGCATCACAGCGTCATCAAAGTGTCATCAGAGCATCATCACGGCATCACTAGAGCATCATCCTATAATCACAGCATTATTACAGCATCATCACAGTCATCACTGCGTCATCACAGCATCATCAGTGGATCATCACAGCGTCATCACTGCATCATCACAGCATCATCGCAGCGTCATCACAGCATCATCACAGCATCATCACTGCATCATTACTGCATCATCACTGCTTCATTACAGCATCATCACAGCATCATCAGTGCGTCATCACAGCATCTTTACTGCATCATCACAGCATCATCACAGTGTGATCGCAACGTAATCACAGCATCATCACAACATCATTATTGCATCATGACTGCATCATTACAGCATCAACACAGCAGAATCAGTGCGTCGTCACAGCATCATTACTGCATCATCACAACATCATCACACTGTTATCGCAGCGTCATCACAGCATCATCACAACATCATCACAGAATCATCACAGCATCATTGCAGCATCATCACATCATCAATACTGCGTCATCACAGCATCATCAGAACATAATCACAGTGTCATCAAAGCCTCATCACAGCATCATCACAACATCCTCACAGCATCATAACACATCATCACAGCATCATCACAGCACCATCAAAGCGTCATCACTGCAGCATCACAATATTATCATCACAGCATCCCAACAGTATCATCACTGCGTCATCACACCATCATCACAGCATCATCGCAGCATCATCACAGCATCATCGCAGCATCACAGCATCATCAGAGTCATCACAGTGTCATCACAGCATCACCACTGCGTTATCAGAGCGTCATCAAAGAACCATCACAGCGTCATCAGAGCTTCATCACAGCATCAAAACAGCATCATCACAGTGTCATGAAAGTGTCATCACAGCATCATCAACGCATTATCACAGAATCATCACAGCATAATAACAACATTATCAGTTCGTCATCACAGCATCATCACAGCATCATCACAGCATCAACACAGCATCATCGCAGCGTCATCACTGCATAATCACAGCATCATCACTGCATCTTCACTGCATCATCACAGCATCATCTCATCATCATCACTGCATCATCACTGCATCATCACTGCATCATCGCATCACCATCACAGCATCACAGCGTCATCACAGCGTCATCACAGTATCATCACTCCGTTATCACAGCATCATCACAGCATCATCACAGCATAAACAAAGATTCGCAGCGTCACCATTGCATCATCACAGAATCATCAAAGCATCATCATAGCGTCATCAGAACATTATCGCTGCCTCATCACTGCATCATCACAGCATCATCACTGCGTCATCACAACATCATCACTTCAACATCACAACAACATCACACTGTCATCAAAGCGTCATCACAGCATCATTACTGCATCATCACAGCATCATAACACATCATCACCACATCACAACAGCATCATCACAGCATCATAACAGCATCATCCAGGCGTCATCACTGCATCATCACAGTGTCACCACAGCGTCATCACAGCTTCATCAAGGCATCAACACCGCATCATCACAGCATCATCACAGAATCATCACGCCATCATCACAGCATCATCACAGAATCATCACACCATCATCATGCCATCATCACAGCATCATCAGAGCGTCATCAAAGCACCATCAGAGCGTCATCACAGCTTCATCACAACATCAACACAGCATCATCACAGTGTCATCAAAGCGTCATCACAGCATCATCAGCGTGTCATCACAGAATCATCACAGCGTAATAAGTACATTATCAGTGCATCATCACAGCGTCATCACGGCATCATTACAGCATCAACACAGCATCATCACAGCGTTATCACTGCATCATCGCAGCGTCACCACTGCATCATCACAGCATGATGCATGATGCACAGCACACATGATCAGAGCATCACAGCATCATCACAGCATCACCATAGTATCATCACAGCATCATCACCGCATCATCACAGAGTCCTTACAGTGTCATAACAGTGTCATCACAGCTTGTGATGATGGTGATGCGGTGATGATGCAGTGAGGATGCAGTTACGCCGCTGTGATGACGCTGTGATGATGCTGTGATGAGGCTGTGATGATTCTATGATGACGCTGTGATGATACAATTATGACGGTGTGATGACGCTGCCATGATGCTGCCATGATGCTATGATGACGCTGTGATGATGCTGTGATGATGTAGTGATGGTGCAGTGATGATGTTGTGATGACACTGTGATGATTTTGTGATGATGCAGTAATGGTGCTGTGATGATGAAGTCATGATGCTCTGATTACGAAGTGACGATTTTGTGATGATGCAGTAATGACGTTGTGATGACGCTGTGATGACTGTGATGATGCAGCGATAATGTTGTGATGATGCTCTGATGAAGCAGTGATGAAGCTGCGATGACGCTGTGAATAAGCAGTGACGATGCTGTGAGGATATTGTGATGATGCTATGATAACGCTGTGATGATGCCTTTGTAATACTGTCATGATGCTGCTTAGATGGCATGATGATGCTGTGATGATGATGTCATGATGCAGTGATGGTGCAGTGATGAAGCTGTGATGATGCAGTGATTATGAAGTAATGATGCTGTGATGCTGAGATGATGCTGTTATGATTCTGTGTTAATGCTGTGATGATGCAGTGATAATGCAGTAATGATGCTGTGATGATTCAGTGATGATGTTGTGATGACGCTGTGGTGACGCAGTTATGATGCTTTGATGATTCTCTGATGATGCAGTGTAGATGCTGTGATGATGCTGTGATGACGCTGTGATGACCTTATTATGATGCTGTGATTATACAGCTACGATTCTGTGATGATGCTGTGATGACGATGTGATGATGATCCGATGATGCTGTGATGATGTTGTGATGATGCTGTGACCATGCAGTGAGGACAATGTGGTGACGCTGTGTTGACGCAGTGATGATGCTGTGTCGATGACGTGATGATGATCTGATGATGCAGTGATGATGCTTTGAGGATGCAGTGATGATGCAGTGATGATGCTGTGATGACGCCGTGATGAGGCCACGATGATGCTGTGATGACAATTTGATGATGTAGTGATGATGCTTTGATGACGCTGTGATGATGCAGAAATGCTGTCGTGATTATGATTCTATGATGCTCTAATGATGCTGTGATGATGCAGTGATTATGCAGTAATGATTCTGTGATGACACTGTGATGATGTTGTGATGACGCTGTGATGATGCAGTGAGTAATCAGTAATGACGCTGTGATGATGCTGAGATGGTGCTGTGATGATGCAGTGATCATGTAGTGATGATGAAATGATGACACTGTGATATCGCTCTGATGATGCTGTGATGACGCAGTGAGTAAGCAGTAATGACGCTGTGATGATGCTGAGATGGTGCTGTGATGATGCAGTGATGATGCTGTGATGATGCACTGATGATACTGTTTTGACGCTGTGATGATGCAATGAGTAAGCAGTAGTGACGTTGTGATGATGCTGATATGGTGCTGTGATGATGCAGTGATGATGCAGTGATGACGCTGTAATGATGCAGTGATGATGCTGTGATGACCCTGTCGTGATGATGCTGAGATGACGCTGTGATGACACTGTGATGATGCATTTATGACGCTGTGATTATGTAGCTATGATGCAGTGATGATGCTGTGATGATTCCTTGATGATGCAGTGATGATGCTGTGATGATGCTATGATTATGTTTTGATGATGCTGTGATTATTCAGTGATGACACTGCGATGATGCTGTGATGATTCTGTGATTACGCTGTGATGACTCTGTTGTGATGCTCTGATAACGCTGTCGTGATGCTGTGATGATGCAATGATTATGCTGTGATGATGTAGTAATGATGATGTTATGATGCTGAGGTGATGCAGTGATGATGCAATGATGATGCTGTATTGACGCAGTGATGATGCTGTGATGATGCAGAGTTTATGCAGTTATGACAGTGTGATTATGCTTTGATGATGACGCAATGATGATGTGACGATGCAGTGATGATGCTGTGATGATGCTGTGACGATGCAGTGATTAGGCTGCGATGACCCTGTCGTGATATTGTGATGACGCTGTCGTGATGCTGTGATGATGCTGTGATGACAATATGATGACGTAGTTATGATGCTGTTATGATGCAGTCATTATGCAGTGATGATGCAGATATGAGGCTGTGATGAAGCTGTGATGATATTGTGATGATGCTGTGACGACGCTGTGATGACACAGTGATGATGCTGTGATGATTCTGCGATGACTCTGTGATGACCGCATCGTGATTATGTGATAACGTTGTGATGATGCTGTGATGACGCAGTGATGATGCAGTGATGATGCAGTGATGGTGATGTGATGATGCAGATATTTTGATGTGATGACGCAGTGATTCCGCAGTATTGATACTGTGATGACGCTGAGATGAAGCATTGATGATGCAGTGATGATGATGTGATGGTGCAGTGATGATTTGATAATGCTGTGACGATGCATTGCTGATAGAGTGATGATGCTGTGATGATGCTATGATTATGTTGTGATGATGTAGTGATGAGGCATTTATGACACTGCGATGATGTTGTGATTACTATGTGATGATTCTGTGATGACACTGTGATGACACTGCTGTGATGCTCTGGTAACGCTGTCGTGATGCTGTGATGATGCTGCGATGATGTTGTGATGACGCAATGATGATGCTGTGATGATGCAGTGTTTATGCGGTTATGACGCTGTGATGATGCTGTAATGATGCAGTGATTATGCAGTAATGATGCTGTAGTGACGCTGCGATTATGCTGTGATGATTCTGTGATGTTGCTGTGGTGACACTGTGTTGAGGCTGTTGTGATGCTCTGATAATGCTGTTGTGATGCTGTGATGATGCTGTGATGATACCGTGATGATGCAGTTACGATGCAGTGATGATGCTGTGATGTTGCTGCGATGATGCTGTGGTGACGATGTGATGATGCAGTGATGATGCAGTGATGATGCAGTTATGACGCTTTAATGACGTTGTGATGATATTGTGATTTTGCTGTGATGACATAGTGATGACACAGTGATTATGCTGTGATGACACTTACATGATGTTGTGATGATGATGTGATGATGCTGTGATTATGCAGTGATGATACTGTGATGACGCTGTGATGATGCAGTGAGTAATTAGTAATGATGGTGAGATGATGCTGAGATGTTGCTGTGAAGATGCACTGATAATGCAGTGATGATGCTGTGATGATGCTATGATTATGTTTTGTTGACGCTGCGATGATGATGTACTGATGTTCTGGTGACACTGCGATGACACAGTGATGGTGCTGTTATGATGTTAATGACGCTCTTATGATGTTGTGATGATGCTGTGATTATGCTGTGATGATGCAGTAATGATGCTGTGATGATGCTGTGATGATGCAGCGATGACGCTGTGATGATGCAATGATGATGATGTGATGATGCTGTGATGATGTAGTGATGACGCAGTGATGATACTGTTATGACGCTGTGGTGGTGTTGTGAGGATGCTATGATTATGCTGTGATGACGCTGTAATGATGCAGTGATGATGCTGTGATGACCCTGTTGTGATGCTGTGATGATGCTGAGATGACGCTGTGATGACACTGTGATGATGCATTTATGACGCTGTGATGACACTGTGATGATGCATTTATGACGCTGTGATTATATAATTATGATGCAGTGATGATTCTGCGATGATTCATTGATGATGCAGTGATGATGTAGTGATGATGCTATGATGATGCAGTGATGATACTGTGATGACTCTGTTATGATGCAGTGAGTAAGCAGTAATGATGCTGTGATGTTGCTGATATTATGCTGTGATGATTCATCGATGATGCAGTGATAATGCTGTGATGATGCTATGATTATATTTTTTTGACGCTGCGATGATAATGTGCTGATGTTCTGGTGACACTGCGATGACACAGTGATGGTGCTGTTATGATGCTAATGACGCTCTTATGATGTTGTGATGATGCTGTGATTATGCTGTGATGATGCTGTGATGATGCTGCAAGGACATTGTGATGATGCTGTGATGATGCAGCGATGACGCTGCGATGAAGCAATAATGATGATGTGATGATGCTGTGTTGACGCTGTTATTATACAGTGATGATGATTTGATGATGCTGTGATGACGCTGTTATGATGCAGTGATGATGCAGTGATGATGCTGTGATGATGCAGTGATGATGATGTGATGATGCTGTGATGACGCTGTTATGATGCAGTGATGATGTGATGACGTAGTGATGATGCTGTGATGACGTTATGATCATGGTGTGAGGATGCTGTGATGACACTGTGATGATGATATGATGATGCAGTGATGATACTCTGATGACACTGTGATGATGCAGTGATTATGCAGTAATAATTCTGTGATGACGCTGAGATGATGCTGTGATGATGCAGTGATGATACTGTGATGGCACTCTGATGATGTTGTGATGATGATGTGATTATTCTCTGATGATGCAGTGATGATACTGTGATAACGCTGTGATGATGCAGTGTTTATGCAGTAATGATTCTGTGATAATGCTGTGATGATGCTGTTATGACACTGATGATTTTGTGATGATTTATGATGATGCTGTAATGATGTAGTGATGATGCTGTGATTATGGATCTATGAAGCTGTGATGATGCTGTGATGATGCTGTGATGACGCTGTGATGACAGTGATTATGCTGTGGTGACACTTACATGATATTGTGATGATGATGTGATGATGCAGTGATGATGTAGTGATGATACTGTGATGATGCTGTGAGGATGCTGTGATGACCCTGTGATGATGCGGTGATGATGCAGTGATTATGCATTTATGATGCTGTGATGATATTGTGATGATGCTGTAACGATGCATTGATGACACTGTGAAGATGCTGAGATGATGATTCTGTGATGATGCAGTGATGGTGATGTGATGACGCTCTGATCACAAAGTGATGACGCTGCGATGATGCTGTTATGATGCTGTGATGAATATGGGATGATGCAGTGATGATGATGTGATGATGCTGTGATGACGCTGTTATGATGCAGTGATGATGATGTGATGACGTAGTGAGGATGCTGTGATGATGCTATGATCGTGCTGTGTGGATGCTGTGACGACACTGTGATGATGATGATGCAATGATGATACTGTGATGACGCTGTGATGATGCAGTGATTATGCAGTAATAATTCTGTAATGACGCTGAGATGATGCTGTGATGATGCAGCGATGATGCAGTGATGATGATGTCATGATGCAGTGATGATGCAGTGATGATGCTGTGATGATGCTGTGATGACCCTGTGATGATGCGGTGATGATGCAGTGATTATGCATTTATGATGTTGTGAGGATATTGTGATGATGCAGTGGTGATGCAGTGATGATGCAGTGATGATGCTGTGATGATATTGTGATGATGCTGTAACGATGCATTGATGACACTGCGAAGATGCTGAGATGATGATTCTGTGATGATGCAGTGATGGTGATGTGATGACGCTCTGATCACAAAGTGATGACGCTGCGATGATGCTGTTATGATGCTGTGATGACGCAGTGATGAAACCATGATGGTGGTGTGATGATGTTGTGTTGATGCAGTGATGATGATGTGATGATGCAGATATGATGGTGTTATGATGCAGTGAATACACCGTGATGACGCTGTGATGATGCAGTGAGTAAGCAGTAATGATGCTGCAATGATGCTGTGATGATGCTGTGATTATACGGTTTTTATGCAAAGACACTTTATTGATGCTGTGATGATGTTGTGATGAAGCTGTGATGATGCAGTGATGATGATGGGATTATGAAGTGATGATGATGTGATGATGCAGTGATGATACTGTGATGACGCTGTGATAATGCAGTGATTATGCAGAAATGATGCTGTGATGACACTGAGATGATGCTTTTATGATGCAGTGATGATGCTGTGAGGATGCAGTGAGGACACAGTGATGATGTTGTGCATATGCTGTGATGATGTTTTGATTACGTAGTGATGATGCTGTGGCGATGCAGTGATGATGCAGAGATGATGCAGTGATCAAAGCGTCATCACAGCATCATCACAGCGTCATCACAGCATCATCTCAACATCATTACTGCATCGTAACAGCATCATCAAAGCATAAACACAACATCATCAATACGTCATCACAGCATCATTATTGCATCATCAAAACATCATCATATTGTCATCAAAGCGTCATCACAGCATCATAACAGCATCACAACAGCATCATCACAGCAGTATCACAACATCACCACAGCATCAGAGCGTCATCAAAATGTTATGAGACCGTCATCACAGCATCAGCATAGCATAATCACACCATCATAACAACATCATCACAGCGTCATAACAGCATCATCACAGCATCATCACAGCATCATCACAGCATAATCACAGCATCATCACAACATCATCACAGCATTATCACAGCATCATCGCTGCATCATCACAGCATCATAACATCATCATCAGAGCATCACAGCATCATCACAGCATCATCACTGGATCATCAGAACATCATCACAGTGTCATCAAAGCGTCATCATAGCATTATCAGAGCATTACAACATCATCATCGCAGCGTCATCACAGCATCATCACAGCATCATCACTGCATCATCAGAACGTCATCACAGTGTCACCAAACCGTCATCACAGTATCATCACAGCATCATCACAGTATCAAGACAACATCATCACTGCATAATCAGTGCATTATCAATTCATCATCAAAGCTTCAACAAGGCATCACAGTGCCATCACAGTGTCATCACTGTATCATCATTGAGTCATCAAAGCATCATCACATCATCATCACAGCATCATCACAGCGTCATCAATGCGTCATCACCACTACATCGTCACAGCATCATCACTGCATCATCACTGCGTCATAACAACATCATCACAGCGTCATGTTGTCATCACTGCATCTTCACAGAATCATGAAAGCATCATCGCAGCGTTATCACAGCATCATAACAACATTATCGTAGCGTCATCACAGCATAATCACATCATCACAGCATCATCGCTGCATCATTACAGCACCATCACAGCATCATCACTGCATCATCACTGCATGATTACTGCATCATCAGAACATTATCATAGTGTCATCAAAGCGTCAACACAGCATCACAACAGCATCATAACAAAATCATCACAGCGTCGTCAAAGCGTCATCACAGCGTTATCACAGCATCATCACTACGTCATAACTGCATCATTACAGCGTCATCAGAGCATCATCACAGCATCACAACAGCATCATAACAAAATCATCACAGCGTCATCAAAGCGTCATCACAGCATCATCACTACATCATCACTGCATCATTACAGCGTCATCAGAGCATCATCACAGCATCATCAAAGCATCACAGCGTCATCAAAGTGTCATCAGAGCATCATCACGGCATCACTAGAGCATCATCCTATAATCACAGCATTATTACAGCATCATCACAGAGTCATCACTGCGTCATCACAGCATCATCAGTGGATCATCACAGCGTCATCACAGCATCATCACAGCATCATCACTGCATCATTACTGCATCATCACTGCTTCATTACAGCATCATCACAGCATCATCAGTGCGTCATCACAGCATCTTTACTGCATCATCACAGCATCATCACAGTGTGATCGCAACGTAATCACAGCATCATCACAACATCATTATTGCATCATGACTGCATCATTACAGCATCAACACAGCAGAATCAGTGCGTCGTCACAGCATCATTACTGCATCATCACAACATCATCACACTGTTATCGCAGCGTCATCACAGCATCATCACAACATCATCACAGAATCATCACAGCATCATTGCAGCATCATCACATCATCAATACTGCGTCATCACAGCATCATCAGAACATAATCACAGTGTCATCAAAGCCTCATCACAGCATCATCACAACATCCTCACAGCATCATAACACATCATCACAGCATCATCACAGCACCATCAAAGCGTCATCACTGCAGCATCACAATATTATCATCACAGCATCCCAACAGTATCATCACTGCGTCATCACACCATCATCACAGCATCATCGCAGCATCATCACAGCATCATCGCAGCATCACAGCATCATCAGAGTCATCACAGTGTCATCACAGCATCACCACTGCGTTATCAGAGCGTCATCAAAGAACCATCACAGCGTCATCAGAGCTTCATCACAGCATCAAAACAGCATCATCACAGTGTCATGAAAGTGTCATCACAGCATCATCAACGCATTATCACAGAATCATCACAGCATAATAACAACATTATCAGTTCGTCATCACAGTGTCATCACAGCATCATCACAGCATCAACACAGCATCATCGCAGCGTCATCACTGCATAATCACAGCATCATCACTGCATCTTCACTGCATCATCACAGCATCATCTCATCATCATCACTGCATCATCACTGCATCATCACTGCATCATCGCATCACCATCACAGCATCACAGCGTCATCACAGCGTCATCACAGTATCATCACTCCGTTATCACAGCATCATCACAGCATCATCACAGCATAAACAAAGATTCGCAGCGTCACCATTGCATCATCACAGAATCATCAAAGCATCATCATAGCGTCATCAGAACATTATCGCTGCCTCATCACTGCATCATCACAGCATCATCACTGCGTCATCACAACATCATCACTTCAACATCACAACAACATCACACTGTCATCAAAGCGTCATCACAGCATCATTACTGCATCATCACAGCATCATAACACATCATCACCACATCACAACAGCATCATCACAGCATCATAACAGCATCATCCAGGCGTCATCACTGCATCATCACAGTGTCACCACAGCGTCATCACAGCTTCATCAAGGCATCAACACCGCATCATCACAGCATCATCACAGAATCATCACGCCATCATCACAGCATCATCACAGAATCATCACACCATCATCATGCCATCATCACAGCATCATCAGAGCGTCATCAAAGCACCATCAGAGCGTCATCACAGCTTCATCACAACATCAACACAGCATCATCACAGTGTCATCAAAGCGTCATCACAGCATCATCAGCGTGTCATCACAGAATCATCACAGCGTAATAAGTACATTATCAGTGCATCATCACAGCGTCATCACGGCATCATTACAGCATCAACACAGCATCATCACAGCGTTATCACTGCATCATCGCAGCGTCACCACTGCATCATCACAGCATGATGCATGATGCACAGCACACATGATCAGAGCATCACAGCATCATCACAGCATCACCATAGTATCATCACAGCATCATCACCGCATCATCACAGAGTCCTTACAGTGTCATAACAGTGTCATCACAGCTTGTGATGATGGTGATGCGGTGATGATGCAGTGAGGATGCAGTTACGCCGCTGTGATGACGCTGTGATGATGCTGTGATGAGGCTGTGATGATTCTATGATGACGCTGTGATGATACAATTATGACGGTGTGATGACGCTGCCATGATGCTGCCATGATGCTATGATGACGCTGTGATGATGCTGTGATGATGTAGTGATGGTGCAGTGATGATGCTGTGATGACACTGTGATGATTTTGTGATGATGCAGTAATGGTGCTGTGATGATGAAGTCATGATGCTCTGATTACGAAGTGACGATTTTGTGATGATGCAGTAATGACGTTGTGATGACGCTGTGATGACTGTGATGATGCAGCGATAATGTTGTGATGATGCTCTGATGAAGCAGTGATGAAGCTGCGATGACGCTGTGAATAAGCAGTGACGATGCTGTGAGGATATTGTGATGATGCTATGATAACGCTGTGATGATGCCTTTGTAATACTGTCATGATGCTGCTTAGATGGCATGATGATGCTGTGATGATGATGTCATGATGCAGTGATGGTGCAGTGATGAAGCTGTGATGATGCAGTGATTATGAAGTAATGATGCTGTGATGCTGAGATGATGCTGTTATGATTCTGTGTTAATGCTGTGATGATGCAGTGATAATGCAGTAATGATGCTGTGATGATTCAGTGATGATGTTGTGATGACGCTGTGGTGACGCAGTTATGATGCTTTGATGATTCTCTGATGATGCAGTGTAGATGCTGTGATGATGCTGTGATGACGCTGTGATGACCTTATTATGATGCTGTGATTATACAGCTACGATTCTGTGATGATGCTGTGATGACGATGTGATGATGATCCGATGATGCTGTGATGATGTTGTGATGATGCTGTGACCATGCAGTGAGGACAATGTGGTGACGCTGTGTTGACGCAGTGATGATGCTGTGTCGATGACGTGATGATGATCTGATGATGCAGTGATGATGCTTTGAGGATGCAGTGATGATGCAGTGATGATGCTGTGATGACGCCGTGATGAGGCCACGATGATGCTGTGATGACAATTTGATGATGTAGTGATGATGCTTTGATGACGCTGTGATGATGCAGAAATGCTGTCGTGATTATGATTCTATGATGCTCTAATGATGCTGTGATGATGCAGTGATTATGCAGTAATGATTCTGTGATGACACTGTGATGATGTTGTGATGACGCTGTGATGATGCAGTGAGTAATCAGTAATGACGCTGTGATGATGCTGAGATGGTGCTGTGATGATGCAGTGATCATGTAGTGATGATGAAATGATGACACTGTGATATCGCTCTGATGATGCTGTGATGACGCAGTGAGTAAGCAGTAATGACGCTGTGATGATGCTGAGATGGTGCTGTGATGATGCAGTGATGATGCTGTGATGATGCACTGATGATACTGTTTTGACGCTGTGATGATGCAATGAGTAAGCAGTAGTGACGCTGTGATGATGCTGATATGGTGCTGTGATGATGCAGTGATGATGCAGTGATGACGCTGTAATGATGCAGTGATGATGCTGTGATGACCCTGTCGTGATGATGCTGAGATGACGCTGTGATGACACTGTGATGATGCATTTATGACGCTGTGATTATGTAGCTATGATGCAGTGATGATGCTGTGATGATTCCTTGATGATGCAGTGATGATGCTGTGATGATGCTATGATTATGTTTTGATGATGCTGTGATTATTCAGTGATGACACTGCGATGATGCTGTGATGATTCTGTGATTACGCTGTGATGACTCTGTTGTGATGCTCTGATAACGCTGTCGTGATGCTGTGATGATGCAATGATTATGCTGTGATGATGTAGTAATGATGATGTTATGATGCTGAGGTGATGCAGTGATGATGCAATGATGATGCTGTATTGACGCAGTGATGATGCTGTGATGATGCAGAGTTTATGCAGTTATGACAGTGTGATTATGCTTTGATGATGACGCAATGATGATGTGACGATGCAGTGATGATGCTGTGATGATGCTGTGACGATGCAGTGATTAGGCTGCGATGACCCTGTCGTGATATTGTGATGACGCTGTCGTGATGCTGTGATGATGCTGTGATGACAATATGATGACGTAGTTATGATGCTGTTATGATGCAGTCATTATGCAGTGATGATGCAGATATGAGGCTGTGATGAAGCTGTGATGATATTGTGATGATGCTGTGACGACGCTGTGATGACACAGTGATGATGCTGTGATGATTCTGCGATGACTCTGTGATGACCGCATCGTGATTATGTGATAACGTTGTGATGATGCTGTGATGACGCAGTGATGATGCAGTGATGATGCAGTGATGGTGATGTGATGATGCAGATATTTTGATGTGATGACGCAGTGATTCCGCAGTATTGATACTGTGATGACGCTGAGATGAAGCATTGATGATGCAGTGATGATGATGTGATGGTGCAGTGATGATTTGATAATGCTGTGACGATGCATTGCTGATAGAGTGATGATGCTGTGATGATGCTATGATTATGTTGTGATGATGTAGTGATGAGGCATTTATGACACTGCGATGATGTTGTGATTACTATGTGATGATTCTGTGATGACACTGTGATGACACTGCTGTGATGCTCTGGTAACGCTGTCGTGATGCTGTGATGATGCTGCGATGATGTTGTGATGACGCAATGATGATGCTGTGATGATGCAGTGTTTATGCGGTTATGACGCTGTGATGATGCTGTAATGATGCAGTGATTATGCAGTAATGATGCTGTAGTGACGCTGCGATTATGCTGTGATGATTCTGTGATGTTGCTGTGGTGACACTGTGTTGAGGCTGTTGTGATGCTCTGATAATGCTGTTGTGATGCTGTGATGATGCTGTGATGATACCGTGATGATGCAGTTACGATGCAGTGATGATGCTGTGATGTTGCTGCGATGATGCTGTGGTGACGATGTGATGATGCAGTGATGATGCAGTGATGATGCAGTTATGACGCTTTAATGACGTTGTGATGATATTGTGATTTTGCTGTGATGACATAGTGATGACACAGTGATTATGCTGTGATGACACTTACATGATGTTGTGATGATGATGTGATGATGCTGTGATTATGCAGTGATGATACTGTGATGACGCTGTGATGATGCAGTGAGTAATTAGTAATGATGGTGAGATGATGCTGAGATGTTGCTGTGAAGATGCACTGATAATGCAGTGATGATGCTGTGATGATGCTATGATTATGTTTTGTTGACGCTGCGATGATGATGTACTGATGTTCTGGTGACACTGCGATGACACAGTGATGGTGCTGTTATGATGTTAATGACGCTCTTATGATGTTGTGATGATGCTGTGATTATGCTGTGATGATGCAGTAATGATGCTGTGATGATGCTGTGATGATGCAGCGATGACGCTGTGATGATGCAATGATGATGATGTGATGATGCTGTGATGATGTAGTGATGACGCAGTGATGATACTGTTATGACGCTGTGGTGGTGTTGTGAGGATGCTATGATTATGCTGTGATGACGCTGTAATGATGCAGTGATGATGCTGTGATGACCCTGTTGTGATGCTGTGATGATGCTGAGATGACGCTGTGATGACACTGTGATGATGCATTTATGACGCTGTGATTATATAATTATGATGCAGTGATGATTCTGCGATGATTCATTGATGATGCAGTGATGATGTAGTGATGATGCTATGATGATGCAGTGATGATACTGTGATGACTCTGTTATGATGCAGTGAGTAAGCAGTAATGATGCTGTGATGTTGCTGATATTATGCTGTGATGATTCATTGATGATGCAGTGATAATGCTGTGATGATGCTATGATTATATTTTTTTGACGCTGCGATGATAATGTGCTGATGTTCTGGTGACACTGCGATGACACAGTGATGGTGCTGTTATGATGCTAATGATGCTCTTATGATGTTGTGATGATGCTGTGATTATGCTGTGATGATGCTGTGATGATGCTGCAAGGACATTGTGATGATGCTGTGATGATGCAGCGATGACGCTGCGATGAAGCAATAATGATGATGTGATGATGCTGTGTTGACGCTGTTATTATACAGTGATGATGATTTGATGATGCTGTGATGACGCTGTTATGATGCAGTGATGATGCAGTGATGATGCTGTGATGATGCAGTGATGATGATGTGATGATGCTGTGATGACGCTGTTATGATGCAGTGATGATGTGATGACGTAGTGATGATGCTGTGATGACGTTATGATCATGGTGTGAGGATGCTGTGATGACACTGTGATGATGATATGATGATGCAGTGATGATACTCTGATGACACTGTGATGATGCAGTGATTATGCAGTAATAATTCTGTGATGACGCTGAGATGATGCTGTGATGATGCAGTGATGATACTGTGATGGCACTCTGATGATGTTGTGATGATGATGTGATTATTCTCTGATGATGCAGTGATGATACTGTGATAACGCTGTGATGATGCAGTGTTTATGCAGTAATGATTCTGTGATAATGCTGTGATGATGCTGTTATGACACTGATGATTTTGTGATGATTTATGATGATGCTGTAATGATGTAGTGATGATGCTGTGATTATGGATCTATGAAGCTGTGATGATGCTGTGATGATGCTGTGATGACGCTGTGATGACAGTGATTATGCTGTGGTGACACTTACATGATACTGTGATGATGCTGTGATGATGCTGTGATGACCCTGTGATGATGCGGTGATGATGCAGTGATTATGCATTTATGATGCTGTGATGATATTGTGATGATGCTGTAACGATGCATTGATGACACTGTGAAGATGCTGAGATGATGATTCTGTGATGATGCAGTGATGGTGATGTGATGACGCTCTGATCACAAAGTGATGACGCTGCGATGATGCTGTTATGATGCTGTGATGAATATGGGATGATGCAGTGATGATGATGTGATGATGCTGTGATGACGCTGTTATGATGCAGTGATGATGATGTGATGACGTAGTGAGGATGCTGTGATGATGCTATGATCGTGCTGTGTGGATGCTGTGACGACACTGTGATGATGATGATGCAATGATGATACTGTGATGACGCTGTGATGATGCAGTGATTATGCAGTAATAATTCTGTAATGACGCTGAGATGATGCTGTGATGATGCAGCGATGATGCAGTGATGATGATGTCATGATGCAGTGATGATGCAGTGATGATGCTGTGATGATGCTGTGATGACCCTGTGATGATGCGGTGATGATGCAGTGATTATGCATTTATGATGTTGTGAGGATATTGTGATGATGCAGTGGTGATGCAGTGATGATGCAGTGATGATGCTGTGATGATATTGTGATGATGCTGTAACGATGCATTGATGACACTGCGAAGATGCTGAGATGATGATTCTGTGATGATGCAGTGATGGTGATGTGATGACGCTCTGATCACAAAGTGATGACGCTGCGATGATGCTGTTATGATGCTGTGATGACGCAGTGATGAAACCATGATGGTGGTGTGATGATGTTGTGTTGATGCAGTGATGATGATGTGATGATGCAGATATGATGGTGTTATGATGCAGTGAATACACCGTGATGACGCTGTGATGATGCAGTGAGTAAGCAGTAATGATGCTGCAATGATGCTGTGATGATGCTGTGATTATACGGTTTTTATGCAAAGACACTTTATTGATGCTGTGATGATGTTGTGATGAAGCTGTGATGATGCAGTGATGATGATGGGATTATGAAGTGATGATGATGTGATGATGCAGTGATGATACTGTGATGACGCTGTGATAATGCAGTGATTATGCAGAAATGATGCTGTGATGACACTGAGATGATGCTTTTATGATGCAGTGATGATGCTGTGAGGATGCAGTGAGGACACAGTGATGATGTTGTGCATATGCTGTGATGATGTTTTGATTACGTAGTGATGATGCTGTGGCGATGCAGTGATGATGCAGAGATGATGCAGTGATCAAAGCGTCATCACAGCATCATCACAGCGTCATCACAGCATCATCTCAACATCATTACTGCATCGTAACAGCATCATCAAAGCATAAACACAACATCATCAATACGTCATCACAGCATCATTATTGCATCATCAAAACATCATCATATTGTCATCAAAGCGTCATCACAGCATCATAACAGCATCACAACAGCATCATCACAGCAGTATCACAACATCACCACAGCATCAGAGCGTCATCAAAATGTTATGAGACCGTCATCACAGCATCAGCATAGCATAATCACACCATCATAACAACATCATCACAGCGTCATAACAGCATCATCACAGCATCATCACAGCATCATCACAGCATAATCACAGCATCATCACAACATCATCACAGCATTATCACAGCATCATCGCTGCATCATCACAGCATCATAACATCATCATCAGAGCATCACAGCATCATCACAGCATCATCACTGGATCATCAGAACATCATCACAGTGTCATCAAAGCGTCATCATAGCATTATCAGAGCATTACAACATCATCATCGCAGCGTCATCACAGCATCATCACAGCATCATCACTGCATCATCAGAACGTCATCACAGTGTCATCAAACCGTCATCACAGTATCATCACAGCATCATCACAGTATCAAGACAACATCATCACTGCATAATCAGTGCATTATCAATTCATCATCAAAGCTTCAACAAGGCATCACAGTGCCATCACAGTGTCATCACTGTATCATCATTGAGTCATCAAAGCATCATCACATCATCATCACAGCATCATCACAGCGTCATCAATGCGTCATCACCACTACATCGTCACAGCATCATCACTGCATCATCACTGCGTCATAACAACATCATCACAGCGTCATGTTGTCATCACTGCATCTTCACAGAATCATGAAAGCATCATCGCAGCGTTATCACAGCATCATAACAACATTATCGTAGCGTCATCACAGCATAATCACAACATCATCACAGCATCATCGCTGCATCATTACAGCACCATCACAGCATCATCACTGCATCATCACTGCATGATTACTGCATCATCAGAACATTATCATAGTGTCATCAAAGCGTCAACACAGCATCACAACAGCATCATAACAAAATCATCACAGCGTCGTCAAAGCGTCATCACAGCGTTATCACAGCATCATCACTACGTCATAACTGCATCATTACAGCGTCATCAGAGCATCATCACAGCATCATCACAGCATCACAACAGCATCATAACAAAATCATCACAGCGTCATCAAAGCGTCATCACAGCATCATCACTACATCATCACTGCATCATTACAGCGTCATCAGAGCATCATCACAGCATCATCAAAGCATCACAGCGTCATCAAAGTGTCATCAGAGCATCATCACGGCATCACTAGAGCATCATCCTATAATCACAGCATTATTACAGCATCATCACAGAGTCATCACTGCGTCATCACAGCATCATCAGTGGATCATCACAGCGTCATCACTGCATCATCACAGCATCATCGCAGCGTCATCACAGCATCATCACAGCATCATCACTGCATCATTACTGCATCATCACTGCTTCATTACAGCATCATCACAGCATCATCAGTGCGTCATCACAGCATCTTTACTGCATCATCACAGCATCATCACAGTGTGATCGCAACGTAATCACAGCATCATCACAACATCATTATTGCATCATGACTGCATCATTACAGCATCAACACAGCAGAATCAGTGCGTCGTCACAGCATCATTACTGCATCATCACAACATCATCACACTGTTATCGCAGCGTCATCACAGCATCATCACAACATCATCACAGAATCATCACAGCATCATTGCAGCATCATCACAACATCCTCACAGCATCATAACACATCATCACAGCATCATCACAGCACCATCACAGCGTCATCACTGCAGCATCACAATATTATCATCACAGCATCCCAACAGTATCATCACTGCGTCATCACACCATCATCACAGCATCATCGCAGCATCATCACAGCATCATCGCAGCATCACAGCATCATCAGAGTCATCACAGTGTCATCACAGCATCACCACTGCGTTATCAGAGCGTCATCAAAGAACCATCACAGCGTCATCAGAGCTTCATCACAGCATCAAAACAGCATCATCACAGTGTCATGAAAGTGTCATCACAGCATCATCAACGCATTATCACAGAATCATCACAGCATAATAACAACATTATCAGTTCGTCATCACAGTGTCATCACAGCATCATCACAGCATCAACACAGCATCATCGCAGCGTCATCACTGCATAATCACAGCATCATCACTGCATCTTCACTGCATCATCACAGCATCATCTCATCATCATCACTGCATCATCACTGCATCATCACTGCATCATCGCATCACCATCACAGCATCACAGCGTCATCACAGCGTCATCACAGTATCATCACTCCGTTATCACAGCATCATCACAGCATCATCACAGCATAAACAAAGATTCGCAGCGTCACCATTGCATCATCACAGAATCATCAAAGCATCATCATAGCGTCATCAGAACATTATCGCTGCCTCATCACTGCATCATCACAGCATCATCACTGCGTCATCACAACATCATCACTTCAACATCACAACAACATCACACTGTCATCAAAGCGTCATCACAGCATCATTACTGCATCATCACAGCATCATAACACATCATCACCACATCACAACAGCATCATCACAGCATCATAACAGCATCATCCAGGCGTCATCACTGCATCATCACAGTGTCACCACAGCGTCATCACAGCTTCATCAAGGCATCAACACCGCATCATCACAGCATCATCACAGAATCATCACGCCATCATCACAGCATCATCACAGAATCATCACACCATCATCATGCCATCATCACAGCATCATCAGAGCGTCATCAAAGCACCATCAGAGCGTCATCACAGCTTCATCACAACATCAACACAGCATCATCACAGTGTCATCAAAGCGTCATCACAGCATCATCAGCGTGTCATCACAGAATCATCACAGCGTAATAAGTACATTATCAGTGCATCATCACAGCGTCATCACGGCATCATTACAGCATCAACACAGCATCATCACAGCGTTATCACTGCATCATCGCAGCGTCACCACTGCATCATCACAGCATGATGCATGATGCACAGCACACATGATCAGAGCATCACAGCATCATCACAGCATCACCATAGTATCATCACAGCATCATCACCGCATCATCACAGAGTCCTTACAGTGTCATAACAGTGTCATCACAGCTTGTGATGATGGTGATGCGGTGATGATGCAGTGAGGATGCAGTTACGCCGCTGTGATGACGCTGTGATGATGCTGTGATGAGGCTGTGATGATTCTATGATGACGCTGTGATGATACAATTATGACGGTGTGATGACGCTGCCATGATGCTGCCATGATGCTATGATGACGCTGTGATGATGCTGTGATGATGTAGTGATGGTGCAGTGATGATGCTGTGATGACACTGTGATGATTTTGTGATGATGCAGTAATGGTGCTGTGATGATGAAGTCATGATGCTCTGATTACGAAGTGACGATTTTGTGATGATGCAGTAATGACGTTGTGATGACGCTGTGATGACTGTGATGATGCAGCGATAATGTTGTGATGATGCTCTGATGAAGCAGTGATGAAGCTGCGATGACGCTGTGAATAAGCAGTGACGATGCTGTGAGGATATTGTGATGATGCTATGATAACGCTGTGATGATGCCTTTGTAATACTGTCATGATGCTGCTTAGATGGCATGATGATGCTGTGATGATGATGTCATGATGCAGTGATGGTGCAGTGATGAAGCTGTGATGATGCAGTGATTATGAAGTAATGATGCTGTGATGCTGAGATGATGCTGTTATGATTCTGTGTTAATGCTGTGATGATGCAGTGATAATGCAGTAATGATGCTGTGATGATTCAGTGATGATGTTGTGATGACGCTGTGGTGACGCAGTTATGATGCTTTGATGATTCTCTGATGATGCAGTGTAGATGCTGTGATGATGCTGTGATGACGCTGTGATGACCTTATTATGATGCTGTGATTATACAGCTACGATTCTGTGATGATGCTGTGATGACGATGTGATGATGATCCGATGATGCTGTGATGATGTTGTGATGATGCTGTGACCATGCAGTGAGGACAATGTGGTGACGCTGTGTTGACGCAGTGATGATGCTGTTTCGATGACGTGATGATGATCTGATGATGCAGTGATGATGCTTTGAGGATGCAGTGATGATGCAGTGATGATGCTGTGATGACGCCGTGATGAGGCCACGATGATGCTGTGATGACAATTTGATGATGTAGTGATGATGCTTTGATGACGCTGTGATGATGCAGAAATGCTGTCGTGATTATGATTCTATGATGCTCTAATGATGCTGTGATGATGCAGTGATTATGCAGTAATGATTCTGTGATGACACTGTGATGATGTTGTGATGACGCTGTGATGATGCAGTGAGTAATCAGTAATGACGCTGTGATGATGCTGAGATGGTGCTGTGATGATGCAGTGATCATGTAGTGATGATGAAATGATGACACTGTGATATCGCTCTGATGATGCTGTGATGACGCAGTGAGTAAGCAGTAATGACGCTGTGATGATGCTGAGATGGTGCTGTGATGATGCAGTGATGATGCTGTGATGATGCACTGATGATACTGTTTTGACGCTGTGATGATGCAATGAGTAAGCAGTAGTGACGCTGTGATGATGCTGATATGGTGCTGTGATGATGCAGTGATGATGCAGTGATGACGCTGTAATGATGCAGTGATGATGCTGTGATGACCCTGTCGTGATGATGCTGAGATGACGCTGTGATGACACTGTGATGATGCATTTATGACGCTGTGATTATGTAGCTATGATGCAGTGATGATGCTGTGATGATTCCTTGATGATGCAGTGATGATGCTGTGATGATGCTATGATTATGTTTTGATGATGCTGTGATTATTCAGTGATGACACTGCGATGATGCTGTGATGATTCTGTGATTACGCTGTGATGACTCTGTTGTGATGCTCTGATAACGCTGTCGTGATGCTGTGATGATGCAATGATTATGCTGTGATGATGTAGTAATGATGATGTTATGATGCTGAGGTGATGCAGTGATGATGCAATGATGATGCTGTATTGACGCAGTGATGATGCTGTGATGATGCAGAGTTTATGCAGTTATGACAGTGTGATTATGCTTTGATGATGACGCAATGATGATGTGACGATGCAG
Source organism: Clangula hyemalis (assembly GCA_963989345.1). Next base: position 7,679,937 of record OZ022448.1, on the reverse strand, counting down.
TGATGATGCTGTGATGATGCTGTGACGATGCAGTGATTAGGCTGCGATGACCCTGTCGTGATATTGTGATGACGCTGTCGTGATGCTGTGATGATGCTGTGATGACAATATGATGACGTAGTTATGATGCTGTTATGATGCAGTCATTATGCAGTGATGATGCAGATATGAGGCTGTGATGAAGCTGTGATGATATTGTGATGATGCTGTGACGACGCTGTGATGACACAGTGATGATGCTGTGATGATTCTGCGATGACTCTGTGATGACCGCATCGTGATTATGTGATAACGTTGTGATGATGCTGTGATGACGCAGTGATGATGCAGTGATGATGCAGTGATGGTGATGTGATGATGCAGATATTTTGATGTGATGACGCAGTGATTCCGCAGTATTGATACTGTGATGACGCTGAGATGAAGCATTGATGATGCAGTGATGATGATGTGATGGTGCAGTGATGATTTGATAATGCTGTGACGATGCATTGCTGATAGAGTGATGATGCTGTGATGATGCTATGATTATGTTGTGATGATGTAGTGATGAGGCATTTATGACACTGCGATGATGTTGTGATTACTATGTGATGATTCTGTGATGACACTGTGATGACACTGCTGTGATGCTCTGGTAACGCTGTCGTGATGCTGTGATGATGCTGCGATGATGTTGTGATGACGCAATGATGATGCTGTGATGATGCAGTGTTTATGCGGTTATGACGCTGTGATGATGCTGTAATGATGCAGTGATTATGCAGTAATGATGCTGTAGTGACGCTGCGATTATGCTGTGATGATTCTGTGATGTTGCTGTGGTGACACTGTGTTGAGGCTGTTGTGATGCTCTGATAATGCTGTTGTGATGCTGTGATGATGCTGTGATGATACCGTGATGATGCAGTTACGATGCAGTGATGATGCTGTGATGTTGCTGCGATGATGCTGTGGTGACGATGTGATGATGCAGTGATGATGCAGTGATGATGCAGTTATGACGCTTTAATGACGTTGTGATGATATTGTGATTTTGCTGTGATGACATAGTGATGACACAGTGATTATGCTGTGATGACACTTACATGATGTTGTGATGATGATGTGATGATGCTGTGATTATGCAGTGATGATACTGTGATGACGCTGTGATGATGCAGTGAGTAATTAGTAATGATGGTGAGATGATGCTGAGATGTTGCTGTGAAGATGCACTGATAATGCAGTGATGATGCTGTGATGATGCTATGATTATGTTTTGTTGACGCTGCGATGATGATGTACTGATGTTCTGGTGACACTGCGATGACACAGTGATGGTGCTGTTATGATGTTAATGACGCTCTTATGATGTTGTGATGATGCTGTGATTATGCTGTGATGATGCAGTAATGATGCTGTGATGATGCTGTGATGATGCAGCAATGACGCTGTGATGATGCAATGATGATGATGTGATGATGCTGTGATGATGTAGTGATGACGCAGTGATGATACTGTTATGACGCTGTGGTGGTGTTGTGAGGATGCTATGATTATGCTGTGATGACGCTGTAATGATGCAGTGATGATGCTGTGATGACCCTGTTGTGATGCTGTGATGATGCTGAGATGACGCTGTGATGACACTGTGATGATGCATTTATGACGCTGTGATTATATAATTATGATGCAGTGATGATTCTGCGATGATTCATTGATGATGCAGTGATGATGTAGTGATGATGCTATGATGATGCAGTGATGATACTGTGATGACTCTGTTATGATGCAGTGAGTAAGCAGTAATGATGCTGTGATGTTGCTGATATTATGCTGTGATGATTCATTGATGATGCAGTGATAATGCTGTGATGATGCTATGATTATATTTTTTTGACGCTGCGATGATAATGTGCTGATGTTCTGGTGACACTGCGATGACACAGTGATGGTGCTGTTATGATGCTAATGATGCTCTTATGATGTTGTGATGATGCTGTGATTATGCTGTGATGATGCTGTGATGATGCTGCAAGGACATTGTGATGATGCTGTGATGATGCAGCGATGACGCTGCGATGAAGCAATAATGATGATGTGATGATGCTGTGTTGACGCTGTTATTATACAGTGATGATGATTTGATGATGCTGTGATGACGCTGTTATGATGCAGTGATGATGCAGTGATGATGCTGTGATGATGCAGTGATGATGATGTGATGATGCTGTGATGACGCTGTTATGATGCAGTGATGATGTGATGACGTAGTGATGATGCTGTGATGACGTTATGATCATGGTGTGAGGATGCTGTGATGACACTGTGATGATGATATGATGATGCAGTGATGATACTCTGATGACACTGTGATGATGCAGTGATTATGCAGTAATAATTCTGTGATGACGCTGAGATGATGCTGTGATGATGCAGTGATGATACTGTGATGGCACTCTGATGATGTTGTGATGATGATGTGATTATTCTCTGATGATGCAGTGATGATACTGTGATAACGCTGTGATGATGCAGTGTTTATGCAGTAATGATTCTGTGATAATGCTGTGATGATGCTGTTATGACACTGATGATTTTGTGATGATTTATGATGATGCTGTAATGATGTAGTGATGATGCTGTGATTATGGATCTATGAAGCTGTGATGATGCTGTGATGATGCTGTGATGACGCTGTGATGACAGTGATTATGCTGTGGTGACACTTACATGATATTGTGATGATGATGTGATGATGCAGTGATGATGTAGTGATGATACTGTGATGATGCTGTGATGATGCTGTGATGACCCTGTGATGATGCGGTGATGATGCAGTGATTATGCATTTATGATGCTGTGATGATATTGTGATGATGCTGTAACGATGCATTGATGACACTGTGAAGATGCTGAGATGATGATTCTGTGATGATGCAGTGATGGTGATGTGATGACGCTCTGATCACAAAGTGATGACGCTGCGATGATGCTGTTATGATGCTGTGATGAATATGGGATGATGCAGTGATGATGATGTGATGATGCTGTGATGACGCTGTTATGATGCAGTGATGATGATGTGATGACGTAGTGAGGATGCTGTGATGATGCTATGATCGTGCTGTGTGGATGCTGTGACGACACTGTGATGATGATGATGCAATGATGATACTGTGATGACGCTGTGATGATGCAGTGATTATGCAGTAATAATTCTGTAATGACGCTGAGATGATGCTGTGATGATGCAGCGATGATGCAGTGATGATGATGTCATGATGCAGTGATGATGCAGTGATGATGCTGTGATGATGCTGTGATGACCCTGTGATGATGCGGTGATGATGCAGTGATTATGCATTTATGATGTTGTGAGGATATTGTGATGATGCAGTGGTGATGCAGTGATGATGCAGTGATGATGCTGTGATGATATTGTGATGATGCTGTAACGATGCATTGATGACACTGCGAAGATGCTGAGATGATGATTCTGTGATGATGCAGTGATGGTGATGTGATGACGCTCTGATCACAAAGTGATGACGCTGCGATGATGCTGTTATGATGCTGTGATGACGCAGTGATGAAACCATGATGGTGGTGTGATGATGTTGTGTTGATGCAGTGATGATGATGTGATGATGCAGATATGATGGTGTTATGATGCAGTGAATACACCATGATGACGCTGTGATGATGCAGTGAGTAAGCAGTAATGATGCTGCAATGATGCTGTGATGATGCTGTGATTATACGGTTTTTATGCAAAGACACTTTATTGATGCTGTGATGATGTTGTGATGAAGCTGTGATGATGCAGTGATGATGATGGGATTATGAAGTGATGATGATGTGATGATGCAGTGATGATACTGTGATGACGCTGTGATAATGCAGTGATTATGCAGAAATGATGCTGTGATGACACTGAGATGATGCTTTTATGATGCAGTGATGATGCTGTGAGGATGCAGTGAGGACACAGTGATGATGTTGTGCATATGCTGTGATGATGTTTTGATTACGTAGTGATGATGCTGTGGCGATGCAGTGATGATGCAGAGATGATGCAGTGATCAAAGCGTCATCACAGCATCATCACAGCGTCATCACAGCATCATCTCAACATCATTACTGCATCGTAACAGCATCATCAAAGCATAAACACAACATCATCAATACGTCATCACAGCATCATTATTGCATCATCAAAACATCATCATATTGTCATCAAAGCGTCATCACAGCATCATAACAGCATCACAACAGCATCATCACAGCAGTATCACAACATCACCACAGCATCAGAGCGTCATCAAAATGTTATGAGACCGTCATCACAGCATCAGCATAGCATAATCACACCATCATAACAACATCATCACAGCGTCATAACAGCATCATCACAGCATCATCACAGCATCATCACAGCATAATCACAGCATCATCACAACATCATCACAGCATTATCACAGCATCATCGCTGCATCATCACAGCATCATAACATCATCATCAGAGCATCACAGCATCATCACAGCATCATCACTGGATCATCAGAACATCATCACAGTGTCATCAAAGCGTCATCATAGCATTATCAGAGCATTACAACATCATCATCGCAGCGTCATCACAGCATCATCACAGCATCATCACTGCATCATCAGAACGTCATCACAGTGTCATCAAACCGTCATCACAGTATCATCACAGCATCATCACAGTATCAAGACAACATCATCACTGCATAATCAGTGCATTATCAATTCATCATCAAAGCTTCAACAAGGCATCACAGTGCCATCACAGTGTCATCACTGTATCATCATTGAGTCATCAAAGCATCATCACATCATCATCACAGCATCATCACAGCGTCATCAATGCGTCATCACCACTACATCGTCACAGCATCATCACTGCATCATCACTGCGTCATAACAACATCATCACAGCGTCATGTTGTCATCACTGCATCTTCACAGAATCATGAAAGCATCATCGCAGCGTTATCACAGCATCATAACAACATTATCGTAGCGTCATCACAGCATAATCACAACATCATCACAGCATCATCGCTGCATCATTACAGCACCATCACAGCATCATCACTGCATCATCACTGCATGATTACTGCATCATCAGAACATTATCATAGTGTCATCAAAGCGTCAACACAGCATCACAACAGCATCATAACAAAATCATCACAGCGTCGTCAAAGCGTCATCACAGCGTTATCACAGCATCATCACTACGTCATAACTGCATCATTACAGCGTCATCAGAGCATCATCACAGCATCATCACAGCATCACAACAGCATCATAACAAAATCATCACAGCGTCATCAAAGCGTCATCACAGCATCATCACTACATCATCACTGCATCATTACAGCGTCATCAGAGCATCATCACAGCATCATCAAAGCATCACAGCGTCATCAAAGTGTCATCAGAGCATCATCACGGCATCACTAGAGCATCATCCTATAATCACAGCATTATTACAGCATCATCACAGAGTCATCACTGCGTCATCACAGCATCATCAGTGGATCATCACAGCGTCATCACTGCATCATCACAGCATCATCGCAGCGTCATCACAGCATCATCACAGCATCATCACTGCATCATTACTGCATCATCACTGCTTCATTACAGCATCATCACAGCATCATCAGTGCGTCATCACAGCATCTTTACTGCATCATCACAGCATCATCACAGTGTGATCGCAACGTAATCACAGCATCATCACAACATCATTATTGCATCATGACTGCATCATTACAGCATCAACACAGCAGAATCAGTGCGTCGTCACAGCATCATTACTGCATCATCACAACATCATCACACTGTTATCGCAGCGTCATCACAGCATCATCACAACATCATCACAGAATCATCACAGCATCATTGCAGCATCATCACATCATCAATACTGCGTCATCACAGCATCATCAGAACATAATCACAGTGTCATCAAAGCCTCATCACAGCATCATCACAACATCCTCACAGCATCATAACACATCATCACAGCATCATCACAGCACCATCAAAGCGTCATCACTGCAGCATCACAATATTATCATCACAGCATCCCAACAGTATCATCACTGCGTCATCACACCATCATCACAGCATCATCGCAGCATCATCACAGCATCATCGCAGCATCACAGCATCATCAGAGTCATCACAGTGTCATCACAGCATCACCACTGCGTTATCAGAGCGTCATCAAAGAACCATCACAGCGTCATCAGAGCTTCATCACAGCATCAAAACAGCATCATCGCAGCGTCATCACTGCATAATCACAGCATCATCACTGCATCTTCACTGCATCATCACAGCATCATCTCATCATCATCACTGCATCATCACTGCATCATCACTGCATCATCGCATCACCATCACAGCATCACAGCGTCATCACAGCGTCATCACAGTATCATCACTCCGTTATCACAGCATCATCACAGCATCATCACAGCATAAACAAAGATTCGCAGCGTCACCATTGCATCATCACAGAATCATCAAAGCATCATCATAGCGTCATCAGAACATTATCGCTGCCTCATCACTGCATCATCACAGCATCATCACTGCGTCATCACAACATCATCACTTCAACATCACAACAACATCACACTGTCATCAAAGCGTCATCACAGCATCATTACTGCATCATCACAGCATCATAACACATCATCACCACATCACAACAGCATCATCACAGCATCATAACAGCATCATCCAGGCGTCATCACTGCATCATCACAGTGTCACCACAGCGTCATCACAGCTTCATCAAGGCATCAACACCGCATCATCACAGCATCATCACAGAATCATCACGCCATCATCACAGCATCATCACAGAATCATCACACCATCATCATGCCATCATCACAGCATCATCAGAGCGTCATCAAAGCACCATCAGAGCGTCATCACAGCTTCATCACAACATCAACACAGCATCATCACAGTGTCATCAAAGCGTCATCACAGCATCATCAGCGTGTCATCACAGAATCATCACAGCGTAATAAGTACATTATCAGTGCATCATCACAGCGTCATCACGGCATCATTACAGCATCAACACAGCATCATCACAGCGTTATCACTGCATCATCGCAGCGTCACCACTGCATCATCACAGCATGATGCATGATGCACAGCACACATGATCAGAGCATCACAGCATCATCACAGCATCACCATAGTATCATCACAGCATCATCACCGCATCATCACAGAGTCCTTACAGTGTCATAACAGTGTCATCACAGCTTGTGATGATGGTGATGCGGTGATGATGCAGTGAGGATGCAGTTACGCCGCTGTGATGACGCTGTGATGATGCTGTGATGAGGCTGTGATGATTCTATGATGACGCTGTGATGATACAATTATGACGGTGTGATGACGCTGCCATGATGCTGCCATGATGCTATGATGACGCTGTGATGATGCTGTGATGATGTAGTGATGGTGCAGTGATGATGCTGTGATGACACTGTGATGATTTTGTGATGATGCAGTAATGGTGCTGTGATGATGAAGTCATGATGCTCTGATTACGAAGTGACGATTTTGTGATGATGCAGTAATGACGTTGTGATGACGCTGTGATGACTGTGATGATGCAGCGATAATGTTGTGATGATGCTCTGATGAAGCAGTGATGAAGCTGCGATGACGCTGTGAATAAGCAGTGACGATGCTGTGAGGATATTGTGATGATGCTATGATAACGCTGTGATGATGCCTTTGTAATACTGTCATGATGCTGCTTAGATGGCATGATGATGCTGTGATGATGATGTCATGATGCAGTGATGGTGCAGTGATGAAGCTGTGATGATGCAGTGATTATGAAGTAATGATGCTGTGATGCTGAGATGATGCTGTTATGATTCTGTGTTAATGCTGTGATGATGCAGTGATAATGCAGTAATGATGCTGTGATGATTCAGTGATGATGTTGTGATGACGCTGTGGTGACGCAGTTATGATGCTTTGATGATTCTCTGATGATGCAGTGTAGATGCTGTGATGATGCTGTGATGACGCTGTGATGACCTTATTATGATGCTGTGATTATACAGCTACGATTCTGTGATGATGCTGTGATGACGATGTGATGATGATCCGATGATGCTGTGATGATGTTGTGATGATGCTGTGACCATGCAGTGAGGACAATGTGGTGACGCTGTGTTGACGCAGTGATGATGCTGTGTCGATGACGTGATGATGATCTGATGATGCAGTGATGATGCTTTGAGGATGCAGTGATGATGCAGTGATGATGCTGTGATGACGCCGTGATGAGGCCACGATGATGCTGTGATGACAATTTGATGATGTAGTGATGATGCTTTGATGACGCTATGATGATGCAGTGATGATGCAGAAATGCTGTCGTGATTATGATTCTATGATGCTCTAATGATGCTGTGATGATGCAGTGATTATGCAGTAATGATTCTGTGATGACACTGTGATGATGTTGTGATGACGCTGTGATGATGCAGTGAGTAATCAGTAATGACGCTGTGATGATGCTGAGATGGTGCTGTGATGATGCAGTGATCATGTAGTGATGATGAAATGATGACACTGTGATATCGCTCTGATGATGCTGTGATGACGCAGTGAGTAAGCAGTAATGACGCTGTGATGATGCTGAGATGGTGCTGTGATGATGCAGTGATGATGCTGTGATGATGCACTGATGATACTGTTTTGACGCTGTGATGATGCAATGAGTAAGCAGTAGTGACGCTGTGATGATGCTGATATGGTGCTGTGATGATGCAGTGATGATGCAGTGATGACGCTGTAATGATGCAGTGATGATGCTGTGATGACCCTGTCGTGATGATGCTGAGATGACGCTGTGATGACACTGTGATGATGCATTTATGACGCTGTGATTATGTAGCTATGATGCAGTGATGATGCTGTGATGATTCCTTGATGATGCAGTGATGATGCTGTGATGATGCTATGATTATGTTTTGATGATGCTGTGATTATTCAGTGATGACACTGCGATGATGCTGTGATGATTCTGTGATTACGCTGTGATGACTCTGTTGTGATGCTCTGATAACGCTGTCGTGATGCTGTGATGATGCAATGATTATGCTGTGATGATGTAGTAATGATGATGTTATGATGCTGAGGTGATGCAGTGATGATGCAATGATGATGCTGTATTGACGCAGTGATGATGCTGTGATGATGCAGAGTTTATGCAGTTATGACAGTGTGATTATGCTTTGATGATGACGCAATGATGATGTGACGATGCAGTGATGATGCTGTGATGATGCTGTGACGATGCAGTGATTAGGCTGCGATGACCCTGTCGTGATATTGTGATGACGCTGTCGTGATGCTGTGATGATGCTGTGATGACAATATGATGACGTAGTTATGATGCTGTTATGATGCAGTCATTATGCAGTGATGATGCAGATATGAGGCTGTGATGAAGCTGTGATGATATTGTGATGATGCTGTGACGACGCTGTGATGACACAGTGATGATGCTGTGATGATTCTGCGATGACTCTGTGATGACCGCATCGTGATTATGTGATAACGTTGTGATGATGCTGTGATGACGCAGTGATGATGCAGTGATGATGCAGTGATGATGCAGTGATGGTGATGTGATGATGCAGATATTTTGATGTGATGACGCAGTGATTCCGCAGTATTGATACTGTGATGACGCTGAGATGAAGCATTGATGATGCAGTGATGATGATGTGATGGTGCAGTGATGATTTGATAATGCTGTGACGATGCATTGCTGATAGAGTGATGATGCTGTGATGATGCTATGATTATGTTGTGATGATGTAGTGATGAGGCATTTATGACACTGCGATGATGTTGTGATTACTATGTGATGATTCTGTGATGACACTGTGATGACACTGCTGTGATGCTCTGGTAACGCTGTCGTGATGCTGTGATGATGCTGCGATGATGTTGTGATGACGCAATGATGATGCTGTGATGATGCAGTGTTTATGCGGTTATGACGCTGTGATGATGCTGTAATGATGCAGTGATTATGCAGTAATGATGCTGTAGTGACGCTGCGATTATGCTGTGATGATTCTGTGATGTTGCTGTGGTGACACTGTGTTGAGGCTGTTGTGATGCTCTGATAATGCTGTTGTGATGCTGTGATGATGCTGTGATGATACCGTGATGATGCAGTTACGATGCAGTGATGATGCTGTGATGTTGCTGCGATGATGCTGTGGTGACGATGTGATGATGCAGTGATGATGCAGTGATGATGCAGTTATGACGCTTTAATGACGTTGTGATGATATTGTGATTTTGCTGTGATGACATAGTGATGACACAGTGATTATGCTGTGATGACACTTACATGATGTTGTGATGATGATGTGATGATGCTGTGATTATGCAGTGATGATACTGTGATGACGCTGTGATGATGCAGTGAGTAATTAGTAATGATGGTGAGATGATGCTGAGATGTTGCTGTGAAGATGCACTGATAATGCAGTGATGATGCTGTGATGATGCTATGATTATGTTTTGTTGACGCTGCGATGATGATGTACTGATGTTCTGGTGACACTGCGATGACACAGTGATGGTGCTGTTATGATGTTAATGACGCTCTTATGATGTTGTGATGATGCTGTGATTATGCTGTGATGATGCAGTAATGATGCTGTGATGATGCTGTGATGATGCAGCGATGACGCTGTGATGATGCAATGATGATGATGTGATGATGCTGTGATGATGTAGTGATGACGCAGTGATGATACTGTTATGACGCTGTGGTGGTGTTGTGAGGATGCTATGATTATGCTGTGATGACGCTGTAATGATGCAGTGATGATGCTGTGATGACCCTGTTGTGATGCTGTGATGATGCTGAGATGACGCTGTGATGACACTGTGATGATGCATTTATGACGCTGTGATTATATAATTATGATGCAGTGATGATTCTGCGATGATTCATTGATGATGCAGTGATGATGTAGTGATGATGCTATGATGATGCAGTGATGATACTGTGATGACTCTGTTATGATGCAGTGAGTAAGCAGTAATGATGCTGTGATGTTGCTGATATTATGCTGTGATGATTCATCGATGATGCAGTGATAATGCTGTGATGATGCTATGATTATATTTTTTTGACGCTGCGATGATAATGTGCTGATGTTCTGGTGACACTGCGATGACACAGTGATGGTGCTGTTATGATGCTAATGACGCTCTTATGATGTTGTGATGATGCTGTGATTATGCTGTGATGATGCTGTGATGATGCTGCAAGGACATTGTGATGATGCTGTGATGATGCAGCGATGACGCTGCGATGAAGCAATAATGATGATGTGATGATGCTGTGTTGACGCTGTTATTATACAGTGATGATGATGTGATGATGCTGTGATGACGCTGTTATGATGCTGTGATGATGATGTGATGATGCTGTGATGACACTGTGATGATACAGTGATGATGATTTGATGATGCTGTGATGACGCTGTTATGATGCAGTGATGATGCTGTGATGATGCAGTGATGATGATGTGATGATGCTGTGATGACGCTGTTATGATGCAGTGATGATGTGATGACGTAGTGATGATGCTGTGATGACGTTATGATCATGGTGTGAGGATGCTGTGATGACACTGTGATGATGATATGATGATGCAGTGATGATACTCTGATGACACTGTGATGATGCAGTGATTATGCAGTAATAATTCTGTGATGACGCTGAGATGATGCTGTGATGATGCAGTGATGATACTGTGATGGCACTCTGATGATGTTGTGATGATGATGTGATTATTCTCTGATGATGCAGTGATGATACTGTGATAACGCTGTGATGATGCAGTGTTTATGCAGTAATGATTCTGTGATAATGCTGTGATGATGCTGTTATGACACTGATGATTTTGTGATGATTTATGATGATGCTGTAATGATGTAGTGATGATGCTGTGATTATGGATCTATGAAGCTGTGATGATGCTGTGATGACGCTGTGATGACACAGTGATTATGCTGTGGTGACACTTACATGATGTTGTGATGATGATGTGATGATGCTGTGATGATGCTGTGATGAATATGGGATGATGCTGTGATGATGCTGTGAGGATGCTGTGATGACCCTGTGATGATGCGGTGATGATGCAGTGATTATGCATTTATGATGCTGTGATGATATTGTGATGATGCTGTAACGATGAATTGATGACACTGCGAAGATGCTGAGATGATGATTCTGTGATGATGCAGTGATGGTGATGTGATGACGCTCTGATCACAAAGTGATGACGCTGCGATGATGATGTGATGATGCTGTGATGAATATGGGATGACGCAGTGATGAAAACATGATGGCGGTGTGATGATGTTGTGTTGATGCAGTGATGATGATATGATGATGCAGATATGATGGTGTTCTGATGCAGTGAATACACCGTGATGACGCTGTGATGATGCAGTGAGTAAGCAGTAATGATGCTGCAATGATGCTGTGATGATGCTGTGATTATACGGTTTTTATGCAGTAATTATGCAGTGGTGATGCTGTAAAGACACTGTAATGATGCTGTGATGAGGCAGAGATGATGCAGTGATGATGCTGTGATGATGTTGTGATGAAGCTGTGATGATGCAGTGATGATGATGGGATTATGAAGTGATGATGATGTGATGATGCAGTGATGATACTGTGATGACGCTGTGATAATGCAGTGATTATGCAGAAATGATGCTGTGATGACACTGAGATGATGCTTTTATGACGCAGTGATGATGCTGTGAGGATGCAGTGAGGACACAGTGATGATGTTGTGCATATGCTGTGATGATGCTTTGATTACATAGTGATGATGCTGTGGTGATGCAGTGATGATGCAGAGATGATGCAGTGATCAAAGCGTCATCACAGCATCATCACAGCATATCGCAGCGTCATCACTGCATCATCACAGCGTCATCACAACATCATCACAGCGCCATCACAGCATCATCTCAGCATCATTACTGCATCGTAACAGCATCATCAAAGCATAAACACAACATCATCAATACGTCATCACAGCATCATTATTGCATCATCAAAACATCATCATATTGTCATTAAAAGCGTCATCACAGCATCATAACAGCATCACAACAGCATCATCACAGCAGTATCACAACATCACCACAGCACCAGAGCGTCATCAAAGTGTTATGAGAGCGTCATCACAGCATCAGCATAGCATAATCACACCATCATAACAACATCATCACAGCGTCATAACAGCATCATCACAGCATCATCACAGCATCATAACAGCATCATCACAGCATCATCACAGCATCATCACAGCATAATCACAACATCATCACAGCATTATCACAGCATCATCACAGCATCATAACATCATCATCAGAGCATCACAGCATCATCACAGCATCATCACTGGATCATCACAACAACATCACAGTGTCATCAAAGCGTCATCACAGCATCATCAGACCATCACAACAACATCATCGCAGCGTCATCACAGCATCATCACAGCATCATCACTGCAGCATCAGAACGTCATCACAGTGTCATCAAACCGTCATCACAGCATCATCAGATCATCACATCAGCATCATCACCGCGTCATCACTGCATCATCACAGCATGATCACTGGGTCATCAGAACATAATCACAGTGTCATAAAACCGTCATCACAGTATCATCACAGTATCAAGACAACATCATCACTGCATAATCAGGGCATTATCAATGCATCATCAGAGCTTCAACAAGGCATCACAGTGCCATCACAGTGTCATCAGTGCATCATCATAGAGTCATCAAAGCATCACCACATCATCATCACAGCATCATCACAGCGTCATCAGTGTCATCACCACTACATCGTCACAGCATCATCACTGCATCATCACTGCGTCATAACAGCGTCATTACAGCATCATCCCACTATTATCATCACAGCATCCCAACAGTATCATCACTGCGTCATCACACCATCATCACAGCATCATCGCAGCATCATCACAGCATCATTAAAGCATCACAGCATCATCAGTCATCACAGTGTCATCACAGCATCACCACTGCGTTATCAGAGCGTAATCAAAGAACCATCACAGCGTCATCAGAGCTTCATCACACCATCATCACAGCATCATCACTGCATCATCACAGCATCATAACGGCATCATCACTGCATCATCACAACATCATGAAATAATCATGAAAGCATCACAGCTTCATCAAAGCATCACGAGAGCGTCATCACTGCATCTTCACTGTATCATCACAGCATCATCACAGCATCATCGCATCATCATCACAGCATCACAGCGTCATCACAGCGTCATCACAGTATCATCACTCCGTTATCACAGCATCATCACAGCGTCATCACAGCATAACCAAAGATTCGCAGCGTCACCATTGCATCATCACAGAATCATCAAAGAATCATTATAGCGTCATCAGAACATTATCGCTGCCTCATCACTGCATCATCACAGCATCATCACATCATCACTTCAACATCACAACAACATCACACTGTCATCAAAGCGTCATCACAGCATCATTACTGCATCATCACAGCATCATAACACATCATCACCTCATCACAACAGCATCATCACAGCATCATAACAGCATAATCCAGGTGTCATCACTGCATCATCACAGCGTCACCACAGCGTCATCACAGCATCATCAAAGCATCACAGCGTAATCAAAGTGTCATCACAGCTTCATCAAGGCATCAACACCGCATCATCACAGCATCATCACAGAATCATCACGCCATCATCACAGCATCATCACAGAATCATCACGCCATCATCATGCCATCATCACAGCATCATCAGAGCGTCATCAAAGCACCATCACAGCGTCATCACAGCTTCATCACAACATCAACACGGCATCATCACAGTGTCATCAAAGCGTCACCACAGCATCATCAGCGCGTCATCACAGAATCATCACAGCGTAATAACTACATTATCAGTGCATCATCACAGCGTCATCACAGCATCATTACAGCATCACCAAAGAATCACAGCATCATCACAGCGTTATCACTGCATCATCGCAGCATCATCACTGCATCATCACAGCATCATCACAGCATCACCAAAGAATCACAGCATCATCACTGCATCATCACAGCATCATCACAATATTATCACAGCCTCACCACAGCGTCATAACTGCATCATCACTGCATCATCAATGTATCATCAGACCATCATCACATCATTTCACTGCATGATCACAGCATAATAACAGCATCATCACGGCATCATCACGGCATCATTACTGCATCATCACAGCATCATCACTGCATCAACACAACATCATCACAGAATCATCACGGCATCATCACAGCATCATTACTGCATCATCACAGCGTCATCAGAGCTTCAAAAAAGCATCACAGTGCCATCACAGCGACATCACTGAATCATCACAGCGTATTCACAGCATCATCACAGCATCATCAGAGCATCATCCCGGCATCATCACAGCATCACAGCGTCATCAAATTATCATCACTGCATCATCAGAGCATCACCAGAACTTCATCACAGCCTCATCACAGCACCATCACAGCGTTATCACAGCGTCATGAAAGCATCATCACAACATCATCAAAGCGTCATCACAGCATCATCACAGCATCATCACAGCGTCATCAAATCATCATCACAGCATCATCACAACAGCATCACCACAGCATCATAACATCATCATTTCTTGTGCCAACGCAGAAATCTTGTTTTTTTTTGACCATGGGGCACTTTACTCAGCACCTGGCCTGATGGCCGCAGACGGGTCCCTATCTTTTAGGGGAAAAAGGATCCTGGGCCAGGAGCTGGCAGGGCTCATTGAGAGGGCTTTAAACTAGGTAAGAAGGGGGATGGGGCTGAAGCAAGGATTATTGGGGCTGTGCCAGGGGGAACAATGGCAAGGCCGGAGGATAGGGCAATGGCCCAGCTGAAGTGCATCTACACCAATGCTCTGATGATGCAGTGATGTTGCAGTAGTGACGCTGTGATGACGCTGAGATGTTGCTTTGATGATGCTGCGATGAAGTTCTGGTGATGCTCTGATGATGCAGTGATTATAATTTGATGACGCTATGATGCTGTGATGATGCTGTGATGACGCTGTGATGCACAGCACACATGATCAGAGCATCACAGCATCATCACAGCATCACCATAGTATTATCACAGCATCATCACCGCATCATCACAGCATCATCACAGCGTCCTTACAGTGTCATCACAGCTTCTGATGCTGTGATGATGGTGATGTTGTGATGATGCAGTGAGGATGCAGTTATGATGCTGTGACGACGCTGTGATGATGCACTGATAATGCTGTCATGACGATGTGATGAAGCTGTGATGATGCTGTTATGACGCAGTGATGATGCTTAGATGATGCTGTGATGAAGCAGTGATAATGTTGTGATGGTGATTTGATAACGCAGTGATAGTGCTCTGATTATGCAGTGATGATGCTGTGATGCTGAGATGATGTTGTGATGATGCAGTGATGATGCTGTGATGATGCAGTGATCATGCAGTGATGGTGTTGTGATGATGCAGTGATGATGCTGTGATGATGCAGTGATCATGCAGTGATGATGTTGTGATGACGCTGTGATGATGCAGTGATGATGATGTGATGATGTGATGACAATGTAGTGATGATGCAGTGAAGATGCTGTGAGGATACTGTGATGATGCTGTGATGCTGCAATGATGACGCTTCGATCGTGCTGTGATGATGCTGTGATTACGCTGTGATGATGCTTTGATGATGCTGTGATAATGCTGTGATGATGCAGTAATGATGATGTGATGATGTGATGACAATGTAGTGATGATGCAGTGAAGATGCTGTGAGGATACTGTGATGATGCTGTGATGCTGCAGTGATGACGCTTCGATCGTGCTGTGATGATGCTGTGATTACGCTGTGATGATGCTTTGATGATGCTGTGATAATGCTGTGATGATGCAGTGATGATGATGTGATGATGCAGGGATGATGATGTGATGATGCTGTGATGACGCGGTCATGATTCTGTGACTATGCAGTGATGATGCTGTGATGACCCTGACGTGATGTTGTGATGACGCTGTCGTGATGCTGTGATGATGCTGTGATGACAATATGATGACGTAGTTATGATGCTGTTATGATGCAGTCATTATGCAATGATGATGCAGATATGAGGCTGTGATGAAGCTGTGATGATATTGTGATGATGCTGTGACGACGCTGTGATGACACACTGATGATGCTGTGATGATTCTGCGATGACTCTGTGATGACCGCATCGTGATTATGTGATGACGCTGTGATGATGTTGTGATGACGCAGTGATGATGCAGTGATGATGATATGATGATGCAGTGATGATTTGATAATGCTGTGAAGATGCAGTGATGATACAGTAATGATGCTGCGATGATGCTATGATTATGTTGTGATGATGTAGTGATGAGGCATTTATGACACTGCGATGATGTTGTGATGACTATGTGATGATTCTGTGATGACACTGTGATGACACTGCTGTGATGCTCTGGTAACGCTGTCTTGATGCTGTGATGATGCTGCGATGATGTTGTGATGATTTTGTGATGATGCAATGATGATGCTGTGATGATGCAGTGTTTATGCGGTTATGACGCTGTGATGACCCTGTTATGATACCTGTATGAAGACGCGATGATGCTGTGACTATGCAGTGATAATGCTGCGATGATGCAGTGATGACGCTGCGATGATGATATGATGATGCAGTGATGATACTGTGATAACGTTGTGATGACGCAGTGATGATGCAGTGATGATGCTGTAATGATGCAGTGATTATGCAGTAATGATGCTGTAGTGACGCTGCGATTATGCTGTGATGATTCTGTGATGTTGCTGTGGTGACACTGTGTTGAGGCTGTTGTGATGCTCTGATAATGCTGTTGTGATGCTGTGATGATGCTGTGATGATACCGTGATGATGCAGTTACGATGCAGTGATGATGCTGTGAGGATGCTGCGATGACGCTCTGATGACGCAGTAATCATGATGTAATGATGCTGCGATGACGCTGCGATGACACTGTTGTGATGCTGTGTTGACGCTGTGATGATACTGAGATGACTTTGTGATGATGCAGTGAGTCAGCAGTAATGATGCTGTCATGATGTTGTGATGATGCTGGGATGATGCGGTGATGATGCTGTGATTATGCAGTGATGATGCTGTGATTATGCAGCTATGAAGCTGTGATGACGCTGTGATGACGCAGTGATGATGCTGTGATGACACTGATGATGTTGTGATGATGCTGAGATGATGCAGTGATGATGCTGTGATGATGCTGAGATGATGCTGTGATGACGCTGTGATGATGCAGTGTGTAAGCAGTAATGATGCTGTCATGATGTGGGATGATGATGTGATGACGCAGTGATGATGCTGTGGTGATGCTGTGATGACGCTGCGCGATACAGCTGTGATGATGCTGTGATGACGCTGTGATTACAATTTATTATGAAATGATGACTTTGTGATTACGCTGTGATGACACATTGAAGATTATGTGATGATGATGTGATGATGCAGTGATGATGCTTTCATGATGCAGTGATGATGCTCTGATGTCGCTCTGATGATGCTGTGATGATGCTGTGATGATGCAGTTATGGTACTGTGATGACGCTGTGATGATGCAGTGATTATGTTGTAATGATTCTGTGATGATGCCGTGATGATGCTGTTATGATGCAGTAATGATGCAGTGATGATTCTGTGATGATGCTGTGATGATGCAGTGATGATATAGTGATGACGCTGTGATGATGCATTGATGATGCTGTGATGATGCAGTGATTATGCAGTGATGACACTGTGATGATGCAGTGAGTAAGCAGTAAAGATGCTTTGATGATGCTGTTATGATGCTGCAATGATGCTGTGGTTTGCTGTGATGACAATTTGATGACGTAGTGATGATTCTGTCATGACGCCATGATGCTGCTCTGGTGCTGCTGTGATGATGCTGTGATTATGCTGTGATGACGCTCTGATGACACAGTCATGATGCAGTGATGACGCTATAATGATGCTCTGATGATGTTTTCATTACGCAGTGATGATGCTATGGTGATGCAGAGATGATGCAGTGATGATGCAGTGAAGATGCTGTGATGATGTTGTGCTGATACTTTGATGATGCTATGATGATGCAGTGATGATGTTGTGATGACGCTGTGGTGACGCTGTGATCATGCTTTGATGATTCTCTGATAATGCAATGTAGATGCTGTGATGATGCTGTGATGACGTTGTGATGACGCTTTGATGATGCTGTGATGACACTGTGATGATGCGGTGATGATGCTGTGATGATGCAATGATGATACTGTGATGACGCTGTGATGATGCAGTGAGTACGCAGTAAAGATGCTTTGATGGTGTTGTTACGATGCTGCAGTGATGCTGTGATGATGCCGTGGGCTGCTGTGATGACAATTTGATGACGTAGTGATGATTCTGTCATGATGCCATGATGCTGCTCTGATGCTGCTGTGATGATGCTGTGATTATGCTTTGATGACGCTCTGATGACACAGTCATGATACTGTGATTGCACTCTGATGATGTTGTGATGATGATGTGATTATTCTCTGATGATGCAGTGATGATACTGTGATAACGCTGTGATGATGCAGTGTTTATGCAGTAATGATTCTGTGATAATGCTGTGATGATGCTGTGATGACACTGTGATGATTTTGTGATGATTTATGATGATGCTGTGATGATGTAGTGATGATGCTGTGATGATGCTGTGATTATGGAGCTTTGAAGCTGTGAAGATGCAGTGATGATACTGTGATGACGCTGTGATGACACAGTGATTATGCTGTGATGATGCAGTGATGATACTGTGATGACGCTGTGATGATGCAGTGAGTAAGTAGTAATGATGGTGTGATGATGCTGAGATGTTGCTGTGAAGATGCACTGATAATGCAGTGATGATGCTGTGAAGATGCTATGATTATGTTTTTTTGACGCTGCGATGATGATGTGCTGATGTTCTGGTGACACTGCGATGACACAGTGATGGTGCTGTTATGATGCTAATGACGCTCTTATGATGTTGTGATGATGCTGTTATTATGCTGTGATGATGCAGTAATGATGCTGTGATGATGATATGGGGTGGGGTGGCGATGTATGTGAAGCAGGGGCTGGACTGTGTGGAACTTCAGGTCGGCGATGGCAAAGTTGAGAGCCTCTGGGTAAGGATCAAGGGACGAACGAATAAAGGGGAGGTCGTTGTGGGAGTCTATTACAGACCGCCTGGCCAGGACGATAGCGCCGATAAATTATTCTTTACAGAACTAAGAGAGGCCTCGAGATTAACTCCCCTTGTCCTTATGGGGGACTTCAACTTGCCAGACGTTAACTGGGAGTGCCACACAGCTGACACGAGCAAGTCCAGGAGGTTCATGAAGCACCTAGATGATAACTTCTTGGTGCAGGTGCTAACGTAACCAACTAGGAAAGGTGCCCTCCTAGACCTGTTGCTAGTAAACAGAGAGGGTCTGGTGGGAGATGTGGTGATTGGTGGCCGCCTTGGTCATAGCGACCATGAAGTGGTTGAGTTCAAAATTTACGGTGACAGAAGGAAAGTGCCACCAAAACCTCATCCCTAGATATGGGGAAAGCGGACTTCAGGCTGCTCAGGGAACTAGTCAGCAAGGTCCCCTGGGAAACTGCTCTTGAAGGCCTCGATGTCCACCAGTGCTGGTCATTCTTTAAGCGATGCCTCCTAGAAGCACAAGATCAGGCAATTCCTAAATATCGCAAGTCAGGCAGGCGGGGCAGGAGGCCGGCGTGGCTGACCAGGCACATTCTAATGCAGATTAGGCGGAAACAGAGAGTGTTTCGCTACTGGAAGGAGGGCCAGGTGTCATGGAAAGAATACAGGGATGCTGTTCGTGTTTGTAGGGAGAAAATTCGTGTGGCCAAAGCACACCTAGAGTTGAAGCTGGCTGTGTCTGTGAGAGAAAATAAAAAGGGTTTTTTTAGATATGTGAATGGAAAAAGGAGAACTAAAGAATACATAGGGCTGCTCCTTGATAGGGAAGGTCTCCTCACAGACAATGACATAGGCAAAACAGAGACACTTAACGCCTTCTTTGCCTCTGTCTTCAATGCCGATGATGGGCTTCGGGACCCAGGGTGCCCTGAGCTGGAGGACCGGGACAGTGGGGATGACAAACTCCCAACCGACCCTGATCTGGACGAGGGCATTGAGTGCACCCTCAGTAAGTTTGCAGATGACACCAAGTTAGGTGCCTGTGTCGATCTGCTCGAGGGTAGGAAAGCTCTGCAGGAGGATCTGGATAGGCTGCACCAATGGGCTGAGGTCAACTGTATGAAGTTCAACAAGGCCAAGTGCCGGGTCCTGCACCTGGGGCGCAACAACCCCAAGCAGAGCTCCAGGCTGGGAGATGAGTGGTTGGAGAGCTGCCAGGCAGAGAAGGACCTGGGAGTGATGGTGGACAGTCGGCTGGATATGAGCCAGCAGTGTGCTCAGGTGGCCAAGAAGGCCAACGGCTTCCTGGCTTGTATCAGAAACAGTGTGACCAGCAGGGCTAGGGAGGTGATCGTCCCCCTGTACTCGGCTCTAGTGAGGCCGCACCTCGAGTACTGTGTTCAGTTTTGGGCCCCTCGCTACAAGAAGGACATCGAGGTGCTTGAGCGGGTCCAGAGGAGGGCGACGAAGCTGGTGAGGGGCCTGGAGAACAAGTCCTACGAGGAGCGGCTGAAGGAGCTGGGCTTGTTCAGCCTGGAGAAGAGGAGGCTCAGGGGCGACCTTATCGCTCTTTAGAGGTACCTTAAAGGTGGCTGTAGTGAGGTGGGGGTTGGCCTGTTCTCCCACGTGCCCGGTGACAGGACGAGGGGGAATGGGCTTAAGTTGCGCCAGGGGAGTTTTAGGTTAGATGTTAGGAAGAACTTCTTTACTGAAAGGGTTGTTAGGCACTGGAACAGGCTGCCCAGGCAGGTGGTGGAGTCACCATCCCTGGAAGTCTTTAAAAGACGTTTAGATGTAGAGCTTTGGGATATGGTTTAGTGGGGACTGTTAGCGTTAGGTCAAAGGTTGGACTCGATGATCTTGAGGTCTCTTCCAACCTAGAAATTCTGTGATTCTGTGATTCTGGGATTTGCTACTCCACCTGGATCCCTACAAGTCCATGGGTCCGGATGGGATTCATCCCCGGGTGCTGAAAGAGCTGGCGGACGTCATCGCGGAACCTCTCTCAATTATTTTTCAACCATCCTGGGAATTTGGAGAGGTCCCGGTAGACTGGAAGCTGGCAAATGTTGTGCCGATTTTCAAGAAGGGTCAGAAAGAAGACCCTAGCAATTACAGGCCTGTCAGTCTCACGTCAGTGCCTGGTAAAATCATGGAGAAGATGGTTCTCGAACTTATTGAGGCGCACCTGGGGGACAAAGCAGTCATTGGTCCCAGCCAGCATGGGTTTGTGAAGGGTAGGTCCTGCCTAACTAACCTGATTTCCTTTTATGATAAGATCACCCGTATGGTGGACCAAGGGAAACTAGCTGATGTGATTTTTTTGGACTTCAGCAAGGCTTTTGACACGGTTTCCCATAGGATCCTACTGGACAAAATGTCCACCATACAGCTAAATAAAAACATCATGCGATGGGTGAGCAATTGGCTAACGGGCAGGGCCCAAAGGGTTATGGTAAATGGGGCTGCGTCAGGCTGGCGGGCGGTCACCAGTGGGGTCCCTCAAGGCTCCATTTTAGGGCCGGTACTTTTCAATATTTTTATAAACGATCTGGATGTAGGAATAGAGGGTATTTTGAGCAAGTTTGCTGATGACACCAAACTTGGAGGAGTTGTGGACTCGAATGAGGGTGGAAAGGCCTTGCAGAGGGACCTGGATAGGTTGGAGAGCTGGGCGATCACCAACCGCATGAAGTTCAATAAGAGCAAGTGCCGGGTCCTGCACCTGGGACGGGGAAACCCTGGCTGCACGTACAGACTGGGCGATGAGACGCTGGAGAGCAGCCTAGAAGAGAGGGATCTGCGGGTCGTGGTAGACAGCAAGTTGAATATGAGCCAGCAGTGTGCCCTGGCAGCCAGGAGGGCCAACCGTGTCCTGGGGTGCATCAAGCACGGCATTGCTAGTAGGTCACGGGAGGTGATTGTCCCGCTCTACTCTGCGCTGGTGCGGCCTCACCTCGAGTACTGTGTGCAGTTCTGGGCACCACAGTATAAAAAGGACATGAAACTGTTGGAGAGTGTCCAGAGGAGGGCTACGAAGATGGTGAAAGGCCTGGAGGGGAAGACGTACGAGGAACGGCTGAGGTCACTGGGCCTGTTCAGCCTGGAGAAGAGGAGGCTGAGGGGAGACCTCATCACAGTCTACAACTTCCTCGTAAGGGGGTGTCGAGAGGCAGGAGACCTTTTCTCCATTAACACCAGTGACAGGACCCGCGGGAACGGGGTTAAGCTGAGGCAGGGGAAATTTAGGCTTGACATCAGGAGGGGGTTCTTCACAGAGAGGGTGGTGGCACACTGGAACAGGCTCCCCAGGGAAGTGGTCACTGCACCGAGCCTGTCTGAATTTAAGAAGAGATTGGACTGTGCACTTAGTCACATGGTCTGAACTCTTGGGTAGACCTGTGCGGTGTCAAGAGTTGGACTAGATGATCCTTAAGGGTCCCTTCCAACTCAGGATATTCTATGATTCTATGATTCTATATGATGATGCAGTGATTACGCAGTGATGATGATGTGATAACGCAGTGACGATGCTGTCGTGATACTGTGATGATGCTGTGATGCCGTTGTGATGATGCTGTTATGACGTTGTGACGATGCTCTGTTGATGCTATGATGATGCAGTGATGATGCAGTAATAACGCTGTGATGACGCTGTGATGATTTTTTGATGATGCTGTGATGACGCTGTGATAATGCAGTGTGTAAGCAGTAATGATACTATGATAATGCTGTGATAATGCGGTGATGATGCAGTGATTATGCCGTGATAATGCTGTCATGACACTGTGATGATGTTGTGATGATGCTGTGATTATTCAGTGATGATGCTCTGATGATGCTGTTATGACGCTGTGATGGCGTAGTAATGATGCTGTGATGACGCAGTGATGATGCTCTGATGATGCTGTGATTATGATGTGATGACGCTTTGATCATGATGTGATGATGCAGTAATTCTGCACTAATGATGCTGTGATTATGCTGATATGATGCTCTGATCATGCAGTGATGATTCTGCAATGATATTGTGATGATGTTACTATGATGTTGTTATAAATAGCTCAGTCTTCAAAATAGGTTTAAATAAGAAAATAGGATTTATTAAAAGAATAGAAGTAAGCAAACAGCGCTGGGTGCACCGGGAGTTTCCGCTCCACCAGGACTCACACCAGCCACATCAAGTAGCTGATTTTTATACTCCTCGACTAATACATATTCATTACTACTTCTAAAAAAAAATAGGTTATTATAATTAGCTTCCGGGGTCCAGTCCCTCCTACTGGAGCATGCGCATCAGTCTCCGGTGGTCCCTCTGGGGGTCTCTAGGGGTCTTTCATGCTGAAGGCTCGTAGTCTTCCTCTCCAAGTTTTTTTCTTGTCCTTCCCCTTTGTACTCCTTTGGCACCGTGTCAAGTTTATACAGCATCCCCTGCAGGTCTGTTCTCCTAGCCATCCTTCAGCTTCTTTTTTTTTCCTCTTCTTAACCTCTTGGACACCTGGCCAGATATCAGAGGCCTGCATAGTATTCCATAACAGTCACTAATTGTTATCAGTTATTCTGAGGCTCCCAGACATCAAAGACGTCATACAAACACAAATAGCTTTCTTATTGACACTTCACAAGTAATTAAAACATTCCTCACCAGCCATTCACAGGGACAGCCACACCTATAGCCGCGTTAAGTTAATTTTGAAGAAGACAAAACAACAGAAAAAAAAGGCTGTAACTGTTAGAAATAGAAATCCGGAATAACAAAGGCAAACAAGCTCAAGAATTTGAGGAGTATTTTCTGAAGACTTGATAACTTGACTAGAATGAGGGGGAGACTGGGGCACACTGCATCTGTGGTTAAGGAATCAAACTGCCATTGCAGGGCCCCGAAGCAGACAGAAGCAGACAGGGCTATTCTTTATGGACACGAATTGTTAAAACATTCCTCACAATGTGATGAATCTGTGATGACGCTATGATTACGCTGTCGTGATGCTCAGATAACACTGTCGTGATGCTATGATGATGCTGCGATGATGTTGTGATGATGGTGTGATAATGCAATGATTCTGCAGTACTGATACTGTGATGATGCTGAGATTATGCTGTGATGATGCTGTGATGATGCAGTGATGATGATGTGATGATGCTGTGACAATGTAGTGATGATGCAGTGAAGATGCTGTGAGGATACTGTGATGATGCTGTGATGCTGCAGTGATGACGCTGCAATCCTGCTGTGATGATGCTGTGATTACGCTGTCATGATGTTGTGATGATGCTGGGATGATGATGTGATGAAGCAGTGATGATGCTGTGGTGATGCTGTGATGACACTGCGATATAGCTGTGATGACGCTGTGATGACAATTTGATGATGAAGTGATAACTTTGTGATTACGCTGTGATGACGCATTGAAGATCATGTGATGATGATGTGATGATGCAGTGATGATGCTGTCATCATGCAGTGATGATGCTCTGATGTCGCTCTGATGATGCTGTGATGATGCAGTTTTGGTACTGTGATGACGCTGTGATGATGCAGTGATTATGTAGTAATGGTTCTGTGATGATGTTGTGATGATGCTGTTATGATGCAGTAATGATGCAGTGATGACGCAGTGATGATTCTGTGATGATGTTGTGATGATGCAGTGATGATATAGTGATGACGCTGTGATGATGCATTGATGATGCTGTAATGATGCTGTGATGACCCTGTGATGATGCAGTGATGACACTGTGATGGTGGTGTGATGATGTTGTGATGATGCAGTAATGATGATGTGATGATGCAGATATGATGGTGTTATGATGCAGTGAATACACCGTGATGACGCTGTGATGATGCAGTGACTAAGCAGTAATGATGCTGCGATGATGCTGTGATTATGCTGTGATGATGAGGTGATGATGCAGTGATTATGCAGTGATGATGCTGTCATGATACTCTAATGATGCTCTGATGATGCAGAGATGATGCAGTGATTTTTCTGTGATGATGTTGTAATGATGCTGTGATGATGCAGTGATGATGATGTGATGATGCAGTGATGATAATGTGATGATGCTGTGATAATGCAGTGATTATGCTGTAATGATACTCTGATGACACTGAGATAATGCTCTGATGCTGTAGTGATGATGCTGTGAAGATGCAGTGACGACGCTGCAATTATGCTGTGATGACACTGTGATTATGTGGTGATGATGATATGATGATGCTGTGATGATGCTGAGATTATGCAGCTATGACGCTGTGATGACATAGTGATGATGCTGTGATGACACTGTGATGATGATGTCATGATGCAATGATGATGCAGTGGTGATGCTCTGATGATGCTGTAATGATGCTGTGACGATGAAGTGATGGTGCAGTGATGATGATGTGATGATGCTGTGATGATGTTGTGATGATGCTGTGAAGATGCAGTGATGACGCTGTGATGATGCTGTGATGACGTTGTGACGACAATATGATGATCCTGTGATTACTCTGTGATGACGTTTCGATGACACTGTTATGATGCTGTGATGATGCAGTGGTGATGCTTTGATGACGCAGTGATGATGCTGTGATGATGCTCTGATGACGCTGTGATGATGCCGTGATGATAGATTGATTATACTGTGATGATGTTGTGATGATGCTGTTATGATGAAATGATGATGATGGGATGATGCAATGATGATGATGTGATGATGCAGTGATGATACTGGTACGACGCTGTCATAATGCAGTGATTATGCAGTAATGATTCTGTGAAAATGCTGAGATGATGCTGTGATGATGTAGTGATGACGCAGTGATGATGCTTTGATGACAATGCCAAGATTCTGTGATGATGCTGTGATGATTCCTTGATGACTCTGTGATGATGCTGTGATAGTGCAGTGATTATGCAGTGTTTATGCTGTGATGATGCTCTGATTATGTTGTGATGATGCTGTGATGATATTGTGATGATGCAGTGATGATGTTGTGATAACACAGTGATGATGCTGTGAAGATGCAGTTCTGTTGCAGTGATGATGATGTGATGATGTGATGATGCTGTGATGATGCTGTAATGATGCTGTATTGATGTTTTAATGATGCAATGATGATGTTGTGATGGCGAAGTGATGATGCTGTGATGATGCAGTGATCATGTAGTGATGATGATGTGATGCCGCAGTGATTCTGCAGTAATGATGCAGTGATGATGCTGTGATGATACTGTGATGATGCAGTGATGACGCTGCCATGAAGATATGATGATGCTGTGATGACGCTGCGATGATGATGTGATGATGCTGTGATGACTGTGATGACGCTCTGATGACACTATTATGATGCTGAGATGATGCAGTGATGATGCAATGATGATGCTGTGATGATGCTGTTATGACGCTGTGATGACGCAGTGATGATGCTGTGATGATGCAGTGTTTATGTAGTTATGAGGCTGTGATGAGGTTTTGATTACACAGTGATGATGCTGTGGTGATGCAGTGATGATACAGTGATGATGCAGTGATGATGCTTTGATGACAATGCCAAGATTCTGTGATGATGCTGTGATGATTCCTTGATGACTCTGTGATGATGCTGTGATAGTGCAGTGATTATGCAGTGTTTATGCTGTGATGATGCTCTGATTAGGTTGTGATGATGCTGTGATGTTGATGTGATGATTCTCTGATGATACTGTGATGATGCAGTGATGACGCTGTGATGATACTCTGATGATGGTGTGATGATGCAGTGATGATGATGTGATGATGCTCTGATGATGATGTGATGATGCTGTGATGATATTGTGATGATGCAGTGATGATGTTGTGATAACGCAGTGATGATGCTGCGATGATGCTGTGATGACACAGTGATTATGCTGTGGTGACACTTACATGATGTTGTGATGATGATGTGATGATGCAGTGATGATGTTGTGATAACACAGTGATGATGATGTGAAGATGCAGTTCTGTTGCAGTGATGATGATGTGATGATGCTGTGATGATGCTGTAATGATGCTGTATTGATGTTGTAATGATGCAATGATGATGTTGTGATGGCGAAGTGATGATACTGTGATGATGCAGTGATGACGCTGCGATGAAGATATGATGATGCTGTGATGACGCTGCGATGATGATGTGATGATGCTGTGATGACTGTGATGACGCTCTGATGACACTATTATGATGCTGAGATGATGCAGTGATGATGCAATGATGATGCTGTGATGATGCTGTTATGACGCTGTGATGACGCAGTGATGATGCTGTGATGATGCAGTGTTTATGTAGTTATGAGGCTGTGATGATGTTTTGATGACAATGCCAAGATTCTGTGATGATGCTGTGATGATTCCTTGATGACTCTGTGATGATGCTGTGATAGTGCAGTGATTATGCAGTGTTTATGCTGTGATGATGCTCTGATTATGTTGTGATGATGCTGTGATGATGATGTGATGATTCTCTGATGATACTGTGATGATGCAGTGATGATGTTGTGATAACGCAGTGATGATGCTGTGATGATTGTGTGATGATGCAGTGATGACGCTGTGATGATACTCTGATGATGGTGTGATGATGCAGTGATGATGATGTGATGATGCTCTGATGATGATGTGATGATGCTGTGATGATATTGTGATGATGCAGTGATGATGTTGTGATAACGCAGTGATGATGCTGCGATGATGCTGTGATGATGCAGTGATCATGAGGTGATGATGCAGTGTGAATGATGTGATGATGTTGTGACGATGCAGTTCTGATGCAGTGATGATGCTGTGATGATGCAGTGATGATGCTGTGATGACTCAGTGATGATGCAGTGATCATGTAGTGATGATGATGTGATGACGCAGTGATTCTGCAGTAATGATGCTGTGATGATGCTGTGATGATACTGTGATGATGCAGTGATTACTCTGCGATGAAGTTATGATGATGCAGTGATGATACTGTGATGACGCTGTGATGATGCAGTTATTATGCAGTAATGATACTGTAATGATACTGAGATGATGCTGTTATGATGCAGTGGTGATGCATTGATGACGCTGTAATTATGCTGTGATTATGTAGTGATGATGTAGTGAGTACGCTTTGATGACGCAGTGATGATGCTGTGTTGATGCAGTGATGATGCTGTGATGATGTAGTGATGATGCAGTGATGATATTGTTATGACGCTGTCGTGATACTGTGATGACGCTGTGGTGGTGTTGTGAGGATGCTGTGATTATGCTGTGATGACGCTGTAATGATGCAGTGATGATGCTGTGATGACCCTGTCGTGATGCTGTGATGATGCTGAGATGACGCTGTGATGACACTGTGATGATGCATTTATGACGCTGTGATTATGTAATTATGATGCAGTGATGATTCTGCGATGATTCATTGATGATGCAGTGATGATGTAGTGATGATGCTGTGATGATGCAATGATGATACTGTGATGATGCTGTTATGATGCAGTGAGTAAGCAGTAATGATGCTGTGATGTTGCTGAGATGATGCTGTGATGATTCATTGATGAGGCAGTGATGATGCTGTGATGATGCTATGATTATGTTTTGATGATGCTGTGATGATGCTGTGATGATTCTGTGATGACACTGTGATGACTCTGTCGTGATGCTCTGATAACGCTGTCGTGATGCTGTGATGATGCTGCGATGATGTTGTGATGATGCAATGATTATGCTGTGATGATGTAGTAATGATGATGTTATGATACTGAGGTGATGCAGTGATGATGCAATGATGATGCTATATTGACGCAGTGATGATGCTGTGATGATGCAGAGTTTATGCAGTTATGACACTGTGATTATGCTTTGATGACGACGCAATGATGATGTGACGATGCAGTGATGATGCTCTGATGATGCTGTGACGATGCACTGATTACGCTGCGATGATGACGTGATGATGCTGTGATGATGCAGTGATAATGACGTGATAATGCTGTGATGATGATGTGATGACGCTGTGATTATGCAGTGGTGATTATGTGATGATGTAGTGATGATGATGTGATGACGCACTGATGATGATGTGATGGTTCAGTGATTCTGCAGTATTGATACTGTGATGATGCTGAGATGATGCTGTAACGATGCAGTGATGATACAGTGATAATGCTGTGATGATGGTAAGATAATGTCTTGATGATGCTGTGATGATGCAGTTATGAGGCTGCGATGATGCTGTGATGACGATGTGATGATTCTGTGATGACGCTGTGATGATGCTGTCGTGGTGGTCTGATAACGTTGTCGTAACGCTGTGACGATGCTGCGATGATGTTGTGATGATTCTGTGACGATGCAATGATGATGCACTGCATGTGATGATGCAGTGATGATGCACTGATGATGCTGTCATGGCGATGTGATGATGCTGTGATGACGTACTAATGATGCTGTGATGATGCAGTTTTTACGCAGTTATGATGCTGCGATGATGCTGTGGTGATGATGTGATGATGCTGTTATGATGATGTGATGCTGTGATGATGCAGTGATGACGCTGTGATGATGTTGTGATGACGCATTCATGATGCTGCGATGATGCTGTGGTGATGATGTGATGATGCTGTTATGACGCAGCTACTATGCTGTTATGATGCTGTGACGACGCTGTGATGATGCTGTGATGATACTGAGATGACGTTGTGCTGATGCAGTGATGATGCAGTGATGATGTAGTGATGACGCAGTAATGATGCTATGATGATGCTGTGATTATGATGTGATGATGCATTGATCACGATGTGATGATGCTGTGATGATGCAGTGATGACACTGTGATGATTTTGTGATGATTTATGATGATGCTGTGATGATGTAGTGATGATACTGTGATGATGTGATTATGGAGCTATGAAGCTGTGATGATGCTGTGATGATGCTGTGATGACGCTCTGATGACACAGAGATTATGCTGTGATGACACTTACATGATGTTGTGATGATGATGTGATGATGCTGTGACGATGTAGTGATGATACTGTGATGACGCTGTGATGATGCAGTGAGTAAGTAGTAATGATGGTGAGATGATGCTGAGGTGTTGCTGTGAAGATGCACTGATAATGCAGTGATGATGCTGTGATCATGCTATGATTATGTTTTTGACGCTGCGATGATGATGTGCTGATGTTGTGGTGACACTGCGATGACACAGTGATGGTGCTGTTATGATGCTAATGACGCTCTTATGATGTTGTGATGATGCTGTGATTATGCTGTGATGATGCAGCGATGACGCTGTGATGATGCAATGATGATGATGTGATGATGCTGTGATGACGCTGTTATGATGCAGTGATGACGATGTGATGATGCTGTGATGACACTGTGATGATGCAGTGATGATGATGTGATGATGCTCTGATGACATAGTGATGATGCTGTGATATTGCTGTTATAACACTGTGATGACACTGTGATGATGCTGAGATTATGCTGTGAAGATGCAGTGATGATGCAGTGATCACAGACTCACAGAATTTCTAGGTTGGAAGAGACCTCAAGATCATCGAGTCCAATCTTTGACCTAACGCTAACAGTCCCCACTAAACCATATCCCAAAGCTCTACATCTAAACGTCTTTTAAAGACTTCCAGGGATGGTGACTCCACCACCTCCCTGGGCAGCCTGTTCCAGTGCCTAACAACCCTTTCAGTAAAGAAGTTCTTCCTAACATCTAACCTAAAACTCCCCTGGCGCAACTTAAGACCATTCCCCCTCGTTCTGTCACCAGGCACGTGGGAGAACAGGCCAACCCCCACCTCACTACAGCCTCCTTTAAGGTATCTGTAGAGAGCGATAAGGTCGCCCCTGAGCCTCCTCTTCTCCAGGCTGAACAAGCCCAGCTCCTTCAGCCGCTCCTCGTAGGACTTGTTCTCCAGGCCCCTCACCAGCTTCGTCGCCCTCCTCTGGACCCGCTCAAGCACCTCGATGTCCTTCTTGTAGCGAGGGGCCCAAAACTGAACACAGTACTCGAGGTGCGGCCTCACTAGAGCCGAGTACAGGGGGACGATCACCTCCCTAGCCCTGCTGGTCACACTGTTTCTGATACAAGCCAGGAAGCCGTTGGCCTTCTTGGCCACCTGAGCACACTGCTGGCTCATATCCAGCCGACTGTCCACCATCACTCCCAGGTCCTTCTCTGCCTGGCAGCTCTCCAACCACTCATCTCCCAGCCTGTAGCTCTGCTTGGGGTTGTTGCGCCCCAGGTGCAGGACCCGGCACTTGGCCTTGTTGAACTTCATACAGTTGACCTCAGCCCATCGGTGCAGCGTATCCAGATCCTCCTGCAGAGCTTTCCTACCCCCGAGCAGGTCGACACACGCACCTAACTTGGTGTCATCTGCAAACTTACTGAGGGTGCACTCAATGCCCTCGTCCAGATCAGGGTCGGTTGGGAGTTTGTCATCCCCACTGTCCCGGTCCTCCAGCTCAGGGCACCCTGGGTCCCGAAGCCCATCATCGGCATTGAAGACAGAGGCAAAGAAGGCGTTAAGCGTCTCTGCTTTGCCTATGTCATTGTCTGTGAGGAGACCTTCCCTATCAAGGAGCGGCCCTATGTATTCTTTAGTTCTCCTTTTTCCATTCACATATCTAAAAAAACCCTTTTTATTTTCTCTCACAGACACAGCCAGCTTCAACTCTAGGTGTGCTTTGGCCACACGAATTTTCTCCCTACAAACACGAACAGCATCCCTGTATTCTTTCCATGACACCTGGCCCTCCTTCCAGTAGCGAAACACTCTCTGTTTCCGCCTAATCTGCATTAGAATGTGCCTGGTCAGCCACGCCGGCCTCCTGCCCCGCCTGCCTGACTTGCGATATTTAGGAATTGCCTGATCTTGTGCTTCTAGGAGGCATCGCTTAAAGAATGACCAGCACTGGTGGACATCGAGGCCTTCAAGAGCAGTTTCCCAGGGGACCTTGCTGACTAGTTCCCTGAGCAGCCTGAAGTCCGCTTTCCCCATATCTAGGGATGAGGTTTTGGTGGCACTTTTCCTTCTGTCACCGTAAATTTTGAACTCAACCACTTCATGGTCGCTATGACCAAGGCGGCCACCAATCACCACATCTCCCACCAGACCCTCTCTGTTTACTAGCAACAGGTCTAGGAGGGCACCTTTCCTAGTTGGTTACGTTAGCACCTGCACCAAGAAGTTATCATCTAGGTGCTTCATGAACCTCCTGGACTTGCTCGTGTCAGCTGTGTGGCACTCCCAGTTAACGTCTGGCAAGTTGAAGTCCCCCATAAGGACAAGGGGAGTTAATCTCGAGGCCTCTCTTAGTTCTGTAAAGAATAATTTATCGGCGCTATCGTCCTGGCCAGGCGGTCTGTAATAGACTCCCACAACGACCTCCCCTTTATTCGTTCGTCCCTTGATCCTTACCCAGAGGCTCTCAACTTTGCCATCGCCGACCTGAAGTTCCACACAGTCCAGCCCCTGCTTCACATACATCGCCACCCCACCCCATATCATCATCACAGCATCATTACTGCATCATCACAGCATAATAACAGCATCATCACAACATCATAAGAGCGTCATTAGCATCATAACAGCACCATCACTGTGTCATCGCAGTGTCACCAGAACATCAGCACATCATCATCGCAGCGTCAAAAAAACATAATCATAGCATCTTCACAGCATCATCACTGCATTATCAGTGCATCTTCACAGCAACATCTCAGCATCATCACACCATCATTACTACTTACTCACTGCATCATCACAGCGTCATCACAGTATCATCACTGCATCATCACAGCATAATCACTGTGTCATCACAGCGTCATCACAGCATCATCACAGCATCTTCACAGCTTCAAAGCTCCATAATCACAGCATCATCACAGCATCATCACTACATCATCACAGCATCATCATAAATCATCACAAAATCATCACAGTGTCATCACAGCATCATCACAGCATTATCACAGAATCATTACTGCATAAACACTGCATCATCACAGCGTTATCACAGTATCATCACTGCATCTTCACAGCTTCAAAGCTCCATAATCACAGCATCATCACAGCATCATCACTACATCATCACAGCATCATCATAAATCATCACAAAATCATCACAGTGTCATCACAGCATCATCACAGCATTATCACAGAATCATTACTGCATAAACACTGCATCATCACAGCGTTATCACAGTATCATCACTGCATCATCAGAGAATAATCACATCATCATCACAACATCATCAGAGTGCAATCACAGCATCATGACTGTGTCATCAGAGCATCATCACAGCATAATCACAGCATCATCACAGCAGCACCAGAGCAGCATCATGGCGTTATGACAGAATCATCACTACGTCATCTAATTGTCATCAGAGCAGGCCACAGCATCATCACAGCATCATAGCAGCATCATCAAAGCATCTTTACTGCTTACTCACTGCATCATCACAGCGTCATCACACTATTGTCAGTGCATCTTCAGAGCATCATCACTGCATCATCACACCATAATCACAACATCATCACACCATCATCACAGTGTCATCACTGCATAATCACTGCATCATCACAGCCTCATCAATGCATCATCACAGCGTCATCACTATATCATCACTGAATCATCACAGAATCATCACTGCATCATTACTGCATCATAACAGCATCATCACAGCATCATCACAGAATCATTACAACATAATCACTGCATCATCACAGCGTCATCACAGTATCATCATTGCATCATCACAGCATCATCACAGCATCATCAGAGCGACATCAGAGCATCATCACTGCATCATGAAAGCATCATCACTGCATCATCACATCATCATCACATAATCTTCAATGTGTCATCACAGCGTAATCACAAAGTCATCACTTCATAATAAATTGTAATCACAGCGTCATCACAGCATCATCACAGCTGTATCGCGCAGCGTCATCACAGCATCACCACAGCATCATCACTGCGTCATCACATCATCATCCCACATCATCACAACATCATGACAGCATCATTACTGCTTACACACTGCATCATCACAGCGTCATCACAGCATCATCTCAGCATCATCACAGCATCATCACTGCATCATCTCAGCATCATCACAACATCATCAGTGTCATCACAGCATCATCACTGCGTCATCACAGCGTCATCGCAGCTTCATAGCTGCATAATCACAGCATCATCACTGCATAATCACAGCATCATCACAGCATCATCCCAGCATCATCACAACATCATGACAGCATCATTACTGCTGACTCACTGCATCATCACAAAGTCATCTCAGTATCATCACAGCGTCATCACAGCATCACAACAGTGTCATCGCAGCATCATCACAACATCATTACATCATGATTACTGCGTCATCAGAGCGTCATCGCAGCATCCTCACAGCATCATCATAGTACCACTATAACATCATCACAGAATCACTATAGCGTCATCACTGCATCATAACAGCGTCATCACAGCATCATCACATCATCACCGCAGCATCATCGCAGCATCATCACAACATCATCACAGCGTTATCACTGCATCAACATATCATCATAACAGCATCATGACATCGTCACCACAGCATCATAGCAGCATCATCACAGCATCATCACTGCATCATCATGTCATCATCACAGCATCATCTAAGCATCATCAGAGCGACATCAGAGCATCATCACTGCATCATGAAAGCATCATCACTGCATCATCACATCATCATCACATAATCTTCAATGTGTCATCACAGCGTAATCACAAAGTCATCACTTCATAATAAATTGTAATCACAGCGTCATCACAGCATCATCACAGCTGTATCGCGCAGCGTCATCACAGCATCACCACAGCATCATCACTGCGTCATCACATCATCATCCCACATCATCACAACATCATGACAGCATCATTACTGCTTACACACTGCATCATCACAGCGTCATCACAGCATCATCTCAGCATCATCACAGCATCATCACTGCATCATCTCAGCATCATCACAACATCATCAGTGTCATCACAGCATCATCACTGCGTCATCACAGCGTCATCGCAGCTTCATAGCTGCATAATCACAGCATCATCACTGCATAATCACAGCATCATCACAGCATCATCCCAGCATCATCACAACATCATGACAGCATCATTACTGCTGACTCACTGCATCATCACAAAGTCATCTCAGTATCATCACAGCGTCATCACAGCATCACAACAGTGTCATCGCAGCATCATCACAACATCATTACATCATGATTACTGCGTCATCAGAGCGTCATCGCAGCATCCTCACAGCATCATCATAGTACCACTATAACATCATCACAGAATCACTATAGCGTCATCACTGCATCATAACAGCGTCATCACAGCATCATCACATCATCACCGCAGCATCATCGCAGCATCATCACAACATCATCACAGCGTTATCACTGCATCAACATATCATCATAACAGCATCATGACATCGTCACCACAGCATCATAGCAGCATCATCACAGCATCATCACTGCATCATCATGTCATCATCACAGCATCATCTAAGCATCATCACTGCGTCATCACAGCACCATCACTGCATAGTCACATCACCATCACTGCGTCATCACTGCATCATCACTGCATCATCATATCATCATCACAGCATCATCTAAGCATCATCACTGCGTCATCACAGCACCATCACATCGTCATCACAGAATCATCGCAGCGTCATAACTACATCATCACAGCATCATCACAACATTATCTTAGCACCATCACAGCATTATCACTGTATCATCACTGCATCATTACAGCATCATCTCAGCATCATCACAGTATCAATACTGCAGAATCACTGAATCATCACAAGTGAGTCATCACATCATCATCACAACATTATCACATCATTATCACTGCATCGTCACAGCATCATCACTATGTCATCACAGCATAATCACAATATCATCGCAATGTCATTAAAGCATCATAACTGCATCATCACAGCATCATCACTGCATTGTAACTGCATCATCACGGTATCATCACAGCATCATCACAGCATCACAACAGCATTATCAGAGCATCACAACAGCCTCAACACAGTGTCACCACAGCAACATCACAGAATCATCACAGCATAATCGCAGCGTCACTACAGCATCATTACTGCATAATCACAGCATCATTACTGCATAATCACTGCATCATTACAGCATCATCACTGCATCATCACTGCGTCATCACAACGTTATCACAGTATCATCACTGCATCATCATATCATCATCGCAGCGTCATCACTGCATCATCGCAGCATCATCACTGCATAGTCACAGCATCATCGCGTCTTCATACAGGCATCATAACAGGGTCATCACAGCGTCATAACCGCATAAACACTGCATCATCACAGCATCATCATTGCGTCATCACAAAATCATCACAACATAGTCGCAGCATCATCACAGCATCACGACTGCGTTACCAGAGCATCACAGCAGTTTCATCACAGTGTCATCACAGAATCATCACAGTCATCACAACATCATCGCAGTGTCATAAATGCATTATCACTACATCATCACAACATAATCATAGCATCATCACAGCATCATCACTGTATCAGCAATGCATCGTCACAGCATTATCAAATCATCACTGCATCATCATATCATCATCACTGCATCATCACTGCGTCATCACAGCATCATCACAGCGTCATCACATAATCACGATACGGTCATCACAGAGTCATCGCAGAATCATCACAGCATCATCACTGTGTCATCACAGCGTCGTCACAGCATCATCACAATATCATCACACCTTCATCAGAGCCTCATATCTGCATCATCATTGCATAATGACTGCATCATAACAGCATCATAACTACGTCATCATATTGTCATCACAGCATCATCACAGCATCACGACAGCGTCATCACAACATCACGTCAGGGTCATCACAGCATCATCACTGCATAGTCACAGAATCATGACCGCGTCATCACAGCATCATCACATCATCATCCCTGCATCATCACATCATCATCACTGCATCATCACAGCATTATCACAGCATCATCAAAGCATCATCACAGCGTAATCACAGCATCATCACAGCAGGATCGAAGCGTCATCACTGCAGCATCACTGCATCATCACAGTATCCTCACAGCATCTTCACTGCATCATCACTACATTGTCATCACATCATCACATCATCATCACTGCATCATCACAGCGTCATCACAGCATCATCAAATCATCATAACAGCATCATCACATCATCACCAGAGCATCATCACAGCATCATCACTGCGTCATCACAACATCATCACTGCATGATCACTGCATCATCACAGCATCATCACTGCATCATCACAACATCATCTCAGCATCACAGCATCATCACTGCATAATCAGAGCACTATCACTGCGTTATCAAATCACCATCACTGCGTCATCACTGCTTCATCACTGCATCATCATATCATCATCACAGCATCAT
This sequence comes from Clangula hyemalis, assembly GCA_963989345.1. The sequence goes on along the minus strand of OZ022448.1, from coordinate 7,640,943 downwards.
CTAAGCATCATCACTTCGTCATAACAGCATCATTACATCGTCATGACAGCATAATCAGTGCATCATCACTGCATCATCACAGCGTCGTAACTGCATCCTCACTGCATCATCACTGCATCACCATCATCACAGCATCAGAAGCTGTGATGACACTGTAAGGACGCTGTGATGATGCTGTGATGATGCGGTGATGATGCTGTGATGATACTATGGTGATGCTGTGATGATGCTGTGATGCTCTGATCATGTGTGCTGTGCATCACAGCGTCATCACAGCATCATCACAGCATCATAGCGTCATCAAATTATCATCACTGCATCATCAGAGCATCACCAGAACTTCATCGCAGCATCATCAAAGGAACATCTAAGCGTCATCACAGCGTCACTACTGCAACACCACTGCATCATCAGAGCATTGGTGTAGATGCACTTCAGCTGGGCCATTACCCTATCCTCATCATTACTGCATCATAACAGCATCATCACAGCATCATCACAGAACCATTACGACATAATCACTGCATCATCACAGCGTCATCAGAGCGACATCAGAGCATCATCACTGCATGATGACAGCATCATCACTGCATCATCACATCATCATCCCAGCATCATCACAACATCATGACAGCATTATTACTACTTACACACTGCATCATCACAGCGTCATCACAGCATCATCTCCGCATCATCACAGCATCATCCCTGCATCATCACATCATCATCACTGCATTTCCACAACATCACCACAGCATCATCACAGCGTAATCACAGCATCATCTCAGTATCATCACAGCATCATCCCTGCATCATCACATCATTATCACTGCATTACCACAACATCACCACAGCATCATCACAGCATCATCTCAGCATCATCACATCACCATCACTGCATCATCACATCATCATCACAAAATCATTACAGCATCATCACTGCGTAATCATATCATCATCACTGCGTCATCACTGCATCATCACTGCATCATCACAGCATCACCTCAGCATCATCACAGCATCATTACTTCAGAATCACAGCATCATCACAGCATCATCACTGCATCATCATTGCATCATCACAGCATCATCACAGCGTTATCACATAATCACGATACGGTCATCACAGAGTCATCGCAGAATCATCACAGCATCATCACTGCGTCATCACAACGTCGTTACAGCATCATCACAATATCATCACAGCCTCATATCTGCATCATCACTGTATAATGACTGCATCATAACAGCATCATAACTACGTCATCATATTGTCATCACAGCATCACGACAGCGTCATCACAACATCACGACAGGGTCATCACTGCATCGTCACAGAATCATGACAGCGTCATCAGAGCTTCAACACAACATCATCACATCATCATCCCTGCATCATCACATCATCATCACTGCATTATCACAGCATCGTCACAGCGTAATCACAGCATCATCACAGCAGGATCGAAGCGTCGTCACTGCAGCATCACAGCATCATCACAGTATCCTCACAGCATCTCCACTGCATCATCACTACATTGTCACAGCATCATCACATCATCATTACTGCATCATCACAGCATCATCACAGCATAATCTCAGCATCATCACAGTATCAGTACTGCAGAATCATTGCATCATCACACCATCATCACAACATCATCGCAGCATCATCATAGCATCACAACAGTGTTATCTGAGCATCACGACAGCGTAATCATAGCGTCATCACAGATTCATCAGAGCATCATTGCAGCATCATCATTGCATCATCACAGTATCATCACATCATAGCAACATCATCACAACATCATCACAGAGTCATCACTGCATCATCACAGCATCATCACATCATTATCAATGCATCATCACATCATAATCACAGCATCGTCATAGCATCATTACTGCATCATCACTGCATCATCACTGCATCAGCACTGCATCAGCACAATGTCATCTCAGTATCATCACAGCATCATCACAGCGTCATCACAGCATCACGACAGTGTCATCGCAGCGTCATCACAGCATTATTACATCATCATTACTGCGTCATCAGAGCGTTATCGCAGCATCCTCACCGCATCATCATAGTACCACTACAGCATCATCACAGAATCACTATAGCGTCATCAAAGTGTCATAACAGCATCATCACAGCATCGTCACTGCATGATCTCAGCATCATCACAGCATTATCACATCATTATCACTGCATCATCACAGCATCATCGCAGCTTCATCACATCATCATCGCAGTGTAATCACTGCATCGTCACAGCATCATCACAGCATCGTCACATCATCATTGCGTCGTCATCAAAGCATAATCACAGTGTCATAACTGCATAAACTCTGCATCATCACAGCATCATCACTGCGTCAATACAGCATCATCATTGCATAATCACTGCATCACCTCAGCATCATAACATCATCACTACTACATCATCACAGCATAATCATTGCATCATCACAACATCATCGCAGCATCATCACAGCATCACGACAGCGTTATCAGAGCATCACGACAGAGTCATCACAGCGTCATCACAGAATCATCACAGCATCATCACAGCATCATCGCAGTGTCATCACTGAATCATCACAGCATCATCAAAACATAATCATAGCATCATCACTGCATCATAAAGGAATCATCACAGCATCATCTCAGCAACATCACAGCATCATTACTGCTTACTCACTGCATCATAACAGCGTCATCACAGTATCATTGCATCATCACAGCATCATCACTACATCATCACTGCATCATCAATGAATCATCGCAGAATCATTACTGCATCAGAGCTACATAATCACAGCATCATAAATGCATCATCACAGTGTCATCACAGCATCATCTCAGCATCATCACAGCATCACGACAGGGTAATCACAGCATCATCACTGCATCATTACAGCGTCATCACAGCATAATCACAGCATCATCACAACACCACCACAGCGTCATCACAGTATCACGACAGCGTCATAACAGTATCATCACTGCATCATCACAGCATCATCACTGCATCAACACAGCATCATCACTGCGTCATCAAAGCGTACTCACTACATCATCACTACATAATCACAGCATAATTACAGCGTCATCAATGCATTACCACTGTATAATAACAGCATCATCTCAGTATCATTACAGTATCATTACTGCATAATCACTGCATCATCACAGCATCATCACAGTATCATCACTGCATCATCATAACTTCATCGCAGCGTCATCACTGCATCATCACAGTATCATCACATCATCTTCACTACTTAATCACAGTGTCATCACTGCATCATCAGTGCATCATCACAGCATCATCACAGAATCACAACAGGGTCATCACTGCTTCATCACAGCATCACCATTGCATCATAAGAGCTTCATCACGGCATCATCATCACGCCATCACAGCAGCGTCATCACAGTATTACGACAGCGTCATCACAGCATTATCATAGCATCATCACAATATCGTCACAGCATCATCACTGCTTATTCACAGCATCATCGCAGCTTCATCACTGCTTCATCAGAGCATCATCACAACATTATTGCTGCATCATCACAGAGTCATCACAGCATCATTACTGCATCATCACTGCATCATCACTTCGTAATCAGAGCATCATGACTTCATCATCACAGCACCATTACTGCATCATCACAACATCATCACAGTGTCATCACAGCATCATCACTGCATCATCACAGCGGCGTAACTGCATCCTCACTGCATCATCACCGCATCACCATCATCACAGCATCAGAAGCTGTGATGACACTGTAAGGACGCTGTGATGATGCTGTGATGATGCGGTGATGATGCTTTGATGATACTATGGTGATGCTGTGATGATGCTGTGATGCTCTGATCATGTGTGCTGTGCATCACAGCGTCATCACAGCATCATCACGGCATCATAGCGTCATCAAATTATCATCACTGCATCATCAGAGCATCACCAGAACTTCATCGCAGCATCATCAAAGCAACATCATCAGCGTCATCACAGCGTCACTACTGCAACATCACTGCATCATCAGAGCATTGGTGTAGATGCACTTCAGCTGGGCCATTGCCCTAACCTCCGGCCTTGCCATTGTTCCCCCGGCACAGCCCCAACAATCCTTGCTTCAGCCCCATCCCCCTTCTTACCTAGTTTAAAGCCCTCTCAATGAGCCCTGCCAGCTCCTGGCCCAGGATCCTTTTTCCCCTAAAAGATAGGGACCCGTCTGCGGCCATCAGGCCAGGTGCTGAGTAAAGTGACCCATGGTCAAAAAAAAAAAAAAACAAGATTTCTGCATTGGCACCAGAAATGATGATGTTATGATGCTGTGGTGATGCTGTTGTGATGATGCTGTGATAATGATTTGATGACACAGTGATGATGCAGTTATAATGCTGTGATGATGCAGTGATGATGCTATGATGACACTTTGATTACACTGTGATGCTTTGATGATGCTGTGATGACGATGTTATTATGCTGTGATGACGCTGTGATGATGCTGTTATGACAATTTGATGATGCTGTGATTATACAGCTATGATGCTCTCAGGATGATATGATGATGCAGTGATGATGCTGTGATGATGCAGTCATGATGCTGTGATGACGCTGTCGTGATTCAATGATGATGTTGTGATGACGCTGTGATGATGCTGTGATGATGCACAGATGAGGCTGTGTTGATGCTGTGATGATGCTCTGATGATGCTGTGCTGATGTAGTGTTTATGCAGTGATGATGCAGTTATGATACTGCGATGAAGCTTTGATGATGCTGTGATGAAGCTTTGATGATGCTGTGATTACACAGCTATGATGCTTTCATGATTATATGATGATGCAGAGATGATGCTGTGATGACGCTGTTATGGCGCAGTGATGACACTGAATACGCTGTGATGACGCTGTGATGCTTTCATGAGGCTATGATGATGCTGTGATGATGCTGTGATGATTCAGTGATGACGCTGCGATGATGCTGTGATGATGCATTGATAACGCTGCGATGATGCTGCGATGATGTTGTCATGATGCTGTGATGATGCTATGATGATGCTGTGATGATGCTTTGATGACACTGTGATGATGTTGTGATGATGCTCTGATGACGCTGTGATGACTCAGTGATGATGTAGTGATGCTGCTGTGATGACGCTGTGATGATGCTTTGATGACGCTGTGATGCTGTGAACATGTATTGATGATGCTGTGATGATGCATTTATGATGATGTGTTTATGCTGTGATGACGCTGTGATGATGCAGCGATAATGCACTGTTGATGCAGTTATGACGCTGTGGTGAGGCTGTGATAATAGTGTGATGATGCTGTGATGATGGTGTGATGACACTGCGATGATGCTGTGATGATGCTGTGATGACTCTGTGATAACGCTTTGATGACACTGTAATGATACTGTAATGACGCCGTGATGAAGCTGTGATGACGCTGTGATGGTGCTTTGATGATGCTGTGATGACGCAGTGATGATGTTGTGATGACGCTCTGATGATGCTGTGATGTTTTGATGATGCTGTGATGATGGTGTGATGACGCAGTGATGACACTGCAATGATATTGTAATGATGCAGTGATGATGCTGTGATGATGCAGTGATGATGCTTTGGTGATGCTGTGATGATGCTCTGATGACGCTGTAATGACGGAGTGATGATGCAGTGATGATGCTGTGATGACGTTTTTATGACACTTTGATGATGCTGTGATGCTGTGATGATGTAGGTATGATGCTTTAATGAAGCTGTGATGATGCTGTGATGATGTTGTGATGGTTCTGTGATGATGCTGTGATCATGCTGTGATGATGCAGTGATACCGCTGCGATGATACAGTGATGATTCCGTGATGATGCAGTGATGGCGACGCTGTGATGCATTGATGATGCTGTGATGATGCTGCGATGATGCTGTTGTGATGCTTTGATGATGCAGTGATGACGATGCGATGGTGATGTTGTGATGATGCTGTGACAATGCTTTGATAGCACTGTGATGATGTTGTGATGATGCAGTAATGATGCTGTGATGACTCAGTGATGGTACAGTGATGATGTGATGATGACGCTGTGATGACGCTGTGATGACGCTGTGATGATTCTGTGATGACGCTGTGATGACGCTGTGATGATGCTGTGACGATGTAGTTATGATGACGCATTGATTACATTGTGATGATGCTGTGATGATGCAGTGATGACGCTGTGATGGCGCTGCGATGAAGCTGTGATGACGCTTTGATGAGGCTTTGATTATTTGATGATGATGTGATGACGCTGTGATGACGCTGTGATGACACTTTGATGCTGTGATGATGTTGTGATAATGCTGTGGTGAAGCTGTGATGACGTTTTCATCATGCAGTGATCATGATGTTATGATGCTGTGATAATGCTTTGATGACGCTTTGATGACACTGTGATGATGTTGTGATGATGCAGTGATGATGCAGTGATGGTGCTGCGATGATGCTGTTGTGATGCTGTGATGATGCTGTGATGACGCTTTGATGACACTATGATAATGTTGTGATAATGCAGTAATGATGCAGTGATGACTCAGTGATGATGCTGTGATGACGCTGTGATCATGTTGTGATGATTCTGTGATGGCACTCTGATGCTTTGTTTAAGCTCTGATGATGCTGTGATGATGCAGTGATGATGCAGTGATGGTGCTGCGATGATGCTGTTGTGATGCTGTGATGATGCTGTGATGACGCTTTGATGACACTATGATAATGTTGTGATAATGCAGTAATGATGCAGTGATGACTCAGTGATGATGCTGTGATGACGCTGTGATCATGTTGTGATGATTCTGTGATGGCACTCTGATGCTTTGTTTAAGCTCTGATGATGCTGTGATGATGCAGTAATGATGTCGTGATGATGCTGTGATGATGCCTTGATGATGCTATTATTAATCTGTGATCATGTAGTGAAATGATGTGATGATGCTCTGATGATACAGTGATGATGCAGTGATGATCCAGTTATGACGATGTGGTGAGGCTGTGATAATATTGTGATGATGCAGTGAGTCAGCAGTAATGATGCTGCGATGATGCTGTGATTATGCTCTGACGATGAGGTGATAATGCAGTGATTATGCAGTGATGATGCTGTCATGATACTCTAATGATGCTCTGATGATGCAGAGATGATGCAGTGATGTTGCGGTGAGGAAGTTGTAATGATGCTGCGATGATGCAGTGATGATGATGTGATGATGTAGTGATGATAATGTGATGATGCTGTGATAATGCAGTGATTATGCTGTAATGATACTCTGATGACACTGAGATAATGCTCTGATGCTGTAGTGATGATGCAGTGAGGACGCAGAGATGATGCTGTGATGAAAATGTGAAGATGCTGTGATGATGCAGTGATGGCGCAGTGATGATGCTGTGATGACACTGTGATTATGTGGTGATGACACTGTGATGATGATATGATGATGCTGTGATGATGATGTCATGATGCAATGATGATGCAGTTGTGATGATCTGATGATGCTGTAATGGTGATGTGAAGATGCAGTGATGACGCTGCGATGATAATGTGATGATGCAGTGATGATTCAGTGATGATTCTGTTATGATTCTGTGATGATGCAGTGAAGACGCAGTGATGACGCTGTGATGACGCAGCGATGATGGTGTGTTGATGCTGTGATGACGTTATGATGATGCAGTGATGATGATATAATGAAGCAGTGATGACCCTGTGATGATGCAGTGATGATGCAGTGTCTATGCCATGATGATGCTGTGATGATGCAGTGAAGATGACGGGATGATGCAGTGATGATACTGTGATGACGCTGTGAGAATGCATTGATTATGCAGTCATGATGCTGTGATGATGCTGAGATGATGCTGTGATGATGCAGCGATGGTGCAGTGATGATGCAGTGATGACGCAGTGATGATGCTGCGATGATTATTTGAAGATGCTGTGATGATGCAGTGATGGTGCAGTGATGATGCTGTGAAGGCGCAGTGGTGATGCTTTCATTATGCTGTGATGATGCAGTGATTATGCAGATATGGTGCTGTGATGATGCTGTGATGATACCGTGATGACGCTGTGATGACGGAGTGATGATGCTGTGATGACACTCTGATGATGTTGTGATGATAATGTGATGATGCCGTGATGATGCTGTGAAGATAATGTGATGTCGCTGTTATGATGCAGTATTTATGCAGTAAAGATTCTGTGATGCTGAGATGATGCTGTGATGATGCAGTGATGATGCTGTCATGACGCTGCGATGATGATGTGATGATGCTGTGATGACTGTGATGACACTCTGATGACACTATTATGATGCTGAGATGATGCAGTGATGATGCAATGATGATGCTGTGATGATGCTGTTTTGACGCTGTGATGACGCGGTGATGATGCTGTGATGATGCATTGTTTATGTAGTTATGAGGCTGTGATGATGCTGTGATGATGCTGTAATGATGCTGTGATGATGCAGTGATGATGTTGTGCTGATGCTGTGATGATGTTTTGATTAGGCAGTGATGATGCTGTGGTGATGCAGTGATGATGCAGTGATGATGCAGTAATCAAAGCATCATCACAGCACCATCACAGCATCATTACTGCATCATCACAGCATCATAACATCATCATCAGAGCATCACAGCATCATCACAACGTCATCACTCATCACAACAACAGCATCACAGTGTCATCAAAGCGTCATCATAGCATTATCAGAGCATCACAACAGCATCATCGAAGCATCATGACAGCATCATCACAGCATCATTACTGCATCATCAGAACATCATCACAGTGTCATCAATCCATCATCACAGCATCATCAGAGCATCACAACAACATCATCGCAGCATCATCACAGCATCATCACTGCATCATCAGAACGTCATCACAGTGTCATCAAACCGTCATCACAGCATCATCAGAGCATCACAACAGCATCATCACCGCGTCATCACTGCATCATCACAGCATGATCACTGGGTCATCAGAACATAATCACAGTGTCATAAAACCGTCATCACAGTATCATCACAGCATCATCAAAGCATCATCACAGCGTCATCAATGCGTCATCACCACTACATCGTCACAGCATCATCACTGCATCATCTCTGCGTCATAACAGCGTCATGACAGCGTCATCACAGCGTCATCACGTCGTCATCACTGCATCTTCACAGAATCATCAAAGCATCATCGCAGCGTCATCACTGCATCATCACAGCATGATCACAGTGTCATCACAACATCATAACAGCATTATCGTAGCGTCATCACAGCATAATCACAACATCATCACAGCATAATCGCTGCATCATTACAGCATCATCACAGCATCATCACTGCGTCATCACTGCATCATTACTGCATCATCAGAACATTATCATAGTGTCATCAAAGCGTGAACACAGCATCATCACAGCATCACAACAGTTTCATCGCAGCATCACTGCATCATCACAGCATCACAACAGCATCATAACAAAATCATCACAGCGTCATCAAAGCGTCATCACAGCATCATCTCAGCATCATAACTGCATCATTACAGCATCATCACAGCATCATCACATCATCATCAAAGCATCACAGCGTCATCAAAGTGTCATCAGAGCATCATCATAACGGCATCACTACAGTATCATCATATCATCACAGCATTATTACAGCATCATCACAGCATCATCAAAACATCACAGCGTAATCAAAGCGTCATCACAGCTTCATCACGGCATCAACACAGAAACATCACAGCATCATCACAGAATCATCACGCCATCATCACAGCATCATCGCAGCATCATCACAGCATCATTAAACCATCGCAGCGTCATCAAAAACATCACCACTGCGTCATCAGAGCGTCATCAAAGAACCATCACCTCGTCATCACAGCTTCATCACAGCATCAACACAGCATCATCACAGTGTCTTCAAAGCGTCATCACATCATCATCAGCGCGTCATCACAGAATCATCACAGCGTAATAACTACATTATCAGTGCGTCATCACAGCGTCATCACATCATCATTACAGCATCAACACAGCATCATCGCATCGTCATCACTGCATCATCGCAGCGTCATCACTGCATCATAACAGCATCATGTGAATGATCAGTGCATCATCACAGCATCATCACAGCATCACCAAAGAATCACAGCGTCATCATTGTATCATCACAGCATCATCATAGCGTCATCACAGCATCATCACAATATTATCACAGCCTCACCACATCGTCATAACTGGATCATCACTGCATCATCACTGTATCATCAGAGCATCATCACATCATTTCACTACATGATCACAGCATAATAACAGCATCATCACGGCATCATCACAGCATCATCACGACATCATTACTGCATCATCACAGCATCATCAGAGCTTAAACAAAGCATCACAGTGCCATCACAGAATCATCACAACATGATCACAGCGTCATCACTGAGTCATCACTGCATCATTACTGCATTATCACAACATTATCATAGTGTCATCAAAGCGTCATCACAGCATCATCACAGCATCACAACAGAATCATCGTAGCACCATCACTGCATCATCACTTCATCATCACAGCATCATCACTGCATCATCACAACATCATCACAGTGTCATCAAAGCGTCATCAAAGCATTATCACAGCATCATAACATCATGATCACTGCATCATGAAAACGTCATCACAGCTTCACTACAGCATTATCACAACATCAACACAGCATCACAGTGTCATCACAGCGTCATCACAGCATCATCACAGCATCATCAAATAATCAAAGCCTCATCAAAGCGTCATCACAGCATCATCACAGCGTCATCAATGCATCATCACAGCATCATCACAGCGTCATCACAGCGTCATCATCACATCATCACTGTACCATCACTGAGTCATCACAGCATCATTACTGCATCATCACAACATCATCACAGTGCTATCAAAGCATTGTCACAGCATCATCACAACTTCACCATCGCATCGTCATCACTGCATCATCAAAGCATCACAACAGCATCATCGCAGCATCATCACAGCATCATCAATGCATCACAGCGTCGCCATCACTGCATCATCACGGAATCATCACTGTATCATCGCAGCGGTATCACTGCATCATCACAGCATGATCACAGCATCATCACAGAACCATCACAACATCATCACAGCATCATCACAGCTTCATTAAAGCATCATACCTACATCATCACAGCATCACAGCATCATCAGTGTCATAACAACGTCATCACAGCATCATCACTGCATCATCACTCCGTCATTACAGCGTCATCAGAGCATCATCACAGCATCACCAAAGCATCATCACTGCATCATCACAGCATCATCACTGCATCATTACAATATCATTGCAGTGTCATCACTGCGTCATCACACCATCATCACAGCATCATCAAAGCATCACAGCGTCATCAGAGTGTCATCACAACATCATCACTGCGTCATCACAGCGTCATCAAAGCACCATCACAGCGTCATCACAGCTTCATCACGGCGTCATTACAGCATCATTACAGTGTCATCAAAGCGTTATCACAGAGTCATCACAGCATCATCACAGCATCATCGCAGTGTCATCACACCATCATCACAGCATCATCACACTATTATCACAGCCTCACCACAGCGTCATAACTGCATCAACAGTGCATTATCGCTGCATCATCACAGCGTCATCACAGCATAAACACATCATCATAAATGCATCATCACAGCATCATCAATACATGTTCACAGCATCACAGCGTCATCAAAGCATCATCACAGCGTCATCACAGTGTCATCAAAGCATCATCACAGCATCATCATAGCATCATCACAGCATCATCATAGCATCATCACAGCATCATGACAACATCATCGCAGAATCATCGCAGCGTTATCAATGCATCATCACAGCATCATCGCAGCGTCATCACTGAATCATCACAGCATCATCACAGCATCATCATAGCCTCATGAAAGCATCACAGCGTCATCACAGCGTATTCAGTGTCATCACTGCGCCATAACAGCGTCATCACAGCATCATCTCTGCATCATCATATAATCATGAAAGCATCATAGCTGTGTAATCACAGCATCATCAAAGCTTCATCACAGCATCATCAAAGCTTCATCGCAGTATCATAACTGCATCATCACTGCATAAACACTACATCAGCACAGCATCATCAGAGCATCATCACAGCATCAACACAGCCTCATCTGTGCATCATCACAGCATCATCACAGCGTCATCACAACATCATCATTGAATCACGACAGCGTCATCACAGCATCATGACTGCATCATCACAGCATCATCACTGCATCATCATATCATCCTGAGAGCATCATAGCTGTATAATCACAGCATCATCAAATTGTCATAACAGCATCATCACAGCATAATAACATCGTCATCACAGCATCATCAAAGCATCACAGTGTAATCAAAGCGTCATCATAGCATCATCACTGCATCATCACAGCATCATAACTGCATCATCACTGTGTCATCAAATCATTATCACAGCATCATCACAACAGCATCACCACAGCATCATAACATCATCATTTCTGGTGCCAACGCAGAAATCTTGTTTTTTTTTTTTTTGACCATGGGTCACTTTACTCAGCACCTGGCCTGATGGCCACAGACGGGTCCCTGTCTTTTAGGGGAAAAAGGATCCTGGGCCAGGAGCTGGCAGGGCTCATTGAGAGGGCTTTAAACTAGGTAAGAAGGGGGATGGGGCTGAAGCAAGGATTGTTGGGGCTGTGCCGGGGGAACAATGGCAAGGCCGGAGGTTAGGGCAATGGCCCAGCTGAAGTGCATCTACACCAATGCTCTGATGATGCAGTGATGTTGCAGTAGTGACGCTGTGATGACGCTGAGATGTTGCTTTGATGATGCTGCGATGAAGTTCTGGTGATGCTCTGATGATGCAGTGATGATAATTTGATGACGCTATGATGCCGTGATGATGCTGTGATGACGCTGTGATGCACAGCACACATGATCAGAGCATCACAGCATCAGCACAACATCACCATAGTATCATCAAAACATCATCACCGCATCATCACAGCAACATCACAGCGTCCTTACTGTGTCATCACAGCTTGATGATGCAGTGAGGATGCAGTTACGACGCTGTGATGATGCTGTGATGACACTGTGATGATGTTGTGATGATGCAGTAATGGTGCTGTGATGACTCTTTGATGATGCAGCAATAATGTTGTGATGATGCTCTGATGAAGCAGTGATGAAGCTGCGATGATGCTGTGAATAAGCAGTGATGATGCTGTGACGATATTGTGGTGATGCTATGATAATGCTGTGATGACGCTGTCGTAATACTGTGATGACGCTGCTGTGATGGCGTGATGATGCTGTGATGTGATGATGCCGTGATGAAGCTCTTATGATGCAATGATGAAGATGCTGTGATGTGATGCTGTGATGAAGCAGTGATGACCCTGTTGTGATTCTGTGATGATGCTGTGATGATGCACTGATGATGCAGTGATGACACTGTGATTAAGTAGTGAAGATGATGTGATGATACTTTGATGACGCTGTGATGATGCTGATATGATGCTTTGATGATGCAGTGATGATACTGTGATGACGCTGTGATGATGCAGTGAGTAAGCAGTAATGATGCTGTGATGATGCTGTGATGATGCTGTGATTATGCGGTTATGATGCAGTGATTATGCAGTGATGATGCTGTCATGACACTGTAATGATGCTCTGATGAGGCAGTGATTATGCAGAAATGATGTTGTGCTGGTGCTGTGATGATGTTTTGATTACTCAGTGATGGTGCTGTGGTGATGCAGTGATGATGCTTAGATGATGCAGTGATGACGCTGTGATGATGCAGCGAGATGTTGTGATGATGCAGTGATGATGTAGTGATGATGCAGTGACGATGCAGTGATGATTCAGTGATGATGTAGTGATGACGCTGTGATGACTCAGTGATGATGCTGTGATGATGCAGTGTTGATGTTGTGATGACGCTTTGATAATGCTGTGATGACACTGTGATGATGCAGTGATGATACTGTGATGACGCTGTGATGATGCAGTGATTATGCATTAATGATTCTGTGATGATGCTGAGATGATATTTTGATGATGCAGTGATGACGCTGTGATGACCTTATTATGATGCTGTGATGATGCTGTGATGATGCTGTGATTATGCAGCTACGATTCTGTGATAATGCAGTTATGATGATGTGATGATGATGTGATGATGATCCGATGATGCTGTGATGAGGTTGTGATGATGCTGTGACGATGCAGTGAGGATGATGTGGTAACGCTGTGTTGATGCAGTGATGACGCTGTGACGTTGATGTGATGATGATCTGATGATGCAGTGATGATGCTTTGATGACGCAGTGATGACACTGTGATGATGCTGTGATGACGCTGTGATGATGCTATGATGACGCTGTGATGATTCTGTGATGACGCTTTGATGATGCAGTGATGATGATATGAAGATGCAGTGATGATGTGATTATGCAGTGATTCTGCAGTAGTGATACTGTGATGAAGCTGAGATGATGCTGTGATGATGCAGTGATTATGCAGTGATGGTGCTGTGATATTGCTGAGATGATTCTGTGATGATGCAGTGATTGTGCAGGGATTATGAAGTGATGACACAGTGATGAAGCTGTGATGAAAATATGAAGATGCTGTGATGATGTAGTCATGATGCTGTGATGACGCTATGATGATGCAGTGATGATGCTGAAATGCTGTCGTGATTATGACTCTATGATGCTGTAATGATGCTGTGATGATGCTGTTATGACGCTCTGATGACACAGTGATTATGCTGTGATGACACTGTGATGATGTTGTGATGATGCAGTGATGATGCTGTGATTACGCTGTGATTGTGCAGTGATGATGCTGTGATTACGCTGTGATTGTGCAGTGATGATGCAGTGATTATGCTGTGATAATGCACTGATGATACTGTGATGATGATGTGATGATTCTCTGATGATGCTGTGATGATGCAGTGATGATGCTGTGATGATGTAGTGATGATGCAGTGATGATACTGTTATGACGCTGTCGTGATACTGTGATGACGCTGTGGTGGTGTTGTGATGATGCTGTGATTATGCTGTGATGACGCTGTAATAATGCAGTGATGATGCTGTGATGACGCTGTGATGACACTGTGATGATGCATTTATGACGATGTGATTATGTAGCTATGATGCAGTGATGATTCTGCGATGATTCATTGATGATGCAGTGATGATGTAGTGATGATGCTGTGATGATGCAGTGATGATACTGTGATGACGCTGTTATGATGCAGTGAGTAAGCAGTAATGATGCTGTGATGTTGCTGAGATGATGCTGTGATGATTCCTTGATGATGCAGTGATGATGCTGTGATGATGCTATGATTATATTTTGATGATGCTGTGATGATTCAGTGATGTTTCTGTGATGACGCTGTGATGACTCTGTCGTGATGCTCTGATAACGCTGTCGTGATGCTGTGATGATGCTGCGATGATGTTGTGATGATGCAATGATTATGCTGTGATGATGTAGTAATGATGATGTTATGATGCTGAGGTGATGCAGTGATTATGCAATGATGATGCTGTATTGACGCAGTGATGATGCTGTGATGATGCAGAGTTTATGCAGTTATGACACTGTGATTATGCTTTGATGACGACGCAATGATGATGTGACGATGCTGTGATGATGCTGTGATGATGCAGTGATAATGATGTGATAATGCTGTGATGATGCTCTGATGACGCAGTGACGATGCTGTGATGATGCTGTTATGACACTTTGATGACGCTATAGTGATTCTGTGATGATGCTGTAGTGGTACTATGATGATGCAGTGAGGATGCTGCGATAACGCTCTGATGACGCAGTAATGATGACGTAATAATGCTGTGATGACGCTGCGATGACACTGTCGTGATGCTGTGATGACGCTGTGATGATGATGTGATGATACTGAGATGACATTGTGCTGATGCAGTGCTGATGCAGTGATGATGCAGTGATGACGCAGTAATGATGCTATGACGATGCTGTGATTATGATGTGATGATGCATTGATAATGATGTGATGATGCTGTGATGATGCAGTGATGACTCTGTGATGATGTTGTGATGATGTTGCTATGATGTGATGATACTGTGATGATGCAGTGATGATGCTGCAATGATGCTCTGATGAATCTGTGATGACGCTATGATTACGCTGTCGTGATGCTCAGATAACACTGTTGTGATGCTACGATGATGCTGCGATGATGTTGTGATGATGGTGTGATGATGCAATGATTCTGCAGTACTGATACTGTGATGATGCTGAGATTATGCTGTGATGATGCTGTGATGATGCAGTAATGATGATGTGATGATGCTGTGACAATGTAGTGATGATGCAGTGAAGATGCTGTGAGGATACTGTGATGATGCTGTGATGCTGCAGTGATGACGCTTCGATCCTGCTGTGATGATGCTGTGATTACGCTGTGACGATGCTGTGATAATGCAGGGATGATGATGTGATGATGTTGTGTTGAAGCTCTGATGACGCTGTCATGATTCTGTGACGATGCAGTGATGACCCTGTCGTGATGTTGTGATGACGCTGTCGTGATGCTGTGATGACAATATGATGACGTAGTTATGATGCTGTTATGATGCAGTCATTATACAGTGATGATGCAGATATGAGGCTGTGATGATATTGTGATGATGCTGTAACGACGCTGTGATGACGCAGTGATGATGCTGTGATGATTCTGCGATGACTCTGTGATGACCGTATCGTGATTATGTGATAACGCTGTGATGATGCTGTGATGATGCAATGATGATGCAGTGATGATGCTGTGATGATGCTGTGATGATGAAATAATGATGCTGTGATGATGCTGAGGTGATCCTGTGATGATGCAGCGATGATGCAGTGATGATGATGTCATGATGCAGTGATGATGCAGTGATGATGCTGTGATGATGCTGTTATGACCCTGTGATGATGCGGTGATGATGCAGTGATTATGCATTTATGATGTTGTGACGATATTGTGATGATGCAGTGGTGATGCAGTGATGATGCAGTGACGATGCTGTGATGATATTGTGATGATGCTGTAACGATGCATTGATGACACTGCGAAGATGCTGAGATGATGATTCTGTGATGATGCAGTGATGGTGATGTGATGACGCTCTGATCACAAAGTGATGACGCTGCGATGATGCTGTGATGACGCAGTGATGAAACCATGATGGTGGTGTGATGATGTTGTGTTGATGCAGTGATGATGATGTGATGATGCAGATATGATGGTGTTATGATGCAGTGAATACACCGTGATGACGCTGTGATGATGCAGTGAGTAAGCAGTAATGATGCTGCAATGATGCTGTGATGATGCTGTGATTATACGGTTTTTATGCAGTAATTATGCAGTGATGATGCTGTAAAGACACTGTAATGATGCTGTGATGATGTTGTGATGAAGCTGTGATGATGCAGTGATGATGATGGGATTATGAAGTGATGATGATGTGATGATGCAGTGATGATACTGTGATGACGCTGTGATAATGCAGTGATTATGCAGAAATGATGCTGTGATGACACTGAGATGATGCTTTTATGATGCAGTGATGATGCTGTGAGGATGCAGTGAGGACACAGTGATGATGTTGTGCATATGCTGTGATGATGTTTTGATTACGTAGTGATGATGCTGTGGTGATGCAGTGATGATGCAGAGATGATGCAGTGATCAAAGCGTCATCACAGCATCATCACAGCATATCGCAGCGTCATCACTGCATCATCACAGCGTCATCACAACATCATCACAGCGTCATCACAGCATCATCTCAACATCATTACTGCATCGTAACAGCATCATCAAAGCATAAACACAACATCATCAATACGTCATCACAGCATCATTATTGCATCATCAAAACATCATCATATTGTCATCAAAGCGTCATCACAGCATCATAACAGCATCACAACAGCATAATCACAGCAGTATCACAACATCACCACAGCATCAGAGCGTCATCAAAATGTTATGAGAGCGTCATCACAGCATCAGCATAGCATAATCACACCATCATAACAACATCATCACAGCGTCATAACAGCATCATCACAGCATCATCACAGCATAATCACAGCATCATCACAACATCATCACAGCATCATAACATCATCATCAGAGCATCACAGCATCATCACAGCATCATCACTGGATCATCACAACAACATCACAGTGTCATCAAAGCGTCATCATAGCATTATCAGAGCATTACAACATCATCATCGCAGCGTCATCACAGCATCATCACAGCATCATCACTGCATCATCAGAACGTCATCACAGTGTCATCAAACCGTCATCACAGCATCATCAGAGCATCACATCAGCATCATCACCGCGTCATCACTGCATCATCACAGCATCATCACTGGGTCATCAGAACATAATCACAGTGTCATAAAACCGTCATCACAGTATCATCACAGCATCATCACAGTATCAAGACAACATCATCATTGCATAATCAGTGCATTATCTATGCATCATCAAAGCTTCAACAAGGCATCACAGTGCCATCACAGTGTCATCACTGTATCATCATTGAGTCATCAAAGCATCATCACATCATCATCACAGCATCATCACAGCGTCATCAATGCGTCATCACCACTACATCGTCACAGCATCATCACTGCATCATCACTGCGTCATAACAACATCATCACAGCGTCATGTCGTCATCACTGCATCCTCACAGAATCATGAAAGCATCATCGCAGCGTCATCACAGCATCATAACAGCATTATCGTAGCGTCATCACAGCATAATCACAACATCATCACAGCATCATCGCTGCATCATTACAGCATCATCACAGCATCATCACTGCGTCATCACTGCATGATTACTGCATCATCAGAACATTATCATAGTGTCATCAAAGCGTCAACACAGCATCATCACAGCATCACAACAGCATCATCGCTGCATCATCACAGCATCACAACAGCATCATAACAAAATCATCACAGCGTCGTCAAAGCGTCATCACAGCGTTATCACAGCATCATCACTACGTCATAACTGCATCATTACCGCGTCATCAGAGCATCATCACAGCATCATCACAGCATCACAACAGCATCATCGCAGCATTATCACTGCATCATCACAGCATCACAACAGCATCATAACAAAATCATCACAGCGTCATCAAAGCGTCATCACAGCATCATCACTACATCATCACTGCATCATTACAGCGTCATCAGAGCATCATCACAGCATCATCAAAGCATCACAGCGTCATCAAAGTGTCATCAGAGCATCATCACGGCATCACTAGAGCATCATCCTATCATCACAGCATTATTACAGCATCATCACAGAGTCATCACTGCGTCATCACAGCATCATCAGAGGATCATCACAGCGTCATCACTGCATCATCACAGCATCATCGCAGCGTCATCACAGCATCATCACAGCATCATCACTGTATCATTACTGCATCATCACTGCTTCATTACAGCATCATCACAGCATCATCAGTGCGTCATCACAGCATCATTACTGCATCATCACAGCATCATCACAGTGTGATCGCAACGTAATCACAGCATCATCACAACATCATTATTGCATCATGACTGCATCATTACAGCATCAACACAGCAGAATCAGTGCGTCGTCACAGCATCATTACTGCATCATCACAACATCATCACACTGTTATCGCAGCGTCATCACAGCATCATCACAACATCATCACAGCATCATTGCAGCATTATCACATCATCAATACTGCGTCATCACAGCATCATCAGAACATAATCACAGTGTCATCAAAGCCTCATCACAGCATCATCGCAACATCCTCACAGCATCATAACACATCATCACAGCATCATCACAGCACCATCACAGCGTCATCACTGCAGCATCACAATATTATCATCACAGCATCCCAACAGTATCATCACTGCGTCATCACACCATCATCACAGCATCATCGCAGCATCATCACAGCATCATTAAAGCGTCACAGCATCATCAGAGTCATCACAGTGTCATCACAGCATCACCACTGCGTTATCAGAGCGTCATCAAAGAACCATCACAGCGTCATCAGAGCTTCATCACAGCATCATCACAGTGTCATGAAAGTGTCATCACAGCATCATCAACGCATTATCACAGAATCATCACAGCATAATAACAACATTATCAGTTCGTCATCACAGTGTCATCACAGCATCATCACAGCATCAACACAGCATCATCGCAGCGTCATCACTGCATCATCACAGCATCATAACTGCATCATCACTGCATCATCACAACATCATCAAATAATCAGGAAAGCATCACAGCTTCATCAAAGCATCACCAGAGCGTCATCACTTCATCTTCACTGCATCATCACAGAATCATCACAGCATCATCTCATCATCATCACTGCATCATCACAGCATCATCGCATCACCATCACAGCATCACAGCGTCATCACAGCGTCATCACAGTATCATCACTCCGTTATCACAGCATCATCACAGCATAGACAAAGATTCGCAGCGTCACCATTACATCATCACAGAATCATCAAAGCATCATCGTAGCGTCATCAGAACATTATCGCTGCCTCATCACTGCATCATCACAGCATCATCACTGTGTCATCACAACATCATCACTTCAACATCACAACAACATCACACTGTCATCAAAGCGTCATCACAGCATCATTACTGCATCATCACAGCATCATAACACATCATCACCACATCACAACAGCATCATCACAGCATCATAACAGCATCATCCAGGCGTCATCACTGCATCATCACAGTGTCACCACAGCGTCATCACAGCATCATCAAAGCATCACAGCGTAATCAAAGTGTCATCACAGCTTCATCACGGCATCAACACCGCATCATCACAGCATCATCACAGAATCATCACGCCATCATCACAGCATCATCACAGAATCATCACGCCATCATCATGCCATCATCACAGCATCATCAGAGTGTCATCAAAGCACCATCACAGCGTCATCACAGCTTCATCACAACATCAACACGGCATCATCACAGTGTCATCAAAGCGTCATCACAGCATCATCAGCGCGTCATCACAGAATCATCACAGCGTAATAACTACATTATCAGTGCATCATCACAGCGTCATCACGGCATCATTACAGCATCAACACAGCATCATCACAGTGTTATCACTGCATCATCACAGCGTCATCACTGCATCATCACAGCATCATCACAGCATCACCAAAGAATCACAGCGTCATCATTGTATCATCACAGCATCATCAGAGCATCATCAGAGCATTATTGCTGCCTCCTCACTGCATCATCACAGCATCATCACTGCATCATCACAGCATCATCACAATATTATCACAGCCTCACCACAGCGTCATAACTGCATCATCACTGCATCATCAATGTATCATCAGACCATCATCACATCATTTCACTGCATGATCACAGCATAATAACAGCATCATCACGGCATCATCACGGCATCATTACTGCATCATCACAGCATCATCACTGCATCAACACAACATCATCACAGAATCATCACGGCATCATCACAGCATCATTACTGCATCATCACAGCATCATCAGAGCTTCAAAAAAGCATCACAGTGCCATCACAGCGACATCACTGAATCATCACAGCGTAATCACAGCATAATCATAGCATCATGGCAGCGTCATCACTGCATCAACACAGAATCATCACAACATGATCATAGTGTCATCAAAGCGTCATTAAAGCATTATCACAGCATCATAACATCATGATCACTGCATCATGAAAACGTCATCACAGCATCGCCACAGCATCATCACAACATCATCACAGCATCACGGCGTCATCACAGCGTCATCACAGCATCATCACTGCATCATCACTGCATCAACAAAACATCATCACATTGTCATCAAACCGTCATCACAGCATCATAAGAGCATCACAACAGCATCATCGCCTCGTCATCACAACATCATCACAGCATCATCACTGCATCATCACTGCATCATCACAGTGTCATCAAACCGTCATCACAGCATTATCAGAACATCACAACAGCATCATCGCCTCGTCATCACAGCATCATCACAGCATCATCACTGCATCATCAAAACGTCATCACAGTGTCATCAAACCATCGTCACAGCATCATCAGAGCATCATATCAGCATCATCATTGAGTCATCACTGCATCATCACAGCATCATCACTGCATCATCAGAACATCATCACAGTGTCATCAAACCGTCATCACAGCATCATCAGAGCATCACAACAGCATCATCGCCTCGTCATCACAGCGTCATCACAGCATCATCACTGCATCATAAGAACGTCATCACAGTGTCATCAAACCGTCGTCACAGCATCATCAGAGCATCACATCAGCATCATCATTGAGTCATCACTGCATCATCACAGCATCATCACTGGGTCATCAGAACATAATCACAGTGTCATAGAACCGTCATCACAGCATCATCACAGTATAAAGACAACATCATCACTGCATAATCAATACAGCGTCATGTGTGCATCATCACAGCATCATCACAACATCATCACAGCGTCATCACAGCATCATCATTGAATCACGACAGCGTCATCACAGCATCATCACAGCGTCATCACAGCATCATCACTGCATCATCATATCATCCTGAGAGCATCATAGCTGCATAATCACAGCATCATCAAATTGTCATAACAGCATCATCACAGCATCATCACAGCATAGTAACATCGTCATCACAGCGTCATCAAAGCATCATCACCGCTTCATCAGAGCATCATCACAGCATCATTAGAGCGTCATCACTGCATCATTACATCATCATCAGTGCATCATCAGAGCATCATCACAGCATCATCAGAGCATCATCACAACATCATCACATCATCATGACTGCATCATCACAGCATCATCACTGCGTCATCACAGCGTCATCACAACATCATCACAGTGTCATCAAAGCCTCATCACAGCATCACAACAGCATCATCACAGTGTCATCAAAGCGTCATCACAGCATCATCCCATCACCATTAAAGCATCATCACAGCATCATCGAAGCATCATCACAGCACCATCACAGCATCATCACTGCGTCATCAAATCATCATTACAGCATCATCACAACAGCATCACCACAGCATCATAACATCATCATTTCTGGTGCCAACGCAGAAATCTTGTTTTTTTTTGACCATGAAGCACTTTACTCAGCACCTGGCCTGATGGCCGCAGACGGGTCCCTATCTTTTAGGGGAAAAAGGATCCTGGGCCAGGAGCTGGCAGGGCTCATTGAGAGGGCTTTAAACTAGGTAAGAAGGGGGATGGGGCTGAAGCAAGGATTGTTGGGGCTGTTCCGGGGGAACAATGGCAAGGCCGGAGGATAGGGCAATGGCCCAGCTGAAGTGTATCTACACCAATGCTCTGATGATGCTCTGATGATGCAGTGATGTTGCAGTAGTGACGCTGTGATGACGCTGTGATGATTCTCTGATGATGCAGTGATGACGCTGTGATGATACTCTGATGATGGTGTGATGATGCAGTGATGATGATGTGATGATTCTCTGATAATGCTGTGATGATGCAGTGATGATGTTGTGATAACGCAGTGATGATGCTGTGATAATTGTGTGATGATGCAGTGATGACGCTGTGATGATACTCTGATGATGGTGTGATGATGCAGTGATGATGATGTGATGATGCTCTGATGATGATGTGATGATGCTGTGATGATATTGTGATGACGCTGTGATGATGCTGTCGTGATGTCGTGTTGTGCTGGTGCTGTGATGATGTTTTGATTACTCAGTGATGGTGCTGTGGTGATGCAGTGATGATGCTTAGATGATGCAGTGATGACGCTGTGATGATGCAGTGACGATGCAGTGATGATTCAGTGATGATGTAGTGATGACGCTGTGATGACGCTGTGATGATGCAGTGTTGATGTTGTGATGACGCTTTGATAATGCTGTGATGACACTGTGATGATGCGGTGATGATGATATGATGATTGCAGTGATGATACTGTGATGACGCTGTGATGATGCAGTGATTATGCATTAATGATTCTGTGATGATGCTGAGATGATATTTTGATGATGCAGTGATGACGCTGTGATGACCTTATTATGATGCTGTGATGATGCTGTGATGATGCTGTGATTATGCAGCTACGATTCTGTGATAATGCAGTTATGATGATGTGATGATGATGTGATGATGATCCGATGATGCTGTGATGAGGTTGTGATGATGCTGTGACGATGCAGTGAGGATGATGTGGTAACGCTGTGTTGATGCAGTGATGACGCTGTGACGTTGATGTGATGATGATCTGATGATGCAGTGATGATGCTTTGATGACACAGTGATGACACTGTGATGACGCTGTGATGACGCTGTGATGATGCTATGATGACGCTGTGATGATTCTGTGATGACGCTTTGATGATGCAGTGATGATGATATGAAGATGCAGTGATGATGTGATTATGCAGTGATTCTGCAGTAGTGATACTGTGATGAAGCTGAGATGATGCTGTGATGATGCAGTGATTATGCAGTGATGGTGCTGTGATATTGCTGAGATGATTCTGTGATGATGCAGTGATTGTGCAGGGATTATGAAGTGATGACACAGTGATGAAGCTGTGATGAAAATATGAAGATGCTGTGATGATGTAGTGATGATGCTGTGATGACGCTATGATGATGCAGTGATGATGCTGAAATGCTGTCGTGATTATGACTCTATGATGCTGTAATGATGCTGTGATGATGCTGTTATGACGCTCTGATGACACAGTGATTATGCTGTGATGACACTGTGATGATGTTGTGATGATGCAGTGATGATGCTGTGATTACGCTGTGATTGTGCAGTGATGATGCAGTGATTATGCTGTGATAATGCACTGATGATACTGTGATGATGATGTGATGATTCTCTGATGATGCTGTGATGATGCAGTGATGATGCTGTGATGATGTAGTGATGATGCAGTGATGATACTGTTATGACGCTGTCGTGATACTGTGATGACGCTGTGGTGGTGTTGTGATGATGCTGTGATTATGCTGTGATGACGCTGTAATAATGCAGTGATGATGCTGTGATGACGCTGTGATGACACTGTGATGATGCATTTATGACGATGTGATTATGTAGCTATGATGCAGTGATGATTCTGCGATGATTCATTGATGATGCAGTGATGATGTAGTGATGATGCTGTGATGATGCAGTGATGATACTGTGATGACGCTGTTATGATGCAGTGAGTAAGCAGTAATGATGCTGTGATGTTGCTGAGATGATGCTGTGATGATTCCTTGATGATGCAGTGATGATGCTGTGATGATGCTATGATTATATTTTGATGATGCTGTGATGATTCAGTGATGTTTCTGTGATGACGCTGTGATGACTCTGTCGTGATGCTCTGATAACGCTGTCGTGATGCTGTGATGATGCTGCGATGATGTTGTGATGATGCAATGATTATGCTGTGATGATGTAGTAATGATGATGTTATGATGCTGAGGTGATGCAGTGATTATGCAATGATGATGCTGTATTGACGCAGTGATGATGCTGTGATGATGCAGAGTTTATGCAGTTATGACACTGTGATTATGCTTTGATGACGACGCAATGATGATGTGACGATGCTGTGATGATGCTGTGATGATGCAGTGATAATGATGTGATAATGCTGTGATGATGCTCTGATGACGCAGTGACGATGCTGTGATGATGCTGTTATGACACTTTGATGATGCTATAGTGATTCTGTGATGATGCTGTAGTGGTACTATGATGATGCAGTGAGGATGCTGCGATAACGCTCTGATGACGCAGTAATGATGACGTAATAATGCTGTGATGACGCTGCGATGACACTGTCGTGATGCTGTGATGACGCTGTGATGATGATGTGATGATACTGAGATGACATTGTGCTGATGCAGTGCTGATGCAGTGATGATGCAGTGATGACGCAGTAATGATGCTATGACGATGCTGTGATTATGATGTGATGATGCATTGATAATGATGTGATGATGCTGTGATGATGCAGTGATGACTCTGTGATGATGTTGTGATGATGTTGCTATGATGTGATGATACTGTGATGATGCAGTGATGATGCTGCAATGATGCTCTGATGAATCTGTGATGACGCTATGATTACGCTGTCGTGATGCTCAGATAACACTGTTGTGATGCTATGATGATGCTGCGATGATGTTGTGATGATGGTGTGATGATGCAATGATTCTGCAGTACTGATACTGTGATGATGCTGAGATTATGCTGTGATGATGCTGTGATGATGCAGTAATGATGATGTGATGATGCTGTGACAATGTAGTGATGATGCAGTGAAGATGCTGTGAGGATACTGTGATGATGCTGTGATGCTGCAGTGATGACGCTTCGATCCTGCTGTGATGATGCTGTGATTACGCTGTGACGATGCTGTGATAATGCAGTGATGATGATGTGATGATGCAGGGATGATGATGTGATGATGTTGTGTTGAAGCTCTGATGACGCTGTCATGATTCTGTGACGATGCAGTGATGACCCTGTCGTGATGTTGTGATGACGCTGTCGTGATGCTGTGATGACAATATGATGACGTAGTTATGATGCTGTTATGATGCAGTCATTATACAGTGATGATGCAGATATGAGGCTGTGATGATATTGTGATGATGCTGTAACGACGCTGTGATGACGCAGTGATGATGCTGTGATGATTCTGCGATGACTCTGTGATGACCGTATCGTGATTATGTGATAACGCTGTGATGATGCTGTGATGATGCAATGATGATGCAGTGATGATGCTGTGATGATGCTGTGATGATGAAATAATGATGCTGTGATGATGCTGAGGTGATCCTGTGATGATGCAGCGATGATGCAGTGATGATGATGTCATGATGCAGTGATGATGCAGTGATGATGCTGTGATGATGCTGTTATGACCCTGTGATGATGCGGTGATGATGCAGTGATTATGCATTTATGATATTGTGACGATATTGTGATGATGCAGTGGTGATGCAGTGATGATGCAGTGACGATGCTGTGATGATATTGTGATGATGCTGTAACGATGCATTGATGACACTGCGAAGATGCTGAGATGATGATTCTGTGATGATGCAGTGATGGTGATGTGATGACGCTCTGATCACAAAGTGATGACGCTGCGATGATGCTGTGATGACGCAGTGATGAAACCATGATGGTGGTGTGATGATGTTGTGTTGATGCAGTGATGATGATGTGATGATGCAGATATGATGGTGTTATGATGCAGTGAATACACCGTGATGACGCTGTGATGATGCAGTGAGTAAGCAGTAATGATGCTGCAATGATGCTGTGATGATGCTGTGATTATACGGTTTTTATGCAGTAATTATGCAGTGATGATGCTGTAAAGACACTGTAATGATGCTGTGATGATGTTGTGATGAAGCTGTGATGATGCAGTGATGATGATGGGATTATGAAGTGATGATGATGTGATGATGCAGTGATGATACTGTGATGACGCTGTGATAATGCAGTGATTATGCAGAAATGATGCTGTGATGACACTGAGATGATGCTTTTATGATGCAGTGATGATGCTGTGAGGATGCAGTGAGGACACAGTGATGATGTTGTGCATATGCTGTGATGATGTTTTGATTACGTAGTGATGATGCTGTGGTGATGCAGTGATGATGCAGAGATGATGCAGTGATCAAAGCGTCATCACAGCATCATCACAGCATATCGCAGCGTCATCACTGCATCATCACAGCGTCATCACAACATCATCACAGCGTCATCACAGCATCATCTCAACATCATTACTGCATCGTAACAGCATCATCAAAGCATAAACACAACATCATCAATACGTCATCACAGCATCATTATTGCATCATCAAAACATCATCATATTGTCATCAAAGCGTCATCACAGCATCATAACAGCATCACAACAGCATAATCACAGCAGTATCACAACATCACCACAGCATCAGAGCGTCATCAAAATGTTATGAGAGCGTCATCACAGCATCAGCATAGCATAATCACACCATCATAACAACATCATCACAGCGTCATAACAGCATCATCACAGCATCATCACAGCATCATCACAGCATAATCACAGCATCATCACAACATCATCACAGCATTATCACAGCATCATCGCTGCATCATCACAGCATCATAACATCATCATCAGAGCATCACAGCATCATCACAGCATCATCACTGGATCATCACAACAACATCACAGTGTCATCAAAGCGTCATCATAGCATTATCAGAGCATTACAACATCATCATCACCGCGTCATCACTGCATCATCACAGCATCATCACTGGGTCATCAGAACATAATCACAGTGTCATAAAACCGTCATCACAGTATCATCACAGCATCATCACAGTATCAAGACAACATCATCATTGCATAATCAGTGCATTATCTATGCATCATCAAAGCTTCAACAAGGCATCACAGTGCCATCACAGTGTCATCACTGTATCATCATTGAGTCATCAAAGCATCATCACATCATCATCACAGCATCATCACAGCGTCATCAATGCGTCATCACCACTACATCGTCACAGCATCATCACTGCATCATCACTGCATCATCACTGCGTCATAACAACATCATCACAGCGTCATGTCGTCATCACTGCATCCTCACAGAATCATGAAAGCATCATCGCAGCGTCATCACAGCATCATAACAGCATTATCGTAGCGTCATCACAGCATAATCACAACATCATCACAGCATCATCGCTGCATCATTACAGCATCATCACAGCATCATCACTGCGTCATCACTGCATGATTACTGCATCATCAGAACATTATCATAGTGTCATCAAAGCGTCAACACAGCATCATCACAGCATCACAACAGCATCATCGCAGCATCATCACTGCATCATCACAGCATCACAACAGCATCATAACAAAATCATCACAGCGTCGTCAAAGCGTCATCACAGCGTTATCACAGCATCATCACTACGTCATAACTGCATCATTACAGCGTCATCAGAGCATCATCACAGCATCATCACAGCATCACAACAGCATCATCGCAGCATTATCACTGCATCATCACAGCATCACAACAGCATCATAACAAAATCATCACAGCGTCATCAAAGCGTCATCACAGCATCATCACTACATCATCACTGCATCATTACAGCGTCATCAGAGCATCATCACAGCATCATCAAAGCATCACAGCGTCATCAAAGTGTCATCAGAGCATCATCACGGCATCACTAGAGCATCATCCTATCATCACAGCATTATTACAGCATCATCACAGAGTCATCACTGCGTCATCACAGCATCATCAGAGGATCATCACAGCGTCATCACTGCATCATCACAGCATCATCGCAGCGTCATCACAGCATCATCACAGCATCATCACTGTATCATTACTGCATCATCACTGCTTCATTACAGCATCATCACAGCATCATCAGTGCGTCATCACAGCATCATTACTGCATCATCACAGCATCATCACAGTGTGATCGCAACGTAATCACAGCATCATCACAACATCATTATTGCATCATGACTGCATCATTACAGCATCAACACAGCAGAATCAGTGCGTCGTCACAGCATCATTACTGCATCATCACAACATCATCACACTGTTATCGCAGCGTCATCACAGCATCATCACAACATCATCACAGAATCATCACAGCATCATTGCAGCATTATCACATCATCAATACTGCGTCATCACAGCATCATCAGAACATAATCACAGTGTCATCAAAGCCTCATCACAGCATCATCGCAACATCCTCACAGCATCATAACACATCATCACAGCATCATCACAGCACCATCACAGCGTCATCACTGCAGCATCACAATATTATCATCACAGCATCCCAACAGTATCATCACTGCGTCATCACACCATCATCACAGCATCATCGCAGCATCATCACAGCATCATTAAAGCGTCACAGCATCATCAGAGTCATCACAGTGTCATCACAGCATCACCACTGCGTTATCAGAGCGTCATCAAAGAACCATCACAGCGTCATCAGAGCTTCATCACAGCATCATCACAGTGTCATGAAAGTGTCATCACAGCATCATCAACGCATTATCACAGAATCATCACAGCATAATAACAACATTATCAGTTCGTCATCACAGTGTCATCACAGCATCATCACAGCATCAACACAGCATCATCGCAGCGTCATCACTGCATCATCACAGCATCATAACTGCATCATCACTGCATCATCACAACATCATCAAATAATCAGGAAAGCATCACAGCTTCATCAAAGCATCACCAGAGCGTCATCACTTCATCTTCACTGCATCATCACAGAATCATCACAGCATCATCTCATCATCATCACTGCATCATCACAGCATCATCGCATCACCATCACAGCATCACAGCGTCATCACAGCGTCATCACAGTATCATCACTCCGTTATCACAGCATCATCACAGCATAGACAAAGATTCGCAGCGTCACCATTGCATCATCACAGAATCATCAAAGCATCATCATAGCGTCATCAGAACATTATCGCTGCCTCATCACTGCATCATCACAGCATCATCACTGTGTCATCACAACATCATCACTTCAACATCACAACAACATCACACTGTCATCAAAGCGTCATCACAGCATCATTACTGCATCATCACAGCATCATAACACATCATCACCACATCACAACAGCATCATCACAGCATCATAACAGCATCATCCAGGCGTCATCACTGCATCATCACAGTGTCACCACAGCGTCATCACAGCATCATCAAAGCATCACAGCGTAATCAAAGTGTCATCACAGCTTCATCACGGCATCAACACCGCATCATCACAGCATCATCACAGAATCATCACGCCATCATCACAGCATCATCACAGAATCATCACACCATCATCATGCCATCATCACAGCATCATCAGAGTGTCATCAAAGCACCATCACAGCGTCATCACAGCTTCATCACAACATCAACACGGCATCATCACAGTGTCATCAAAGCGTCATCACAGCATCATCAGCGCGTCATCACAGAATCATCACAGCGTAATAACTACATTATCAGTGCATCATCACAGCGTCATCACGGCATCATTACAGCATCAACACAGCATCATCACAGTGTTATCACTGCATCATCACAGCGTCATCACTGCATCATCACAGCATCATCACAGCATCACCAAAGAATCACAGCGTCATCATTGTATCATCACAGCATCATCAGAGCATTATTGCTGCCTCCTCACTGCATCATCACAGCATCATCACTGCATCATCACAGCATCATCACAATATTATCACAGCCTCACCACAGCGTCATAACTGCATCATCACTGCATCATCAATGTATCATCAGAGCATCATCACATCATTTCACTGCATGATCACAGCATAATTACAGCATCATCACGGCATCATCACGGCATCATTACTGCATCATCACAGCATCATCAGAGCTTCAAAAAAGCATCACAGTGCCATCACAGCGACATCACTGAATCATCACAGCGTAATCACAGCATAATCATAGCATCATGGCAGCGTCATCACTGCATCAACACAGAATCATCACAACATGATCATAGTGTCATCAAAGCGTCATTAAAGCATTATCACAGCATCATAACATCATGATCACTGCATCATGAAAACATCATCACAGCATCGCCACAGCATCATCACAACATCATCACAGCATCACGGCGTCATCACAGCGTCATCACAGCATCATCACTGCATCATCACTGCATCAACAAAACATCATCACATTGTCATCAAACCGTCATCACAGCATCATAAGAGCATCACAACAGCATCATCGCCTCGTCATCACAACATCATCACAGCATCATCACTGCATCATCACTGCATCATCACAGTGTCATCAAACCGTCATCACAGCATTATCAGAACATCACAACAGCATCATCGCCTCGTCATCACAGCATCATCACAGCATCATCACTGCATCATCAGAACATCATCACAGTGTCATCAAACCGTCATCACAGCATCATCAGAGCATCACAACAGCATCATCGCCTCGTCATCACAGCGTCATCACAGCATCATCACTGCATCATAAGAACGTCATCACAGTGTCATCAAACCGTCGTCACAGCATCATCAGAGCATCACATCAGCATCATCATTGAGTCATCACTGCATCATCACAGCATCATCACTGGGTCATCAGAACATAATCACAGTGTCATAGAACCGTCATCACAGCATCATCACAGTATAAAGACAACATCATCACTGCATAATCAATACAGCGTCATGTGTGCATCATCACAGCATCATCACAACATCATCACAGCGTCATCACAGCATCATCATTGAATCACGACAGCGTCATCACAGCATCATCACAGCGTCATCACAGCATCATCACTGCATCATCATATCATCCTGAGAGCATCATAGCTGCATAATCACAGCATCATCAAATTGTCATAACAGCATCATCACAGCGTCATCACAGCATAGTAACATCGTCATCACAGCGTCATCAAAGCATCATCACCGCTTCATCAGAGCATCATCACAGCATCATTAGAGCGTCATCACTGCATCATTACATCATCATCAGTGCATCATCAGAGCATCATCACAGCATCATCAGAGCATCATCACAACATCATCACATCATCATGACTGCATCATCACAGCATCATCACTGCGTCATCACAGCGTCATCACAACATCATCACAGTGTCATCAAAGCCTCATCACAGCATCACAACAGCATCATCACAGTGTCATCAAAGCATCATCACAGCGTCATCACAGCATCATCCCATCACCATTAAAGCATCATCACAGCATCATCGAAGCATCACAGTGTAATCAAAGAGTCATCATAGCGTCATCACTGCATCATCACAGTATCATAACTGCATCATCACTGCATAAACACTGCATCATCACAGCGTCATAACAGCGTCATAACAGCATAATCACATTGTCATCAAAGCGTCATCACAGCCTCATCGCAGCATAATCACAGCATCATCACAGCACCATCACAGCATCATCACTGCGTCATCAAATCATCATTACAGCATCATCACAACAGCATCACCACAGCATCATAACATCATCATTTCTGGTGCCAACGCAGAAATCTTGTTTTTTTTTGACCATGAAGCACTTTACTCAGCACCTGGCCTGATGGCCGCAGACGGGTCCCTATCTTTTAGGGGAAAAAGGATCCTGGGCCAGGAGCTGGCAGGGCTCATTGAGAGGGCTTTAAACTAGGTAAGAAGGGGGATGGGGCTGAAGCAAGGATTGTTGGGGCTGTTCCGGGGGAACAATGGCAAGGCCGGAGGATAGGGCAATGGCCCAGCTGAAGTGTATCTACACCAATGCTCTGATGATGCTCTGATGATGCAGTGATGTTGCAGTAGTGACGCTGTGATGACGCTGTGATGATTCTCTGATGATGCAGTGATGACGCTGTGATGATACTCTGATGATGGTGTGATGATGCAGTGATGATGATGTGATGATTCTCTGATAATGCTGTGATGATGCAGTGATGATGTTGTGATAACGCAGTGATGATGCTGTGATAATTGTGTGATGATGCAGTGATGACGCTGTGATGATACTCTGATGATGGTGTGATGATGCAGTGATGATGATGTGATGATGCTCTGATGATGATGTGATGATGCTGTGATGATATTGTGATGACGCTGTGATGATGCTGTCGTGATGTCGTGTTGTGCTGGTGCTGTGATGATGTTTTGATTACTCAGTGATGGTGCTGTGGTGATGCAGTGATGATGCTTAGATGATGCAGTGATGACGCTGTGATGATGCAGTGACGATGCAGTGATGATTCAGTGATGATGTAGTGATGATGCAGTGATCAAAGCGTCATCACAGCATCATCACAGCATCATCGCAGCGTCATCACTGCATCATCACAGCGTCATCACAACATCATCACAGCGTCATCACAGTATCATCACAGCATCATTACTGCATCGTAACAGCATTATCAAAGCATAAACACAACATCATCACTACGTCATCACAGCATCATCACAGCATCATCACTGCATCATCACATTGTCATCAAAGCGTCATCACAGCATCATAACAGCATTACAACAGCATCATCACAGCACCATCACAACATCACCACAGCATCAGAGCGTCATCAAAGTGTTATGAGAGCGTCATCACAGCATCAGCATAGCATAATCACACCATCATAACAACATCATCACAGCGTCATAACAGCATCATCACAGCATCAAGACAGCGTCATCTGTGCACCATCACAGCATCATCACAACATCATCACAGCGTCATCACAGCGTCATCACTGCATCATCATATCATCCTGAGAGCATCATAGCTGCATAATCACAGCATCTTCAAATTGTCATAACAGCATCATCAGAGCGTCATAACAGCATAATAATATCGTCATCACAGCGTCATCAAAGCATCATCACAACGTCATCAGAGCATCATCACAGCATCATTACAGCATCATCACTGCATCATCACAGCATCAGCATAGTATCATCACAGCATCATCACCGCATCATCACAGCATCATCACAGCAACATCACTCCATCATTACAGCGTCATCACAGCATCATCAAAGCATCACAGTGTAATCAAAGCGTCATCATAGCGTCATCACAGCATCATCACTGCATCATCACGGCGTCATCACAGTGTAATTAAAGCGTCTTCACAGAGTCATCACAGCATCTTCACAGCATCATTACATCATCATGTCTGCATCATCACAGCATCATCATAACAAAAAATGTTTCTATAAATACATCAACACAAAAAGGAGGACTAAGGAGAATCTCCATCCTTTACTGGATGCGGGGGGAAACTTAGTTACAAGAGATGAGGAAAAGGCGGAGGTGCTCAATGCCTTCTTCACCTCAGTCTTTAGCGGCAATACCGGTTGTTCTCTGGATACCCAGTACCCTGAGCTGGTGGAAGGGGATGGGGAGCAGGATGGGGCCCTCACTATCAACGAAGAACTGGTTGGTGACCTGCTACGGCACTTGGATGTGCACAAATCGATGGGGCCGGATGGGATCCACCCAAGGGTACTGAGAGAACTGGCAGAGGAGCTGGCCAAGCCCCTGTCCATCATTTATCAGCAGTCCTGGCTATTGGGGGAGGTCCCAGCTGACTGGCAACTAGCAAATGTGACGCCCATCTACAAGAAGGGCCGGAGGGCAGACCCGGGAAACTACAGGCCTGTCAGTTTGACCTCAGTACCGGGGAAGCTCATGGAGCAGATCCTCTTGAGAGTCATCATGCAGCACTTGCAGGGCAAGCAGGCGATCAGGCCCAGACAGAATGGGTTTATGGAAGGCAGATCCTGCTTGACAAACCTGATCTCCTTCTATGACAAAGCGACGCGCTGGGTGGACGAGGGAAAGGCTGTGGATGTGGTCTACCTTGACTTCAGCAAGGCATTTGACACCATCTCCCACAGCATTCTCCTCAAGAAACTGGCTGCTCTTGACTTGGACTGGCGCATGCTTCGTTGGGTTAGAAACTGGCTGGATAGCCGGGCCCAAAGAGTCATGGTAAATGGAGTCAAGTCCAGTTGGAGGCCAGTCACTAGTGGCGTCCCCCAGGGCTCGGTGCTGGGGCCGGTCCTCTTTAATATCTTCATCAATGATCTGGACGAGGGCATTGAGTGCACCCTCAGTAAGTTTGCAGATGACACCAAGTTAGGTGCGTGTGTCGATCTGCTCGAGGGTAGGAAGGCTCTGCAGGAGGATCTGGATAGGCTGCACCAATGGGCTGAGGTCAACTGTATGAAGTTCAACAAGGCCAAGTGCCGGGTCCTGCACCTGGGGCGCAACAACCCCAAGCAGAGCTACAGGCTGGGAGATGAGTGGTTGGAGAGCTGCCAGGCAGAGAAGGACCTGGGAGTGATGGTGGACAGTCGGCTGGATATGAGCCAGCAGTGTTCTCAGGTGGCCAAGAAGGCCAACGGCATCCTGGCTTGTATCAGAAACAGTGTGACCAGCAGGGCTAGGGAGGTGATCATCCCCCTGTACTCGGCTCTAGTGAGGCCGCACCTCGAGTACTGTGTTCAGTTTTGGGCCCCTCGCTACAAGAAGGACATCGAGGTGCTTGAGGAGGGCGACGAAGCTGGTGAGGGGCCTGGAGAACAAGTCCTACGAGGAGCGGCTGAAGGAGCTGGGCTTGTTCAGCCTGGAGAAGAGGAGGCTCAGGGGCGACCTTATCGCTCTCTACAGATACCTTAAAGGAGGCTGTAGTGAGGTGGGGGATGGCCTGTTCTCCCACGTGCCCGGTGACAGGACGAGGGGGAATGGGCTTAAGTTGTGCCAGGGGAGTTTTAGGTTAGATGTTAGGAAGAACTTCTTTACTGAATGGGTTGTTAGGCACTGGAACAGGCTGCCCAGGGAGGTGGTGGAGTCACCATCCCTGGAAGTCTTTAAAAGACGTTTAGATGTAGAGCTTAGGGATATGGTTTAGTGGGGACTGTTAGCGTTAGGTCAAAGGTTGGACTCGATGATCTTGAGGTCTCTTCCAAACTAGAAATTCTGTGATTCTGTGATCACTGCATCATCACTGCATCTTCACAGCATAATCTCAGCACCATCACTGTGTCATCGCAGTGTCACAGAAACATCAGCACATCATCATCGCAGAGTCAAAAACATAATCATAGCATGATCACAGCATCATCACTGCATTATCAGTGCATCTTCACAGCATAATCTCAGCATCATCACAGTGTCATCACAGTGTTATAACAGCAATATCACAGCAACATCACATCATCATCAGAGTGTCATCACAGAATCATCACAGCTTCATCACTATGTCATCACAGCATAATCACAATATCATCAGAACGTCATTAAAGCGTCATAACTGCATCATCACTGCATCATAACTGCATCATCACAGCATCATCACATCATCACCACAGCGTCATCGCAGAAACATCACAGCATCATCACTGCATCGTAACTGCATCATCACAGCATAATCACAGCATCATCACAACATCATAAGAGCGTCATTAGCATCATCATCGCAGCGTCAAAAACATAATCATAGCATGAT
Source organism: Clangula hyemalis (assembly GCA_963989345.1). The sequence goes on along the minus strand of OZ022448.1, from coordinate 7,603,440 downwards.
CACAGCATCATCACTGCATTATCAGTGCATCTTCACAGCAACATCTCAGCATCATCTCACCATCATTACTACTTACTCACTGCATCATCACAGCGTCATCACAGTATCATCACTACATCGTCACAGCATCATCACATCATCATCACAACATCATGTAAGTGTCATCACAGCATAATCTCTGTGTCATCAGAGCGTCATCACAGCATCATCACAGCATCATCACAGCTTCATAGCTCCATAATCACATCATCACAGCATCATCACTACATCATCACAGCATCATCATAAATCATCACAAAATCATCACAGTGTCATCACTGCATCATCACAGCATCATCACATCGTGATCAATGCATCATCACATCATAATCACAGCATCATCATAGCATCATTACTGCGTCATCACTACATCATCACTGCATCATCACTGCATCAGCACAACGTCATCTCAGTATCGTCACAGCATCATCACAGCGTCATCACAGCATCACAACAGTGTCATCGCAGCGTCATCACAGCATCATCATAGTACCACTACAGCATCATCACAGAATCACTATAGAGTCATCAAAGCATCATCACAGCATCATCACAGCATAGTCACTGCGTCATAACAGCATCATCACATCATCATAACAGCATCATCACATCATCACCACAGCATCATCGCAGCATCATAACTGCGTAAAAACTGCATCATCACAGCATCATTACTACGTCATCACAGCATCATCACAGCATCATCACAGCATCATCACATCGCCATGACAGCATCATCAGTGCATCATCACTGCATCATCACATGCATTGCATCACAATTGCATCATCACAGAATCATCACAACATCATCGCAGCATCGTCACAGTGTTACGACAACGTTATCAGACCATCACGACAGCATCATCACAGCTTCATCACAATATCATCACAGCATCATCACATCATCATCAGAGCATCATCACATCATCATCACTGCATCATCACACCATCATCAGAGTATGATCACAGCGTCATCACTGCATCATCACACAATCATCACAGCATCATCACTGCGTTATCACAACATCATCACTGCATCATCACAGCATCATCAGAGAATCATCACATCATCATCACAGCATCATCACAACATAATCAGAGCATCATCACAGCATAAACACTGCATAATCACTGCACTGTCACATCATCATCACTGCATCATCACAGTATCATCAGAGCGATATCACAGCGTCATCACTTCATCATCACTACATGATCACTGCATCATCACAGCGTCATCACAGCGTCATCACTGCATCATCACTGTATCATCAAATCATCATCACTGAGTCATCACAGCATGATCACAGCATCATAGGTACATAATCATAGCATCATCACATCATCATCACAGCGTCATCACAACATAATCAGAGCATCATCATAGCATAAACACTGCATAATCACTGCACTGTCACAGCATCATCACTGCATCATCACAGTATCATCAGAGCGATATCACAGCGTCATCACTTCATCATCACTACATGATCACTGCATCATCACAGCGTCATCACTGCATCATCACTGTGTCATCAAATCATCATCACTGAGTCATCACAGCATGATCACAGCATCATAGGTACATAATCATAGCATCATCACATCATCATCACAGCGTCATCACAGCATCATCACAGCATCTACATTGCATCATCAGAGAATCATCAAAGCATCATCACTGCGTCACCACAGCGTCATCACTACATCATCACTGAATCATCACTGCATTGTCACTGCATCATCACTGCATCATCACTGCATCACCACAGCACCGTTACTGCGTAATCCAAACATCATCACAGCACCAGCACAATATCATTTCTGCATAATCACTGCCTCATCACAGCATCATTACAGTGTCATGACAGCATCATCACTGCATAATCACTGCATCATAACCGCATAATCACAGCATCATCACAGCATCATCGTAGGTTCATTACTGCTTACTCACTGCATCATCACAGCGTCATCACAGTATCATCACATCATCTTCACTACTTAATCACAGCGTCATCACTGCATCATCAGTTCATCATCACAGCATCATCACAGAATCACAACAGGGTCATCACTGCTTCATCACAGCATCACCACAGCATCATAAGAGCTTCATCACTGCTTCATCACGGCATCATCATCACAGCATCATCATGCCATCACAGCAGCGTCATCACAGTATTTCGACAGCGTCATCACCGCGTTATCATAGCATCATCACAATATCGTCACAGCATCATCACTGCTTATTCACAGCATCATCGCGGCTTCATCATTGCTTCATCAGAGCATCATCACAACATTATCGCTACATCATCACAGAGTCATCACAGCATCATTACTGCACCATCACTGCATCATCACTTCGTAATCAGAGCATCATGGCTTCATCATCACAGCACCATTACTGCATCATCACAACATCATTACAGTGTCATCACAGCATCATCACAGCCTCATCACTGCATCATCACAGCGTCATCACAGCGTCACTACTGCAACATCACTGCATCATCAGAGCATCATCAGAGCATTGGTGTAGATGCACTTCAGCTGGGCCATTGCCCTATCCTCCGGCCTTGCCATTGTTCCCCCTGGCACAGCCCCAACACCCTTGCTTCAGCCCCATTCCCCCTTCTTACCTAGTTTAAAGCCCTCTCAATGAGCCCTGCCAGCTCCTGCCCCAGGATCCTTTTTCCCCTAAAAGATAGGGACCCGTCTGCGGCCATCAGGCCAGGTGCTGAGTAAAGTGCCCATGGTCAAAAAAAACACAAGATTTCTGCGTTGGCACCAGAAATGATGATGTTATGATGCTGTGGTGATGCTGTTGTGATGATGCTGTGATGATGATTTGATGACGCAGTGATGATGCTGTGATGGTGCTGTGATGACGCTTTGATGATGTTGTGATGATGCTTTCATGACGCTGTGATATAGCTGTGATGGTGCTGTGATGAGGCTGTGATGAAGTTCTGGTGATGCTCTGATGATGAAGTGATGACAATTTGATGACGCTGTGATGCTGTGATGATGCCGTGAGGATGCTGCGATGATGCTGTGATGACGCTTTGATGACAATGTGATTATGCTGTTATGACGCTGTTATGACGCTGTGATGATGCAGTGTTTATGCAGTGATGATGCAGTTATGATACTGTGATGATGCAGTGATGACGCTATGATGACTCTTTGATTACACTGTGATGCTTCGATGATGCTGTGATGATGTAGTGATGATGCTTTAATGGTGTGGGATGATGCTGTGATGACGCTGTGATGATGCTTTGATGACACTGTGATGATGCTGTTGTGATGCCGTGATGAGGCTTTGATGACACTGTGATGATGTTGTGATGATGCTGTGATGACGCAGAGATGATGCTGTGATGATGCAGTCATGATGATGTGATGATTTTGTGATGATGCTCTGATGATGCTGTGATGATGCTCTGATGATGCACTAATGATGATGTAATGATGCAGTGATGACGCTCTAATGATGCTGTGATGATGCTCTGATGAAGCTGTGATGATGCTTTGATGACGCTGTGATGACGATGTTATTATGCTGTGATGACGCTGTGATGATGCTGTTATGACAATTTGATGATTCTGTGATTAGGCAGCTATGATGCTCTCAGGATGATATGATGATGCAGTGATGATGCTGTGATGACGCTGTCATGATGCTGTGATGATGCTGTCGTGATTCAATGATGATGCTGTGATGACGCTGTGATGATGTTGTGATGATGCTGCGATGATGCACAGATGACGCTGTATTGATGCTGTTATGAAGCTTAGATGATGATGTGATGATGCTGTGATGATGCTGTGATGACGCTTTGATGATGCTGTGATTATACAGCCATGATGCTGTCATGATTATATGATGATGCAGTGATGATGCTGTGATGACGCTGTGGTGATGCAGTGATGATGCTGTATGACGCTTTGATGATGCTGTGATTATACAGCTATGATGCTGTCATGATTATATGATGATGCAGTGATGATGCCGTGATGATACTGTGATGACACTGAATACGCTGTGATGATGCTGTGATGCTTTCATGATGCTATGATGATGCTGTGATGATGCTGTGATGATGCAGTGATGACGCTGCGATGATGCTGTGATGATGCTGTGATGATGCATTGATAACGCTGCGATGATGCTGCGATGATGTTGTCATGATGCTGTGATGATGCAGTGATGACACTGCGATGATGCTGTTATGATATTGTGATGACGCTGTGATGATGCTTTGATGACGCTGTGATGCTGTGAAGATGTATTGATGATGCTGTGATGATGCATTTATGATGATGTGTTTATGCTGTGATGACGTTGTGATGATGCAGTGATAATGCAGTGTTGATGCAGTTATGACGCTGTGTTGAGGCTGTGATAGTATTGTGATGATGCTGTGATGATGGTGTTATGACACTGCGATGATGCTGTGACGACGCTATGATAACGCTTTGATGACACTGTAATGATGCTGTAATGACGCCGTGATGAAGCTGTGATGACGCTGTGATGGTGCTTTGAGGACGCTGTCATGACGCAGTGATGATGTTTTGATGACGCTCTGATGACGCTGTGATGCTCTGATGATTGTGTGATGACGCAGTGATGACACTGCGATGATATTGTAATGATGCAGTGACGATGCTGTGATGATGCAGTGATGATGCTTTGGTGATGCTGTGATGATGCTCTGATGACGCTGTAATGACGGAGTGATGATGCAGTGATGATGCTGTGATGATGTTGTGATGGTGCTGTGATCATGCTGTGATCATGCTGTGATGATGCAGTGACACCGCTGCGATGAAACAGTGATGATTCTGTGATGATGCAGTGATGGCGACGCTGTGATGCATTGATGATGCTGTGATGATGCTGCGATGATGCTGTTGTGATGCTGTGATGATGCAGTGATGATGCTGTGATGACACAGTGATGGTGCAGTGATGATATGATGATGACGGTGTGATGACGCTGTGATGATGCTGTGATGACGCTGCGATGATGCTGTGGTGATGCATTGATGACACTGTGATGATGCTGTGAGGATGTTCTGATGATGCAGTGATGACACTGTGATGGCACTGTGATGCCTTGTTGAAGCTCTGATGATGCATTGATAATGCACTGATTATGCAGAAATGATGTTGTCTTGATACTGTGATGATGCTGTGATGATACTGTGATGACGGTTTTATGACACTGTGATTATGTTCTGATGACCCAGTGATCATGCTGTGATGATGCAGTGATGACGCGGTGATGATGCTGTTGTGATGCTCTGATGATGCTGTGATGACGGTTTGATGACACTGTGATGACGTTCTGATGCTGCAGTGATGATGCTGTGATGATGCTGTGATGACGCTGCGATGATGTTGTTGTGATGGTCTGATGATGCTGTGATGACGGTTTGATGACACTGTAATGATGTTCTGATGATGCAGTGATGATGCCGTGATGATGCTGTGATGACGCTGCGATGATGCTCTTGTGATGCTCTTATACTGCTATGATGACGCTTTGATGACACTTTGACGTGGTTGTGATGATGCAGTGATGATACTGTGATGATGCTGTGATGCTCTGATTATGATGTTATGATGCTGTGATGATGTAGTAATGATGCTGTGATGATGCTGTGATGACGCTTTGATCACTGCATTACCACAGCATCATCACTGTGTAATCAAAACATCATCACAGTCTCATAAATACATAAACACTGCATCATCACAGCATCATCACTGCGTCATCACAGCGTCATAACAGCATCATCACAGCATCATCATGGCATCATCACTGCATCATCTCAGCATCATAATAGTGTCATCAGAGCGTCATCACAGTCATCAAAGCATCATCACATCATCACCGCAGCGTCATCACAGCATCATCACTGCATCATCATATCTTCATCGCAGCGTCATCACTGCATCATCACAGTATCATCACAGCATCATCACTGCATCATTACTGCAGAATCACTGCGTCATCACATCATCATCACTACATGATCACTGCATCATCACAGCATCATCACTTCGCCATCAGATCATCATTGCATCATCACTGCATCATCTCAGCATCATAATAGTGTCATCAGAGCGTCATCACAGTCATCACAGCATCATCACATCATCACATCATCATCACAGCATCATCACTGCAACAGAACTGCATCTTCACAGCATCATCACATCATTCAGACTGCATCATCACAGCATCATCACTGTGTTATCACAACATCATCACTGCATCATCACAATATCATTACAGCATCATCACAACATAATCAGAGCATCATCACAGCATAAACACTGCATAATCACTGCACTATCACAGCATCATCACAGAGTCATCAAGGAATCATCACAGCATTATCACAGAATCTTGGCATTGTCATCAAAGCATCATCACTGCATCATCACTACATCATCACAGCATCATCACAGAATCATCACAACGACATCACAGCATCATCACTGTATCAACACATCATCATTACAACATCATCACTGCGTCATCAGAGCATCATCAAAAAATCCTCACAGCGTCATGAGTGCATCATCACTGCATAATCACTGCATTATCTCAGCATCATCAAAGCAACGTTATTGCATAATCATTGCATCATCGCAACATCATCACTGCATCATCACAGCAGCATCACAGCAACATCACAGCATCATTACAGCAGCATCAGAGCATCATCACAGCATCATCACAACATAATCATAGCATCACCACAGCATAATCACAGCATCATCACTGCGCCATTACAGCATCATCACAGCAGCGTTGCAGCATGATCACTGCATCATCACATAATCATCAAAACATAATCATAGCATCATCACAATATCATCACAGCATCATGACAGCGTCATCACTGCATCAGAACTGCATCAGAACTGCATCATCACAAAATTATTACAGCGTCATCAGAGCATCATCACTGCATCATCACTGCATCATCACAGCATCATCACCGCATTATTACAGCATCATCACAGCATCATTACTGCTTACTCACTGCATCATCACAACATAATCACAGTATCATCACTGCATCATCACTGCATCATAACTGCGTCATCACTGCAGCAGCGCAGCGTCATCAAAGCATTATCACTGCATAATCAATGCATCATGACAGCATCATCAATGTGTCATCACAGCATCATCACAACATCATCACAGCATCATCTCACTGCATCATCACAGCATCATCACTGCAACATCTCAGCATCATCACAGCATCATCACTGCATAATCATTTCATCATCACAGCAGCATAACTGCATCATCATCACAACATCATAACAGTGTCATCACAGCATCATCACATCATCATCACAGCATCATCCCAGCATCATCATTGCGTCATCAGAGCGTCAACACTACGTCATCACAGCATCATTAGTAAATCATCACAGTGTCATCACAGTATCATCACTGCATCATCAGTGCATCATCACAGCATCATCACATCATCATCACAACATCATCACAGTTTTATAACAGCATCATCACAGCATAATCACTGCATCATCACCACATCATTGCAGCATCATCACAGCATCATTACTGCATAATCACTGCATTATCATAGCGTCATCACACTATCATCACTGCATCGTCACAGCGTCATCACAGTGTCATCACTGCATCGTCACATGATCATCGCAGCATCATCACAGTGTCATCACAGCATCATGACATCATCATCGCAGCGTCATCACAGCATCATCAATCCGTCATCAAAGTCAAGGCGTCATCACAGCATTATCACTGTATCATCACAGAATCACCACAGCATCATTACTGTGTCATCACAGCGTCACAACAGAATCATAAGAGCATCATCATAGCATCATCACAACATCATCACAGTATCATCACTACATCATCACAGCATCATCAGAGAGATATCACAGCATCATGACTATATCATCGGAGCATCATAACATCATCGTCACTGCATTATCACATGATCATCGCAGCGTCATCACATCATCATCTCATAATCTTCACTGCGTCATCACAGCATCATCAGAGCATCATTACAGCGTCATAACAGCATCATCATCACAGCATCAAGGCAGCGTTATCACTGCATCGTCACAGCATCATCACAACATCATCACAGCATCATCAGAACATCATTACTACTTACTCACTGCATCATCGCAGCATCATCACAGCATCACCACAACATAATAAGTGTCATCACAGCATCATCACTCCATAATTGCTGCATTATCACAGCATAATCACATCATCATCACAGCATCATCGCATCGTCATCACTGCGTCGTCACAGCATCATCACAACATCATCACAGCATCGTCACTGCATCATCACTGCATTATCACTGCATCATCTCAGCATCATCAGAGCATCATCACAGCATCATCAGATCATCATCACAGCATCATCACAGTGTCATCACTACATCATCACAGCATCATCACACCATCATCAAAACATCATCACAGCATCATCACTGTATCATCACCGCATCATCACAGCATCATCAGAGCGACATCACAGTGTCATCACTACATCAGCACAGCATCATCACTGCATCATCACCGCATCATCACTGCATCATCACAGCGTCATCACAGTGTCATCACTGCATCATCATATCATTATCACCGCATCATCAGTGTCATCACAACATCATCAAAGCGTCATCACAACGTCATCACAGCATCATCACAGCATCTACATTGCGTCATCAGAGAATCATCAAAGCATGATCACTGCGTCACCACAGCGTCATCACAACATCATCACTGAATCATCACTGCATCAGCACAGCATCATCATAGCATCATCAAAGTATCAGCACAACATCATCACAGCATCTTCACTGCATCATCACTGCATCATCTCTGCATCACCACAGCATCATCACTGCGTAATCAAAACATCATCACAGCATCATTATAGCGTCATCACAGCATCATGACTGTGTCATCAGAGCGTCATCACAGCACAATCACAGCATCATCACAGCAGCACCAGAGCAGCATCATGGCGTCATGACAGAATCATCACTACGTCATCAAATTGTCATCACAGCAAACCACAGCATCATTGCAGCATCATAACAGCATCATCAAAGCATCTTTACTGCTTACTCACTGCATCATCACAGCGTCATCACACTATTGTCAGTGCATCTTCAGAGCATCATCACTGCATCATCACACCATAATCACAACATCATCACACCGTCATCACAGTGTCATAACTGCATGATCACTGCATCATCACAGCATCATCACAGAATCATCACTGCATCATTACTGCATCATAACAGCATCCTTACAGCATCATCACAGAATCATTACAACATAATCACTGCATCATCACAGCGTCATCACAGTACCATAACTGCATCATCACAGCAACATCACAGCATCATCAGAACGACATCAGAGCATCATCACTGCATCATGAAAGCATCATCACTGCATCATCACATCATCATCACATAATCTTCAATGTGTCATCACAGCGTAATCACAAAGTCATCACTTCATAATAAATTGTCATCACAGCGTCATCACAGCATCATCACAGCTGTATCGCAGCGTCATCACAGCATCACCACAGCATCATCACTGCGTCATCACATCATCATCCCACATCATCACAACATCATGACAGCATCATTACTGCTTACACACTGCATCATCACAGTGTCATCATAGCATAATCTCAGAATCGTCACAGCATCATCACTGCATCATCTCAGCATCATCACAACATCATCAGTGTCATCACAGCATCATCACTGCGTCATCACAGCATCATCACAGCTTCATAGCTGCATAATCACAGCATCATCACTGCATAATCACAGCATCATCACCGCATCATCCCAGCATCATCACAACATCATGACAGCATCATTACTGCTGACTCACTGCATCATCACATCATCATAAAAACATCATCACTACATCATCACTGTGTCATCACAGCATTATCAGAGCTTCATCACAGCATCATCATTCCGTAGTCACAGCGTCATCAGAACGACATCAGAGCATCATCACAGCATCATCCCATATTCATCACAGCATCATCACATCACCATCACTGCATCATCACAGAATCATCATGTCAGCATCTTCGAAGTGTCATCAGTGCATCGTTACAGCATCATCACAATATCATCACAGCATCTTAAATGCATAATCACTGCATCGTCACCGCATCATCATAGGGTCATCACAGCATCATCACAGCATAATCTCAATATCATCAAAGCATCATTATTGCTTATTCAGTGCATCATCACAGCATCATCACAGTATCATCACTGCATCATCACAGCATCATCTCAGCGTCATCACAGAATTATTACTGCATAATCACTGCATCATCACAGTGTCATCAGAGTATCATCACTGCATCATCATATCATCATCACAGTGTCATCACAGCATCCTCACACCATGATCATAACGTCATCACAGCGTCATCACAGCATCATCACTGCATCATCACAGCATCATCACTGCATCATAACAGCGTCATCACAGCATCATCAAATCATCATCACTGTATCATCACAGTGTCATCACAGCATCATCACATCATCATCACAGCATCATAACAGCGTCATCACAGAATCATCACATCATCATCACTGTATAATAACAGTGTCAACACAGCATCATCACATCATCATCATTGCTTCATCGCAGCGTCATCGCTGCATCATCACAGCATCATCACAATGTCCTTGCAGCATCATCACAGCATCATCACAGCATAATCACAGCATCATCACAACATCATAAGAGCGTCATTAGCATCATAACAGCACCATCACCGTGTCATCGCAGTGTCACCAGAACATCAGCGCATTATCATCGCAGCGTCAAAAAAATATAATCATAGCATCATCACAGCATTATCACTGCATCATCAATGAATCATCACAGCATAATATCAGCAACATCACAGCATCATTACTGCTTACTCACTGCATCATAATAGCGTCATCACAGTATCATCACTGCATCATCACAGCATCATCACTACATCATCACTGCATCATCAATGAATCATCGCAGAATCATCACTGCATCATAATTACATAATCACAGCGTCATAAATGCATCATCACAGTGTCATCACAGCATCATGTCAGCATCATCACAGCATCACGACAGGGTCATCACAGCATCATCACTGCATCATTACAGCGTCATCACAGCATAATCATAGCATCATCACAACACCACCACAGCGTCATAACAGTATCATCACTGCATCATCACTACATCATTACAGCATCATCACATCATCATCATTGCATCATCACAGCGTCATCGCTGCATCATCACAGCATCATCACAGCATCATTACTGCATCATCACAGCATAATCACAGCATCATCACAACATCATAAGAGCGTCATTAGCATCATAACAGCACCATCACTGTGTCATCGCAGTGTCATCAGAACATCAGCACATCATCATCGCAGCGTCAACAAAACAGAATCATAGCATCATCACAGCATCATCACTGCATTATCAGTGCATCTTCACAGCAACATCTCAGCATCATCACACCATCATTACTAATTACTCACTGCATCATCACAGCGTCATCACAGTATCATCACTGCATCATTACAGCATCATCACAACATCATGTAAGTGTCATCACAGCATAATCACTGTGTCATCACTATGTCATCACAGCAAAATCACAATATCATCACAACGTCATTAAAGCGTCATAACTGCATCATCACTGCATCATAACTGCATCATCACATCGTCACCACAGCGTCATCGCAGCAACATCACAGCATCATCACTGCATCGTAACTGCATCATCACGGTATCATCACAGCATCATCACAGCATCACAACAGCATTATCAGAGCATCACAACAGCCTCAACACAGTGTCACCACAGCAACATCACAGAATCATCACAGCATAATCGCAGCGTCACTACAGCATCATTACTGCATAATCACTGCATCATTACAGCATCATCACTGCATCATCACTGCGTCATCACAACGTTATCACAGTATCATCACTGCATCATCATATCATCATCGCAGCGTCATCACTGCATCATCGCAGCATCATCACTGCATAGTCACAGCATCATCGCGTCTTCATACAGGCATCATAACAGGGTCATCACAGCGTCATAACCGCATAAACACTGCATCATCACAGCATCATCATTGCGTCATCACAAAATGATCACAACATCATCGCAGCATCATCACAGCATCACGACAGCGTTACCAGAGCATCACAGCAGTGTCATCACAGTGTCATCACAGAATCATCACATAGTCATCACAACATCATCGCAGTGTCATAAATGCCTCATCACTACATCATCACAACATAATCATAGCATCATCACAGCATCATCACTGTATCAGCAATGCATCGTCACAGCATTATCAAATCATCACTGCACCATCACATCATCATCACTGCATCACCAATGCTTCATCTCAGCGTCATCACAGTATCAATACTGCGGAATCACTGCGTCATCACATCAAAATATCTGCATCAACACATCACCATCACTGCATCATCACTGCATCATCACTGCATCATCACTGCGTCATCACAGCATCATCACAGCGTTATCACATAATCACAATGCGGTCATCACAGAGTCATCGCAGAATCATCACAGCATCATCACTGTGTCATCACAGCGTCGTCACAGCATCATCACAATATCATCACAGCTTCATCACAGCCTCATATCTGCATCATCACTGCATAATGACTGCATCATAACAGCATCATAACTACGTCATCATATTGTCATCACAGCATCATCACAGCATCACGACAGCGTCATCACAATATCACGTCAGGGTCATCACAGCATCATCACTGCATAGTCACAGAATCATGACAGCGTCATCACAGCATCATCACATCATCATCCCTGCATCATCACATCATCATCACTGCATCATCACAGCATTATCACAGCATCATCAAAGCATCATCACAGCGTAATCACAGCATCATCACAGCATCACAACAGCGTCATCACTGCAGCATCACAGCATCATCACAGTATCCTCACAGCATCTTCACTGCATCATCACTACATTGTCACAGCATCATCACATCATCATCACTGCATCATCACAGCATAATCTCAGCATCATCACAGTATCAGTACTGCAGAATCATTGCATCATCACACCATCATCACATCATCGCAGCATCATCATAGCATCACAACAATTTTATCTGAGCATCACGGCAGTGTAATCATAGCGTCATCACAGACTCATAAGAGCATCCTTGCAGCGTCATCACTGCATCATCACAGTACCATCACATCATAGCAACATCATCACAACATCATCGCAGAATCATCACTGCATCATCAGAGCATCATCTCAGCATAATCACAGCATCATTAGTGCAGAATCACTACATCATCACATCATCATCACTGCATCATCACATCATCATCACAGCATCATCAGAGCATCATCACTGCGTCATCACTACATAATCATAGCATCATTACTTTGTCATCACTGCATCATCAATGCATCATCACAACGCCATCTCAGTATCATCACAGCATCATCACAGCGTCATCACAGCATCACGACAGTGTCATCGCAGCGTCAACACAGCATCATTACATCATGATTATGAGTCATCAGAGCGTCATCGCAGCATCCTCACAGCATCATCATAGTACCACTACAGCATCATCACAGAATCACTATAGAGTCATCAAAGCGTCATCACAGCATCATCACAGCATCGTCACAGCGTCATCACAGCATCTTCACATCATCAATACATCATCGAAGCATCATCACTGCGTCATCACAACACCATCACTGCATCATCACAGCGTCATCACAGCATCATCGCATCATCATAACAGCATCATCACATCATCACCACAGCATCATCACAGCATCATCACTGCGTCATCATTGCATCGTCACAGCATTATCAAATCATCACTGCACCATCACATCATCATCACTGCATCATCAATGCTTCATCTCAGCGTCATCACAGTATCAATACTGCGGAATCACTGCGTCATCACATCAAAATATTTGCATCATCACTTCACCATCACTGCATCATCACTGCGTCATCACAGCATCATCATTGCATCATCACAGTGTTATCACATAATCACGATAGGGTCATCACAGAATCATCGCAGCATCGTCACAGCATCATCACTGCGTCATCACAACGTCATCACAGCATCATCACAATATCATCACAGCGTCATAACAGCCTCATATCTGCATCATCACTGCATAATGACTGCATCATAACAGCATCATAACTAAGTCATCATATTGTCATCACAGCATCACGACAGCGTCATCACAACATCACGACAGGGTCATCGCAGCCTAATCACTGCATCGTCACAGCATCATCACAGCATCATCACTGCATCGTCACATCATCATTGCGTCATCATCAAAGCATAATCACACTGTCATAACTGCATAAACTCTGCATTACAACAGCATCATCACTGCGTCAATACAGCATCATCATTGCATCATCACTGCATCACCTCAGCATCATAACATCATCATTACTACATCATCACAGCATAATCATTGCATCATCACAGCATCACGACAGCGTTATCAGGGCATCACGACAGAGTCATCACAGCGTCATCACAGAATCATCACAGCATCATCGCAGTGTCATCACTGAATCATCACAGCATCATCAAAATATAATCATAGCATCATCACAGCATCATCACTGCATCATCAAGGAATCATCACAGCATCATCTCAGCAACATCACAGCATCATTACTGCTTACTCACTGCATCATAACAGCGTCATCACAGTATCATCACTACATCATCACTACATCATCACTGCATCATCACTGAATCATCGCAGAATCATCACTGCATCATAGCTACATAATCACAGCGTCATAAATGCATCATCACAGTGTCATCACAGCGTCATCTCAGCATCATCACAGCATCACGACAGGGTCATCACAGCATCATCACTGCATCATTACAGCGTCATCACTGCATCATCACTGCATCATCACAGCACCATATCAGCATCATCACAGCGTCATTACTGCTTACTCACTTCATCATCACAGCGTCATCACAACATCATCACAGTGTCATCACAGCATCATCACTGCATAATCACTGCATCATCACGGCATAATCACAACATCATCTCAGCTTCATCACAGAATCATTACTGCATAATCACTGCATCATCACAGCATCATTACAGCATCATAGAATCATAATCATGACAGCATTTCTGCATCATCACTGCATCATCATAGCGTCATCAAAGCATCATCACTACATCATCAAATTGTCATCACAGCATCATCGTGGCCTCATCACGGCGTCATCACAGCATCATCACTGCATCATCACTGCGTCCTCAAAGCATCATCACTGCATCATCAGATCATCATCACATCATCGACACAGCGTCATCACTGCGTCAACACAGCGTCACCACATTGTCCTCACTGCATGGTCACAGCATCATCACAACATCATCACAGCATCATCGGATCATCATCACATCATCATCACAGCATCATCACAGAATCGTAGCTGCATAATCACAGCATCATAATAAGGTCATCACAGCGTCATCACAGCATCATCACAGCATCTACACTGCATCATCAGAGAATCATCAAAGCATCATAACTGCGTCACCACAGCGTCATCACAACATCATCACTGAATCATCACTGCATCAGCACAGCATCATTACTGCATTATCACTGCATCATCACAGCTTCATCACTGCGCCATCACTGCATCATGACATCATCATCACAGCATCATCATGACATCTAAGCAGCATCATCACAGTATTACGAAGGCATCATCACAGTGTTATCATAGCATCATCACAATATCCTCACAGCATCGTCACTGCTTATTCACAGCGTCATCGCAGCTTCATCACTGCTTCATCAGAGCATCATCACAACATTATCGCTGCATCATCACAGTCATCACAGCGTCATCACAACGTCATTACTGCATCATCACTGCATCATCACTTCGTAATCAGAGCATCATGACTTCATCATCACAGCACCATTACTGCATCATCACAAAATCATCACAGTGTCATCACAGCATCATCACTGCATCATCACTACATCATCACAGCATCATCACAGCATCATGGCAGCATCATGGCAGCGTCATCACATCGTCATAATTGTATCATCACAGCGTCATCATAGAATCATCACAGCCTCATCACAGCATCATCACAGCGGCGTAACTGCATCCTCACTGCATCATCACCGCATCACCATCATCACAGCATCACAAGCTGTGATGACACTGTGATGACACTGTAAGGACGCTGTGATGATGCGGTGATGCTCTGATCATGTGTGCTGTGCATCACAGCGTCATCACAGCATCATCACAGCGTCATCAAATTATCATCACTGCATCATCAGAGCATCATCAGAGCATTGGTGTAGATGCACTTCAGCTGGGCCATTGCCCTATCCTCCGGCCTTGCCATTGTTCCCTCTGGCACAGCCCCAATAATCCTTGCTTCAGCCCCATCCCCCTTCTTACCTAGTTTAAAGCCCTCTCAATGAGCCCTGCCAGCTCCTGGCCCAGGATTCTTTTTCCCCTAAAAGACAGGGACCCGTCTGCGGCCATCAGGCCAGGTGCTGAGTAAAGTGCCCCATGGTCGAAAAACCCAAGATTTCTGCGTTGGCACCAGAAATGATGATGTTATGATGCTGTGGTGATGCTGTTGTGATAATGCTGTGATGGTGCTGTGATAAGTCTGTTATGACGCAGTGATGATGCTCGGATGATGCAGTGATGTTGCAGTAGTCACGCTGTGATGTTGCTTTGATGATGCTGCGATGAATTTCTGGTGATGCTCTGATGATGCTGTGATGATGCTGTGATGATGCAGTGATGATGCTGTGATGATGCTTTGGTGATGCTGTGATGATGCTCTAATGACGGAGTGATGATGCTGTGATGACTCTGTGATGATGCTGTAATAATGCTGTGATGATATGATGATGCTGCAGTGCTGCCGTGATGATCCTCTGATGACACGTTGATGACGCTGTGGGGCTTTGATGATGCTGTGATGATGCTGTGATGATGCTCTGATGATGCTGTAATGATGCAGTGATGATGCAGTGATGACGCTATGATGACGCTTTGATGACGCTTTGATGACGCTGTGATGATTTTGTTATGATGCTGTTGTGATGCTGTGATGATACAGTGATGATGCTGCGATGATGCTGTTGTGATGCTGTGTTGTCGCTTTGATGACACTATGATAATGTTCTGATGATGCAGTAATCATGCAGTGATGACGCAGTGATGATGCTGTGATGATGCTGTAATGATGCAGCGATGATGCTGTGATGATGTGATTATGCTGTGATGACGCTACGATAATGCTATTATGATGCTGTGATGACACTGTGATCATGCTGTGGTCATGCTGTGATGATGCAGTGATGACGCTGCGATGATGCTTTGATGATTCTGTGAAGATGCAGTGATGACGCTGTGATGACGCTATTATGATGCAGTGATGATGCAGTGATGATACTGTGACGATGTAGTGGTGATGACGCATTGATGACGCTGTGATGATGCTGTGATGATGATGTGATGATGTTGTGATGACTACGATGATGCAGTGATGACACTGTGATGGCACTGTGATGCCTTGTTGAAGCTCTGATGATGCATTGAAAATGCACTGATTATGCAGTGATGATGTTGTCTTGATACTGTGATGATGCTGTGATGACGGTTCTATGACACTGATTATGTTCTGATGATGCAGTGATGATGCTGTGATGATGCAGTGATGACTCAATGATGATGCTGATATGATGCTCTGATGATGCTGTGACGATGGTTTGATGACACTGTGATGACGTTTTGATGATGCAGTGATGATGCTGTGATGACGCTGTGATGACGAGGCGATGATGCTGTTGTGATGCTCTGATGATGCTGTGGTGACGGTTTGATGACACTGTGATGATGTTCTGATGATGCAGTGATGACGTAGTGTTGACGCTCTGATGACGCAATGATGATGCTGGGATGATGCTGTGATGATGATGTGATGATGCTGTGATGACACTGTTATGATGTTGTGATGATGATGCAGTTATGCTGCTGTGATGATGAAATGATGCTGTGTAGGGACAAAATTAGGAAGGCTAAAGCTCATCTGGAGCTCAATCTGGCTACTGCCGTTAAAGATAACAAAAAACGTTTTTATAAATACATTAACACAAAAAGGAGGACTAAGGAGAATCTCCATCCTTTACTGGATGCGGGGGGAAACTTAGTTACAAGAGATGAGGAAAAGGCGGAGGTGCTCAATGCCTTCTTCGCCTCAGTCTTTAGCGGCAGTACCGGTTGTTCTCTGGATACCCAGTACCCTGAGCTGGTGGAAGGGGATGGGGAGCAGGATGGGGCCCTCACTATCAACGAAGAACTGGTTGGTGACCTGCTACGGCACTTGGAGGTGCACAAATCGATGGGGCCGGATGGGATCCACCCAAGGGTACTGAGAGAACTGGCAGAGGAGCTGGCCAAGCCCCTGTCCATCATTTATCAGAAGTCCTGGCTATCGGGGGAGGTCCCAGCTGACTGGCAACTAGCAAATGTGACGCCCATCTACAAGAAGGGCCGGAGGGCAGACCCGGGAAACTACAGGCCTGTCAGTTTGACCTCAGTACCGGGGAAGCTCATGGAGCAGATCCTCTTGAGAGTCATCATGCAGCACTTGCAGGGCAAGCAGGCGATCAGGCCCAGCCAGCATGGGTTTATGGAAGGCAGATCCTGCTTGACGAACCTGATCTCCTTCTATGACAAAGTGACGCGCTGGGTGGATGAGGGAAAGGCTGTGGATGTGGTCTACCTTGACTTCAGCAAGGCATTTGACACCGTCTCCCACAGCATTCTCCTCAAGAAACTGGCTGCTCTTGACTTGGACTGGCGCACGCTTCGTTGGGTTAGAAACTGGCTGGATAGCCGGGCCCAAAGAGTCGTGGTAAATGGAATCAAGTCCAGTTGGAGGCCAGTCACTAGTGGCGTCCCCCAGGGCTCGGTGCTGGGGCCGGTCCTCTTTAATATCTTCATCAATGATCTGGACGAGGGCATTGAGTGCACCCTCAGTAAGTTTGCAGATGACACCAAGTTAGGTGCGTGTGTCGATCTGCTCGAGGGTAGGAAAGCTCTGCAGGAGGATCTGGATAAGCTGCACCGATGGGCTGAGGTCAACTGTATGAAGTTCAACAAGGCCAAGTGCCGGGTCCTGCACCTGGGGCGCAACAACCCCAAGCAGAGCTACAGGCTGGGAGATGAGTGGTTGGAGAGCTGCCAGGCAGAGAAGGACCTGGGAGTGATGGTGGACAGTCGGCTGGATATGAGCCAGCAGTGTGCTCAGGTGGCCAAGAAGGCCAACGGCATCCTGGCTTGTATCAGAAACAGTGTGGCCAGCAGGGCTAGGGAGGTGATCGTCCCCCTGTACTCGGCTCTGGTGAGGCCGCACCTCGAGTACTGTGTTCAGTTTTGGGCCCCTCGCTACAAGAAGGACATCGAGGTGCTTGAGCGGGTCCAGAGGAGGGCGACGAAGCTGGTGAGGGGCCTGGAGAACAAGTCCTACGAGGAGCGGCTGAGGGAGCTGGGCTTGTTCAGCCTGGAGAAGAGGAGGCTCAGGGGCGACCTTATCGCTCTTTACAGGTACCTTAAAGGTGGCTGTAGTGAGGTGGGGGTTGGCCTGTTCTCCCACGTGCCCGGTGACAGAACGAGGGGGAATGGGCTAAAGTTGCGCCAGGGGAGTTTTAGGTTAGATGTTAGGAAAAACTTCTTTACTGAAAGGGTTGTTAGGTACTGGAACAGGCTGCCCAGGGAGGTGGTGGAGTCACCATCCCTGGAAGTCTTTAAAAGACGTTTAGATGTAGAGCTTAGGGATATGGTTTAGTGGGGACTGTTAGCGTTAGGTCAAAGGTTGGACTCGATGATCTTGAGGTCTCTTCCAACCTAGAAATTCTGTGATTCTGTGATTCTGTGATTCTGTGATTATGCAGTGATGATGCTGTGATGATGCTGAAATGTTGCAGTGATGATGCTGTTATGACGTAGTGATGATGCCGTGATGATGCAGTGAGTAAGCAGTAATGATGCTGTGATGATGCTGTGATGATGCAGTGAAGATGCAGTGATTATGCAGTGAAGATGCTGTGATGACACGATTTTGTGATGATAATGCAGTTATGCTGCTGTGATGATGAAATGATTATGCAGTGATGATGATGTGATGATGCTGAGATGTTGCAGTGATGATGCTGTGATGATGCAGTGAGATGATGCTGTGATGATGTTGTGATGATGCTGTGATGATGCTGTGATGACACATTGATGATGCTGTCATGATGCAGTGATTATGCAGTGATAATGCTTTGATGACGCTGCGCTGCTGCAGTGATGACGCAGTTATGATGCAGTGATGATGCAGTGATGATACTGTGATTATGTTGTGATGATGCAGTGAGTAAGCAGTAATGATGCTGTGATGATGCTGTAATAATGCAGTGATGATGCTGTGATGATGCAGTGATGATGCTCTGATGACGCTGTAATAATTTTGTGATGATGATGTGATGATGCAGTTCTGATGCAGTTCTGATGCAGTGATGACGCTGTCATGATGCTGTGATGATATTGTGATGATGCTATGATTATGTTTTGATGATTATGTGATGATGCAGTGATCATGCTGCAACGCTGCTGTGATGATGCAGTAATGGCGCAGTGATGATGCTGTGATTATGCTGTGGTGATGCTGTGATTATGTTGTGATGATGCTGTGATGATGCTCTGATGCTGCTGTGATGATGCTGTGATGCTGCTGTGATGCTGCTGGGATGATGCTGTGATGATGCAGTGATGATGCAGTGATAACGATGTGATGATGCAGTGATGATGATGTGATGATGCAATGATTACGCAATAATGGTGCTTTGATGATGCTGAGATAATGCAGTGATTATGCAGTGATGATGCACTCATGACGCTGTGATGATTTTTTGATGATGCTCTGATGACGCAGTGATGATGTTGTAATGATGATGTGTTGATGCAGTGATGATGCTGTGATGTCGTTGTGATGATGCTGTTATGACGTTGTGACGATGCTCTGTTGATGCTATGATGATGCAGTGATGATGCAGTAATAACGCTGTGATGACGCTGTGATGATTTTTTGATGATGCTGTGATGACGCTGTGATGATGCAGTGTGTAAGCAGTAATGATACTATGATAATGCTGTGATAATGCAGTGATGATGCAGTGATTATGCCGTGATAATGCTGTCATGACACTGTGATGATGTTGTGATGATGCTGTGATTATTCAGTGATGATGCTCTGATGATGCTGTTATGACGCTGTGATGGCATAGTAATGATGCTGTGATGACGCAGTGATGATGCTCTGATGATGCTGTGATTATGATGTGATGACGCATTGATCATGATGTGATGATGCAGTAATTCTGCACTAATGATGCTGTGATTATGCTGATATGATGCTCTGATCATGCAGTGATGATTCTGCAATGATATTGTGATGATGTTACTATGATGTTGTTATAAATAGCTCAGTCTTCAAAATAGGTTTAAATAAGAAAATAGGATTTATTAAAAGAATAGAAGTAAGCAAACAGCGCTGGGTGCACCGGGAGTTTCCGCTCCACCAGGACTCACACCAGCCACATCAAGTAGCTGATTTTTATACTCCTCGACTAATACATATTCATTACTACTTCTAAAAAAAAATAGGTTATTATAATTAGCTTCCGGGGTCCAGTCCCTCCTACTGGAGCATGCGCATCAGTCTCCGGTGGTCCCTCTGGGGGTCTCTAGGGGTCTTTCATGCTGAAGGCTCGTAGTCTTCCTCTCCAAGTTTTTTTCTTGTCCTTCCCCTTTGTACTCCTTTGGCACCGTGTCAAGTTTATACAGCATCCCCTGCAGGTCTGTTCTCCTAGCCGTCTTTTTTTCCTCTTCTTAATCTCTTGGACACCTGGCCAGATATCAGAGGCCTGCATAGTATTCCATAACAGTCACTAATTGTTATCAGTTATTCTGAGGCTCCCAGACATCAAAGACGTCATACAAACACAAATAGCTTTCTTATTGACACTTCACAAGTAATTAAAACATTCCTCACCAGCCATTCACAGGGACAGCCACACCTATAGCCGCGTTAAGTTAATTTCGAAGAAGACAAAACAACAGAAAAAAAGGCTGTAACTGTTAGAAATAGAAATCCAGAATAACAAAGGCAAACAAGCTCAAGAATTTGAGGAGTATTTTCTGAAGACTTGATAACTTGACTAGAATGAGGGGGAGACTGGGGCACACTGCATCTGTGGTTAAGGAATCAAACTGCCATTGCAGGGCCCCGAAGCAGACAGAAGCAGACAGGGCTGTTCTTTATGGACACGAATTGTTAAAACATTCCTCACAATGTGATGATACTGTGATGATGCAGTGATGACGCAGCAATGATGCTCTGATGAATCTGTGATGACGCTATGATTACGCTGTCGTGATGCTCAGATAACACTGTCGTGATGCTATGATGATGCTGCGATGATGTTGTGATGATGGTGTGATAATGCAATGATTCTGCAGTACTGATACTGTGATGATGATGAGATTATGCTGTGATGATGTTGTGATGATGCAGTGATGATGATGTGATGATGCTGTGACAATGTAGTGATGATGCAGTGAAGATGCTGTGAGGATACTGTGATGATGCTGTGATGATGCAGTGATGACGCTGCGATCCTGCTGTGATAATGCTGTGATTACGCTGTGATGATGCTGTGGTGATGCTGTGGTAATGCAGTGATGATGATGTGATGATGCAGGGATGATGCTGTGATGATGCTGAGATGATGCTGTGATGACGCTGTGATGATGCAGTGTGTAAGTAGTAATAATGCTGTCATGATGTTGTGATGATGCTGGGATGATGATGTGATGAAGCAGTGATGATGCTGTGGTGATGCTGTGATGACGCTGCGATATAGCTGTGATGACGCTGTGATGACAATTTGATGATGAAGTGATGACTTTGTGATTACGCTGTGATGACGCATTGAAGATCATGTGATGATGATGTGATGATGCAGTGATGATGCTGTCATCATGCAGTGATGATGCTCTGATGTCGCTCTGATGATGCTGTGATGATGCAGGTTTGGTACTGTGATGACGGTGTGATGATGCAGTGATTATGTAGTAATGGTTCTGTGATGATGCTGTAATGATGCTGTGATGACCATGTGATGATGCAGTGATGGTGGTGTGATGATGTTGTGATGATGCAGTAATGATGATGTGATGATGCAGATATGATGGTGTTATGATGCAGTGAATACACTGTGATGACGCTGTGATAATGCAGTGACTAAGCAGTAATGATGCTGCGATGATGCTGTGATTATGCTGTGATGATGAGGTGATGATGCAGTGATTATGCAGTGATGATGCTGTCATGATACTCTAATGATGCTCTGATGATGCAGAGATGATGCAGTGATTTTTCTGTGATGATGTTGTAATGATGATAATGTGATGATGCTGTGATAATGCAGTGATTATGCTGTAATGATATTCGGATGACACTGAGATAATGCTCTGATGCTGTAGTGATGATGCTGTGAAGATGCAGTCAGGACGCAGAGATGATGCTGTGATGACAATGCGAAGATGCTGTGATGATGCAGTGATGGCGCAGTGATGATGCTGTGATGACACTGTGATTATGTGGTGATGATGATATGATGATGCTGTGATGATGCTGTGATGATGCTGAGATTATGCAGCTATGACGCTGTGATGACATAGTGATGATGCTGTGATGACACTGTGATGATTATGTCATGATGCAATGATGATGCAGTGGTGATGCTCTGATGATGCTGTAATGATGCTGTGACGATGAAGTGATGGTGCAGTGATGATGATGTGATGATGCTGTGATGATGTTGTGATGATGCTGTGAAGATGCAGTGATGACGCTGCGATGATGCTGTGATGATGCTGTGATGATGCTGTGATGACGTTGCGACGACGATATGATGATCCTGTGATTACTCTGTGATGACGTTTCGATGAAACTGTTATGATGCTGTGATGATGCAGTGGTGATGCTTTGATGACGCTGTGATGATGCTGTGATGATAGATTGATTATACTGTGATGATGTTGTGATGATGCTGTTATGATGAAATGATGATGATGGGATGATGCAATGATGACGCTGTGATGATGCTGTGATGATAGATTGATTATACTGTGATGATGTTGTGATGATGCTGTTATGATGAAATGATGATGATGGGATGATGCAATGATGATGATGTGATGATGCAGTGATGATACTGGTACGACGCTGTCATAATGCAGTGATTATGCAGTAATGATTCTGTGAAAATGCTGAGATGATGCTGTGATGATGTAGTGATGACACAGTGATGATGCTTTGATGACAATGCCAAGATTCTGTGATGATGCTGTGATGATTCCTTGATGACTCTGTGATGATGCTGTGATAGTGCAGTGATTATGCAGTGTTTATGCTGTGATGATGCTCTGATTATGTTGTGATGATGCTGTGATGATATTGTGATGATGCAGTGATGATGTTGTGATAACACAGTGATGATGCTGTGATGATGCAGTCTGAATGATGTGATGATGCTGTGAAGATGCAGTTCTTTTGCAGTGATGATGCTGTGATGATGCTGTGATGATGTGATGATGCTGTGATGATGCTGTAATGATGCTGTATTGATGTTGTGATGATGCAATGATGATGTTGTGATGGCGAAGTGATGATGCTGTGCTGATGCAGTGATCATGTAGTGATGATGATGTGATGACGCAGTGATTCTGCAGTAATGATGCAGTGATGATGCTGTGATGACGCTGCGATGATGATGTGATGATGCTGTGATGACTGTGATGACGCTCTGATGACACTATTATGATGCTGAGATGATACAGTGATGATGCCATGATGATGCTGTGATGATGCTGTTATGACGCTGTGATGACGCAGTGATGATGCTGTGATGATGCAGTGTTTATGTAGTTATGAGGCTGTGATGATGTTTTGATTACACAGTGATGATGCTGTGGTGATGCAGTGATGATACAGTGATGATGCAGTGATCAAAGCGTCATCACAGCATCATCACAGCATCATTACTACATCATCACAGCATCATAACATCATAATCAGAGCATCACAGAATCATCACAGCATCATCACTGCATCATCACAACCACATCAAAGTGTCATCAAAGCGTCATCATAGCATTATAAGAGCATCACAACAGCATCATCGCAGCGTCATCACAGCATCATCACTGCATCATCACTGCATCATCAGAACATCATCACAGTGTCATCAAACCGTCATCACAGCATCATCAGACCATCACAACAGCATCATCACCGCGTCATCACTGCATCATCACAGCATGATCACTGGGTCATCAGAACATAATCACAGTGTCATAAAACCGTCATCACAGTATCATCACAGCATCATCACAGTATCAAGACAACATCATCACTACATAATCAGTGCATTATCAATGCATCATCAGAGCTTCAACAAGGCATCACAGTGTCATCACTGCATCATCATTGAGTCATCAAAGCATCATCACATCATCATCACAGCATCATCACAGCGTCATCAATGCGTCATCACCACTACATCGTCACAGCATCATCACTGCATCATCACTGTGTCATAACAGCATCATCACAGCGTCATCACATCGTCATCACTGCATCTTCACAGAATCATCAAAGCATCATCGCAGCGTCATCAATGCATCATCACAGCATGATCACTGCATGATCACAGCGTCATCACAACATCATAACAGCATTATCGTAGCGTCATCACAGCATAATCACAACATCATCACAGCATAATCGCTGCATCATTACAGCATCATCACTGCGTCATCACTGCATCATTACTGCATCATCGGAACATTATCATAGTGTCATCAAAGCGTGAACACAGCATCATCACAGCATCACAACAGCTTCATCGCAGCATCATCACTGCATCATCACAGCATCTCAACAGAATCATAACAAAATCATCACAGCGTCATCAAAGCGTCATCACAGCATCATCAATGCATCATCACTGCATCATTACATCATCATCAGAGCATGATCACAGCATCATCAAAGCATCACAGCATCATCAAAGTGTCATCAGATCATCATCACAGCATCACTACAGCATCATCATATCATAACAACATTATTACAGCATCATCACAGCATCATCACTACATCATCACAGCATCATCGCAGCGTCATCACTGCATCATCACTGCATCATTACTGCATTATCACAACATTATCATAGTGTCATCAAAGCATCATCACAGCATCATCACAGCATCACAACAGTATCATCGTAGCACCATCACTGATCATCACTGCATCATCACAGCATCATCACTGCATCATTACAGCATCATCACAACATTATCACAGTGTCATGACAGCATAATCACAGCATAATCAGAGCATCACAAGAGCATCATCACAGCGTCATCACTGCATCATCAGAACATCCTCACAGCATCATCACAGTGTCATCAATGCATCACCACAGCATCATCACAGCGTCATCACAGCGTCATCACAGAATCATCACAGCGTCACAACAGCATCATCACAGCGTCATCTTTGCATCATCCAGGCGTCATCACAGCATCATCTCAGCGTCACCACAGAATCATCACTGCATCATCACTGCATCATCAAAGCATCACAACAGCATCATCGCAGCATCATCAGAGCATCATCAATGCATCACAGCGTCGCCATCACTGCATCATCACAGAATCATCACTGTTTCATCGCAGCGGTATCACTGCATCATCACAGCATGATCACAGCATCATCACAGCACCATCACAACATCATCACAGCATCATCACTGCATCATTACATCATCATACCAACATCATCACAGCATCACAGCATCATCAAAGTGTCATAACAGCGTCATCACAGCATCATCACTGCATCATCACTCCGTCATTACAGCGTCATCAGAGCATCATCACAGCATCACCAAAGCATCATCACTGCATCATCACAGCATCGTCACTGCATCATTACAATATCATCGCAGTGTCATCACTGCGTCATCACACAATCATCAGAGCATCACAGCGTCATCAGAGCGTCATCACGGCGTCATCACAGCATCATCGCAGTGTCATCACACCATCATCACAGCATCATCACAATACTATCAGAGCCTCAACACAGCGTCATAACTGCATCAACACTGCATTATCACTGCATCATCACAGCGTCATCACAGCATAAACACATCATCATAAATGCATCATCAATACATCTGATGGTGCAGCATCACATAACAGCATCACCGCAGTGTCATCACTGCATCATCAC
The DNA here is from genome assembly GCA_963989345.1 of Clangula hyemalis. The sequence goes on along the minus strand of OZ022448.1, from coordinate 7,575,738 downwards.
AGCATCATGACAACATCATCGAAGCATCATTGCAGCGTTATCAATGCATCATCACTGCATCATCACAGCATCATCGCAGCGTCATCACTGCACCATCACAGCATCATCACAGCATCATCATAGCATCATGAAAGCATCACAGCATCATCACAGCGTATTCAGTGTCATCACAGTATCACGGCATCATCACTGCATCATCATATAAACATGACAGCATCATAGATGTATAATCAAAGCATCATCAAAGCGTCGTCACAGCATCATCACAGCATCATCACTGCATCATCATATAATCATGACAGCATCATAGCTGTATAATCACAGCATCATCAAAGCGTCATCACAACATCATCACAGCATCATCACAGCATCATCAAAGCTTCATCACAGTATAATAACAGCATCATCACTGCATAAACACTACATCAGCACAACATCATCAGAGCATCATCACAGCATCAAGACAGCGTCATCTGTGCACCATCACAGCATCATCACAACATCATCACAGCGTCATCACAGCATCATGAAAGCGTCATCACAGCATCATCACTGCATCATCATATCATCCTGAGAGCATCATAGCTGCATAATCACAGCATCATCAAATTGTCATAACAGCATCATCACAGGGTCATCACAGCATAATAACATCGTCATCACAGCGTCATCAAAGCATCATCACAGCTTCATCAGAGCATCATCACAGCATCATTAGAGCGTCATCACTGCATCATTACATCATCATCAGTGCATCATCAGAGCATCATCACAGCTTCATCAGAGCATCATCACAGCATCATTAGAGCGTCATCACTGCATCATTACATCATCATCAGTGCATCATCAGAGCATCATCACAACATCATCACATCATCATGACTGCATCATCACAGCGTCATCACAGCGTCATCACAACATCATCATCACAGTGTCATCAAAGCCTCATCACAGCATCACAACAGCATCATCACAGTGTCATCAGAGCGTCATCATAGCGTCATCACTGCATCATCACAGTATCATAACTGCATCATCACTGCATAAACACTGCATAATCACAGTGTCATAACAGCGTCATAACAGCATAATCACATTGTCATCAAAGCGTCATCACAGCATCATCGCAGCATCATCACAGCATCATCAGAGCATCATCCCGGCATCATCACAGCATCACAGCGTCATCAAATTATCATCACTGCATCATCAGAGCATCACCAGAACTTCATCACAGCCTCATCACAGCACCATCACAGCGTTATCACAGCGTCATGAAAGCATCATCACAACATCATCAAAGCGTCATCACAGCACCATCACAGCATCATCACTGCATCATCACTGTGTCATCAAATCATCATCACAGCATCATCACAACAGCATCACCACAGCATCATAACATCATCATTTCTGGTGCCAACGCAGAAATCTTGGGTTTTTTTGACCATGGGGCACTTTACTCAGCACCTGGCCTGATGGCCGCAGACGGGTCCCTATCTTTTAGGGGAAAAAGGATCCTGGGCCAGGAGCTGGCAGGGCTCATTGAGAGGGCTTTAAACTAGGTAAGAAGGGGGATGGGGCTGAAGCAAGGATTGTTGGGGCTGTGCCAGGGGGAACAATGGCAAGGCCGGAGGATAGGGCAATGGCCCAGCTGAAGTGCATCTACACCAATGCTCTGTTGATGCTGTGATGTTGCAGTAGTGACGCTGTGATGACACTGAGATGTTGCTTTGATGATGCTGCGATGAAGTTCTGGTGATGCTCTGATGATGCAGTGATGATAATTTGATGACGCTGTGATGATGCTGTGATGACGCTGTGATGCACAGCACACATGATCAGAGCATCACAGCATCATCACAGCATCACCATAGTATCATCACAGCATCATCACCGCATCATCACAGCATCATCACAGCGTCCTTACTGTGTCATCACAGTGTCATCATACCTTGTGATGCTGTGATGATGGTGATGCAGTGAGGATGCAGTTACGATGCTGTGATGACGCTGTGATGATGCAGTGATGAGGCTGTGATGATGCTGTGATGACACTGTGATGATGTTGTGATGATGCAGTAATGGTGCTGTGATGATGAAGTCATGATGCTCTGATTACGAAGTGATGATGCAGTAATGATGCTGTGATGACTCTGTGATGATGTAGCGATAATGTTGTGATGATGCTCTGATGAAGCAGTGATGAAGCCGCGATGATGCTGTGAATAAGCAGTGATGATGCTGTGACGATATTTTGATGATGCTATGATAACGCGGTGATGACGCTGTCGAAATACTGTGATGACGCTGCTGTGATGGCATGATGATGCTGTGATGATGATGTGATGATGCCGTGATGAAGCAGTGATGAAGCTCTTATGATGCTGTGGTGATGCTGTGATGAAGCAGTGATGACCCTGTTGTGATTCTGTGATGATGCTGTGATGATGCACTGATGATGCAGTGATGACGCTGTGATTAAGTAGTGAAGATGATGTGATGATACTATGATGACGCTGTGATGATGCAGTGAGTAAGCAGTAATGAACCTACGATGATGCTGTGATGATGCTGTGATTATGTGGTTATGATGCAGTGATTATGCAGTGATGATGCTGTCATGACACTGTAATGATGCTGTGATGAGGCAGTGATTATGCAGAAATGATGTTGTGCTGGTGCTGTGATGATGTTTGGGTTACGCAGTAATGGTGCTGTGGTGATGCAGTGATGATGCAGTGATGATGCTGTGATGATGCAGTGACGATGAAGTGATGATTCAGTGATGATGTAGTGATGACGCTGTGGTGACGCAGTGATGATGCTTTGATGATTCTCTGATGATGCAATGTAGATGCTGTGATGATGCTGTGATGACTCTGTGATGATGATGTGATGATGCTATGATTATGTACCTATGATGCTGTGATCATGCTGTGATGACTCAGTGATGATGCTTTGATGACGCAGTGATGATGCAGTGATGACGCTGTGATGATGCTGTGATGATGCAGTGATCATGTAGTGATGATGAAGTGATGACGCTGTGATATCGCTCTGATACTGTGATGATGCAGTGATGATGCTGTGATAGTGCAGTGATTATGCAGTGTTTATGCTATGATGATGCTCTGATTATGTTGTGATGATGCTGTGATGATGATGTGATGATTCTCTGATGATGCTGTGATGATGCAGTGATGATGTGATAATGCAGTGATGATGCTGTGATGATTGTGTGATGATGCAGTGATGACGCTGTGATGATACTCTGATGATGGTGTGATGATGCAATGATGATGTGATGATGCTGTGATGATATTGTGATGATGCAGTGATGATGTTGTGATAACGCAGTGATAATGCTGCGATGATGCTGTGATGATGCAGTGATCATGAGGTGATGATGCTGTGTGAATGATGTGATGATGCTGTGACGATGCAGTTCTGATGCAGTGATGATGCTGTGATGATGCTGTGATGATGCTGTGATGATATTGTGATGATGCAATGATGATGTTGTGATGACTCTGTGATGGTGCTGTGATGATGCAGTGATCATGTAGTGATGATGATGTGATGACGCAGTGATTCTGCAGTAATGATGCAGTGATGATGCTGTGATGATACTGTGATGATGCAGTGATGACTCTGCAATGAAGTTATGATGATGCAGTGATGATACTGTGATGACGCTGTGATGATGCCGTGTTTATGCAGTAATGATACTGTAATGATACTGAGATGATGCTCTTATGATGCAGTGGTGATGCATTGATGACGCTGTAATTATGCTGTGATTATGTAGTGATGATGTAGTGAGTACGCTGTGATGACGCAGTGATAATGCTGTGTTGATGCAGTGATGATGCAGTGATGATGCTGCGATGATGTAGTGATGATGCAGTGATGATACTGTTATATCGCTGTCGTGATACTGTGATGACGCTGTGGTGGTGTTGTGATGATGCTGTGATTATGCTGTGATGACGCTGTAATGATGCAGTGATGATGCTGTGATGACCCTGTCGTGATGCTGTGACGATGCTGAGATGACGCTGTGATGACACTGTGATGATGCATTTATGACGCTGTCATTATGTAGCTATGATGCAATGATGATTCTGCGATGATTCATTGATGATGCAGTGATGATGTAGTGATGATGCTGTGATGATACAGTGATGATACTGTGATGACGCTGTTATGATGCAGTGAGTAAGCAGTAATGATGCTGTGATGTTGCTGAGATGATGCTGTGATGATTCCTTGATGATGCAGTGATGATGCTGTGATGATTCTGTGATGACACTGTGATGACTCTGTCGTGATGCTCTGATGACGCTGTCGTGATGCTGTGATGATGCTTCGATGATGTTGTGATGATGCAAGGATTATGCTGTGATGATGTAGTAATGATGATGTTATGATGCTGAGGTGATGCAGTGATGATGCAATGATGATGCTGTATTGACGCAGTGATTATGCTGTCATGATGCAGAGTTTATGCAGTTATGACACTGTGATTATGCTTTGATTACGACGCGATGATGATGTGACGATGTGGTGATGATGCTGTGATGATGCTGTGACGATGCAGTGATTATGCTGCGAAGATGACATGATGATGCTGCGATGATGCTGTGATGATGCAGTGATAATGATGTGATAATGCTGTGATGATGATGTGATAACACTGTGATGATGCAGTGGTGATTATGTGATGATGTAGTGATGATGATGTGATGACGCACTGATGATGATGTGATGATTCAGTGATTCTGCAGTATTGATACTGTGATAATGCTGAGATGATGCTGTAACGATGCAGTGATGATACAGTGATAATGCTGTGATGATGGTAAGATAATGTTTTGATGATGCTGTGATGATGCAGTTATGAGGCTGCGATGATGCTGTGATGACGATGTGATGATTCTGTGATGACGCTGTGATGATGCTGTCGTGATGGTCTGATAACGTTGTCGTAACGCTGTGACAATGCTGCGATGATGTTGTGATGATTCTGTGATGATGCAATGATGATGCACTTCATGTGATGATGCAGTGATGATGCACTGATGATGCTGTCATGGCGATGTGATGATGCTGTGATGATGCTGTTATGATGCTTTGATGACGTAGTAATGATGCTGTGATGATGCAGTTTTTACGCAGTTATGATGCTGCGATGATGCTGTGGTGATGATGTGATGATGCTGTTATGATGATGTGATGATGCTGTGATGATGCAGTGATGACGCTGTGATGATGTTGTGATGACGCATTCATGATGCTGCGATGATGCTGTGGTGATGATGTGATGATGCTGTTATGACGCTGCGATGATGATGTTGTAATGCTCTGATAATGCTATGATGACGCTTTGATGACACTGTCATGTTGTTGTGATGATCCAGTGATGGTGCTGTGATGATGCTGTGATGCTCTGATGATGATGTTATGATGCTGTGATGATGCAGTGATTATGCTCTGATGATGCTGTGATGATGTAGTGATGATGATGTGATGATGTAGTGATGATGATGTGATGATGCTGTGGTGATGATGTGATGATGCTGTGATGATGCAGTGATCATGCAGTGATTATGTTGTGATGACGCAGTGATGATGCTGTGGTGATGCTGCGATGATGCTGTGCTGATGATATGATGATGCTGTTATGATGATGTGATGATGCTGTTATGATGATGTGATGATGCTGTGATGATGCAGTGATGACGCTGTGATGATGCAGTGATGACGCTGTGATGTTGTTGTGATGACGCAGTGATGATGCTGCGATGATGCTGCGATGATGCTGTGGTGATGATGTGATGATGCTGTGATGACGCAGTGATGATGCTGTGATGATGCTGTGATGACTCTTTGATGACGCTATAGTGATTCTGTGATGATGCTGTAGTGGTACTATGATGATGCTGTGAGGATGCTGCGATGACGCTCTGATGACGCAGTTATGATGATGTAATGATGCTGTGATGACACTGTCGTGATGCTGTGATGACGCTGTGATGATGCTGTGATGATACTGAGATGACATTGTGCTGATGCAGTGCTGATGCAGTGCTGATGCAGTGATGACGCAGTAATGATGCTATGATGATGCTGTGATTATGATGTGATGATGCATTGATAATGATGTGATGATGCAGTGATGATGCTGCAATGATGCTCTGATGAATCTGTGATGACGCTATGACTACGCTGTCGTGATGCTCAGATAACACTGTTGTGATGCTATGATGATGCTGCGATGATGTTGTGATGATGCAATGATTCTGCAGTACTGATACTGTGATGATGCTGAGATTATGCTGTGATGATGCTGTGATGATGCAGTAATGATGATGTGATGATGCTGTGACAATGTAGTGATGATGCAGTGAAGATGCTGTGAGGATACTGTGATGATGCTGTGATGCTGCAGTGATGACGCTTCGATCCTGCTGTGATGATGCTGTGATTACGCTGTGACGATGCTGTGATAATGCAGTGATGATGATGTGATGATGCAGGGATGATGATGTGATGATGTTGTGTTGAAGCTCTGATGACGCTGTCATGATTCTGTGACGATGCAGTGATGACCCTGTCGTGATGCTGTGATGACAATATGATGACGTAGTTATGATGCTGTTATGATGCAGTCATTATACAGTGATGATGCAGATATGAGGCTGTGATGATATTGTGATGATGCTGTAACGATGCTGTGATGACGCAGTGATGATGCTGTGATGATTCTGCGATGACTCTGTGATGACCGTATCGTGATTATGTGATAACGCTGTGATGATGCTGTGATGATGCAATGATGATGCAGTGATGATGCTGTGATGATGCTGTGATTCTGAAGTAATGATGCTGTGATGATGCTGAGGTGATGCTGTGATGATGCAGTGATGATGCAGTGATGATGATATGATTACGCAGTGATGATGCTGTAATGATTTTGTGATGATGATGTGATTATGCAGTGATGGTGATGTGATGATGCAGATATTTTGATGTGATTATGCAGTGATTCCGCAGTATTGATACTGTGATGACGCTGAGATGAAGCATTGATGATGCAGTGATGATGATGTGATGGTGCAGTGATGATTTGATAATACTGTGACGATGCAGTGATGACGCAGTGATGATGCTGTGATGATGCTGTGGTGATGATGTGATGATGCTGTTATGATGATGTGATGATGCTGTGATGACGCTGTGATGATGCAGTGATGATGTTGTGATGACGTAGTGATGATGCTTCGATGATGTATTGATGATGTGAAGATGCTGTGATGACGCAGTGACGATGCTGTGATGATGCTGTGATGACGCTTTGATGACTCTATAGTGATTCTGTGATGATGCTGTAGTGGTACTATGATGATGCTGTGAGGATGCTGCGATGTCATCACTATGTCATCACAGCAAAATCACAATATCATCACAACGTCATTAAAGCGTCATAACTGCATCATCACTGCATCATAACTGCATCATCACTGCATCATCGCATCGTCACCACAGCGTCATCGCAGCAACATCACAGCATCATCACTGCATCCTAACTGCATCATCACGGTATCATCACAGCATCATCACAGCATCACAACAGCATTATCAGAGCATCACAACAGCCTCAACACAGTGTCACCACAGCAACATCACAGAATCATCACAGCATAATCGCAGCGTCACTACAGCATCATTACTGCATAATCACTGCATCATTACAGCATCATCACTGCATCATCACTGCGTCATCACAACGTTATCACAGTATCATCACTGCATCATCATATCATCATCGCAGCGTCATCACTGCATCATCGCAGCATCATCACTGCATAGTCACAGCATCATCGCGTCTTCATACAGGCATCATAACAGGGTCATCACAGCGTCATAACCGCATAAACACTGCATCATCACAGCATCATCATTGCGTCATCACAAAATCATCACTGCATCATCGCAGCATCATCACAGCATCACGACAGCGTTACCAGAGCATCACAGCAGTGTCATCACAGTGTCATCACAGAATCATCACATAGTCATCACAACATCATCGCAGTGTCATAAATGCCTCATCACTACATTATCACAACATAATCATAGCATCATCACAGCATCATCACTGTATCATCACTGCATCGTCACAGCATTATCAAATCATCACTGCACCATCACATCATCATCACTGCATCATCAATGCTTCATCTCAGCGTAATCACAGTATCAATACTGCAGAATCACTGCGTCATCACATCAAAATATTTGCATCATCACATCACCATCACTGCATCATCACTGCATCATCACTGCATCATCACTGCGTCATCACAGCATCATCACAGCGTTATCACATAATCACGATGCGGTCATCACAGAGTCATCGCAGAATCATCACAGCATCATCACTGTGTCATCACAGCGTCGTCACAGCATCATCACAATATCATCACAGCTTCATCACAGCCTCATATCTGCATCATCACTGCATAATGACTGCATCATAACAGCATCATAACTACGTCATCATATTGTCATCACAGCATCATCACAGCATCACGACAGCGTCATCACAATATCACGTCAGGGTCATCACAGCATCATCACTGCATAGTCACAGAATCATGACCGCGTCATCACAGCATCATCACATCATCATCCCTGCATCATCACATCATCATCACTGCATTATCACAGCATTATCACAGCATCATCCAAGCATCATCACAGCGTAATCACAGCATCATCACAGCATCACGACAGCATCATCACTGCAGCATCACAGCATCATCACAGTATCCTCACGGCATCTTCACTGCATCATCACTACATTGTCACAGCATCATCACATCATCATCACTGCATCATCACAGCATAATCTCAGCATCATCACAGTATCAGTACTGCAGAATCATTGCATCATCACACCATCATCACATCATCGCAGCATCATCATAGCATCACAACAGTTTATCTGAGCATCACGGCAGTGTAATCATAGCGTCATCACAGATTCATAAGAGCATCATTGCAGCGTCATCACTGCATCATCACAGTACCATCACATCATAGCAACATCATGACAACATCATCGCAGAATCATCACTGCATCATCAGAGCATCATCTCAGCATAATCACAGCATCATTAGTGCAGAATCACTACATCATCACATCATCATCACTGCATCATCACATCATCATCACAGTATCATCAGAGCATCATCACTGCATCATCACTACATCATCACAGCATCATCACAGCATCATGGCAGCATCATGGCAGCGTCATCACACCATCATAATTGTATCATCACAGCCTCATCATAGAATCATCACAGCCTCATCACAGCATCATCACAGTGTCATCACAGCGGCGTAACTGCATCCTCACTGCATCATCACCGCATCACCATCATCACAGCATCACAAGCTGTGATGACACTGTAAGGACGCTGTGATGATGCGGTGATGCTCTGATCATATGTGCTGTGCATCACAGCGTCATCACAGCATCATCACAGCGTCATCAAATTATCATCACTGCATCATCAGAGCATCATCAGAGCATTGGTGTAGATGCACTTCAGCTGGGCCATTGCCCTATCCTCCGGCCTTGCCATTGTTCCCCCTGGCACAGCCCCAACAATCCTTGCTTCAGCCCCATCCCCCTTCTTACCTAGTTTAAAGCCCTCTCAATGAGCCCTGCCAGCTCCTGGCCCAGGATCCTTTTTCCCCTAAAAGATAGGGACCCGTCTGCGGCCATCAGGCCAGGTGCTGAGTAAAGTGCCCCATGGTCAAAAAAACCCAAGATTTCTGCGTTGGCAACAGAAATGATGATGTTATGATGCTGTGGTGATGCTGTTGTGATAATGCTGTGATGGTGCTGTGATAAGTCTGTTATGACGCAGTGATGATGCTCGGATGATGCAGTGATGTTGCAGTAGTCACGCTGTGATGTTGCTTTGATGATGCTGCGATGAATTTCTGGTGATGCTCTGATGATGCTGTGATGATGCTGTGATGATGCAGTGATGATGCTGTGATGATGCTGTGATGATGCTTTGGTGATGCTGTGATGATGCTCTAATGACGGAGTGATGATGCTGTGATGACTCTGTGATGATGCTGTAATAATGCTGTGATGATATGATGATGCTGCAGTGCTGCCGTGATGATCCTCTGATGACACGTTGATGACGCTGTGAGGCTTTGATGATGCTGTGATGATGCTGTGATGATGCTCTGATGATGCTGTAATGATGCAGTGATGATGCAGTGATGACGTTATGATGACGCTTTGATGACGCTTTGATGACGCTGTGATGATTTTGTTATGATGCTGTTGTGATGCTGTGATGATACAGTGATGATGCTGCGATGATGCTGTTGTGATGCTGTGTTGACGCTTTGATGACACTATGATAATGTTCTGATGATGCAGTAATCATGCAGTGATGACGCAGTGATGATGCTGTGATGATGCTGTAATGATGCAGCGATGATGCTGTGATGATGTGATTATGCTGTGATGACGCTACGATAATGCTATTATGATGCTGTGATGACGCTGTGATCATGCTGTGGTCATGCTGTGATGATGCAGTGATGACGCTGCGATGATGCTTTGATGATTCTGTGAAGATGCAGTGATGACGCTGTGATGACGCTATTATGATGCAGTGATGATGCAGTGATGATTCTGTGACGATGTAGTGGTGATGACGCATTGATGACGCTGTGATGATGCTGTGATGACGATGTGATGATGTTGTGATGACTACGATGATGCAGTGATGACACTGTGATGGCACTGTGATGCCTTGTTGAAGCTCTGATGATACATTGAAAATGCACTGATTATGCAGTGATGATGTTGTCTTGATACTGTGATGATACTGTGATGACGGTTCTATGACACTGTGATTATGTTCTGATGATGCAGTGATGATGCTGTGATGATGCAGTGATGACTCAATGATGATGCTGATGTGATGGTCTGATGATGCTGTGACGACGGTTTGATGACACTGTGATGACGTTCTGATGACGCAGTGATGATGCTGTGATGATGCTGTGATGACGAGGCGATGATGCTGTTGTGATGCTCTGATGATGCTGTGATGACGGTTTGATGACACTGTGATGACGTTCTGATGACGCAGTGATGATGCTGTGATGATGCTGTGATGACGAGGCGATGATGCTGTTGTGATGTTCTGATAATGCTGTGATGACGGTTTGATGACACTGTGATGATGCAGTGATGATGCAGTGATGATGCTGTGATGATGCTGTGATGACGAGGCAATGATGCTGTTGTGATGCTCTTATTATGCTGTGATGACGGTTTGATGACAATGTGATGATGTTTTGTTGATGCAGTGATGATGCAGTGATGATGCTGTGATGATGCTGTGATGACGCTGCGATGATGCTGTGATGATGCAGTGATGATACTTTGATGATGCTGTGATGATGCTGTGATGACGCTGTGATGACGCTGTGATGCTGTGATGATGTTGTGATGATGCTGTGGCGATGCTGTGATGACGTTTTCATTATGCAGTGATCATGATGTTATGATGCTGTGATAATGCTTTAATGACGCTTTGATGACACTATGATCATGTTGTGATGATTCTGTGTTGATGCAGTGATGACGCTGCGATGATGCTGTGATTATGCTGTGAATACGCTGTGATGATTCAGTGATGTCGCTGTGATGGCACTGTGATGCTTTGTTGAAGCTCTGATGATGCTGTGATGATGCAGTAATGATGCTGTGATGATGCCGTGATGATTCTGTGATGATGTTGTGTTGATGCAGTGATGATGCTGTGATGATGCAGTAATGATGCCGTGATGATGCCGTGATGATGCTGTTATTATGCTGTGATCATGCAGTGAAATGATGTGATGATGCTCTGATGATACATTGATGATGCAGTGATGATGCAGTTATGACGCTGTGGTGAGGCTGTGATAATATTGTGATGATGCTGTGATGATGCAGTGATGATGCTGTGATGATGCAGTGAGGAGGCAGCAATAATGCTCTGATGATGCTCTGATAATGGTGTGATGATACAGTGATGATGCTGTGATTCTTTGGTGATGCTGTGATGATGCAGTGATGACGCTGCGATGATGCAGTGATAACACTGTGATGATGCTGTGTTGATGCTGTAATGATGCCGTGATGACGCTGTGATGATGCACTGATAATGTAGTTATTACGCTGTGATGATTCTGTGATGACGCGCTGATGATGCTGTGATGACGCTTTGATGACACTGTGATGATGCCGTGTTGATGTTGTGATGAAGCTGTGATGACGCTGTGATGGTGCTTTGATGACGCTCTGATGATGCTGTGATGATGGCATGATGATGGCGTGATGATTCTGTGATGATGCTGTGATGATGGCGTGATGATTCTGTGATGATGCTGTGATGATGCGGTGTTGATGCCGTGATGAAGCTGTGATGACACTTTGATTACGCTGTGATGCTTTGATGATGCTGTGATGACGCTGTGGTGACGCTGTGATGATGCAGTGATGACGCCTGGATGATGCTGTTATGATGCTGTGATGATGCTGTTGTGATGTGGTGATGATGTGTTATGATGCTGTGATGATGCAGTAATGATGCTGTGATGACGCTTTGATGACAGTGTGATGTTGTTGTGATGTTGAAGTGATGATGTTGTGATGACACAGTGATGATGCTGTGATGATGCAGTGATGAGGCAGCGATAATGTTCTGATGACGCTATGATGATGCTTTCATGATTCTGTGATGATGCAATGGTGACGCTGCGAATCTTTGTTTATGCTGTGATGATGCTGTGATGATGCTTTCATGATTCTGTGAAGATGCAGTGATGACGACATGATGACGCTGTGATGATGTTGTTATGACGCAGTGATGATGCAGTGATGATGCTGTGACGATGTAGTGGTGATGACGCATTGATGACGCTGTGATGATGCTGTGATGATGATGTGATGATGCTTTGATGACTCAATGATGATGCAGTGATGACACTGTGATGACGCTGTGATGACGCTGTGATGCTGTGATGGTGATGCGATGATGCTGTTATGATGCAGTGATGATGCAGTGATGATGATGAGATGATGCTGTGATGATGCAGTGAAGATGCAGTGATGACGCTCTCGTGATCCTTTGATGAAGCTGTGATGCTTTCCTGATTATTTGATGATGTTGTGATGATGCAGTGATGATGCATTTATGATGCTGTGATGATGCAGTGATGACACTGCGATGATGCTGTGTTGATGCTGTGATGATGCTGTGATGACACTGTGATGACGAACTGATAATGTTGTTATTATGCTGTGATGATTCTGTGATAATGCGTTGATGATGCTGTGATGACACTTTCTTGACACTGTGATGATGCTGTGTTGATGCTGTGATGAAGCTCTGATGACGCTGTTATGGTTCTTTGATGACGCTCTGATAACGCAGTGGTGATGCTGTGATGACACTGTGATGACTCTGATGATGCTGTGATGCTTTAATGATGCTGTGATGATGCTGCGATGATGCTGTGATGATGGTGTGATGACGCAGTGATGATACTGTTGGGATGCTGTGATGATAATATTGTGATGCTGCAGTGATGACGCTGTGATGGTGCTGTGATGGTGCTGTGATGATGCTGTGATGATGTGTTATGATGCTATGAGGACATTGTGATGATGCTGTGATGAGGCTTTGATGACACTGTGATTATGTTCTGATGATGCTGTGATGACGCAGTATTGATGTGATGATGCTGCAATGATGCTGTGATGATTCTGTGATGATGTTGTGATGATGCTGTGATGACGCTGCGATAACAGTGTGATTATGTTGTGATGATGCAGTAATTATGCTGTGACGACGCACTGATTCTGCTGTGTTGATGCTGTAATGATGCAGTCATGATGGAATAATGATGTTGTGATGATGCTGTGATTACGTTGCGATCACACTGTGATGATGCTGTGATGATGCAGTAATGATGCTGTGATGACGCACTGATGATGCTGTGATGATGCTGTGATGAAGCTGTGATGATGCAGTAATGATGCAGTGATGATGCTGTGATGATGCTGTGATGACGCTGCGATGATGCTGTGATGATGCAGTGATGACGCTGTGATGATCCTCTGATGATGCTGTGATGACGCAGTGATGACTCTGTGATGATGCTGTAATAATGCTGTGATGATAGGATGATGCTCTAGTGATGCCGTGATGATGCTCTGATGACACTTTGATGACGCTGTGATGCTTTGATGATGCTGTGATGATGCTCTGATGACGCTGTAATGATGCAGTGATGATGTAGTGATGATGCTGTGATGACGCTTTGATGACGCTGTGATGATTTTGTTATGATGCTGTTGTGATTCTGTGATGATGCAGTGATGATGCTGCAATGATGCTGTTGTGATGCTGTGATGATGCTGTGTTGACGCTTTGATGACACTATGATAATGTTCTGATGATGCAGTAATCATGCAGTGATGATGCAGTGATGATGCTGTGATGATGCTGTAATGATGCAGCGATGATGCTGTGATGATGTGATTATGCTGTGATGACGCTACGATAATGCTGTTATGATGCTGTGATGACGCTGTGATCATGCTGTGATGATGCAGTGATGACGCTGCGATGATGCTTTCATGATTCTGTGAAGATGCAGTGATGACGACATGATGACGCTGTGATGATGTTGTTATGACGCAGTGATGATGCAGTGATGATGCTGTGACGATGTAGTGGTGATGACGTATTGATGACGCTGTGATGATGCTGTGATGATGATGTGATGATGCTTTGATGACTCAATGATGATGCAGTGATGACACTGTGATGGCACTGTGATGCCTTGTTGAAGCTCTGATGATGCATTGATAATGCACTGATTATGCAGTGATGATGTTGTCTTGATACTGTGATGATGCTGTGATGATACTGTGATGACGGTTTTATGACACTGTGATTATGTTCTGATGACCCAGTGATCATGCTGTGATGATGCAGTGATGACGCGGTGATGATGCTGATGTGATGCTCTGATGATGCTGTGATGACGGTTTGATGACACTGTGATGACGTTCTGATGATGCAGTGATGATGCTGTGTTGATGCTGTGATGACGCTGCGATGATGATGTTGTAATGCTCTGATAATGCTATGATGACGCTTTGATGACACTGTGATGTTGTTGTGATGATCCAGTGATGATGCTGTGATGATGCTGTGATGCTCTGATGATGATGTTATGATGCTGTGATGATGCAGCGATTTTGCTGTGATAATGCTGTGATGATGTTGTGATGACGCTCTCATAACATTTTGATGACGCTCTGATGCTGTGGTGATGTTGTGATACTGCTGTGATGATGCTGTTGTGATGCTGTTATGATGCTGTGATGACGCTTTGATGACAATATGATGATGTTTTGATGATGCAATAATGATGCTGTGATGACGTATTGATGATGTTGTGTTTATGCTTTGATGATGCTGTTACGATGCAGTAATGATGTTGAGATGATGCTGTGATGACGCTGTGATGATGTTGTGATGACGCTGTGATGATGCAGTGATGACGCTGCGATGATGCAGTGATGACGCTGCGATATGCTGTGATGATGCTGTGTTGACGCTTTGATCACTGCATCATCTCTGCATCATCACTGCATCACCACAGCATCATCTCTACGTAATCAAAACATCATCACAGAATATGCACAACATCATCACTGTGTCCTCACTGCATCCTCACAGCATCATCACTTCATCATTAAAGCATCATCTCAGTGTCATCACAGCATCATTTCTGCATAATCACTGCATTATCACCGCGTCATCACAGTATCATCACTGCATCATCACATCATCATCACTTCATAATCCCATCATCATCACTGCATCATCACAGCTTCATCACAACATCATCACAGCATCATTACAGTGTCTTTACAGCATCATCACTGCATAATTACTGCATAAAAACCGTATAATCACAGCATCATCACAGCATCATTGCAGCATCATTACTTCTTACTCACTGCATCATCACAGTGTCATCACGGTGTATTCACTGCATCATAACACCATCATATCTGCATCATCACATCATCATCACTGCATCAACACAACATCATCACACCACCATCATGGTTTCATCACTGCGTCATCACAGCATCATAACAGTATCATCGCAGCGTCATCACTTTGTGATCAGAGCGTCATCACATCACCATCACTGCATCATCACAGAATCATCATCTCAGCATCTTCGCAGTGTCATCAATGCATCGTTACAGCATCATCACAATATCATCACAGCATCGTCACTGCATCATCACTGCATCACCACTGCATCATCACAATATCGTCACAATATCATAAATGCATAATCACTGCATCATCACCGCATCATCACAGGGTCATCACAGCATCATCACAGCATCATCACTGCATCATCACTGCATCATGACACCATCATCACTGCATCATCGCTGCATCATCACAGCATCATCTCAGCGTCATTACAGAATTATTACTGCATAATCACTGCATCATCACAGCGTCATCACAGTATCATCACTGCATCATCATCATCACAGTGTCGTCACAGCATCCAAACAGCACGATCATAGCGTCATCACAGCATCCTTACTACGTCATCACATCATCATCACTGCATCATAACAGCGTCATCACAGCATCATCACATCATCATCACAGCATCATCACATTATCATCGCAGCGTCATCACTTTGTGATCAGAGCGTCATCACATCACCATCATAGCATCATCACAGAATCATCATCTCAGCATCTTCGCAGTGTCATCAATGCATCGTTACAGCATCATCACAATATCATCACAGCATCATAAATGCATAATCACTGCATCATCACCGCATCATCACAGGGTCATCACAGCATCATCACAGCATCATCACATCGTGATCAATGCATCATCACATCATAATCACAGCATCATCATAGCATCATTACTGCGTCATCACTACATCATCACAGCATCATCACTGCATCAGCACAACGTCATCTCAGTATCGTCACAGCATCATCACAGCGTCATCACAGCATCACAACAGTGTCATCGCAGCGTCATCACAGCATCATCATAGTACAACTACAGCATCATCACAGAATCACTATAGAGTCATCAAAGCGTCATCACAGCATCACCACAGCATAGTCACTGCGTCATAACAGCATCATCACATCATCACCACAGCATCATCGCAGCATCATGAATGCGTCATCACAACATCATCACAGCGTCATCACTGCATCATCACAGCATCATCACATCATCATAACAGCATCATCACATCATCACCACAGCATCATCGCAGCATCATAACTGCGTAAAAACTGCATCATCACAGCATCATTACTACGTCATCAAAGCATCATAACAGCATCATCACAGCATCATCACATCGCCATGACAGCATCATCAGTGCATCATCACTGCATCATCACATGAAGTGCATCATCATTGCATCATCACAGAATCATCACAACATCATCGCAGCATTGTCACAGCGTTACGACAACGTTATCAGACCATCACGACAGCATCATCACAGCGTCATCACAGAATCATCACATCGTCATCACAGCATCATCGCAGCCTCATAACTGCATCATCACAGCATCATCAAAACAGGGTCATCACAGCGTCATAACCGCATAAACACTGCATCATCACAGCATCATCACTGCGTCATCACTGCATCGTCACAGTATTATCAAATCATCACTGCACCATCACATCATCACTGCATCACCAATGCTTCATCTCAGCGTCATCACAGTATCAATACTGCGGAATCACTGCGTCATCACATCAAAATATCTGCATCATCACATCACCATCACTGCATCATCACTGCATCATCACTGCATCATCACTGCGTCATCACAGCATCATCACAGCGTTATCACATAATCACAATGCGGTCATCACAGAGTCATCGCAGAATCATCACAGCATCATCACTGTGTCATCACAGCGTCGTCACAGCATCATCACAATATCATCACAGCTTCATCACAGCCTCATATCTGCATCATCACTGCATAATGACTGCATCATAACAGCATCATAACTACGTCATCATATTGTCATCACAGCATCATCACAGCATCACGACAGCGTCATCACAATATCACGTCAGGGTCATCACAGCATCATCACTGCATAGTCACAGAATCATGACCGCGTCATCACAGCATCATCACATCATCATCCCTGCATCATCACATCATCATCACTGCATCATCACAGCATTATCACAGCATCATCCAAGCATCATCACAGCGTAATCACAGCATCATCACAGCATCACAACAGTGTCATCACTGCAGCATCACAGCATCATCACAGTATCCTCACAGCATCTTCACTGCATCATCACTACATTGTCACAGCATCATCACATCATCATCACTGCATCATCACAGCATAATCTCAGCATCATCACAGTATCAGTACTGCAGAATCATTGCATCATCACACCATCATCACATCATCGCAGCATCATCATAGCATCACAACAGTTTTATCTGAGCATCACGGCAGTGTAATCATAGCGTCATCACAGACTCATAAGAGCATCCTTGCAGCGTCATCACTGCATCATCACAGTACCATCACATCATAGCAACATCATGACAACATCATCGCAGAATCATCACTGCATCATCAGAGCATCATCTCAGCATAATCACAGCATCATTAGTGCAGAATCACTACATCATCACATCATCATCACTGCATCATCACATCATCATCACAGCATCATCAGAGCATCATCACTGCGTCATCACTACATAATCATAGCATCATTACTGCGTCATCACTGCATCATCAATGCATCATCACAACGCCATCTCAGTATCATCACAGCATCATCACAGCGTCATCACAGCATCACGACAGTGTCATCGCAGCGTCAACACAGCATCATTACATCATGATTATGAGTCATCAGAGCGTCATCGCAGCATCCTCACAGCATCATCATAGTACCACTACAGCATCATCACAGAATCACTATAGAGTCATCAAAGCGTCATCACAGCATCATCACAGCATCGTCACAGCGTCATCACAGCATCTTCACATCATCAATACATCATCGAAGCATCATCACTGCGTCATCACAACACCATCACTGCATCATCACAGCGTCATCACAGCATCATCGCATCATCATAACAGCATCATCACATCATCACCACAGCATCATCACAGCATCATCACTGCGTCATCATTGCATCGTCACAGCATTATCAAATCATCACTGCACCATCACATCATCATCACTGCATCATCAATGCTTCATCTCAGCGTCATCACAGTATCAATACTGCGGAATCACTGCGTCATCACATCAAAATATTTGCATCATCACTTCACCATCACTGCATCATCACTGCGTCATCACAGCATCATCATTGCATCATCACAGTGTTATCACATAATCACGATAGGGTCATCACAGAATCATCGCAGCATCGTCACAGCATCATCACTGCGTCATCACAACGTCATCACAGCATCATCACAATATCATCACAGCGTCATAACAGCCTCATATCTGCATCATCACTGCATAATGACTGCATCATAACAGCATCATAACTACGTCATCATATTGTCATCACAGCATCATCACAGCATCACGACAGCGTCATCACAACATCACGACAGGGTCATCGCAGCCTAATCACTGCATCGTCACAGCATCATCACAGCATCATCACTGCGTCAATACAGCATCATCATTGCATCATCACTGCATCACCTCAGCATCATAACATCATCATTACTACATCATCACAGCATAATCATTGCATCATCACAGCATCACGACAGCGTTATCAGGGCATCACGACAGAGTCATCACAGCGTCATCACAGAATCATCACAGCATCATCGCAGTGTCATCACAGAATCATCACAGCATCATCAAAATATAATCATAGCATCATCACAGCATCATCACTGCATCATCAAGGAATCATCACAGCATCATCTCAGCAACATCACAGCATCATTACTGCTTACTCACTGCATCATAACAGCGTCATCACAGTATCATCACTACATCATCACTACATCATCACTGCATCATCACTGAATCATCACTGCATCATAGCTACATAATCACAGCGTCATAAATGCATCATCACAGTGTCATCACAGCGTCATCTCAGCATCATCACAGCATCACGACAGGGTCATCACAGCATCATCACTGCATCATTACAGCGTCATCACTGCATCATCACTGCATCATCACAGCACCATATCAGCATCATCACAGCGTCATTACTGCTTACTCACTGCATCATCACAGCGTCATCACAACATCATCACAGTGTCATCACAGCATCATCACTGCATCATCACTGCATCATCACTGCGTCCTCAAAGCATCATCACTGCATCATCAGATCATCATCACATCATCGACACAGCGTCATCACTGCGTCAACACAGCGTCACCACATTGTCCTCACTGCATGGTCACAGCATCATCACAACATCATCACAGCATCATCGGATCATCATCACATCATCATCACAGCATCATCACAGAATCGTAGCTGCATAATCACAGCATCATAATAAGGTCATCACAGCGTCATCACAGCATCATCACAGCATCTACACTGCATCATCAGAGAATCATCAAAGCATCATAACTGCGTCACCACAGCGTCATCACAACATCATCACTGAATCATCACTGCATCAGCACAGCATCATTACTGCATTATCACTGCATCATCACAGCTTCATCACTGCACCATCACTGCATCATGACATCATCATCACAGCATCATCATGACATCTAAGCAGCATCATCACAGTATTACGAAGGCATCATCACAGTGTTATCATAGCATCATCACAATATCCTCACAGCATCGTCACTGCTTATTCACAGCGTCATCGCAGCTTCATCACTGCTTCATCAGAGCATCATCACAACATTATCGCTGCATCATCACAGTCATCACAGCGTCATCACAACGTCATTACTGCATCATCACTGCATCATCACTTCGTAATCAGAGCATCATGACTTCATCATCACAGCACCATTACTGCATCATCACAAAATCATCACAGTGTCATCACAGCATCATCACTGCATCATCACTACATCATCACAGCATCATCACAGCATCATGGCAGCATCATGGCAGCGTCATCACACCGTCATAATTGTATCATCACAGCGTCATCATAGAATCATCACAGCCTCATCACAGCCTCATCACAGCGTCATCACAGCGGCGTAACTGCATCCTCACTGCATCATCACAGCATCACCATCATCACAGCATCACAAGCTGTGATGACACTGTGATGACACTGTAAGGACGCTGTGATGATGCGGTGATGCTCTGATCATGTGTGCTGTGCATCACAGCGTCATCACAGCATCATCACAGCGTCATCAAATTATCATCACTGCATCATCAGAGCATCATCAGAGCATTGGTGTAGATGCACTTCAGCTGGGCCATTGCCCTATCCTCCGGCCTTGCCATTGTTCCCTCTGGCACAGCCCCAATAATCCTTGCTTCAGCCACATCCCCCTTCTTACCTAGTTTAAAGCCCTCTCAATGAGCCCTGCCAGCTCCTGGCCCAGGATTCTTTTTCCCCTAAAAGACAGGGACCCGTCTGCGGCCATCAGGCCAGGTGCTGAGTAAAGTGCCCCATGGTCGAAAAACCCAAGATTTCTGCGTTGGCACCAGAAATGATGATGTTATGATGCTGTGGTGATGCTGTTGTGATAATGCTGTGATGGTGCTGTGATAAGTCTGTTATGACGCAGTGATGATGCTCGGATGATGCAGTGATGTTGCAGTAGTCACGCTGTGATGTTGCTTTGATGATGCTGCGATGAATTTCTGGTGATGCTCTGATGATGCTGTGATGATGCAGTGATGATGCTGTGATGATGCTTTGGTGATGCTGTGATGATGCTGTAATGACGGAGTGATGATGCTGTGATGACTCTGTGATGATGCTGTAATAATGCTGTGATGATATGATGATGCTGCAGTGCTGCCGTGATGATCCTCTGATGACACGTTGATGACGCTGTGAGGCTTTGATGATGCTGTGATGATGCTGTGATGATGCTCTGATGATGCTGTAATGATGCAGTGATGATGCAGTGATGACGCTATGATGACGCTTTGATGACGCTTTGATGACGCTGTGATGATTTTGTTATGATGCTGTTGTGATGCTGTGATGATACAGTGATGATGCTGCGATGATGCTGTTGTGATGCTGTGTTGACGCTTTGATGACACTATGATAATGTTCTGATGATGCAGTAATCATGCAGTGATGACGCAGTGATGATGCTGTGATGATGCAGTAATGACGCTGCGATGATGCTTTGATGATTCTGTGAAGATGCAGTGATGACGCTGTGATGACGCTATTATGATGCAGTGATGATGCAGTGATGATACTGTGACGATGTAGTGGTGATGACGCATTGATGACGCTGTGATGATGCTGTGATGACGATGTGATGATGTTGTGATGACTACGATGATGCAGTGATGGCACTGTGATGCCTTGTTGAAGCTCTGATGATGCATTGAGAATACACTGATTATGCAGTGATGATGTTGTCTTGATACTGTGATGATGCTGTGATGACAGTTCTATGACACTGTGATTATGTTCTGATGATGCAGTGATGATGCTGTGATGATGCAGTGATGACTCAATGATGATGCTGATATGATGCTCTGATGATGCTGTGACGACGGTTTGATGACACTGTGATGACGTTTTGATGATGCAGTGATGATGCTGTGATGACGCTGTGATGACGAGGCGATGATGCTGTTGTGATGCACTGATGATACTGTGGTGACGGTTTGATGACACTGTGATGATGTTCTGATGATGCAGTGATGACGTAGTGTTGACGCTCTGATGACGCAATGATGATGCTGGGATGATGCTGTGATGATGATGTGATGATGCTGTGATGACACTGTTATGATGTTGTGATGATGATGCAGTTATGCTGCTGTGATGATGAAATGATTATGCAGTGATGATGCTGTGATGATGCTGAAATGTTGCAGTGATGATGCTGTGATGACGCTGTTATGACGTAGTGATGATGCCGTGATGATGCAGTGAGTAAGCAGTAATGATGCTGTGATGATGCTGTGATGATGCAGTGAAGATGCAGTGATTATGCAGTGAAGATGCTGTGATGACACATGATTTTGTGATGATAATGCAGTTATGCTGCTGTGATGATGAAATGATTATGCAGTGATGATGATGTGATGATGCTGAGATGTTGCAGTGATGATGCTGTGATGATGCAGTGAGATGATGCTGTGATGATGTTGTGATG
Organism: Clangula hyemalis; assembly: GCA_963989345.1. The sequence continues at coordinate 7,552,207 of OZ022448.1, read as the reverse complement.
ATGCTGTGATGATGCTGTGATGACACATTGATGATGCTGTCATGATGCAGTGATTATGCAGTGATAATGCTTTGATGACGCTGCGCTGCTGCAGTGATGACGCAGTTATGATGCAGTGATGATGCAGTGATGATACTGTGATTATGTTGTGATGATGCAGTGAGTAAGCAGTAATGATGCTGTGATGATGCTGTAATAATGCAGTGATGATGCTGTGATGATGCAGTGATGATGCTCTGATGACGCTGTAATAATTTTGTGATGATGATGTGATGATGCAGTTCTGATGCAGTTCTGATGCAGTGATGACGCTGTCATGATGCTGTGATGATATTGTGATGATGCTATGATTATGTTTTGATGATTATGTGATGATGCAGTGATCATGCTGCAACGCTGCTGTGATGATGCAGTAACGGCGCAGTGATGATGCTGTGATTATGCTGTGGTGATGCTGTGATTATGTTGTGATGATGCTGTGATGATGCTCTGATGCTGCTGTGATGATGCTGTGATGCTGCTGTGATGCTGCTGGGATGATGCTGTGATGATGCAGTGATGATGCAGTGATAACGATGTGATGATGCAGTGATGATGATGTGATGATGCAATGATTATGCAATAATGGTGCTTTGATGATGCTGAGATAATGCAGTGATTATGCAGTGATGATGCACTCATGACGCTGTGATGATTTTTTGATGATGCTCTGATGACGCAGTGATGATGTTGTAATGATGATGTGTTGATGCAGTGATGATGCTGTGATGTCGTTGTGATGATGCTGTTATGACGTTGTGACGATGCTCTGTTGATGCTATGATGATGCAGTGATGATGCAGTAATAACGCTGTGATGACGCTGTGATGATTTTTTGATGATGCTCTGATGACGCTGTGATGATGCAGTGTGTAAGCAGTAATGATACTACGATAATGCTGTGATAATGCGGTGATGATGCAGTGATTATGCCGTGATAATGCTGTCATGACACTGTGATGATGTTGTGATGATGCTGTGATTATTCAGTGATGATGCTCTGATGATGCTGTTATGACGCTGTGATGGCGTAGTAATGATGCTGTGATGACGCAGTGATGATGCTCTGATGATGCTGTGATTATGATGTGATGACGCATTGATCATGATGTGATGATGCAGTAATTCTGCACTAATGATGCTGTGATTATGCTGAGATGATGCTCTGATCATGCAGTGATGATTCTGCAATGATATTGTGATGATGTTACTATGATGTTGTTATAAATAGCTCAGTCTTCAAAATAGGTTTAAGTAAGAAAATAGGATTTATTAAAAGAATAGAAGTAAGCAAACAGCGCTGGGTGCACCGGGAGTTTCCGCTCCACCAGGACTCACACCAGCCACATCAAGGAGATGATTTTTATACTCCTCGACTAATACATATTCATTACTACTTCTAAAAAAAATAGGTTATTATAATTAGCTTCCGGGGTCCAGTCCCTCCTACTGGAGCATGCGCATCAGTCTCCGGTGGTCCCTCTGGGGGTCTCTAGGGGTCTTTCATGCTGAAGGCTCGTAGTCTTCCTCTCCAAGTTTTTTTCTTGTCCTTCCCCTTTGTACTCCTTTGGCACCGTGTCAAGTTTATACAGCATCCCCTGCAGGTCTGTTCTCCTAGCCGTCTTTTTTTCCTCTTCTTAATCTCTTGGACACCTGGCCAGATATCAGAGGCCTGCATAGTATTCCATAACAGTCACTAATTGTTATCAGTTATTCTGAGGCTCCCAGACATCAAAGACGTCATACAAACACAAATAGCTTTCTTATTGACACTTCACAAGTAATTAAAACATTCCTCACCAGCCATTCACAGGGACAGCCACACCTATAGCCGCGTTAAGTTAATTTCGAAGAAGACAAAACAACAGAAAAAAAGGCTGTAACTGTTAGAAATAGAAATCCGGAATAACAAAGGCAAACAAGCTCAAGAATTTGAGGAGTATTTTCTGAAGACTTGATAACTTGACTAGAATGAGGGGGAGACTGGGGCACACTGCATCTGTGGTTAAGGAATCAAACTGCCATTGCAGGGCCCCGAAGCAGACAGAAGCAGACAGGGCTGTTCTTTATGGACACGAATTGTTAAAACATTCCTCACAATGTGATGATACTGTGATGATGCAGTGATGACGCAGCAATGATGCTCTGATGAATCTGTGATGACGCTATGATTACGCTGTCGTGATGCTCAGATAACACTGTCGTGATGCTATGATGATGCTGCGATGATGTTGTGATGATGGTGTGATAATGCAATGATTCTGCAGTACTGATACTGTGATGATGATGAGATTATGCTGTGATGATGCTGTGATGATGCAGTGATGATGATGTGATGATGCTGTGACAATGTAGTGATGATGCAGTGAAGATGCTGTGAGGATACTGTGATGACGCTGTGATGCTGCAGTGATGACGCTGCAATCCTGCTGTGATGATGCTGTGATTACGCTGTGATGATGCTGTGGTGATGCTGTGGTAATGCAGTGATGATGATGTGATGATGCAGGGATGATGCTGTGATGATGCTGAGATGATGCTGTGATGACGCTGTGATGATGCAGTGTGTAAGTAGTAATAATGCTGTCATGATGTTGTGATGATGCTGGGATGATGATGTGATGAAGCAGTGATGATGCTGTGGTGATGCTGTGATGACGCTGCGATATAGCTGTGATGACAATTTGATGATGAAGTGATGACTTTGTGATTACGCTGTGATGACGCATTGAAGATCATGTGATGATGATGTGATGATGCAGTGATGATGCTGTCATCATGCAGTGATGATGCTCTGATGTCGCTCTGATGATGCTGTGATGATGCAGTTTTGGTACTGTGATGACGGTGTGATGATGCAGTGATTATGTAGTAATGGTTCTGTGATGATGCTGTGATGATGCATTGATGATGCTGTAATGATGCTGTGATGACCATGTGATGACACTGTGATGGTGGTGTGATGATGTTGTGATGATGCAGTAATGATGATGTGATGATGCAGATATGATGGTGTTATGATGCAGTGAATACACCGTGATGACGCTGTGATGATGCAGTGACTAAGCAGTAATGATGCTGCGATGATGCTGTGATTATGCTGTGATGATGAGGTGATGATGCAGTGATTATGCAGTGATGATGCTGTCATGATACTCTAATGATGCTCTGATGATGCAGAGATGATGCAGTGATTTTTCTGTGATGATGTTGTAATGATGATAATGTGATGATGCTGTGATAATGCAGTGATTATGCTGTAATGATATTCGGATGACACTGAGATAATGCTCTGATGCTGTAGTGATGATGCTGTGAAGATGCAGTCAGGACGCAGAGATGATGCTGTGATGACAATGCGAAGATGCTGTGATGATGCAGTGATGGCGCAGTGATGATGCTGTGATGACACTGTGATTATGTGGTGATGATGATATGATGATGCTGTGATGATGCTGTGATGATGCTGAGATTATGCAGCTATGACGCTGTGATGACATAGTGATGATGCTGTGATGACACTGTGATGATTATGTCATGATGCAATGATGATGCAGTGGTGATGCTCTGATGATGCTGTAATGATGCTGTGACGATGAAGTGATGGTGCAGTGATGATGATGTGATGATGCTGTGATGATGTTGTGATGATGCTGTGAAGATGCAGTGATGACGCTGCGATGATGCTGTGATGATGCTGTGATGATGCTGTGATGACGTTGCGACGACGATATGATGATCCTGTGATTACTCTGTGATGACGTTTCGATGAAACTGTTATGATGCTGTGATGATGCAGTGGTGATGCTTTGATGACGCTGTGATGATGCTGTGATGATAGATTGATTATACTGTGATGATGTTGTGATGATGCTGTTATGATGAAATGATGATGATGGGATGATGCAATGATGACGCTGTGATGATGCTGTGATGATAGATTGATTATACTGTGATGATGTTGTGATGATGCTGTTATGATGAAATGATGATGATGGGATGATGCAATGATGATGATGTGATGATGCAGTGATGATACTGGTACGACGCTGTCATAATGCAGTGATTATGCAGTAATGATTCTGTGAAAATGCTGAGATGATGCTGTGATGATGTAGTGATGACGCAGTGATGATGCTTTGATGACAATGCCAAGATTCTGTGATGATGCTGTGATGATTCCTTGATGACTCTGTGATGATGCTGTGATAGTGCAGTGATTATGCAGTGTTTATGCTGTGATGATGCTCTGATTATGTTGTGATGATGCTGTGATGATATTGTGATGATGCAGTGATGATGTTGTGATAACACAGTGATGATGCTGTGATGATGCAGTCTGAATGATGTGATGATGCTGTGAAGATGCAGTTCTGTTGCAGTGATGATGCTGTGATGATGCTGTGATGATGTGATGATGCTGTGATGATGCTGTAATGATGCTGTATTGATGTTGTGATGATGCAATGATGATGTTGTGATGGCGAAGTGATGATGCTGTGATGATGCAGTGATCATGTAGTGATGATGATGTGATGACGCAGTGATTCTGCAGTAATGATGCAGTGATGATGCTGTGATGACGCTGCGATGATGATGTGATGATGCTGTGATGACTGTGATGACGCTCTGATGACACTATTATGATGCTGAGATGATGCAGTGATGATGCCATGATGATGCTGTGATGATGCTGTTATGACGCTGTGATGACGCAGTGATGATGCTGTGATGATGCAGTGTTTATGTAGTTATGAGGCTGTGATGATGTTTTGATTACACAGTGATGATGCTGTGGTGATGCAGTGATGATACAGTGATGATGCAGTGATCAAAGCGTCATCACAGCATCATCACAGCATCATTACTACATCATCACAGCATCATAACATCATAATCAGAGCATCACAGAATCATCACAGCATCATCACTGCATCATCACAACCACATCAAAGTGTCATCAAAGCGTCATCATAGCATTATAAGAGCATCACAACAGCATCATCGCAGCGTCATCACAGCATCATCACTGCATCATCACTGCATCATCAGAACATCATCACAGTGTCATCAAACCGTCATCACAGCATCATCAGACCATCACAACAGCATCATCACCGCGTCATCACTGCATCATCACAGCATGATCACTGGGTCATCAGAACATAATCACAGTGTCATAAAACCGTCATCACAGTATCATCACAGCATCATCACAGTATCAAGACAACATCATCACTACATAATCAGTGCATTATCAATGCATCATCAGAGCTTCAACAAGGCATCACAGTGTCATCACTGCATCATCATTGAGTCATCAAAGCATCATCACATCATCATCACAGCATCATCACAGCGTCATCAATGCGTCATCACCACTACATCGTCACAGCATCATCACTGCATCATCACTGTGTCATAACAGCATCATCACAGCGTCATCACATCGTCATCACTGCATCTTCACAGAATCATCAAAGCATCATCGCAGCGTCATCAATGCATCATCACAGCATGATCACTGCATGATCACAGCGTCATCACAGCATCATAACAGCATTATCGTAGCGTCATCACAGCATAATCACAACATCATCACAGCATAATCGCTGCATCATTACAGCATCATCACTGCGTCATCACTGCATCATTACTGCATCATCGGAACATTATCATAGTGTCATCAAAGCGTGAACACAGCATCATCACAGCATCACAACAGAATCATAACAAAATCATCACAGCGTCATCAAAGCGTCATCACAGCATCATCAATGCATCATCACTGCATCATTACATCATCATCAGAGCATGATCACAGCATCATCAAAGCATCACAGCATCATCAAAGTGTCATCAGAGCATCATCACGGCATCACTACAGCATCATCATATCATAACAACATTATTACAGCATCATCACAGCATCATCACTACATCATCACAGCATCATCGCAGCGTCATCACTGCATCATCACTGCATCATTACTGCATTATCACAACATTATCATAGTGTCATCAAAGCGTCATCACAGCATCATCACAGCATCACAACAGTATCATAGTAGCACCATCACTGATCATCACTGCATCATCACAGCATCATCACTGCATCATCACAGTGTCATCAAAGCGTCATCAAAGCATTATCACAGCATCATAACATCATGATAACTTCATCATGAAAACGTCATCATAGCATCACCACAGCATCATCACAACATCATCACAGAATCACAGCGTCATCACAGCGTCATCACAGCATCATCACAGCATCATCAAATAATCAAAGCGTTATCAAAGCGTCATCACAGCATCATCACTGCATCATCACAGCATCATCACAGAGTCATCACAGCATCATCACAGCATCATTACAGCATCATCACAACATCATCACAGTGTCATGACAGCATAATCACAGCATAATCAGAGCATCACAACAGCATCATCACAGCGTCATCACAGCGTCATCACAGAATCATCACAGCGTCATCATCACATCATCACTGCACCATCACTGTGTCATCACAGCATCATCACTGCATCATCACAGCATCACAACAGCATCATCACAGCGTCATCTTTGCATCATCCAGGCGTCATCACAGCATCATCTCAGCGTCACCACAGAATCATCACTGCATCATCACTGCATCATCAAAGCATCACAACAGCATCATCGCAGCATCATCAGAGCATCATCAATGCATCACAGCGTCGCCATTACTGCATCATCACAGAATCATCACTGTTTCATCGCAGCGGTATCACTGCATCATCACAGCATGATCACAGCATCATCACAGCACCATCACAACATCATCACAGCATCATCACTGCATCATTACATCATCATACCAACAACATCATCACAGCATCACAGCATCATCAAAGTGTCATAACAGCGTCATCACAGCATCATCACTGCATCATCACTCCGTCATTACAGCGTCATCAGAGCATCATCACAGCATCACCAAAGCATCATCACTGCATCATCACAGCATCGTCACTGCATCATTACAATATCATCGCAGTGTCATCACTGCGTCATCACACAATCATCAGAGCATCACAGCGTCATCAGAGCGTCATCACGGCGTCATCACAGCATCATCGCAGTGTCATCACACCATCATCACAGCATCATCACAATACTATCAGAGCCTCAACACAGCGTCATAACTGCATCAACACTGCATTATCACTGCATCATCACAGCGTCATCACAGCATAAACACATCATCATAAATGCATCATCAATACATCTGATGGTGCAGCATCACATAACAGCATCATCGCAGTGTCATCACTGCATCATCACAGCATCATGACAACATCATCGAAGCATCATTGCAGCGTTATCAATGCATCATCACTGCATCATCACAGCATCATCGCAGCGTCATCACTGCACCATCACAGCATCATCACAGCATCATCATAGCATCATGAAAGCATCACAGCATCATCACAGCGTATTCAGTGTCATCACAGTATCACGGCATCATCACTGCATCATCATATAAACATGACAGCATCATAGATGTATAATCAAAGCATCATCAAAGCGTCGTCACAGCATCATCACAGCATCATCACTGCATCATCATATAATCATGACAGCATCATAGCTGTATAATCACAGCATCATCAAAGCGTCATCACAACATCATCACAGCATCATCACAGCATCATCAAAGCTTCATCACAGTATAATAACAGCATCATCACTGCATAAACACTACATCAGCACAACATCATCAGAGCATCATCACAGCATCAAGACAGCGTCATCTGTGCACCATCACAGCATCATCACAACATCATCACAGCGTTAGCACAGCATCATCATTGAATCACGACAGCATCATCACAGCATCATGAAAGCGTCATCACAGCATCATCACTGCATCATCATATCATCCTGAGAGCATCATAGCTGCATAATCACAGCATCATCAAATTGTCATAACAGCATCATCACAGCGTCATCACAGCATAATAACATCGTCATCACAGCGTCATCAAAGCATCATCACAGCTTCATCAGAGCATCATCACAGCATCATTAGAGCGTCATCACTGCATCATTACATCATCATCAGTGCATCATCAGAGCATCATCACAGCTTCATCAGAGCATCATCACAGCATCATTAGAGCGTCATCACTGCATCATTACATCATCATCAGTGCATCATCAGAGCATCATCACAACATCATCACATCATCATGACTGCATCATCACAGCGTCATCACAGCGTCATCACAACATCATCATCACAGTGTCATCAAAGCCTCATCACAGCATCACAACAGCATCATCACAGTGTCATCAGAGCGTCATCATAGCGTCATCACTGCATCATCACAGTATCATAACTGCATCATCACTGCATAAACACTGCATAATCACAGTGTCATAACAGCGTCATAACAGCATAATCACATTGTCATCAAAGCGTCATCACAGCATCATCGCAGCATCATCACAGCATCATCAGAGCATCATCCCGGCATCATCACAGCATCACAGCGTCATCAAATTATCATCACTGCATCATCAGAGCATCACCAGAACTTCATCACAGCCTCATCACAGCACCATCACAGCGTTATCACAGCGTCATGAAAGCATCATCACAACATCATCAAAGCGTCATCACAGCACCATCACAGCATCATCACTACATCATCACTGTGTCATCAAATCATCATCACAGCATCATCACAACAGCATCACCACAGCATCATAACATCATCATTTCTTGTGCCAACGCAGAAATCTTGTTTTTTTTTGACCATGGGGCACTTTACTCAGCACCTGGCCTGATGGCCGCAGACGGGTCCCTATCTTTTAGGGGAAAAAGGATCCTGGGCCAGGAGCTGGCAGGGCTCATTGAGAGGGCTTTAAACTAGGTAAGAAGGGGGATGGGGCTGAAGCAAGGATTGTTGGGGCTGTGCCAGGGGGAACAATGGCAAGGCCGGAGGATAGGGCAATGGCCCAGCTGAAGTGCATCTACACCAATGCTCTGATGATGCTGTGATGTTGCAGTAGTGACGCTGTGATGACACTGAGATGTTGCTTTGATGATGCTGCGATGAAGTTCTGGTGATGCTCTGATGATGCAGTGATGATAATTTGATGACGCTGTGATGATGCTGTGATGACGCTGTGATGCACAGCACACATGATCAGAGCATCACAGCATCATCACAGCATCACCATAGTATCATCACAGCATCATCACCGCATCATCACAGCATCATCACAGCGTCCTTACTGTGTCATCACAGTGTCATCATACCTTGTGATGCTGTGATGATGGTGATGCAGTGAGGATGCAGTTACGACGCTGTGATGATGCTGTGATGATGCAGTGATGAGGCTGTGATGATGCTGTGATGACACTGTGATGATGTTGTGATGATGCAGTAATGGTGCTGTGATGATGAAGTCATGATGCTCTGATTACGAAGTGATGATGCAGTGATGATGCAGTAATGATGCTGTGATGACTCTGTGATGATGTAGCGATAATGTTGTGATGATGCTCTGATGAAGCAGTGATGAAGCCTCGATGATGCTGTGAATAAGCAGTGATGATGCTGTGATGATATTTTGATGATGCTATGATAACGCGGTGATGACGCCGTCGAAATACTGTGATGACGATGCTGTGATGGCGTGATGATGATGTGATGATGCCGTGATGAAGCAGTGATGAAGCTCTTATGATGCTGTGGTGATGCTGTGATGAAGCAGTGATGACCCTGTTGTGATTCTGTGATGATGCTGTGATGATGCACTGATGATGCAGTGATGACGCTGTGATTAAGTAGTGAAGATGATGTGATGATACTATGATGACGCTGTGATGATGCAGTGAGTAAGCAGTAATGAACCTACGATGATGCTGTGATGATGCTGTGATTATGCGGTTATGATGCAGTGATTATGCAGTGATGATGCTGTCATGACACTGTAATGATGCTGTGATGAGGCAGAGATTATGCAGAAATGATGTTGTGCTGGTGCTGTGATGATGTTTGGGTTACGCAGTAATGGTGCTGTGGTGATGCAGTGATGATGCAGTGATGATGCTGTGATGATGCAGTGACGATGAAGTGATGATTCAGTGATGATGTAGTGATGACGCTGTGGTGACGCAGTGATGATGCTTTGATGATTCTCTGATGATGCAATGTAGATGCTGTGATGATGCTGTGATGACGCTGTGATGATGATGTGATGATGCTATGATTATGTACCTATGATGCTGTGATCATGCTGTGATGACTCAGTGATGATGCTTTGATGACGCAGTGATGATGCAGTGATGACGCTGTGATGATGCTGTGATGATGCAGTGATCATGTAGTGATGATGAAGTGATGACGCTGTGATATCGCTCTGATACTGTGATGATGCAGTGATGATGCTGTGACAGTGCAGTGATTATGCAGTGTTTATGCTATGATGATGCTCTGATTATGTTGTGATGATGCTGTGATGATGATGTGATGATTCTCTGATGATGCTGTGATGATGCAGTGATGATGTTGTGATAATGCAGTGATGATGCTGTGATGATTGTGTGATGATGCAGTGATGACGCTGTGATGATACTCTGATGATGGTGTGATGATGCAATGATGATGTGATGATGCTGTGATGATATTGTGATGATGCAGTGATGATGTTGAGATAACGCAGTGATAATGCTGCGATGATGCTGTGATGATGCAGTGATCATGAGGTGATGATGCTGTGTGAATGATGTGATGATGCTGTGACGATGCAGTTCTGATGCAGTGATGATGCTGTGATGATGCTGTGATGATGCTGTGATGATATTGTGATGATGCAATGATGATGTTGTGATGACTCTGTGATGGTGCTGTGATGATGCAGTGATCATGTAGTGATGATGATGTGATGACGCAGTGATTCTGCAGTAATGATGCAGTGATGATGCTGTGATGATACTGTGATGATGCAGTGATGACTCTGCAATGAAGTTATGATGATGCAGTGATGATACTGTGATGACGCTGTGATGATGCCGTGTTTATGCAGTAATGATACTGTAATGATACTGAGATGATGCTCTTATGATGCAGTGGTGATGCATTGATGACGCTGTAATTATGCTGTGATTATGTAGTGATGATGTAGTGAGTACGCTGTGATGACGCAGTGATAATGCTGTGTTGATGCAGTGATGATGCAGTGATGGTGCTGCGATGATGTAGTGATGATGCAGTGATGATACTGTTATGACGCTGTCGTGATACTGTGATGACGCTGTGGTGGTGTTGTGATGATGCTGTGATTATGCTGTGATGACGCTGTAATGATGCAGTGATGATGCTGTGATGACCCTGTCGTGATGCTGTGACGATGCTGAGATGACGCTGTGATGACACTGTGATGATGCATTTATGACGCTGTCATTATGTAGCTATGATGCAATGATGATTCTGCGATGATTCATTGATGATGCAGTGATGATGTAGTGATGATGCTGTGATGATACAGTGATGATACTGTGATGACGCTGTTATGATGCAGTGAGTAAGCAGTAATGATGCTGTGATGTTGCTGAGATGATGCTGTGATGATTCCTTGATGATGCAGTGATGATGCTGTGATGATTCTGTGATGACACTGTGATGACTCTGTCGTGATGCTCTGATAACGCTGTCGTGATGCTGTGATGATGCTTCGATGATGTTGTGATGATGCAAGGATTATGCTGTGATGATGTAGTAATGATGATGTTATGATGCTGAGGTGATGCAGTGATGATGCAATGATGATGCTGTATTGATGCAGTGATTATGCTGTCATGATGCAGAGTTTATGCAGTTATGACACTGTGATTATGCTTTGATGACGACGCGATGATGATGTGACGATGTGGTGATGATGCTGTGATGATGCTGTGACGATGCAGTGATTATGCTGCGATGATGACGTGATGATGCTGCGATGATGCTGTGATGATGCAGTGATAATGATGTGATAATGCTGTGATGATGATGTGATAACACTGTGATGATGCAGTGGTGATTATGTGATGATGTAGTGATGATGATGTGATGACGCACTGATGATGATGTGATGATTCAGTGATTCTGCAGTATTGATACTGTGATAATGCTGAGATGATGCTGTAACGATGCAGTGATGATACAGTGATAATGCTGTGATGATGGTAAGATAATGTTTTGATGATGCTGTGATGATGCAGTTATGAGGCTGCGATGATGCTGTGATGACGATGTGATGATTCTGTGATGACGCTGTGATGATGCTGTCGTGATGGTCTGATAACGTTGTCGTAACGCTGTGACAATGCTGCGATGATGTTGTGATGATTCTGTGATGATGCAATGATGATGCACTTCATGTGATGATGCAGTGATGATGCACTGATGATGCTGTCATGGCGATGTGATGATGCTGTGATGATGCTGTTATGATGCTTTGATGACGTAGTAATGATGCTGTGATGATGCAGTTTTTACGCAGTTATGATGCTGCGATGATGCTGTGGTGATGATGTGATGATGCTGTTATGATGATGTGATGATGCTGTGATGATGCAGTGATGACGCTGTGATGATGTTGTGATGACGCATTCATGATGCTGCGATGATGCTGTGGTGATGATGTGATGATGCTGTTATGACGCTGCGATGATGATGTTGTAATGCTCTGATAATGCTATGATGACGCTTTGATGACACTGTCATGTTGTTGTGATGATCCAGTGATGGTGCTGTGATGATGCAGTGATTATGCTCTGATGATGCTGTGATGATGTAGTGATGATGATGTGATGATGTAGTGATGATGATGTGATGATGCTGTGGTGATGATGTGATGATGCTGTGATGATGCAGTGATCATGCAGTGATTATGTTGTGATGACGCAGTGATGATGCTGTGGTGATGCTGCGATGATGCTGTGCTGATGATATGATGATGCTGTTATGATGATGTGATGATGCTGTTATGATGATGTGATGATGCTGTGATGATGCAGTGATGACGCTGTGATGATGCAGTGATGACGCTGTGATGTTGTTGTGATGACGCAGTGATGATGCTGCGATGATGCTGCGATGATGCTGTGGTGATGATGTGATGATGCTGTGATTACGCAGTGATGATGCTGTGATGATGCTGTGATGACTCTTTGATGACGCTATAGTGATTCTGTGATGATGCTGTAGTGGTACTATGATGATGCTGTGAGGATGCTGCGATGACGCTCTGATGACGCAGTTATGATGATGTAATGATGCTGTGATGACACTGCGATGACACTGTCGTGATGCTGTGATGACGCTGTGATGATGCTGTGATGATACTGAGATGACATTGTGCTGATGCAGTGCTGATGCAGTGCTGATGCAGTGATGACACAGTAATGATGCTATGATGATGCTGTGATTATGATGTGATGATGCATTGATAATGATGTGATGATGCTGTGATGATGCAGTGATGACTCTGTGATGATGTTGTGATGATGTTGCTATGATGTGATGATACTGTGATGATGCAGTGATGATGCTGCAATGATGCTCTGATGAATCTGTGATGACGCTATGACTACGCTGTCGTGATGCTCAGATAACACTGTTGTGATGCTATGATGATGCTGCGATGATGTTGTGATGATGCAATGATTCTGCAGTACTGATACTGTGATGATGCTGAGATTATGCTGTGATGATGCTGTGATGATGCAGTAATGATGATGTGATGATGCTGTGACAATGTAGTGATGATGCAGTGAAGATGCTGTGAGGATACTGTGATGATGCTGTGATGCTGCAGTGATGACGCTTCGATCCTGCTGTGATGATGCTGTGATTACGCTGTGACGATGCTGTGATAATGCAGTGATGATGATGTGATGATGCAGGGATGATGATGTGATGATGTTGTGTTGAAGCTCTGATGACTCTGTCATGATTCTGTGACGATGCAGTGATGACCCTGTCGTGATGCTGTGATGACAATATGATGACGTAGTTATGATGCTGTTATGATGCAGTCATTATACAGTGATGATGCAGATATGAGGCTGTGATGATATTGTGATGATGCTGTAACGACGCTGTGATGACGCAGTGATGATGCTGTGATGATTCTGCGATGACTCTGTGATGACCGTATCGTGATTATGTGATGATGCTGTGATGATGCAATGATGATGCAGTGATGATGCTGTGATGATGCTGTGATTCTGAAGTAATGATGCTGTGATGATGCTGAGGTGATGCTGTGATGATGCAGTGATGATGCAGTGATGACGCAGTGATGATGATATGATTACGCAGTGATGATGCTGTAATGATTTTGTGATGATGATGTGATGATGCAGTGATGGTGATGTGATGATGCAGTGATTCCACAGTATTGATACTGTGATGACGCTGAGATGAAGCATTGATGATGCAGTGATGATGATGTGATGGTGCAGTGATGATTTGATAATGCTGTGACGATGCATTGCTGATACAGTGATGATGCTGTGATGATGCTATGATTATGTTGTGATGATGTAGTGATGATGCATGTATGACACTGCGATGATGTTGTGATGACTATGTGATGATGCAGTTATGACCCTGTGATGACCCTGTGATGATGCAGTTATGACACTGTGATGACGGTGTGATGATTTTGTTATTATGGTGTGATGATGCAGTGATGATGCTCTGTTGATGCACTGACAGTAGTGTGATGACGCTGTGATGATGCAGTGAGTAAGCAGTAAAGATGCTTTGATCACAGAATCACACAGAATCACAGAATTTCTAGGTTGGAAGAGACCTCAAGATCATCGGGTCCAACCTTTGACCTAACGCTAACAGTCCCCACTAAACCATATCCCTAAGCTCTACATCTAAACGTCTTTTAAAGACTTCCAGGGATGGTGACTCCACCACCTCCCTGGGCAGCCTGTTCCAGTGCCTAACAACCCTTTCAGTAAAGAAGTTTTTCCTAACATCTAACCTAAAACTCCCCTGGCGCAACTTTAGCCCATTCCCCCTCGTCCTGTCACCGGGCACGTGGGAGAACAGGCCAACCCCCACCTCACTACAGCCACCTTTAAGGTACCTGTAAAGAGCGATAAGGTCGCCCCTGAGCCTCCTCTTCTCCAGGCTGAACAAGCCCAGCTCCCTCAGCCGCTCCTCGTAGGACTTGTTCTCCAGGCCCCTCACCAGCTTCGTCGCCCTCCTCTGGACCCGCTCAAGCACCTCGATGTCCTTCTTGTAGCGAGGGGCCCAAAACTGAACACAGTACTCGAGGTGCGGCCTCACCAGAGCCGAGTACAGAGGGACGATCACCTCCCTAGCCCTGCTGGTCACACTGTTTCTGATACAAGCCAGGATGCCGTTGGCCTTCTTGGCCACCTGAGCACACTGCTGGCTCATATCCAGCCGACTGTCCACCATCACACCCACGTCCTTCTCTGCCTGGCAGCTATCCAACCACTCATCTCCCAGCCTGTAGCTCTGCTTGGGGTTGTTGCGCCCCAGGTGCAGGACCCGGCACTTGGCCTTATTGAACTTCATACAGTTGACCTCAGCCCATCGGTGTAGCCTATCCAGATCCTCCTGCAGAGCTTTCCTACCCTCGAGCAGATCGACACACACACCTAACTGATGATGCTGTTATGATGCTGCAATGATGCTGTGATGATGCTGTGGGCTGCTCTGATGACAATTTGATGACGTAGTGATGATTCTGTCATGACGCCATGATGCTGCTCTGATGCTGCTCTGATGATGCTGTGATTATGCTGTGATGACGCTCTGATGACACAGTGATGATGCTGTGATGACGCTATGATGATGCTGTGATGATGCTGTGATGATGTTTTGATGATGCTCTGATGATGCAGTGATGATACTGTGATGGCACTCTGATGATGTTGTGATGATGATGTGATTATTCTCTGATGATGCAGTGATGATACTGTGATAACGCTGTGATGATGCAGTGTTTATGCAGTAATGATTCTGTGATAATGCTGTGATGATGCTGTTATGACACTGAGGATTTTGTGATGATTTATGATGATGCTGTAATGATGTAGTGATGATGCTGTGATTATGGAGCTATGAAGCTGTGATGATGCTGTGATAACGGTGTGATGACACAGTGATTATGCTGTGGTGACACTTACATGATATTGTGATGATGCTGTGATGATGCAGTGATGATGTAGTGATGATACTGTGATGATGCTGTGATGATGCTGTGATGACACTGTGATGATTTTGTGATGATGCAGTAATGGTGCTGTGATGATGAAGTCATGATGCTCTGATTACGAAGTGATGATGCAGTGATGATGCAGTAATGACGTTGTGATGATGCTGTGATGACTGTGATGATGCAGCGATAATGTTGTGATGATGCTCTGATGAAGCAGTGATGAAGCTGCGATGACGCTGTGAATAAGCAGTGACGATGCTGTGAGGATATTGTGATGATGCTATGATAACACTGTGATGATGCCTTCGTAATACTGTGATGATGCTGCTTAGATGTCATGATGATGCTGTGATGATGATGTCATGATGCAGTGATGGTGCAGTGATGAAGCTGTGATGATGCAGTGATAATGCAGTAATGATGCTGTGCTGATGCAGTGATGATTCAGTGATGATGTTGTGATGACGCTGTGGTGACGCAGTTATGATGCTTTGATGATTCTCTGATGATGCAGTGTAGATGCTGTGATGATGCTGTGATGACGCTGTGATGACCTTATTATGATGCTGTGATTATGCAGCTACGATTCTGTGATGATGCTGTGATGATGATGTGATGATGATCCGATGATGCTGTGATGATGTTGTGATGATGCTGTGACCATGCAGTGAGGACAATGTGGTGACGCTGTGTTGACGCAGTGATGACGCTGTGTCGATGATGTGATGATGATCTGATGATGCAGTGATGATGCTTTGAGGACGCAGTGATGATGCAGTGATGATGCTGTGATGACGCCGTGATGAGGCCACGATGATGCTGTGATGACAATTTGATGATGTAGTGATGATGCTTTGATGACGCTATGATGATGCAGTGATGATGCAGAAATGCTGTCGTGATTATGATTCTATGATGCTGTAATGATGCTGTGATGATGCAGTGATTATGCAGTAATGATTCTGTGATGAAGCTGAGATGATGTTGTGATTATGCCGTGATGATGCAGTGATTATGCAGTGATGATGCTGTGATGACACTGTGATGATGTTGTGATGACGCTGTGATGATGCAGTGAGTAAGCAGTAATGACACTGTGATGATGCTGAGATGGTGCTGTGATGCTGCAGTGATCATGTAGTGATGATGAAATGATGACACTGTGATATCGCTCTGATGATGCTGTGATGACGCAGTGAGTAAGCAGTAATGACGCTGTGATGATGCTGATGTGGTGCTGTGATGATGCAGTGATGATGCAGTGATGACGCTGTAATGATGCAGTGATGATGCTGTGATGACCCTGTCGTGATGCTGTGATGATGCTGAGATGACGCTGTGATGACACTGTGATGATGCATTTATGACGCTGTGATTATGTAGCTATGATGCAGTGATGATTCTGCGATGATTCAGTGATGATGCAGTGATGATGTAGTGATGATGTAGTGATGATACTGTGATGACGCTGTTATGATGCAGTGAGTAAGCAGTAATGATGCTGTGATGTTGCTGAGATGATGCTGTGATGATTCCTTGATGATGCAGTGATGATGCTGTGATGATGCTATGATTATATTTTGATGATGCTGTGATGATTCAGTGATGACACTGCGATGATGCTGTGATGATTCTGTGATGACGCTGTGATGATTCTGTGATGACGCTGTGATGACTCTGTCGTGATGCTGTGATGATGCAATGATTATGCTGTGATGATGTAGTAATGATGATGTTATGATGCTGAGGTGATGCAGTGATGATACAATGATGATGCTGTATTGACGCAGTGATGATGCTGTGATGATGCAGAGTTTATGCAGTTATGACAGTGTGATTATGCTTTGATGATGACGCAATGATGATGTGACGATGCAGTGATGATGCTGTGATGATGCTGTGACGATGCAGTGATTAGGCTGCGATGACCCTGTCGTGATGTTGTGATGACGCTGTCGTGATGCTGTGATGATGCTGTGATGACAATATGATGACGTAGTTATGATGCTGTTATGATGCAGTCATTATGCAGTGATGATGCAGATATGAGGCTGTTATGACGCTGTGATGATATTGTGATGATGCTGTGATGACGTTGTGATGACGCAGTGATGATGCTGTGACGATGCTGCGATGATTCTGTGATGACCCTATCGTGATTATGTGATAACACTGTGATGATGCAATGATGATGCTGTGATGACGCAGTGATGATGCAGTGATGGTGATGTGATGATGCAGATATTTTGATGTGATGACGCAGTGATTCCGCAGTATTGATACTGTGATGACGCTGAGATGAAGCATTGATGATGCAGTGATGATGATGTGATGGTGCAGTGATGATTTGATAATACTGTGACGATGCAGTGATGATGCTGTGATGATGCTGTGGTGATGATGTGATGATGCTGTTATGATGATGTGATGATGCTGTGATGACGCTGTGATGATGCAGTGATGATGTTGTGATGACGTAGTGATGATGCTTCGATGATGTATTGATGATGTGAAGATGCTGTGATGACGCAGTGACGATGCTGTGATGATGCTGTGATGACGCTTTGATGACTCTATAGTGATTCTGTGATGATGCTGTAGTGGTACTATGATGATGCTGTGAGGATGCTGCGATGTCATCACTATGTCATCACAGCAAAATCACAATATCATCACAACGTCATTAAAGCGTCATAACTGCATCATCACTGCATCATAACTGCATCATCACTGCATCATCACATCGTCACCACAGCGTCATCGCAGCAACATCACAGCATCATCACTGCATCGTAACTGCATCATCACGGTATCATCACAGCATCATCACAGCATCACAACAGCATTATCAGAGCATCACAACAGCCTCAACACAGTGTCACCACAGCAACATCACAGAATCATCACAGCATAATCGCAGCGTCACTACAGCATCATTACTGCATAATCACTACATCATTACAGCATCATCACTGCATCATCACTGCGTCATCACAACGTTATCACAGTATCATCACTGCATCATCATATCATCATCGCAGCGTCATCACTGCATCATCGCAGCATCATCACTGCATAGTCACAGCATCATCGCGTCTTCATACAGGCATCATAACAGGGTCATCACAGCGTCATAACCGCATAAACACTGCATCATCACAGCATCATCATTGCGTCATCACAAAATCATCACAACATCATCGCAGCATCATCACAGCATCACGACAGCGTTACCAGAGCATCACAGCAGTGTCATCACAGTGTCATCACAGAATCATCACAGTCATCACAACATCATCGCAGTGTCATAAATGCCTCATCACTACATTATCACAACATAATCATAGCATCATCACAGCATCATCACTGTATCATCACTGCATCGTCACAGCATTATCAAATCATCACTGCACCATCACATCATCATCACTGCATCATCAATGCTTCATCTAAGCGTCATCACAGTATCAATACTGCGGAATCACTGCGTCATCACATCAAAATATCTTCATCATCACATCACCATCACTGCATCATCACTGCATCATCACTGCATCATCACTGCGTCATCACAGCGTTATCACATAATCACGATGCGGTCATCACAGAGTCATCAAAGAATCATCACAGCATCATCACTGTGTCATCACAGCGTCGTCACAGCATCATCACAATATCATCACAGCTTCATCACAGCCTCATATCTGCATCATCACTGCATAATGACTGCATCATAACAGCATCATAACTACGTCATCATATTGTCATCACAGCATCATCACAGCATCACGACAGCGTCATCACAATATCACGTCAGGGTCATCACAGCATCATCACTGCATAGTCACAGAATCATGACCGCGTCATCACAGCATCATCACATCATCATCCCTGCATCATCACATCATCATCACTGCATCATCACAGCATTATCACAGCATCATCCAAGCATCATCACAGCGTAATCACAGCATCATCACAGCATCACGACAGCGTCATCACTGCAGCATCACAGCATCATCACAGTATCCTCACGGCATCTTCACTGCATCATCACTACATTGTCACAGCATCATCACATCATCATCACTGCATCATCACAGCATAATCTCAGCATCATCACAGTATCAGTACTGCAGAATCATTGCATCATCACACCATCATCACATCATCGCAGCATCATCATAGCATCACAACAGTTTATCTGAGCATCACGGCAGTGTAATCATAGCGTCATCACAGATTCATAAGAGCATCGTTGCAGCGTCATCACTGCATCATCACAGTACCATCACATCATAGCAACATCATGACAACATCATCGCAGAATCATCACTGCATCATCAGAGCATCATCTCAGCATAATCACAGCATCATTAGTGCAGAATCACTACATCATCACATCATCATCACTGCATCATCACATCATCATCACAGCATCATCAGAGCATCATCACTGCATCATCACTACATCATCACAGCATCATCACAGCATCATGGCAGCATCATGGCAGCGTCATCACACCGTCATAATTGTATCATCACAGCCTCATCATAGAATCATCACAGCCTCATCACAGCATCATCACAGTGTCATCACAGCGGCGTAACTGCATCCTCACTGCATCATCACCGCATCACCATCATCACAGCATCACAAGCTGTGATGACACTGTAAGGACGCTGTGATGATGCGGTGATGCTCTGATCATATGTGCTGTGCATCACAGCGTCATCACAGCATCATCACAGCGTCATCAAATTATCATCACTGCATCATCAGAGCATCATCAGAGCATTGGTGTAGATGCACTTCAGCTGGGCCATTGCCCTATCCTCCGGCCTTGCCATTGTTCCCTCTGGCACAGCCCCAATAATCCTTGCTTCAGCCACATCCCCCTTCTTACCTAGTTTAAAGCCCTCTCAATGAGCCCTGCCAGCTCCTGGCCCAGGATCCTTTTTCCCCTAAAAGATAGGGACCCGTCTGCGGCCATCAGGCCAGGTGCTGAGTAAAGTGCCCCATGGTCAAAAAAACCCAAGATTTCTGCGTTGGCACCAGAAATGATGATGTTATGATGCTGTGGTGATGCTGTTGTGATAATGCTGTGATGGTGCTGTGATAAGTCTGTTATGACGCAGTGATGATGCTCGGATGATGCAGTGATGTTGCAGTAGTCACGCTGTGATGTTGCTTTGATGATGCTGCGATGAATTTCTGGTGATGCTCTGATGATGCTGTGATGATGCTGTGATGATGCAGTGATGATGCTGTGATGATGCTGTGATGATGCTTTGGTGATGCTGTGATGATGCTCTAATGACGGAGTGATGATGCTGTGATGACTCTGTGATGATGCTGTAATAATGCTGTGATGATATGATGATGCTGCAGTGCTGCCGTGATGATCCTCTGATGACACATTGATGACGCTGTGAGGCTTTGATGATGCTGTGATGATGCTGTGATGATGCTCTGATGATGCTGTAATGATGCAGTGATGATGCAGTGATGACGCTATGATGACGCTTTGATGACGCTTTGATGACGCTGTGATGATTTTGTTATGATGCTGTTGTGATGCTGTGATGATGCTGCGATGATGCTGTTGTGATGCTGTGTTGACGCTTTGATGACACTATGATAATGTTCTGATGATGCAGTAATCATGCCGTGATGATGCAGCGATGATGCTGTGATGATGTGATTATGCTGTGATGACGCTACGATAATGCTATTATGATGCTGTGATGACACTGTGATCATGCTGTGGTCATGCTGTGATGATGCAGTGATGACGCTGCGATGATGCTTTGATGATTCTGTGAAGATGCAGTGATGACGCTGTGATGACGCTATTATGATGCAGTGATGATGCAGTGATGATTCTGTGACGATGTAGTGGTGATGACGCATTGATGACGCTGTGATGATGCTGTGATGACGATGTGATGACGTTGTGATGACTACGATGATGCAGTGATGACACTGTGATGGCACTGTGATGCCTTGTTGAAGCTCTGATGATGCATTGAAAATGCACTGATTATGCAGTGATGATGTTGTCTTGATACTGGTATGATGCTGTGATGACGGTTTTATGACACTGTGATTATGTTCTGATGATGCAGTGATGATGCTGTGATGATGCAGTGATGACTCAATGATGATGCTGATGTGATGCTCTGATGATGCTGTGACGACGGTTTGATGACACTGTGATGACGTTCTGATGACGCAGTGATGATGCTGTGATGATGCTGTGATGATGAGGCGATGATGCTGTTGTGATGCTCTGATGATGCTGTGATGACGGTTTGATGACACTGTGATGACGTTCTGATGATGCAGTGATGATGCTGTGATGATGCTGTGATGACGAGGCGATGATGCTGTTGTGATGTTCTGATAATGCTGTGATGACGGTTTGATGACACTGTGATGATGCAGTGATGATGCAGTGATGATGCTGTGATGATGCTGTGATGACGAGGCGATGATGCTGTTGTGATGCTCTTATTATGCTGTGATGATGGTTTGATGACAATGTGATGATGTTTTGTTGATGCAGTGATGATGCAGTGATGATGCTGTGATGATGCTGTGATGACGCTGCGATGATGCTGTGATGATGCAGTGATGATACTTTGATGATGCTGTGATGATGCTGTGATGACGCTGTGATGACGCTGTGATGCTGTGATGATGTTGTGATGATGCTGTGGCGATGCTGTGATGACGTTTTCATGATGCAGTGATCATGATGTTATGATGCTGTGATAATGCTTTAATGACGCTTTGATGACACTATGATCATGTTGTGATGATTCTGTGTTGATGCAGTGATGACGCTGCGATGATACTGTGATTATGCTGTGAATACGCTGTGATGATTCAGTGATGTCGCTGTGATGGCACTGTGATGCTTTGTTGAAGCTCTGATGATGCTGTGATGATGCAGTAATGATGCTGTGATGATGCCGTGATGATTCTGTGATGATGTTGTGTTGATGCAGTGATGATGCTGTGATGATGCAGTAATGATGCCGTGATGATGCCGTGATGATGCTGTTATTATGCTGTGATCATGCAGTGAAATGATGTGATGATGCTCTGATGATACATTGATGATGCAGTGATGATGCAGTTATGACGCTGTGGTGAGGCTGTGATAATATTGTGATGATGCTGTGATGATGCAATGAGGAGGCAGCAATAATGCTCTGATGATGCTCTGATAATGGTGTGATGATACAGTGATGACGCTGTGATTCTTTGGTGATGCTGTGATGATGCAGTGATGACGCTGCGATGATGCAGTGATAACACTGTGATGATGCTGTGTTGATGCTGTAATGATGCCGTGATGACGCTGTGATGATGCACTGATAATGTAGTTATTACGCTGTGATGATTCTGTGATGACGCGCTGATGATGCTGTGATGACGCTTTGATGACACTGTGATGATGCCGTGTTGATGTTGTGATGAAGCTGTGATGACGCTGTGATGGTGCTTTGATGACGCTCTGATGATGCTGTGATGATGGCATGATGATGGCGTGATGATTCTGTGATGATGCTGTGATGATGGCGTGATGATTCTGTGATGATGCTTTGATGATGCGGTGTTGATGCCGTGATGAAGCTGTGATGACACTTTGATTACGCTGTGATGCTTTGATGATGCTGTGATGACGCTGTGGTGACGCTGTGATGATGCAGTGATGACGCCTGGATGATGCTGTTATGATGCTGTGATGATGCTGTTGTGATGTGGTGATGATGTGTTATGATGCTGTGATGATGCAGTAATGATGCTGTGATGACGCTTTGATGACAGTGTGATGTTGTTGTGATGTTGAAGTGATGATGTTGTGATGACACAGTGATGATGCTGTGATGATGCAGTGATGAGGCAGCGATAATGTTCTGATGACGCTATGATGATGCTTTCATGATTCTGTGATGATGCAATGGTGACGCTGCGAATCTTTGTTTATGCTGTGATGATGCTGTGATGATGCTTTCATGATTCTGTGAAGATGCAGTGATGACGACATGATGACGCTGTGATGATGTTGTTATGACGCAGTGATGATGCAGTGATGATGCTGTGACGATGTAGTGGTGATGACACATTGATGACGCTGTGATGATGCTGTGATGATGATGTGATGATGCTTTGATGACTCAATGATGATGCAGTGATGACACTGTGATGACGCTGTGATGACGCTGTGATGCTGTGATGGTGATGCGATGATGCTGTGATGATGCAGTGATGATGCAGTGATGATGCAGTTATGATGCTGTGATGATGCTGTGATGATGCAGTGAAGATGCAGTGATGACGCTCTCGTGATCCTTTGATGAAGCTGTGATGCTTTCCTGATTATTTGATGATGTTGTGATGATGCAGTGATGATGCAGTTATGATGCTGTGATGATCAGTGATGGTGCTACGATGATACTGTTGTGATGCTGTGATGATGCTGTGTTCACGCTTTGATGACACTATGATAATGTTCCGATGATGCAGTAATGATGCAGTGATGACGCAGTGATGATGCTGTAATGATGCAGCGATGATGCTGTGATGATGTTGTGATTATGCTGTGATGACGCTACGATAATGCTGTTATGATGCTGTGATGACGCTGTGATCATGCTGTGATCATGCTGTGATGATGCATTGATGACGCTGCGATGATGCTTTGATGATTCTGTGAAGATGCAGTGATGACGATGTGATGACGCTGTGATGATGCTGTTATGACACAGTGATGATGCAGTGATGATGCTGTGATGATGTAGTGGTGATGACGCATTGATGACGCTGTGATGATGCTGTGATGATGATGTGATGATGCTTTGATGACTCAATGATGATGCAGTGATGACACTGTGATGGCACTGTGATGCCTTGTTGAAGCTCTGATGATGCATTGATAATGCACTGGTTATGCAGTGATGATGTTGTTTTGATACTGTGATGATGCTGTGATGATACTGTGATGACGGTTTTATGACACTGTGATTATGTTCTGATGACCCAGTGATCATGCTGTGATGATGCAGTGATGACGCGGTGATGATGCTGTTGTGATGGTCTGATGATGCTGTGATGACGGTTTGATGACACTTTGATGTGGTTGTGATGATGCAGTGATGATGCTGTGATGATTCTGTGATGCTCTGATTATGATGTTATGATGCTGTGATGATGTAGTAATGATGCTGTGATGATGCTGTGATGACGCTTTGATCACTGAATCATCACTGTATCATCACTGCATCACCACAGCATCCTCACTGTGTAATCAAAACATCATCACAGCCTCATAACTACATAAACACTGCATCATCACAGCATCATCACTGTGTCATCAGAGCGTCATAACAGCATCATCACAGCATCATCATTGCATCATCACTGCATCATCTCAGCATCATAATAGTGTCATCAGTGCGTCATCACAGTCTTCACAACATCATCACATCATCATCGCAGCGTCATCACAGCATCATCACTGCATCATCATATCTTCATCGCAGCGTCATCACTGCATCATCACAGTATCATCACAGCATCATCACTGCATCATTACTGCAGAATCACTGCGTCATCACATCATCATCACTACATGATCACTGCATCATCACAGCATCATCACTTCGCCATCACAACATCATCATTGCATCATCACAACATCAATACAGCATCATTACAGCATCATCACAGCATCATCACATCATCACAGCATCATCACAGCATCATCACTGCAACAGAACTGCATCTTCACAGCATCATCACATCATTCAGACTGCATCATCACAGCATCATCACAGCATCATCACATCATCACATCATCATCACTGCAACAGAACTGCATCTTCACAGCATCATCACTGTGTTATCACAACATCATAACTGCATCATCACAATATCATCACAGCATCATCACAACATAATCAGAGCATCATCACAGCATAAACAATGCATAATCACTGCACTATCACAGCATCATCACAGAGTCATCAAGGAATCATCACAGCATCATCACAGAATCTTGGCATTGTCATCAAAGCATCATCACTGTGTCATCACTACATCATCACAGCATCATCTCAGCATTTTCACAGAATCATTACTGCATAATCACTGCATTATGACAGCGTCGTACCAGTATCATCACTGCATCATCACATCATCATCATTGCATCATCCCATCATCATCATTTCATCATAACAGCATCATCACAACATCATCACAGTATAATCAATCTATCATCACAGCATCATCACAGCGTCATCATTGCATCATCCCATCATCATCATTTCATCATAACAGCATCATCACAACATCATCACAGTATAATCAATCTATCATCACAGCATCATCACAGCGTCATCATTGCATCATCCCATCATCATCATTTCATCATAACAGCATCATCACAACATCATCACAGTATAATCAATCTATCATCACAGCATCATCACAGCGTCATCAAAGCATCACCACTGCATCATCACAGCATCATAACAGTTTCATCGAAACGTCATCACAGAGTAATCACAGGATCATCATATCGTCGTTGCAACGTCATCACAGCATCATCACAGCATCATCACAGCATCATCGCAGCGTCATCACTGCATCTTCACAGCATCATCACAACATCATCACAGCATCATCACATCATCATCACTGCACCATCACTTCATCGTCACAGCATCATTACAGCATCATCAGAGCATCACCACTGCATCATCATTGCATCATGACATAATCATCACAGTGTCATCACAGCATCATCACTATGTCATCACAGCGTCATAGCTGCATAATCTCAGCATCATCACAGCATCATCACAGCATCATCATATCATCATCACCACATAATCACAGTGTCATCACAGCATCATCACTGCGCCATCACTGCATCATCACAGCATCTTCGCATTGTCATCACAGCATCATCTCTGCGTCCTGACTGCATCTTCACAGCATCATCACTACAGCATCAGAGCATTATCTCAGTGTCATCCGAATATCATTACAGCATAATCACTGCATTATCACAGCATCATCACATTATCATCATTACAACATCATCACAGAAAAATCACTGCATCATCTCTGCATCATCAGAGCATCATTAGAGTATCATGACAGCATCATCACTGCATAATCACTGCATCATCACCTCATCATCACAGCATAATCACAGCATCATCGCAGCATCATTACTGCTTAGTCACTGCATCATCACAGCGTCATCACGGTGTATTCACTGCATCATAACACCATCATATCTGCATCATCACATCATCATTACTGCATCATCACAACATCATCACACCACCATCACAGTGTCATCACATGGTCATCACAGCATCATTACAGCATCATCAATGCATCATCACAGCGTCATCACTATATCATCACTGCATCATCACAGCATCATCACAGAATCATCACTGCGTCATCACTGCATCATTACTGCATCATCACAGCATCATCACAGCATCATCACAGAACCATTACTACATAATCACTGCATCATCACAGTGTCATCACAGTACCAAAACTGCATCATCACAGCATCATCAGAGCGACATCAGAGCATCATCACTGCATGATGACAGCATCATCACTGCATCATCACATCATCATCACATGATCTTCAATGCGTCATCACAGCGTAATCACAAAGTCATCACTTCATCATCAAATTGTCATCACAGCTATATCGCAGCGTCATCACAGCATCACCACAGCATCATCACTGCTTCATCACATCATCATCCCAGCATCATCACAACATCATGACAGCATTATTACTACTTACACACTGCATCATCACAG
Source organism: Clangula hyemalis (assembly GCA_963989345.1). Next base: position 7,524,037 of record OZ022448.1, on the reverse strand, counting down.
CGTCATCACAGCATCATCTCAGCATCATCACAGCATCATCCCTGCATCATCACATCATCATCACTGCATTACCACAGCATCACCACAGCATCATCACAGCGTAATCACAGCATCATCACAGCAGGATTGCAGCGTCATCACTGCAGCATCACAGCGTCATCACAGTATCCTCACAGCATCTTCACTGCATCATCACTACATTGTCACAGCATCATCACATCATCATCACTGCATCATCACAACATCATCACAGCATAATCTCATCATCATCACAGTATCAGTACTGCAGAATCATTGCATTATCACACCATCATCACAACATCATCGCAGCATCATCATAGCATCACGACAGTGTTATCTGAGCATCACGACAGCGTAATCATAGCGTCATCACAGATTCATCAGAGCATCATTGCAGCGTCATCACTGCATCATCACAGTATCATCACATTGTGAGGAATGTTTTAACAATTCGTGTCCATAAAGAACAGCCCTGTCTGCTTCTGTCTGCTTCGGGGCCCTGCAATGGCAGTTTGATTCCTTAACCACAGATGCAGTGTGCCCCAGTCTCCCCCTCATTCTAGTCAAGTTATCAAGTCTTCAGAAAATACTCCTCAAATTCTTGAGCTTGTTTGCCTTTGTTATTCCGGATTTCTATTTCTAACAGTTACAGCCTTTTTTTTCTGTTGTTTTGTCTTCTTCGAAATTAACTTAACGCGGCTATAGGTGTGGCTGTCCCTGTGAATGGCTGGTGAGGAATGTTTTAATTACTTGTGAAGTGTCAATAAGAAAGCTATTTGTGTTTGTATGACGTCTTTGATGTCTGGGAGCCTCAGAATAACTGATAACAATTAGTGACTGTTATGGAATACTATGCAGGCCTCTGATATCTGGCCAGGTGTCCAAGAGATTAAGAAGAGGAAAAAAAAAGAAGCTGAAGGACGGCTAGGAGACAAGACCTGCAGGGGATGCTCTATAAACTTGACACGGTGCCAAAGGAGTACAAAGGGGAAGGACAAGAAAAAACTTGGAGAGGAAGACTACGAGCCTTCAGCATGAAAGACCCCTAGAGACCCCCAGAGGGACCACCGGAGACTGATGCGCATGCTCCAGTAGGAGGGACTGGACCCCGGAAGCTAATTATAATAACCTATTTTTTTTAGAAGTAGTAATGAATATGTATTAGTCGAGGAGTATAAAAATCAGCTCCTTGATGTGGCTGGTGTGCGTCCTGGTGGAGCGGAGACTCCCGGTGCACCCAGCGCTGTTTGCTTACTTCTATTCTTTTAATAAATCCTATTTTCTTATTTAAACCTATTTTGAAGACTGAGCTATTTATAACAACATCATAGTAACATCATCACAATATCATTGCAGAATCATCACTGCATGATCAGAGCATCATATCAGCATAATCACAGCATCATTAGTGCAGAATTACTGCATCATCACATCATGATCAATGCGTCATCACATCATAATCACAGCATCATCAGAGCATCATCACTGCGTCATCACAGCGTAATCACTACATCATCACTACATAATCAGAGCATTCTTACTGCGTCATCGCTGCATCATCACTGCATCATCACTGCATCAGCACGTCATCTCAGTATCATCACAGCATCATCACAGTGTCATCACAGCATCACGACAGTGTCATCGCAGTGTCATCACAGCATCATTACATCATCATAACTGCGTCATCAGAGCGTCATCGCAGCATCCTCACAGCATCATCATAGTACCACTACAGCATCATCACAGAATCACTATAACGTCATCAAAGAGTCATCACAGCATCATCACAGCATCGTCACTGCGTCATCACAGCATCATCACATCATCACCACAGCATCATCGCAGCATCATCGCAGCATCATCACTGCGTCATCACAACAACATCACAGCGTCATCACTGCATCATCACAGCGTCATCACTGCATCATCACAGCATCATCACATCATCATAACAGCATCATCATATCATCACCACAGCATCATCGCAGCATCATCACAGCATCATCACTGCGTCATCACAACATAATCACTGCATGATCACTGCATCATCACAGCATCATCACATCATCACCACAGCATCATCACATCATCATCACAGCATCATCAGAGCATAATCACTGCGTTATCGCATCACCATCACTGCGTCATCACAGCATCATCACAGCATTATAGCGTCATCAAATTATCATCACTGCATCATCAGAGCATCACCAGAACTTCATCGCAGCATCATCAAAGCAACATCTCAGCGTCACTACTGCATCATCAGAGCATCATCAGAGCATTGGTGTAGATGCACTTCAGCTGGGCCATTGCCCTATCCTCCGGCCTTGCCATTGTTCCCCCTGGCACAGCCCCAACAATCCTTGCTTCAGCCCCATCCCCCTTCTTACCTAGTTTAAAGCCCTCTCAATGAGCCCTGCCAGCTCCTGGCCCAGGATCCTTTTTCCCCTAAAAGATAGGGACCCATCTGCGGCCATCAGGCCAGGTGCTGAGTAAAGTGCCCCATGGTCAAAAAAAACAAGATTTCTGCGTTGGCACCAGAAATGATGATGTTATGATGCTGTCATGATGATTTGATGACACTGTGATGATGCAGTGATGATGCTGTGATGGTTCTTTGATGATGTTGTGATGATGCTTTGATGACGCTGTGATAACGCTGTGATGGTGCTGTGATGATGCAGAGATGATGCTCGGATGATGCAGTGATGTTGCAGTAGTGACTCTGTGATGTTGCTTTGATGATGCTGCGATGAAGTTCTGGTGATGCTCTGATGATGCAGTGATGATAATTTGATGACGTTGTGATGCTGTGATGATGCTCTTATCATGCTCTGATGATGCTGTGATGATGCTGCGATGACGCTGTGATGACAATGTGATTATGCTGTTATGACGCTGTTATGATGCTGTGATGATGCAGTGTATATGCAGTGATGATGCAGTTATGATTCTTTGATGATGCAGTGATGATGCAATGATGATGATGTGATGATGCTGTGATGACGCTGTAATGATGCAGTGATGATGATGTGATGATGCTGTGATGACACTGTGATGATGCAGTGATGATGATTTGATGATGTTGTGATGACGCTGTTATGATGCAGTGATGATGATGTGATGATGCAGTGATGATGCAGTTATGATGCAGTGATGATGCAGTTATGACGCTTTAATGACGTTCTGATGATATTGTGATTATGCTGTGATGACATAGTGATGATGCTGTGATGATTCTGTGATGACGCTCTGATGATGATGTGATGATGCTGTGATATACTGTTATAACACTGTGATGACACTGTGATGATGCTGAGATTATGCTGTGAAGATGCAGTGATGATGCAGTGATCACAGAATCACAGAATTTCTAGGTTGGAAGAGACCTCAAGATCATCGAGTCCAACCTTTGACCTAACACTAACAGTCCCCACTAAACCATATCCCTAAGCTCTACATCTAAACGTCTTTTAAAGACTTCCAGGGATGGTGACTCCACCACCTCCCTGGGCAGCCTGTTCCAGTGCCTAACAACCCATTCAGTAAAGAAGTTCTTCCTAACATCTAACCTAAAACTCCCCTGGCGCAACTTTAGCCCATTCCCCCTCGTTCTGTCACCAGGCACGTGGGAGAACAGGCCAACCCCCACCTCACTACAGCCTCCTTTAAGGTATCTGTAGAGAGCGATAAGGTCGCCCCTGAGCCTCCTCTTCTCCAGGCTGAACAAGCCCAGCTCCCTCAGCCGCTCCTCGTAGGACTTGTTCTCCAGGCCCCTCACCAGCTTCGTCGCCCTCCTCAAGCACCTCGATGTCCTTCTTGTAGCGAGGGGCCCAAAACTGAACACAGTACTCGAGGTGCGGCCTCACTAGAGCCGAGTACAGGGGGATGATCACCTCCCTAGCCCTGCTGGTCACACTGTTTCTGATACAAGCCAGGATGCCGTTGGCCTTCTTGGCCACCTGAGCACACTGCTGGCTCATATCCAGCCGACTGTCCACCATCACTCCCAGGTCCTTCTCTGCCTGGCAGCTCTCCAACCACTCATCTCCCAGCCTGTAGCTCTGCTTGGGGTTGTTGCGCCCCAGGTGCAGGACCCGGCACTTGGCCTTGTTGAACTTCATACAGTTGACCTCAGCCCATCGGTGCAGCCTATCCAGATCCTCCTGCAGAGCTTTCCTACCCTCGAGCAGATCGACACACGCACCTAACTTGGTGTCATCTGCAAACTTACTGAGGGTGCACTCAATGCCCTCGTCCAGATCAGGGTCGGTTGGGAGTTTGTCATCCCCACTGTCCCGGTCCTCCAGCTCAGGGCACCCTGGGTCCCGAAGCCCATCATCGGCATTGAAGACAGAGGCAAAGAAGGCGTTAAGCGTCTCTGCTTTGCCTATGTCATTGTCTGTGAGGAGACCTTCCCTATCAAGGAGCGGCCCTATGTATTCTTTAGTTCTCCTTTTTCCATTCACATATCTAAAAAAACCCTTTTTATTTTCTCTCACAGACACAGCCAGCTTCAACTCTAGGTGTGCTTTGGCCACACGAATTTTCTCCCTACAAACACGAACAGCATCCCTGTATTCTTTCCTTGACACCTGGCCCACCTTCCAGTAGCGAAACACTCTCTGTTTCCGCCTAATCTGCATTAGAATGTGCCTGGTCAGCCACGCCGGCCTCCTGCCCCGCCTGCCTGACTTGCGATATTTAGGAATTGCCTGATCTTGTGCTTCTAGGAGGCATCGCTTAAAGAATGACCAGCACTGGTGGACATCGAGGCCTTCAAGAGCAGTTTCCCAGGGGACCTTGCTGACTAGTTCCCTGAGCAGCCTGAAGTCCGCTTTCCCCATATCTAGGGATGAGGTTTTGGTGGCACTTTTCCTTCTGTCACCGTAAATTTTGAACTCAACCACTTCATGGTCGCTATGACCAAGGCGGCCACCAATCACCACATCTCCCACCAGACCCTCTCTGTTTACTAGCAACAGGTCTAGGAGGGCACCTTTCCTAGTTGGTTACGTTAGCACCTGCACCAAGAAGTTATCATCTAGGTGCTTCATGAACCTCCTGGACTTGCTCGTGTCAGCTGTGTGGCACTCCCAGTTAACGTCTGGCAAGTTGAAGTCCCCCATAAGGACAAGGGGAGTTAATCTCGAGGCCTCTCTTAGTTCTGTAAAGAATAATTTATCGGCGCTATCGTCCTGGCCAGGCGGTCTGTAATAGACTCCCACAACGACCTCCCCTTTATTCGTTCGTCCCTTGATCCTTACCCAGAGGCTCTCAACTTTGCCATCGCCGACCTGAAGTTCCACACAGTCCAGCCCCTGCTTCACATACATCGCCACCCCACCCCATATCATCATCACAGCATCATTACTGCATCATCACAGCATAATAACAGCATCATCACAACATCATAAGAGCGTCATTAGCATCATAACAGCACCATCACTGTGTCATCGCAGTGTCACCAGAACATCAGCACATCATCATCGCAGCGTCAAAAAAACATAATCATAGCATCTTCACAGCATCATCACTGCATTATCAGTGCATCTTCACAGCAACATCTCAGCATCATCACACCATCATTACTACTTACTCACTGCATCATCACAGCGTCATCACAGTATCATCACTGCATCATCACAGCATAATCACTGTGTCATCACAGCGTCATCACAGCATCTTCACAGCTTCAAAGCTCCATCATCACAGCATCATCACAGCATCATCACTACATCATCACAGCATCATCATAAATCATCACAAAGTCATCACAGTGTCATCACAGCATCATCACAGCATTATCACAGAATCATTACTGCATAAACACTGCATCATCACAGCGTTATCACAGTATCATCACTGCATCATCAGAGAATAATCACATCATCATCACAACATCATCAGAGTGCAATCACAGTATCATGACTGTGTCATCAGAGCGTCATCACAGCATAATCACAGCATCCTCACAGCAGCATCAGAGCAGCATCATGGCATCATGACAGAATCATCACTACGTCATCAAATTGTCATCACAGCAGCCCACGGCATCATCACAGCATCACTGCAGCATCGTAACAACATCATCAAAGCATCTTTACTGCTTACTCACTGCATCATCACAGTGTCATCACAGTATCATCACTGCATCATCACAGCATCATCTCAGCGTCATCACAGAATTATTACTGCATAATCACTGCATAATCACTACATCATCACAGCATCATCAATGCATCATCACAGCGTCATCACTGCATCATCAAAATATCATCTCAGCATCATCACAGAATCATTAATGCATAATCACTGCATCATCACAGCGTCATCACAGTATCATCACTGCATCATCATATCATCATCACCGCATCATCACAGTGTCATCACAGCATCATCAAAGCGTCATCACAACGTCATCACAGCATCATCACAGCATCTACATTGCATCATCAGAGAATCATCAAAGCATGATCACTGCGTCACCACAGCGTCATCACAACATCATCACTGAATCATCACTGCATCAGCACAGCATCATCACTGCATCATCATAGCATCATCAAAGTATCAGCACAACATCATCACAGCATCTTCACTGCATCATCACTGCATCATCTCTGCATCACCATAGCATCATCACTGCGTAATCAAAACATCATCAGAGCATCATTATAGCGTCATCACAGCATCATGACTGTGTCATCAGAGCGTCATCACAGCATAATCACAGCATCATCACAGCAGCACCAGAGCAGCATCATGGCGTCATGACAGAATCATCACTACGTCATCAAATTGTCATCAGAGCAGCCCACAGCATCATTGCAGCATCATAACAGCATCATCAAAGCATCTTTACTGCTTACTCACTGCATCATCACAGTGTCATCACACTATTGTCAGTGCATCTTCAGAGCATCATCACTCCATCATCACACCATAATCACTGCATCATCACAGCATCATCACAGAATCATCACTGCATCATTACTGCATCATAACAGCATCATCACAGCATCATCACAGAATCATTACAACATAATCACTGCATCATCACAGCGTCATCACAGTACCATAACTGCATCATCACAGCATCATCAGAACGACATCAGAGCATCATCACTGCATCATGAAAGCATCATCACTGCATCATCACATCATCATCACATAATCTTCAATGTGTCATCACAGCGTAATCACAAAGTCATCACTTCATAATAAATTGTCATCACAGCGTCATCACAGCATCATCACAGCTGTATCGTGCAGCGTCATCACAGCATCACCACAGCATCATCACTGCGTCATCACATCATCATCCCACATCATCACAACATCATGACAGCATCATTACTGCTTACACACTGCATCATCACAGCGTCATCACAGCATCATCTCAGCATCATCACAGCATCATCTCAGCATCATCTCAGCATCATCACAACATCATCAGTGTCATCACAGCATCATCACTGCGTCATCACAGCGTCATCACAGCTTCATAGCTGCATAATCACAGCATCATCACTGCATAATCACAGCATCATCACCGCAACATCCCAGCATCATCACAACATCATGACAGCATCATTACTGCTGACTCACTGCATCATCACAAAGTCATCTCAGTATCATCACAGCGTCATCACAGCATCACAACAGTGTCATCGCAGCGTCACCACAGCATCATTACATCATGATTACTGCGTCATCAGAGCGTCATCGCAGCATCCTCACAGCATCATCATAGTACCACTATAACATCATCACAGAATCACTATAGCGTCATCACTGCATCATAACAGCATCATCACAGCATCATCACATCATCATCACAGCATCATCACATCATCACCGCAGCATCATCGCAGCATCATCACAACATCATCACAGCGTTATCACTGCATCATCATATCATCATAACAGCATCATGACATCATCACCACAGCATCATAGCAGCATCATCACAGCATCATCACTGCGTCATCACAACATCATCACTGCATTATCACAGCATCATCACATCATCACCACAGCATCATCACATCATCATCACTGCATCATCACAGCATCATCACTGCATAGTCACATTACCATCACTGCGTCATCACTGCATCATCACTGCGTCATCACAGCACCATCACAGCATCATCACAACTTCACCAAAGCATCATCACAGCGTCATCACAGAATCATCACATCTTCATCACAGAATCATCGCAGCGTCATAACTGCATCATCACAGCATCATCACAGAATCATCGCAGCGTCATAACTGCATCATCACAGCATCATCACAACATTATCTTAGCACCATCACAGCATTATCACTGTATCATCACTGCATCATTACAGCATCATCTCAGCATCATCACAGTATCAATACTGCAGAATCACTGAATCATCACATCATTAGTGAGTCATCACATCATCATCACAACATTATCACATCATTATCACTGCATCATCACAGCATCATCGCAGCATCATCACATCATCATCGCAGCCTAATCACTGCATCGTCACAGCATCATCACTATGTCATCACAGCATAATCACAATATCATCGCAATGTCATTTAAGCATAATAACTGCATCATCACTGCATCATAGCTGCATCATCACTGCATCATCACATCGTCACCACAGCGTCATCGCAGCAACATCACAGCATCACAACAGCATTATCAGAGCATCACAACAGCCTCAACACAGTGTCACCACAGCAACATCACAGAATCATCACAGCATATTCGCAGCGTCACTACAGCATCATTGCTGCATAATCACTGCATCATTACAGCATCATCACTGCATCATCACTGCGTCATCGCAACGTTATCACAGTATCATCACTGCATCATCATATCATCATCGCAGCGTCATCACTGCATCATCGCAGCATCATCACTGCATAGTCACAGCATCATCGTGTCTTCATACAGGCATCATAACAGGGTCATCACAGCGTCATAACCGCATAAACACTGCATCATCACAGCATCATCATTGTGTCATCACAAAATCATCACAACATCATCGCAGCATCATCACAGCATCACGACAGCGTTACCAGAGCATCACAGCAGTTTCATCACAGTGTCATCACAGAATCATCACAGTCATCACAACATCATCGCAGTGTCATAAATGCCTCATCACTACATCATCACAACATAATCATAGCATCATCACAGCATCATCACTGTATCATCACTGCATCCTCACAGCATTATCAAATTATCACTGCATCATCATATCATCATCACTGCATCATCACTGCGTCATCACAGCATCATCACAGCGTCATCACATAATCACGATACGGTCATCACAGAGTCATCGCAGAATCATCACAGCATCATCAGTGTGTCATCACAGCGTCTTCACAGCATCATCACAATATCATCACAGCTTCATCACAGCCTCATATCTGCATCATCATTGCATAATGACTGCATCATAACAGCATCATAACTACGTCATCATGTTGTCATCACAGCATCATCACAGCATCACGACAGCGTCATCACAACATCACGTCAGGGTCATCACAGCATCATCACTGCATAGTCACAGAATCATGACCGCGTCATCACAGCATCATCACATCATCATCCCTGCATCATCACATCATCATCACTGCATCATCACAGCATTATCACAGCATCATCAAAGCATCAACACAGCGTAATCACAGCATCATCACAGCAGGATCGAAGCGTCATCACTGCAGCATCACAGCATCATCACAGTATCCTCACAGCATCTTCACTGCATCATCACTACATTGTCATCACATCATCACATCATCATCACTGCATCATCACAGCGTCATCACAGCATCATCACATCATCATAACAGCATCATCACATCATCACCACAGCATCATCACAGCATCATCACTGCGTCATCACAAGATCATCACTGAATGATCACTGCATCATCACAGCATCATCACTGCATCATCACAACATCATCTCAGCATCACAGCATCATCACTGCATAATCAGAGCACTATCACTGCGTTATCAAATCACCATCACTGCATCATCACTGCTTCATCACTGCATCATCATATCATCATCACAGCAACATCTAAGCATCATCACTGCGTCATAACAGCATCATTACAGCATCATCACATCGTCATGACAGCATTATCAGTGCATCATCACTGCATCATCACAGCGTCGTCACAGCATCGTAACTGCATCCTCACTGCATCATCACTGCATCACCATCATCACAGCATCAGAAGCTGTGATGACACTCTAAGGACGCTGTGATGATGCTGTGATGATGCGGTGATGATACTATGGTGATGCTGTGATGATGCTGTGATGCTCTGATCATGTGTGCTGTGCATCACAGCGTCATCACAGCATCATCACAGCATCATAGCGTCATCAAATTATCATCACTGCGTCATCAGAGCATCACCAGAACTTCATCGCAGCATCATCAAAGCAACATCTCAGTGTCATCACAGCGTCACTACTGCAACATCACAGCATCATCAGAGCATTGGTGTAGATGCGCTTCAGCTGGGCCATTGCCCTAACCTCCGGCCTTGCCATTGTTCCCCCTGGAACAGCCCCAATAATCCTTGCTTCAACCCCATCCCCCTTCTTACCTAGTTTAAAGCCCTCTCAATGAGCCCTGCCAGCTCCTGGCCCAGGATCCTTTTTCCCCTAAAAGATAGGGACCCATCTGCGGCCATCAGGCCAGGTGCTGAGTAAAGTGACCCATGGTCAAAAAAAAAAAAACAAGATTTCTGCGTTGGCACCAGAAATGATGATGTTATGATGCTGTGGTGATGCTGTTGTGATGATGCTGTGATGATGATTTGATGACACAGTGATGATACAGTTATGATGCTGTGATGATGCTTTGATGATGCTATGATGACCCTTTGATTACACTGTGATGCTTTGATGATGCTGTGATGACGCTGTTATGACGCAGTGATGACACTGAATATGCTGTGATGACGCTGTGATGCTTTCATGATGCTATGATGATGCTGTGATGATGCTGTGGTGATTCAGTGATGACGCTGCGATGATGCTGTGATGATGCATTGATAACGCTTCGATGATGCTGCGATGATGTTGTCATGATGCTGTGATGATGCTATGATGATGCTGTGATGATGCTTTGATGACACTGTGATGATGTTGTGATGATGCTCTGATGACGCTGTGATGACTCAGTGATGATGTAGTGATGCTGCTGTGATGACGCTGTGATGATGCTTTGATGACGCTGTGAAGATGTATTGATGATGCTGTGATGATGTATTTATGATGATATGTTTATGCTGTGATGACGCTGTGATGATGCAGCGATAATGCACTGTTGATGCAGTTATGACGCTGTGGTGAGGCTGTGATAATAGTGTGATGATGCTGTGATGGTGATTTGATGACGCTGTAATGACGCAGTGATGATGTTGTGATGACGCTCTGATGACGCTGTGATGCTTTGATGATGCTGTGATGATGGTGTGATGACGCAGTGATGACACTGCGATGATATTGTAATGATGCAGTGATGATGCTGTGATGATGCAGTGATGATGCTTTGGTGATGCTGTGATGATGCTCTGATGACGCTGTAATGACGGAGTGATGATGCAGTGATGATGCTGTGATGATGTTGTTATGACACTTTGATGATGCTGTGATGCTGTGATGATGTAGGTATGATGCTTTAATGAAGCTGTGATGATGTTGTGATGATGCTGTGATCATGCTGTGATGATGCAGTGATACCGCTGCGATGATACAGTGATGATTCTGTGATGATGCAGTGATGGCGACGCTGTGATGCATTGATGATGCTGTGATGATGCTGCGATGATGCTGTTGTGATGCTTTGATGATGCAGTGATGACGATGCGATGGTGATGTTGTGATGATGCTGTGACAATGCTTTGATAGCACTGTGATGATGTTGTGATGATGCAGTAATGATGCTGTGATGACTCAGTGATGGTACAGTGATGCTGTGATGATGACGCTGTGATGACGCTGTGATACTGTAATACTGTTGTGATGATACTGTGGTGATGCTGTTATGACGCTTTCATGATGCAGTGATCATGATGTGATGATGCTGTGATGATGCTTTGATGACACTGTGATGATGTTGTGATGATGCAGTGATGATGCAACGATGATGCTGTTGTGATGCTGTGATGATGCTGTGATGGCGCTGTGATGATGCTGTGATGACGCTTTGATGAGGCTTTGATTATTTGATGATGCTGTGATGACGCTGTGATGACGCTGTGATGACGCTGTGATGATGCTGTGATGATGCATTGATGACACTGTGATGATGCTGTGACGATGTATTTATGATGACGCATTGATTACACTGTGATGACACTGCGATGATGCTGCGATGATGCAGTGATGATGCTGTGATGATGCTGTGATGACACTGTGATGACACTGTGATGCTGTGATGATGTTGTGATAATGCTGTAGTGAAGCTGTGATGACGTTTTCATGATGCAGTGATCATGATGTTATGATGCTGTGATAATGCTTTGATGACGCTTTGATGACACTGTGATGATGTTGTGATGATGCAGTGATGATGCTGTGATGATGCAGTGAGGATGCAGTGATGGTGCTACGATGATGCTGTTGTGATGCTGTGATGATGCTGTGATGACGCTTTGATGACACTATGATAATGTTGTGATAATGCAGTAATGATGCAGTGATGACTCAGTGATGATGCTGTGATGACGCTGTGATCATGTTGTGATGATTCTGTGATGGCACTGTGATGCTTTGTTTAAGCTCTGATGATGCTGTGATGATGCCGTGATGATTCTGTTATTATGCTGTGATCATGTAGTGAAATGATGTGATGATGCTCTGATGATACAGTGATGATGCAGTGATGATCCAGTTATGACGCTGTGGTGAGGCTGTGATAATATTGTGATGATGCAGTGATGATGCAGTGATGATGCTGTGATGATGCAGTGATGAGGCTTCGATAATGTTCTGATGACGCTATGATGATACTGTGATGATACAATAATGACGCTGTGATTCTTTGGTGATGCTGTGATGATGCTGTGATGATGCAGTGATGATGATGTGATGATGTTGTTATGATGCTGTGATGATGCAGTGATCATTCACTTATGATGCTGTTATGATGCAGTGATGACGCTGTGATGATGCAGTGATGACGCTGCGATGATGCTGTGTTGATGCTGTAATGATGATGTGATGACGCTGTGATGACGCACTGAAAATGTAGTTATTACGCTGTGATGATTCTGTGATGACGTGCTGATGATGATGTGATGACGCTTTGAAGACACTGTGATGATGCTGTGTTGATGCTGTGATGAAGCTGTGATGACGAGGTGATGGTTCTTTGATGACGCTCTGATGACGCAGTGGTGATGCTGTGATGACGCTGCGATGAGTCTTTGATGATGCTGTGATGGTTCAATGATGCTGTGATGATGCTGCGATGATGCTGTGTTGATGCCGTGATGAAGCTGTGATGACGCTTTGATAACGCTGTGATGCTTTGATGATGCTGTGATGATGCTGTAATAATGCAGTGATCATATGATGATACTGTAGTGATGCCGTGATGATGCTCTGATGACACTTTGATGACGCTGTGATGCTTTGATGATGCTGTGATGATGCTCTGATGACGCTGTAATGATGCACTGATGATGCAGTGATGATGCTGTGATGACGCTTTGATGACGCTGTGATGATTTTGTTATGATGCTGTTGTGATGCTGTGATGATGCAGTGATGATGCTACGATGAAGCTGTTGTGATGCTGTGTTGATGCTTTGATGGCACTATGATAATATTCTGATGATGTAGTAATGATGCTGTGATGACGCAGTGATGATGCTGTGATGATGCTGTAATGATGCAGCGATGATGCTGTGATGATGTTGTGATTATGCTGTGATGACGCTACGATAATGCTGTTATGATGCTGTGATGACGCTGTGATCATGCTGTGATCATGCTGTGATGATGCATTGATGACGCTGCGATGAAGCTTTGATGATTCTGTGAAGATGCAGTGATGACGACGTGATGACGCTGTCATGACGCTGTTATGACGCAGTGATGATGCAGTGATGATGCGGTGATGATGATGTCATGATGCTGTGATGACTCTATGATGATGCAGTGATGACACTGTGATGGCACTGTGATGCCTTGTTGAAGCTCTGATGATGCATTGGGAATGCACTGATTATGCAGTGATGATGTTGTCTTGATACTGTGATGATGCTGTGATGATACTGTGATGACGGTTTTATGACACTGTGATTATGTTCTGATGATACAGTGATGATGCAGTGATGACGCGGTGATGATGCTGTTGTGATGCTCTGATGATGCTGTGATGACGGTTTGATGACACTGTGATGATGTTCTGATGCTGCAGTGATGATGCTGTGATGATGCTGTGATGACGCTGCGATGATGTTGTTGTGATGGTCTGATGATGCTGTGATGACGGTTTGATGACACTGTGATGATGTTCTGATGATGCAGTGATGATGCTGTGATGATGCTGTGATGACGCTTCGATGATGCTGTTGTGATGATCTGATAATGCTATGATGACGCTTTGATGACACTATGAAGCTGTTGTTGTGATGCACTGATGACGCTGTTATGATGCTGTGATGCTCTGATGATGATGTTATGATGCTGTGATGATGCAGTAATGATGCTGTGATGGTGCTGTGATGACGTTTTGATTACTGCATCATCACTGCATCACCACAGCATCATCACTGCCTAATCAAAACATCATCACAGCATCAGCACAACATCATCACTGCATCATCACAGCATCATTACAGCATCATCACAGCATCATCACTGCATCATCACAGCACCATCACAGCCTTATAACTACATAAACACTGCATCATCACAGCATCATCACTGAGTCATCACAGCGTCAAAACAGCATCATCACAGCATCATCATTGCATCATCACTGCATCATCTCAGCATCATAATAGTGTCATCAGAGCGTCATCACAGTCATCACAGCATCATCACATCATCATCGCAGCTTCATGACAGCATCATCACTGCATCATCACAGCATTATCTCAGCATCACAGAATCTTTACTGCATAAATACTGCATCATAACAGCGTCATCACATTATCTTCACAGCATCATCACGGCATCATCACATTATCATCACAACATCATCAGAGTGTCATCACAGCATCATCACTCCGTCATCACAGCGTCATCACGGTATCATCACAGCATCATCACAGCACCATTGCTGCATAATCACTGCATCATCACAGCATAATGAAAGCATCGCCACTGCGCCTTCACAGCATCATCACTGCATCATCACTGCATCATCACAGCATCTTCAAATCACCATCGCAGCATCATCACTGCGTCATCACTGCATTCTCACAGCATAATCACTGCATCATAACAGCATCATAACTGCGTCATCATAGTGTCACCACAGCATCATCACAGCATCACGACAGCGTCATCACAACATCACAATGGGGTCCTCACAGCATCATCACTGCATCGTCACAGAATCATAAAAGCGTCATCAAAGCATCATCACAAAATCATCACATCATCATCCCAGCATCATCACATCATCATCACTGCGTCATCACAGCATCATCACAGCATCATCACTGCTTCATCACATCATCATCACTGCATCATCACAGCGTCATCACAGCCTCATATCTGCATCATCACTGCATAATGAATGTATCATAACAGCATCATAACTGCGTCATCATATTGTCATCACAGCATCATCACAGCATCACGACAGCGTCATCACAACGTCACAATGGGGTCATCACAGCATCATCACTGCATCATCACAGAATCATAACAGCGTCATCGCAGCATCAACACCACATCATCACATCATCATCCCAGCACCATCACATCATCATCACTGCGTCATCACAGCATCATCACAGCATCGTCACAGCGTAATCACAGCAGCATCACAGCAGCATCACAGCAGCATCGCAGCGTCACCACTGCAGCATCAGAGCATCATCACAGCATCATCACAGCATCTTCACTGCATCATCACTACATTGTCACAGCATCATCACATCATCATCATTGCATCATCACAGCATCATCACAACATCATCGCAGCATCATCATAGCATCATGACAGTGGTATCTGAGCATCACGACAGCGTAATCATACCATCATCACAGATTCATCAGAGCATCATTACAGCGTCTTCACTGCATCATCACAGCATCATCACATCATAGCAACATATTCACAGCATCATCGCAGCATCATCACTGCATCATCAGAGCATCATCTCAGCATAATCACAGCATCATTACTGCAGAATTACTGCATCAGCACATCACCATCACTGCATTACCATATCATCATCACTGCATCATCACTGCATCATCACATCATTATCACAGCATCATCACATCATCATCACTGCGGCATCACAGCATCATCACAGTATCACGACAGCATCGTCACTGCGTTATCACATCATCATCACTGCGTAATCACTGCATCATCATATAGAATCATAGAATCATAGAATATCCTGAGTTGGAAGGGACCCTTAAGGATCATCTAGTCCAACTCTTGACACCGCACAGGTCTACCCAAGAGTTCAGACCATGTGACTAAGTGCACAGTCCAATCTCTTCTTAAATTCCGACAGGCTCGGTGCAGTGACCACTTCCCTGGGGAGCCTGTTCCAGTGTGCCACCACCCTCTCTGTGAAGAACCCCCTCCTGATGTCAAGCCTAAATTTCCCCTGCCTCAGCTTAACCCCGTTCCCGCGGGTCCTGTCACTGGTGTTAATGGAGAAAAGGTCTCCTGCCTCTCGACACCCCCTTACGAGGAAGTTGTAGACTGTGATGAGGTCTCCCCTCAGCCTCCTCTTCTCCAGGCTGAACAGGCCCAGTGACCTCAGCCGTTCCTCGTACGTCTTCCCCTCCAGGCCTTTCACCATCTTCGTAGCCCTCCTCTGGACACTCTCCAACAGTTTCATGTCCTTTTTATACTGTGGTGCCCAGAACTGCACACAGTACTCGAGGTGAGGCCGCACCAGCGCAGAGTAGAGCGGGACAATCACCTCCCGTGACCTACTAGCAATGCCGTGCTTGATGCACCCCAGGACACGCTTGGCCCTCCTGGCTGCCAGGGCACACTGCTGGCTCATATTCAACTTGCTGTCTACCACGACCCGCAGATCCCTCTCTTCTAGGCTGCTCTCCAGCGTCTCATCGCCCAGTCTGTACGTGCAGCCAGGGTTTCCCCGTCCCAGGTGCAGGACCCGGCACTTGCTCTTATTGAACTTCATGCGGTTGGTGATCGCCCAGCTCTCCAACCTATCCAGGTCCCTCTGCAAGGCCTTTCCACCCTCATTCGAGTCCACAACTCCTCCAAGTTTGGTGTCATCAGCAAACTTGCTCAAAATACCCTCTATTCCTACATCCAGATCGTTTATAAAAATATTGAAAAGTACCGGCCCTAAAATGGAGCCTTGAGGGACCCCACTGGTGACCGCCCGCCAGCCTGACGCAGCCCCATTTACCATAACCCTTTGGGCCCTGCCCGTTAGCCAATTGCTCACCCATCGTATGATGTTTTTATTTAGCTGTATGGTGGACATTTTGTCCAGTAGGATCCTATGGGAAACCGTGTCAAAAGCCTTGCTGAAGTCCAAAAAAATCACATCAGCTAGTTTCCCTTGGTCCACCATACGGGTGATCTTATCATAAAAGGAAATCAGGTTAGTTAGGCAGGACCTACCCTTCACAAACCCATGCTGGCTGGGACCAATGACTGCTTTGTCCCCCAGGTGCGCCTCAATAAGTTCGAGAACCATCTTCTCCATGATTTTACCAGGCACTGACGTGAGACTGACAGGCCTGTAATTGCTAGGGTCTTCTTTCTGACCCTTCTTGAAAATCGGCACAACATTTGCCAGCTTCCAGTCTACCGGGACCTCTCCAAATTCCCAGGATCGTTGAAAAATAATTGAGAGAGGTTCCGCGATGACGTCCGCCAGCTCTTTCAGCACCCGGGGATGAATCCCATCCGGACCCATGGACTTGTAGGGATCCAGGTGGAGTAGCAAATCCCGCACACATTCAG
Source organism: Clangula hyemalis (assembly GCA_963989345.1). Next base: position 7,505,811 of record OZ022448.1, on the reverse strand, counting down.
GGTCGGTTGGGAGTTTGTCATCCCCACCGTCCCGGTCCTCCAGCTCAGGGCACCCTGGGTCCCGAAGCCCATCATCGGCATTGAAGACAGAGGCAAAGAAGGCGTTAAGCATCTCTGCTTTGCCTATGTCATTGTCTGTGAGGAGACCTTCCCTATCAAGGAGCGGCCCTATGTATTCTTTAGTTCTCCTTTTTCCATTCACATATCTAAAAAAACCCTTTTTATTTTCTCTCACAGACACAGCCAGCTTCAACTCTAGGTGTGTTTTGGCCACACAAATTTTCTCCCTACAAACACGAACAGCATCCCTGTATTCTTTCCTTGACACCTGGCCCTCCTTCCAGTAGCGAAACACTCTCTGTTTCCGCCTAATCTGCATTAGAATGTGCCTGGTCAGCCACGCCGGCCTCCTGCCCCGCCTGCCTGACTTGCGATATTTAGGAATTGCCTGATCTTGTGCTTCTAGGAGGCATCGCTTAAAGAATGACCAGCACTGGTGGACATCGAGGCCTTCAAGAGCAGTTTCCCAGGGGACCTTGCTGACTAGTTCCCTGAGCAGCCTGAAGTCCGCTTTCCCCATATCTAGGGATGAGGTTTTGGTGGCACTTTTCCTTCTGTCACCGTAAATTTTGAACTCAACCACTTCATGGTCGCTATGAAAATACGCATCATCACAGCGTCATCACTATATCATCACTGCATCATCACAGAATCATCACTGCGTCATCACTGCATCATTACTGCATCATAACAGCATCATCACAGCATCATCACAGAACCATTACTACATAATCACTGCATCATCATAGCATCATCACAGTACCATAACTGCATCATCACAGCATCATCAGAGCGACATCAGAGGATCATCACTGCGTCATGACAGCATCATCACATCACTACATCTCATCACTACATCATCACAACATAATCATAGCATCATCACAGCATCATCACTGTATCATCACTGCATCGTCACAGCATTATCAAATCATCACTGCACCATCACATCATCATCACTACATCATCAATGCTTCATCTCAGCGTCATCACAGTATCAATATTGCGGAATCACTGCATCATCACATCAAAATATCTGCATCATCACATCACCATCACCGCATCATCACATCATCATCACTGCATCATCACATCATCATCACATAATCTTCAATGCGTCATCACAGCATAATCACAAAGTCATTAATTCATCATCAAATTATCATCACAGCATCATCACAGCATCATCACAGCTGTATCGCAGCGTCATCACAGCATCACCACAGCATCATCACTGCGTCATCACAGCACCATCACAGCATCATCGCAGCTTCATAGCTGAATAATCACAGCATCATCACTGCATAATCATAGCATCATCACCGCATCATCCCAGCATCTTCACAACATCATGACAGCATCATTACTGCTGACTCACTGCATCATCACAGCATCATCACATCATCATAACGACATCATCACTACATCATCACTGCGTCATCACAGCATTATCACAGCATCATCATTCCGTCATCACAGCGTCATCAGAGCGACATCAGAGCGTCATCACAGCATCATAACAGCATCATCACAGCATCATCCCATATTCATTACAGCATCATCACATCATCATCGCAGCGTCATCACTTTGTGATCAGAGCGTCATCACAGCATCATCACATCACCATCACTGCATCATCACAGAATCATCATCTCAGCATCTTCGCAGTGTCATCAATGCATCGTTACAGCATCATCACAATATCATCACAGCATCGTCACTGCATCATCACTGCATCACCACTGCATCATCACAATATCCTCACAACATCATAAATGCATAATCACTGCATCATCACCGCATCATCACAGGGTCATCACAGCATCATCACAGCATCATCACAGCATTACCACTGCATCGTGACAGCATCATCACTGCATCATCGCTGCATTATCACAGCATCATCTCAGCGTCATTACAGAATTATTACTGCATAATCACTGCATCATCACAGCGTCATCACAGTATCATCACTGCATCATCATCATCATAGTGTCGTCACAGCATCCACACAGCATGATCATAGCGTCATCACAGCATCCTCACTACGTCATCATATTATCATCACTGTATCATAACAGCGTCATCACAGCATCATCACATCATCATCACTGCATCATCACAGCATCATCACATCATCATCACTGCATCATAACAGCGTCATCACAGCAGCATCAGAGCAGCATCATGGTGTCATGACAGAATCATCACTACGTCATCAAATTGTCATCACAGCAGCCCACAGCATCATCACAGCATCATTGCAGCATCATAACAGCATCATCAAAGCATCTTTACTGCTTACTCACTGCATCCTCACAGCGTCATCACACTATTGTCAGTGCATCATCAGAGCATCATCACTGCATCATCACACCATAATCACATCATCACACCGTCATCACCGTGTCATCACTGCATCATCACAGTGTCATCACAGGGTCATAACTGCATCATCACTGCATCTTCACAGCATAATCTCAGCATCATCACAGGGTCATCACAGCATCATTACAGCATCATCAATGCATCATCACAGCGTCATCATTATATCATCACTGCATCATCACAGCATCATCACAGAATCATCACTGCGTCATCACTGCATCATTACTGCATCATCACAGCATCATCACAGCATCATCACAGAACCATTACTACATAATCACTGCATCATCACAGCGTCATCACAGTACCAAAACTGCATCATCACAGCATCATCAGAGCGACATCAGAGCATCATCACTGCATGATGACAGCATCATCACTGCATCATCACATCATCATCACATGATCTTCAATGCGTCATCACAGCGTAATCACAAAGTCATCACTTCATCATCAAATTGTCATCACAGCTATATCGCAGCGTCATCACAGCATCACCACAGCATCATCACTGCTTCATCACATCATCATCCCAGCTTCATCACAACATCATGACAGCATTATTACTACTTACACACTGCATCATCACAGCGTCATCACAGCATCATCTCAGCATCATCACAGCATCATCCCTGCATCATCACATCATCATCACTGCATTACCACAGCATCACCACAGCATCATCACAGCGTAATCACAGCATCATCACAGCAGGATTGCAGCGTCATCACTGCAGCATCACAGCGTCATCACAGTATCCTCACAGCATCTTCACTGCATCATCACTACATTGTCACAGCATCATCACATCATCATCACTGCATCATCACAGCATCATCACAGCATAATCTCATCATCATCACAGTATCAGTACTGCAGAATCATTGCATTATCACACCATCATCACAACATCATCGCAGCATCATCATAGCATCACGACAGTGTTATCTGAGCATCACGACAGCGTAATCATAGCGTCATCACAGATTCATCAGAGCATCATTGCAGCATCATCACTGCATCATCACAGTATCATCACATTGTGAGGAATGTTTTAACAATTCGTGTCCATAAAGAACAGCCCTGTCTGCTTCTGTCTGCTTCGGGGCCCTGCAATGGCAGTTTGATTCCTTAACCACAGATGCAGTGTGCCCCAGTCTCCCCCTCATTCTAGTCAAGTTATCAAGTCTTCAGAAAATACTCCTCAAATTCTTGAGCTTGTTTGCCTTTGTTATTCCGGATTTCTATTTCTAACAGTTACAGCCTTTTTTTCTGTTGTTTTGTCTTCTTCGAAATTAACTTAACGCGGCTATAGGTGTGGCTGTCCCTGTGAATGGCTGGTGAGGAATGTTTTAATTACTTGTGAAGTGTCAATAAGAAAGCTATTTGTGTTTGTATGACGTCTTTGATGTCTGGGAGCCTCAGAATAACTGATAACAATTAGTGACTGTTATGGAATACTATGCAGGCCTCTGATATCTGGCCAGGTGTCCAAGAGGTTAAGAAGAGGAAAAAAAAAGAAGCTGAAGGACGGCTAGGAGACAAGACCTGCAGGGGATGCTGTATAAACTTGACACGGTGCCAAAGGAGTACAAAGGGGAAACACAAGAAAAAACTTGGAGAGGAAGACTACGAGCCTTCAGCATGAAAGACCCCTAGAGACCCCCAGAGGGACCACCGGAGACTGATGCGCATGCTCCAGTAGGAGGGACTGGACCCCGGAAGCTAATTATAATAACCTATTTTTTTTAGAAGTAGTAATGAATATGTATTAGTCTAGGAGTATAAAAATCATCTCCTTGATGTGGCTGGTGTGAGTCCTGTTGGAGCGGAAACTCCCGGTGCACCCAGCGCTGTTTGCTTACTTCTATTCTTTTAATAAATCCTATTTTCTTACTTAAACCTATTTTGAAGACTGAGCTATTTATAACAACATCATAGTAACATCATCACAATATCATTGCAGAATCATCACTGCATGATCAGAGCATCATCTCAGCATAATCACAGCATCATTAGTGCAGAATTACTGCATCATCACATCATGATCAATGCGTCATCACATCATAATCACAGCATCATCAGAGCATCATCACTGCGTCATCACAGCATCATTACTACGCCATCACAGCGTCATAACAGCATCATCAGAGCATCATCACTGAATAATCACAGCATCATCACAACATCATCACAGTGTCATGACAGCATTATCACGGCATAATCACTGCATCATCACCGCATTCTCACAGCATTATCATGGTATCATTACTGCTTACACACTGCATCATCACAGCGTCATCAGAGCATCATCAAAAAATCATCACAGCGTCATCACAGCGTTATTACTGCATCATCACTGCATCATCATAGCATCAACAGAGCATCGTCACAACGTCATAACAGCATCATCACAACGACATCACAGCATCATCACTGCATCAACACATCATCATTACAACATCATCACTGCGTCATCAGAGCATCATCAAAAAATCATCACAGCGTCATGAGTGCATCATCACTGCATAATCACTGCATTATCTCAGCATCATCAAAGCACCATTATTGCATAATCATTGCATCATCGCAACATCATCACTGCATCATCACAGCAGCATCACAGCAGCATCAGAGCATCATTACAGCAGCATCAGAGCATCATCACAGCATCATCACAACATAATCATAGCATCACCACAGCATAATCACAGCATCATCACTGCGCCATTACAGCATCATCACAGCAGCGTTGCAGCATGATCACTGCATCATCACATAATCATCAAAACATAATCATAGCATCATCACAATATCATCACAGCATCATGACAGCGTCATCACTGCATCAGAACTGCATCAGAACTGCATCATCACAAAATTATTACAGCGTCATCAGAGCATCATCACTGCATCATCACAGCATCATCACCGCATTATGACAGCATCATCACAGCATCATTACTGCTTACTCACTGCATCATCACAACATAATCACAGTATCATCACTGCATCATCACTGCATCATAACTGCGTCATCACTGCAGCAGCGCAGCGTCATCAAAGCATTATCACTGCATAATCACTGCATCATGACAGCATCATCAATGTGTCATCACAGCATCATCACAGCATCATCACAACATCATCACAGCATCATCTCACTGCATCATCACAGCATCATCACTGCAACATCTCAGCATCATCACTTCATCATCACTGCATAATCATTTCATCATCACAGCAGCATAACTGCATTATCATCACAAAATCATAAGTGTCATCACAGCATCTTCACTGCATAATCACTGCATCTTCATTGCATCATCACGGCATCATCACTACGTCATAACAGCGTCATCACAGCATCATCACTGCAACATCTCAGCATCATCACAGCATCATCACTGCATAATCATTTCATCATCACAGCAGCATAACTGCATCATCATCACAACATCATAACAGTGTCATCACAGCATCATCAAATCATCATCACAGCATCATCCCAGCATCATCATTGCGTCATCAGAGCGTCAACACTACGTCATCACAGCATCATCAGTAAATCATCACAGTGTCATCACAGTATCATCACTGCATCATCAGTGCATCATCACAGCATCATCACATCATCATCACAACATCATCACAGTTTTATAACAGCATCATCACAGCATAATCACTGCATCATCACCACATCATTGCAGCATCATCACAGCATCATTACTGCATAATCACTGCATTATCATAGCGTCATCACACTATCATCACTGCATCGTCACAGCGTCATCACAGTGTCATCACTGCGTCATCACTGCATCGTCACATGATCATCGCAGCGTCATCACAGTGTCATCACAGCATCATGACATCATCATCGCAGCGTCATCACAGCATCATCAATCCGTCATCAAAGTCAAGGCGTCATCACAGCATTATCACTGTATCATCACAGAATCACCACAGCATCATTACTGCGTCATCACAGTGTCACAACAGAATCATAAGAGCATCATCATAGCATCATCACAACGTCATCACAGTATCATCACTACATCATCACAGCATCATCAGAGAGATATCACAGCATCATGACTACATCATCGGAGCATCATAACATCGTCACTGCATTATCACATGATCATCGCAGCGTCATCACATCATCATCTCATAATCTTCACTGCGTCATCACAGCATCATCAGAGCATCATTACAGCGTCATAACAGCATCATCATCACAGCATCAAGGCAGCGTTATCACTGCATCGTCACAGCATCATCACAACATCATCACAGCATCATCAGAGCATCATTACTACTTACTCACTGCATCATCGCAGCATCATCACAGCATCATCACAACATAATAAGTGTCATCACAGAATCATCACTCCATAATTGCTGCATTATCACAGCATAATCACATCATCATCACAGCATCATCGCATCGTCATCACTGCGTCGTCAGAGCATCATCACAACATCATCACAGCATCGTCACTGCATCATCACTGCATTATCACTGCATCATCTCAGCATCATCAGAGCATCATCACAGCGTCATCACTGCATCGTCACAGCATCACCACAACATCATCACACCATCGTCACTGCATCATCACTGCATTATCACTGCATCATCGCAGCATCATCACTGCATCATCGCAGCATCATCAGATCATCATCACAGCATCATCACAGTGTCATCACTACATCATCACAGCATCATCACTGTATCATCACACCATCATCAAAACATCATCACAGCATCATCACTGTATCATCACCGCATCATCACAGCATCATCAGAGCGACATCACAGTGTCATCACTACATCAGCACAGCATCATCACTGCATCATCACCGCATCATCACTGCAGTATCACAGCGTCATCACAGTGTCATCACTGCATCATCATATCATTATCACCGCATCATCAGTGTCATCACAACATCATCAAAGCGTCATCACAACGTCATCACAGCATCATCACAGCATCTACATTGCGTCATCAGAGAATCATCAAAGCATGATCACTGCGTCACCACAGCGTCATCACAACATCATCACTGAATCATCACTGCATCAGCACAGCATCATCACTGCATCATCAAAGTATCAGCACAACATCATCACAGCATCTTCACTGCATCATCACTGCATCATCTCTGCATCACCACAGCATCATCACTGCGTAATCAAAACATCATCACAGCATCATTATAGCGTCATCACAGCATCATGACTGTGTCATCAGAGCGTCATCACAGCACAATCACAGCATCATCACAGCAGCACCAGAGCAGCATCATGGCGTCATGACAGAATCATCACTACGTCATCAAATTGTCATCACAGCAAACCACAGCATCATTGCAGCATCATAACAGCATCATCAAAGCATCTTTACTGCTTACTCACTGCATCATCACAGCGTCATCACACTATTGTCAGTGCATCTTCAGAGCATCATCACTGCATCATCACACCATAATCACAACATCATCACACCGTCATCACAGTGTCATCACTGCATGATCATTGCATCATCACAGCATCATCACAGAATCATCACTGCATCATTACTGCATCATAACAGCATCCTCACAGCATCATCACAGAATCATTACAACATAATCACTGCATCATCACAGCGTCATCACAGTCCCATAACTGCATCATCACAGCAACATCACAGCATCATCAGAACGACATCAGAGCATCATCACTGCATCATGAAAGCATCATCACTGCATCATCACATAATCTTCAATGTGTCATCACAGCGTAATCACAAAGTCATCACTTCATAATAAATTGTCATCACAGCGTCATCACAGCATCATCACAGCTGTATCGCAGCGTCATCACAGCATCACCACAGCATCATCACTGCGTCATCACATCATCATCCCACATCATCACAACATCATGACAGCATCATTACTGCTTACACACTGCATCATCACAGCGTCATCATAGCATAATCTCAGAATCGTCACAGCATCATCACTGCATCATCTCAGCATCATCACAACATCATCAGTGTCATCACAGCATCATCACTGCGTCATCACAGCATCATCACAGCTTCATAGCTGCATAATCACAGCATCATCACTGCATAATCACAGCATCATCACCGCATCATCCCAGCATCATCACAACATCATGACAGCATCATTACTGCTGACTCACTGCATCATCACATCATCATAAAAACATCATCACTACATCATCACTGTGTCATCACAGCATTATCAGAGCTTCATCACAGCATCATCATTCCGTAGTCACAGCGTCATCAGAACGACATCAGAGCATCATCACAGCATCATCCCATATTCATCACAGCATCATCACATCACCATCACTGCATCATCACAAAATCATCATCTCAGCATCTTCGAAGTGTCATCAGTGCATCGTTACAGCATCATCACAATATCATCACAGCATCATAAATGCATAATCACTGCATCATCACCGCATCATCATAGGGTCATCACAGCATCATCACAGCATAATCTCAATATCATCAAAGCATCATTATTGCTTATTCAGTGCATCATCACAGCATCATCACAGTATCATCACTGCATCATCACAGCATCATCTCAGCGTCATCACAGAATTATTACTGCATAATCACTGCATCATCACAGTGTCATCAGAGTATCATCACTGCATCATCATATCATCATCACAGTGTCATCACAGCATCCTCACACCATAATCATAACGTCATCACAGCGTCATCACAGCATCATCACAGCATCATCACTGTGTCATCACAGCATCATAACAGCGTCATCACAGAATCATCACATCATCATCACTGTATAATAACAGTGTCAACACAGCATCATCACATCATCATCATTGCTTCATCGCAGCGTCATCGCTGCATCATCACAGCATCATCACAATATCCTTGCAGCATCATCACAGCATCATCACAGCATAATCACAGCATCATCACAACATCATAAGAGCGTCATTAGCATCATAACAGCACCATCACCGTGTCATCGCAGTGTCACCAGAACATCAGCACATTATCATCGCAGCGTCAAAAAAATATAATCATAGCATCATCACAGCATTATCACTGCATCATCAATGAATCATCACAGCATAATATCAGCAACATCACAGCATCATTACTGCTTACTCACTGCATCATAACAGCGTCATCACAGTATCATCACTGCATCATCACAGCATCATCACTACATCATCACTGCATCATCAATGAATCATCGCAGAATCATCACTGCATCATAATTACATAATCACAGCGTCATAAATGCATCATCACAGTGTCATCACAGCATCATGTCATCATCATCACAGCATCACGACAGGGTCATCACAGCATCATCACTGCATCATTACAGCGTCATCACAGCATCATCACAACACCACCACAGCGTCATAACAGTATCATCACTGCATCATCACTACATCATTACAACATCATCACATCATCATCATTGCATCATCACAGCGTCATCGCTGCATCATCACAGCATCATCACAGCATCATTACTGCATCATCACAGCATAATCACAGCATCATCACAACATCATAAGAGCGTCATTAGCATCATAACAGCACCATCACTGTGTCATCGCAGTGTCACCAGAACATCAGCACATCATCATCGCAGCGTCAACAAAACAGAATCATAGCATCATCACAGCATCATCACTGCATTATCAGTGCATCTTCACAGCAATATCTCAGCATCATCTCACCATCATTACTAATTACTCACTGCATCATCACAGCGTCATCACAGTATCATCACTGCATCATTACAGCATCATCACAACATCATGTAAGTGTCATCACAGCATAATCACTGTGTCATCACTATGTCATCACAGCAAAATCACAATATCATCACAACATCATTAAAGCGTCATAACTGCATCATCACTGCATCATAACTGCATCATCACATCGTCACCACAGTGTCATCGCAGCAACATCACAGCATCATCACTGCATCGAAACTGCATCATCACAGCATCATCACAGCATCACAACAGCATTATCAGAGCATCACAACAGCTTCAACACAGTGTCACCACAGCAACATCACAGAATCATCACAGCATAATCGCAGCGTCACTACAGCATCATTACTGCATAATCACTGCATCATTACAGCATCATCACTGCATCATCACTGCGTCATCACAACGTTATCACAGTATCATCACTGCATCATCATATCATCATCGCAGCGTCATCACTGCATCATCGCAGCATCATCACTGCATAGTCACAGCATCATCGCGTCTTCATACAGGCATCATAACAGGGTCATCACAGCGTCATAACCGCATAAACACTGCATCATCACAGCATCATCATTGCGTCATCACAAAATCATCACAACATCATCGCAGCATCATCACAGCATCACGACAGCGTTACCAGAGCATCACAGCAGTGTCATCACAGTGTCATCACAGAATCATCACATAGTCATCACAACATCATCGCAGTGTCATAAATGCCTCATCACTACATCATCACAACATAATCATAGCATCATCACAGCATCATCACTGTATCAGCAATGCATCGTCACAGCATTATCAAATCATCACTGCACCATCACATCATCATCACTGCATCACCAATGCTTCATCTCAGCGTCATCACAGTATCAATACTGCGGAATCACTGCGTCAACACATCAAAATATCTGCATCATCACATCACCATCACTGCATCATCACTGCATCATCACTGCATCATCACTGCGTCATCACAGCATCATCACAGCGTTATCAAATAATCACGATGCGGTCATCACAGAGTCATCGCAGAATCATCACAGCGTTATCACATAATCACGATGCGGTCATCACAGAGTCATCGCAGAATCATCACAGCATCATCACTGTGTCATCACAGCGTCATCACAGCATCATCACAATATCATCACAGCTTCATCACAGCCTCATATCTGCATCATCACTGCATAATGACTGCATCATAACAGCATCATAACTACGTCATCATATTGTCATCACAGCATCATCACAGCATCACGACAGCGTCATCACTATATCACGTCAGGGTCATCACAGCATCATCACTGCATAGTCACAGAATCATGACCGCGTCATCACAGCATCATCACATCATCATCCCTGCATCATCACATCATCATCACTGCATCATCACAGCATTATCACAGCATCATCAAAGCATCATCACAGCGTAATCACAGCATCATCACAGTATCCTCACAGCATCTTCACTGCATCATCACTACATTGTCACAGCATCATCACATCATCATCACTGCATCATCACAGCATAATCTCAGCATCATCACAGTATCAGTACTGCAGAATCATTGCATCATCACACCATCATCACATCATCGCAGCATCATCATAGCATCATCACTGCGTCATCACTACATAATCATAGCATCATTACTGCGTCATCACTGCATCATCACAACGCCATCTCAGTATCATCACAGCATCATCACAGCGTCATCACAGCATCACGACAGTGTCATCGCAGCGTCAACACAGCATCATTACATCATGATTATGAGTCATCAGAGCGTCATCGCAGCATCCTCACAGCATCATCATAGTACCACTACAGCATCATCACAGAATCACTATAGAGTCATCAAAGCATCATCACAGCGTCATCACAGCATCTTCACATCATCAATACATCATCGAAGCATCATCACTGCGTCATCACAACATCATCACAGCGTCATCACAGCATCATCACATCATCATAACAGCATCATCACATCATCACCACAGCATCATCACAGCATCATCACTGCATCATCATTGCATCGTCACAGCATTATCAAATCATCACTGCACCATCACATCATCATCACTGCATCATCAATGCTTCATCTCAGCGTCATCACAGTATCAATACTGCGGAATCACTGCGTCATCACATCAAAATATTTGCATCATCACTTCACCATCACTGCATCATCACTGCGTCATCACAGCATCATCATTGCATCATCACAGTGTTATCACATAATCACGATAGGGTCATCACAGAATCATCGCAGCATCGTCACAGCATCATCACTGCGTCATCACAATGTCATCACAGCATCATCACAATATCATCACAGCGTCATAACAGCCTCATATCTGCATCATCACTGCATAATGACTGCATCATAACAGCATCATAACTACGTCATCATATTGTCATCACAGCATCATCACAGCATCACGACAGCGTCATCACAACATCACGACAGGGTCATCGCAGCCTAATCACTGCATCGTCACAGCATCATCACAGCATCATCACTGCATCGTCACATCATCATTGCGTCATCATCAAAGCATAATCACACTGTCATAACTGCATAAACTCTGCATCATCACAGCATCATCACTGCGTCAATACAGCATCATCATTGCATCATCACTGCATCACCTCAGCATCATAACATCATCATTACTACATCATCACAGCATAATCATTGCATCATCACAGCATCACGACAGCGTTATGAGAGCATCACGACAGAGTCATCACAGCGTCATCACAGAATCATCACAGCATCATCGCAGTGTCATCACAGAATCATCACAGCATCATCAAAATATAATCATAGCATCATCACAGCATCATCACTGCATCATCAAGGAATCATCACAGCATCATCTCAGCAACATCACAGCATCATTACTGCTTACTCACTGCATCATAACAGCGTCATCACAGTATCATCACTACATCATCACTACATCATCACTGCATCATCAATGAATCATCACAGAATCATCACTGCATCATAGCTACATAATCACAGCGTCATAAATGCATCATCACAGTGTCATCACAGCGTCATCTCAGCATCATCACAGCATCACGACAGGGTCATCACAGCATCATCACTGCATCATTACAGCGTCATCACTGCATCATCACTGCATCATCACAGCACCATATCAGCATCATCACAGCGTCATTACTGCTTACTCACTGCATCATCACAGCGTCATCACAACATCATCACAGTGTCATCACAGCATCATCACTGCATAATCACTGCATCATCACGGCATAATCACAACATCATCTCAGCTTCATCACAGAATCATTACTGCATAATCACTGCATCATCACAGCATCATTACAGCATCATAGAATCATAATCACGACAGCATTTCTGCATCATCACTGCATCATCATAGCGTCATCAAAGCATCATCACTACATCATCAAATTGTCATCACAGCATCATCGTGGCCTCATCACGGCGTCATCACAGCATCATCACTGCATCATCACTGCGTCCTCAAAGCATCATCACTGCATCATCAGATCATCATCACATCATCGACACAGCGTCATCACTGCGTCAACACAGCGTCACCACATTGTCCTCACTGCATGGTCACAGCATCATCACAACATCATCACAGCATCATCAGATCATCATCACATCATCATCACAGCATCATCACAGAATCGTAGCTGCATAATCACAGCATCATAATAAGGTCATCACAGCATCATCACAGCATCTACACTGCATCATCAGAGAATCATCAAAGCATCATAACTGCGTCACCACAGCGTCATCACAACATCATCACTGAATCATCACTGCATCAGCACAGCATCATTACTGCATTATCACTGCATCATCACAGCTTCATCACTGCACCATCACTGCATCATGACATCATCATCACAGCATCATCATGACATCTAAGCAGCATCATCACAGTATTACGAAGGCATCATCACAGTGTTATCATAGCATCATCACAATATCCTCACAGCATCGTCACTGCTTATTCACAGCGTCATCGCAGCTTCATCACTGCTTCATCAGAGCATCATCACAACATTATCGCTGCATCATCACAGTCATCAGAGCGTCATCACAACGTCATTACTGCATCATCACTGCATCATCACTTCGTAATCAGAGCATCATGACTTCATCATCACAGCACCATTACTGCATCATCACAAAATCATCACAGTGTCATCACAGCATCATCACTACATCATCACAGCATCATCACAGCATCATGGCAGCATCATGGCAGCGTCATCACATCGTCATAATTGTATCATCACAGCGTCATCATAGAATCATCACAGCCTCATCACAGCATCATCACAGCGTCATCACAGCGGCGTAACTGCATCCTCACTGCATCATCACCGCATCACCATCATCACAGCATCACAAGCTGTGATGACACTGTGATGACACTGTAAGGACGCTGTGATGATGCGGTGATGCTCTGATCATGTGTGCTGTGCATCACAGCGTCATCACAGCATCATCACAGCGTCATCAAATTATCATCACTGCATCATCAGAGCATCATCAGAGCATTGGTGTAGATGCACTTCAGCTGGGCCATTGCCCTATCCTCCGGCCTTGCCATTGTTCCCCCTGGCACAGCCCCAATAATCCTTGCTTCAGCCCCATCCCCCTTCTTACCTAGTTTAAAGCCCTCTCAATGAGCCCTGCCAGCTCCTGGCCCAGGATCCTTTTTCCCCTAAAAGACAGGGACCCGTCTGCGGCCATCAGGCCAGGTGCTGAGTAAAGTGCCCCATGGTCAAAAAAACCCAAGATTTCTGCGTTGGCACCAGAAATGATGATGTTATGATGCTGTGGTGATGCTGTTGTGATAATGCTGTGATGGTGCTGTGATAAGTCTGTTATGACGCAGTGATGATGCTCGGATGATGCAGTGATGTTGCAGTAGTCACGCTGTGATGTTGCTTTGATGATGCTGCGATGAATTTCTGGTGATGCTCTGATGATGCTGTGATGATGCTGTGATGATGCAGTGATGATGCTGTGATGATGCTGTGATGATGTTCTGATGATTCTGTAATGATGCAGTGATGATGCAGTGATGACGCTATGATGACGCTTTGATGACGCTTTGATGACGCTGTGATGATTTTGTTATGATGCTGTTGTGATGCTGTGATGATACAGTGATGATGCTGCGATGATGCTGTTGTGATGCTGTGTTGACGCTTTGATGACACTATGATAATGTTCTGATGATGCAGTAATCATGCAGTGATGACGCTGTGATGATGCTGTAATGATGCAGCGATGATGCTGTGATGATGTGATTATGCTGTGATGACGCTACGATAATGCTATTATGATGCTGTGATGACACTGTGATCATGCTGTGGTCATGCTGTGATGATGCAGTAATGACGCTGCGATGATGCTTTGATGATTCTGTGAAGATGCAGTGATGACGCTGTGATGACGCTATTATGATGCAGTGATGATGCAGTGATGATACTGTGACGATGTAGTGGTGATGACGCATTGATGACGCTGTGATGATGCTGTGATGACGATGTGATGATGTTGTGATGACTACGATGATGCAGTGATGACACTTATGGCACTGTGATGCCTTGTTGAAGCTCTGATGATGCATTGAAAATGCACTGATTATGCAGTGATGATGTTGTCTTGATACTGTGATGATGCTGTGATGACAGTTCTATGACACTGTGATTATGTTCTGATGATGCAGTGATGATGCTGTGATGATGCAGTGATGACTCAATGATGATGCTGATATGATGCTCTGATGATGCTGTGACGACGGTTTGATGACACTGTGATGACGTTTTGATGATGCAGTGATGATGCTGTGATGATGATGTGATGATGCTGTGATGACACTGTTATGATGTTGTGATGATGATGCAGTTATGCTGCTGTGATGATGAAATGATTATGCAGTGATGATGCTGTGATGATGCTGAAATGTTGCAGTGATGATGCTGTGATGACGCTGTTATGACGTAGTGATGATGCCGTGATGATGCAGTGAGTAAGCAGTAATGATGCTGTGATGATGCAGTGAAGATGCAGTGATTATGCAGTGAAGATGCTGTGATGACACATGATTTTGTGATGATAATGCAGTTATGCTGCTGTGATGATGAAATGATTATGCAGTGATGATGCTGTGATGATGCTGAGATGTTGCAGTGATGATGCTGTGATGATGCAGTGAGATGATGCTGTGATGATGTTGTGATGATGCTGTGATGATGCTGTGATGACACATTGATGATGCTGTCATGATGCAGTGATTATGCAGTGATAATGCTTTGATGACGCTGCGCTGCTGCAGTGATGACGCAGTTATGATGCAGTGATGATGCAGTGATGATACTGTGATTATGTTGTGATGATGCAGTGAGTAAGCAGTAATGATGCTGTGATGATGCTGTAATAATGCAGTGATGATGCTGTGATGATGCTCTGATGACGCTGTAATAATTTTGTGATGATGATGTGATGATGCAGTTCTGATGCAGTTCTGATGCAGTGATGACGCTGTCATGATGCTGTGATGATATTGTGATGATGCTATGATTATGTTTTGATGATTATGTGATGATGCAGTGATCATGCTGCAACGCTGCTGTGATGATGCAGTAATGGCGAAGTGATGATGCTGTGATTATGCTGTGGTGATGCTGTGATTATGTTGTGATGATGCTGTGATGATGCTCTGATGCTGCTGTGATGATGCTGTGATGCTGCTGTGATGCTGCTGTGATGATGCAGTGATGATGTTGCGATGATGCCGTGATGATGCACTGGTGTCGCTGGGATGATGCTGTGATGATGCAGTGATGATGCAGTGATGACGATGTGATGATGCAGTGATGATGATGTGATGATGCAATGATTATGCAATAATGGTGCTTTGATGATGCTGAGATAATGCAGTGATTATGCAGTGATGATGCACTCATGACGCTGTGATGATTTTTTGATGATGCTCTGATGACGCAGTGATGATGTTGTAATGATGATGTGTTGATGCAGTGATGATGCTGTGATGTCGTTGTGATGATGCTGTTATGACGTTGTGACGATGCTCTGTTGATGCTATGATGATGCAGTGATGATGCAGTAATAACGCTGTGATGACGCTGTGATGATTTTTTGATGATGCTCTGATGACGCTGTGATGATGCAGTGTGTAAGCAGTAATGATACCATGATAATGCTGTGAGAATGCGGTGATGATGCAGTGATTATGCCGTGATAATGCTGTCATGACACTGTGATGATGTTGTGATGATGCTGTGATTATTCAGTGATGATGCTCTGATGATGCTGTTATGACGCTGTGATGGCGTAGTAATGATGCTGTGATGACGCAGTGATGATGCTCTGATGATGCTGTGATTATGATGTGATGACGCATTGATCATGATGTGATGATGCAGTAATTCTGCACTAATGATGCTGTGATTATGCTGAGATGATGCTCTGATCATGCAGTGATGATTCTGCAATGATATTGTGATGATGTTACTATGATGTTGTTATAAATAGCTCAGTCTTCAAAATAGGTTTAAGTAAGAAAATTGGATTTATTAAAAGAATAGAAGTAAGCAAACAGCGCTGGGTGCACCGGGAGTCTCCGCTCCACCAGGACGCACACCAGCCACATCAAGGAGCTGATTTTTATACTCCTCGACTAATACATATTCATTACTACTTCTAAAAAAAATAGGTTATTATAATTAGCTTCCGGGGTCCAGTCCCTCCTACTGGAGCATGCGCATCAGTCTCCGGTGGTCCCTCTGGGGGTCTCTAGGGGTCTTTCATGCTGAAGGCTCGTAGTCTTCCTCTCCAAGTTTTTTTCTTGTCCTTCCCCTTTGTACTCCTTTGGCACCGTGTCAAGTTTATACAGCATCCCCTGCAGGTCTGTTCTCCTAGCCGTCTTTTTTTCCTCTTCTTAATCTCTTGGACACCTGGCCAGATATCAGAGGCCTGCATAGTATTCCATAACAGTTACTAATTGTTATCAGTTATTCTGAGGCTCCCAGACATCAAAGACGTCATACAAACACAAATAGCTTTCTTATTGACACTTCACAAGTAATTAAAACATTCCTCACCAGCCATTCACAGGGACAGCCACACCTATAGCCGCGTTAAGTTAATTTCGAAGAAGACAAAACAACAGAAAAAAAGGCTGTAACTGTTAGAAATAGAAATCCGGAATAACAAAGGCAAACAAGCTCAAGAATTTGAGGAGTATTTTCTGAAGACTTGATAACTTGACTAGAATGAGGGGGAGACTGGGGCACACTGCATCTGTGGTTAAGGAATCAAACTGCCATTGCAGGGCCCCGAAGCAGACAGAAGCAGACAGGGCTGTTCTTTATGGACACGAATTGTTAAAACATTCCTCACAATGTGATGATACTGTGATGATGCAGTGATGACGCTGCAATGATGCTCTGATGAATCTGTGATGACGCTATGATTACGCTGTCGTGATGCTCAGATAACACTGTCGTGATGCTATGATGATGCTGCGATGATGTTGTGATGATGGTGTGATAATGCAATGATTCTGCAGTACTGATACTGTGATGATGATGAGATTATGCTGTGATGATGTTGTGATGATGCAGTGATGATGATGTGATGATGCTGTGACAATGTAGTGATGATGCAGTGAAGATGCTGTGAGGATACTGTGATGATGCTGTGATGATGCAGTGATGACGCTGCGATCCTGCTGTGATAATGCTGTGATTACGCTGTGATGATGCTGTGGTGATGCTGTGGTAATGCAGTGATGATGATGTGATGATGCAGGGATGATGCTGTGATGATGCTGAGATGATGCTGTGATGACGCTGTGATGATGCAGTGTGTAAGTAGTAATAATGCTGTCATGATGTTGTGATGATGCTGGGATGATGATGTGATGAAGCAGTGATGATGCTGTGGTGATGCTGTGATGACGCTGCGATATAGCTGTGATGACGCTGTGATGACAATTTGATGATGAAGTGATGACTTTGTGATTACGCTGTGATGACGCATTGAAGATCATGTGATGATGATGTGATGATGCAGTGATGATGCTGTCATCATGCAGTGATGATGCTCTGATGTCGCTCTGATGATGCTGTGATGATGCAGTTTTGGTACTGTGATGACGGTGTGATGATGCAGTGATTATGTAGTAATGGTTCTGTGATGATGCTGTGATGATGCATTGATGATGCTGTAATGATGCTGTGATGACCATGTGATGATGCAGTGATGGTGGTGTGATGATGTTGTGATGATGCAGTAATGATGATGTGATGATGCAGATATGATGGTGTTATGATGCAGTGAATACACCGTGATGACGCTGTGATGATGCAGTGACTAAGCAGTAATGATGCTGCGATGATGCTGTGATTATGCTGTGATGATGAGGTGATGATGCAGTGATTATGGAGTGATGATGCTGTCATGATACTCTAATGATGCTCTGATGATGCAGAGATGATGCAGTGATTTTTCTGTGATGATGTTGTAATGATGATAATGTGATGATGCTGTGATACTGCAGTGATTATGCTGTAATGATATTCGGATGACACTGAGATAATGCTCTGATGCTGTAGTGATGATGCTGTGAAGATGCAGTCAGGACGCAGAGATGATGCTGTGATGACAATGCGAAGATGCTGTGATGATGCAGTGATGGCGCAGTGATGATGCTGTGATGACACTGTGATTATGTGGTGATGATGATGTGATGATGCTGTGATGATGCTGTGATGATGCTGAGATTATGCAGCTATGACGCTGTGATGACATAGTGATGATGCTGTGATGACACTGTGATGATTATGTCATGATGCAATGATGATGCAGTGGTGATGCTCTGATGATGCTGTAATGATGCTGTGACGATGAAGTGATGGTGCAGTGATGATGATGTGATGATGCTGTGATGATGCTGTGATGATGTTGTGATGATGCTGTGAAGATGCAGTGATGACGCTGCGATGATGCTGTGATGATGCTGTGATGATGCTGTGATGACGTTGCGACGACGATATGATGATCCTGTGATTACTCTGTGATGACGTTTCGATGAAACTGTTATGATGCTGTGATGATGCAGTGGTGATGCTTTGATGACGCTGTGATGATGCTGTGATGATAGATTGATTATACTGTGATGATGTTGTGATGATGCTGTTATGATGAAATGATGATGATGGGATGATGCAATGATGACGCTGTGATGATGCTGTGATGATAGATTGATTATACTGTGATGATGTTGTGATGATGCTGTTATGATGAAATGATGATGATGGGATGATGCAATGATGATGATGTGATGATGCAGTGATGATACTGGTACGACGCTGTCATAATGCAGTGATTATGCAGTAATGATTCTGTGAAAATGCTGAGATGATGCTGTGATGATGTAGTGATGACGCAGTGATGATGCTTTGATGACAATGCCAAGATTCTGTGATGATGCTGTGATGATTCCTTGATGACTCTGTGATGATGCTGTGATAGTGCAGTGATTATGCAGTGTTTATGCTGTGATGATGCTCTGATTATGTTGTGATGATGCTGTGATGATATTGTGATGATGCAGTGATGATGTTGTGATAACACAGTGATGATGCTGTGATGATGCAGTCTGAATGATGTGATGATGCTGTGAAGATGCAGTTCTGTTGCAGTGATGATGCTGTGATGATGCTGTGATGATGTGATGATGCTGTGATGATGCTGTAATGATGCTGTATTGATGTTGTGATGATGCAATGATGATGTTGTGATGGCGAAGTGATGATGCTGTGATGATGCAGTGATCATGTAGTGATGATGATGTGATGACGCAGTGATTCTGCAGTAATGATGCAGTGATGATGCTGTGATGACGCTGCGATGATGATGTGATGATGCTGTGATGACTGTGATGACGCTCTGATGACACTATTATGATGCTGAGATGATGCAGTGATGATGCCATGATGATGCTGTGATGATGCTGTTATGACGCTGTGATGACGCAGTGATGATGCTGTGATGATGCAGTGTTTATGTAGTTATGAGGCTGTGATGATGTTTTGATTACACAGTGATGATGCTGTGGTGATGCAGTGATGATACAGTGATGATGCAGTGATCAAAGCGTCATCACAGCATCATCACAGCATCATTACTACATCATCACAGCATCATAACATCATAATCAGAGCATCACAGAATCATCACAGCATCATCACTGCATCATCACAACCACATCAAAGTGTCATCAAAGCGTCATCATAGCATTATAAGAGCATCACAACAGCATCATCGCAGCGTCATCACAGCATCATCACTGCATCATCACTGCATCATCAGAACATCATCACAGTGTCATCAAACCGTCATCACAGCATCATCAGACCATCACAACAGCATCATCACCGCGTCATCACTGCATCATCACAGCATGATCACTGGGTCATCAGAACATAATCACAGTGTCATAAAACCGTCATCACAGTATCATCACAGCATCATCACAGTATCAAGACAACATCATCACTACATAATCAGTGCATTATCAATGCATCATCAGAGCTTCAACAAGGCATCACAGTGTCATCACTGCATCATCATTGAGTCATCAAAGCATCATCACATCATCATCACAGCATCATCACAGCGTCATCAATGCGTCATCACCACTACATCGTCACAGCATCATCACTGCATCATCACTGTGTCATAACAGCATCATCACAGCGTCATCACATCGTCATCACTGCATCTTCACAGAATCATCAAAGCATCATCGCAGCGTCATCAATGCATCATCACAGCATGATCACTGCATGATCACAGCGTCATCACAGCATCATAACAGCATTATCGTAGCGTCATCACAGCATAATCACAACATCATCACAGCATAATCGCTGCATCATTACAGCATCATCACTGCGTCATCACTGCATCATTACTGCATCATCGGAACATTATCATAGTGTCATCAAAGCGTGAACACAGCATCATCACAGCATCACAACAGAATCATAACAAAATCATCACAGCGTCATCAAAGCGTCATCACAGCATCATCAATGCATCATCACTGCATCATTACATCATCATCAGAGCATGATCACAGCATCATCAAAGCATCACAGCATCATCAAAGTGTCATCAGAGCATCATCACGGCATCACTACAGCATCATCATATCATAACAACATTATTACAGCATCATCACAGCATCATCACTACATCATCACAGCATCATCGCAGCGTCATCACTGCATCATCACTGCATCATTACTGCATTATCACAACATTATCATAGTGTCATCAAAGCGTCATCACAGCATCATCACAGCATCACAACAGTATCATCGTAGCACCATCACTGATCATCACTGCATCATCACAGCATCATCACTGCATCATCACAGTGTCATCAAAGCGTCATCAAAGCATTATCACAGCATCATAACATCATGATAACTTCATCATGAAAACGTCATCACAGCATCACCACAGCATCATCACAACATCATCACAGAATCACAGCGTCATCACAGCGTCATCACAGCATCATCACAGCATCATCAAATAATCAAAGCGTTATCAAAGCGTCATCACAGCATCATCACTGCATCATCACAGCATCATCACAGAGTCATCACAGCATCATCACAGCATCATTACAGCATCATCACAACATCATCACAGTGTCATGACAGCATAATCACAGCATAATCAGAGCATCACAACAGCATCATCACAGCGTCATCACTGCATCATCAGAACATCCTCACAGCATCATCACAGTGTCATCAATGCATCACCACAGCATCATCACAGCGTCATCACAGCGTCATCACAGAATCATCACAGCGTCATCATCACATCATCACTGCACCATCACTGTGTCATCACAGCATCATCACTGCATCATCACAGCATCACAACAGCATCATCACAGCGTCATCTTTGCATCATCCAGGCGTCATCACAGCATCATCTCAGCGTCACCACAGAATCATCACTGCATCATCACTGCATCATCAAAGCATCACAACAGCATCATCGCAGCATCATCAGAGCATCATCAATGCATCACAGCGTCGCCATCACTGCATCATCACAGAATCATCACTGTTTCATCGCAGCGGTATCACTGCATCATCACAGCATGATCACAGCATCATCACAGCACCATCACAACATCATCACAGCATCATCACATCATCATACCAACAACATCATCACAGCATCACAGCATCATCAAAGTGTCATAACAGCGTCATCACAGCATCATCACTGCATCATCACTCCGTCATTACAGCGTCATCACTGCATCATCACAGCATCACCAAAGCATCATCATTGCATCATCACAGCATCGTCACTGCATCATTACAATATCATCGCAGTGTCATCACTGCGTCATCACACAATCATCAGAGCATCACAGCGTCATCAGAGCGTCATCACGGCGTCATCACAGCATCATCGCAGTGTCATCACACCATCATCACAGCATCATCACAATACTATCAGAGCCTCAACACAGCGTCATAACTGCATCAACACTGCATTATCACTGCATCATCACAGCGTCATCACAGCATAAACACATCATCATAAATGCATCATCAATACATCTGATGGTGCAGCATCACATAACAGCATCATCGCAGTGTCATCACTGCATCATCACAGCATCATGACAACATCATCGAAGCATCATTGCAGCGTTATCAATGCATCATCACTGCATCATCACAGCATCATCGCAGCGTCATCACTGCACCATCACAGCATCATCACAGCATCATCATAGCATCATGAAAGCATCACAGCATCATCACAGCGTATTCAGTGTCATCACAGTATCACGGCATCATCACTGCATCATCATATAAACATGACAGCATCATAGATGTATAATCAAAGCATCATCAAAGCGTCGTCACAGCATCATCACAGCATCATCACTGCATCATCATATAATCATGACAGCATCATAGCTGTATAATCACAGCATCATCAAAGCGTCATCACAACATCATCACAGCATCATCACAGCATCATCAAAGCTTCATCACAGTATAATAACAGCATCATCACTGCATAAACACTACATCAGCACAACATCATCAGAGCATCATCACAGCATCAAGACAGCGTCATCTGTGCACCATCACAGCATCATCACAACATCATCACAGCGTTAGCACAGCATCATCATTGAATCACGACAGCATCATCACAGCATCATGAAAGCGTCATCACAGCATCATCACTGCATCATCATATCATCCTGAGAGCATCATAGCTGCATAATCACAGCATCATCAAATTGTCATAACAGCATCATCACAGCGTCATCACAGCATAATAACATCGTCATCACAGCGTCATCAAAGCATCATCACAGCTTCATCAGAGCATCATCACAGCATCATTAGAGCGTCATCACTGCATCATTACATCATCATCAGTGCATCATCAGAGCATCATCACAGCTTCATCAGAGCATCATCACAGCATCATTAGAGCGTCATCACTGCATCATTACATCATCATCAGTGCATCATCAGAGCATCATCACAACATCATCACATCATCATGACTGCATCATCACAGCGTCATCACAGCGTCATCACAACATCATCATCACAGTGTCATCAAAGCCTCATCACAGCATCACAACAGCATCATCACAGTGTCATCAGAGCGTCATCATAGCGTCATCACTGCATCATCACAGTATCATAACTGCATCATCACTGCATAAACACTGCATAATCACAGTGTCATAACAGCGTCATAACAGCATAATCACATTGTCATCAAAGCGTCATCACAGCATCATCGCAGCATCATCACAGCATCATCAGAGCATCATCCCGGCATCATCACAGCATCACAGCGTCATCAAATTATCATCACTGCATCATCAGAGCATCACCAGAACTTCATCACAGCCTCATCACAGCACCATCACAGCGTTATCACAGCGTCATGAAAGCATCATCACAACATCATCAAAGCGTCATCACAGCACCATCACAGCATCATCACTGCATCATCACTGTGTCATCAAATCATCATCACAGCATCATCACAACAGCATCACCACAGCATCATAACATCATCATTTCTTGTGCCAACGCAGAAATCTTGTTTTTTTTTTGACCATGGGGCACTTTACTCAGCACCTGGCCTGATGGCCGCAGACGGGTCCCTATCTTTTAGGGGAAAAAGGATCCTGGGCCAGGAGCTGGCAGGGCTCATTGAGAGGGCTTTAAACTAGGTAAGAAGGGGGATGGGGCTGAAGCAAGGATTGTTGGGGCTGTGCCAGGGGGAACAATGGCAAGGCCGGAGGATAGGGCAATGGCCCAGCTGAAGTGCATCTACACCAATGCTCTGATGATGCTGTGATGTTGCAGTAGTGACGCTGTGATGACACTGAGATGTTGCTTTGATGATGCTGCGATGAAGTTCTGGTGATGCTCTGATGATGCAGTGATGATAATTTGATGACGCTGTGATGATGCTGTGATGACGCTGTGATGCACAGCACACATGATCAGAGCATCACAGCATCATCACAGCATCACCATAGTATCATCACAGCATCATCACCGCATCATCACAGCATCATCACAGCGTCCTTACTGTGTCATCACAGTGTCATCATACCTTGTGATGCTGTGATGATGGTGATGCAGTGAGGATGCAGTTACGACGCTGTGATGATGCTGTGATGATGCAGTGATGAGGCTGTGATGATGCTGTGATGACACTGTGATGATGTTGTGATGATGCAGTAATGGTGCTGTGATGATGAAGTCATGATGCTCTGATTACAAAGTGATGATGCAGTGATGATGCAGTAATGATGCTGTGATGACTCTGTGATGATGTAGCGATAATGTTGTGATGATGCTCTGATGAAGCAGTGATGAAGCCTCGATGATGCTGTGAATAAGCAGTGATGATGCTGTGATGATATTTTGATGATGCTATGATAACGCGGTGATGACGCCGTCGAAATACTGTGATGACGCTGCTGTGATGGCATGATGATGCTGTGATGATGATGTGATGATGCCGTGATGAAGCAGTGATGAAGCTCTTATGATGCTGTGGTGATGCTGTGATGAAGCAGTGATGACCCTGTTGTGATTCTGTGATGATGCTGTGATGATGCACTGATGATGCAGTGATGACGCTGTGATTAAGTAGTGAAGATGATGTGATGATACTATGATGACGCTGTGATGATGCAGTGAGTAAGCAGTAATGAACCTACGATGATGCTGTGATGATGCTGTGATTATGCGGTTATGATGCAGTGATTATGCAGTGATGATGCTGTCATGACACTGTAATGATGCTGTGATGAGGCAGTGATTATGCAGAAATGATGTTGTGCTGGTGCTGTGATGATGTTTGGGTTACGCAGTAATGGTGCTGTGGTGATGCAGTGATGATGCAGTGATGATGCTGTGATGATGCAGTGACGATGAAGTGATGATTCAGTGATGATGTAGTGATGACGCTGTGGTGACGCAGTGATGATGCTTTGATGATTCTCTGATGATGCAATGTAGATGCTGTGATGATGCTGTGATGACGCTGTGATGATGATGTGATGATGCTATGATTATGTACCTATGATGCTGTGATCATGCTGTGATGACTCAGTGATGATGCTTTGATGACGCAGTGATGATGCAGTGATGACGCTGTGATGATGCTGTGATGATGCAGTGATCATGTAGTGATGATGATGTGATGACGCTGTGATATCGCTCTGATACTGTGATGATGCAGTGATGATGCTGTGACAGTGCAGTGATTATGCAGTGTTTATGCTATGATGATGCTCTGATTATGTTGTGATGATGCTGTGATGATGATGTGATGATTCTCTGATGATGCTGTGATGATGCAGTGATGATGTTGTGATAATGCAGTGATGATGCTGTGATGATTGTGTGATGATGCAGTGATGACGCTGTGATGATACTCTGATGATGGTGTGATGATGCAATGATGATGTGATGATGCTGTGATGATATTGTGATGATGCAGTGATGATGTTGTGATAACGCAGTGATAATGCTGCGATGATGCTGTGATGATGCAGTGATCATGAGGTGATGATGCTGTGTGAATGATGTGATGATGCTGTGACGATGCAGTTCTGATGCAGTGATGATGCTGTGATGATGCTGTGATGATGCTGTGATGATATTGTGATGATGCAATGATGATGTTGTGATGACTCTGTGATGGTGCTGTGATGATGCAGTGATCATGTAGTGATGATGATGTGATGACGCAGTGATTCTGCAGTAATGATGCAGTGATGATGCTGTGATGATACTGTGATGATGCAGTGATGACTCTGCAATGAAGTTATGATGATGCAGTGATGATACTGTGATGACGCTGTGATGATGCCGTGTTTATGCAGTAATGATACTGTAATGATACTGAGATGATGCTCTTATGATGCAGTGGTGATGCATTGATGACGCTGTAATTATGCTGTGATTATGTAGTGATGATGTAGTGAGTACGCTGTGATGACGCAGTGATAATGCTGTGTTGATGCAGTGATGATGCAGTGATGGTGCTGCGATGATGTAGTGATGATGCAGTGATGATACTGTTATGACGCTGTCGTGATACTGTGATGACGCTGTCGTGATACTGTGATGACGCTGTGGTGGTGTTGTGATGATGCTGTGATGACGCTGTAATGATGCAGTGATGATGCTGTGATGACCCTGTCGTGATGCTGTGACGATGCTGAGATGACGCTGTGATGACACTGTGATGATGCATTTATGACGCTGTCATTATGTAGCTATGATGCAATGATGATTCTGCGATGATTCATTGATGATGCAGTGATGATGTAGTGATGATGCTGTGATGATACAGTGATGATACTGTGATGACGCTGTTATGATGCAGTGAGTAAGCAGTAATGATGCTGTGATGTTGCTGAGATGATGCTGTGATGATTCCTTGATGATGCAGTGATGATGCTGTGATGATTCTGTGATGACACTGTGATGACTCTGTCGTGATGCTCTGATAACGCTGTCGTGATGCTGTGATGATGCTTCGATGATGTTGTGATGATGCAAGGATTATGCTGTGATGATGTAGTAATGATGATGTTATGATGCTGAGGTGATGCAGTGATGATGCAATGATGATGCTGTATTGATGCAGTGATTATGCTGTCATGATGCAGAGTTTATGCAGTTATGACACTGTGATTATGCTTTGATGACGACGCGATGATGATGTGACGATGTGGTGATGATGCTGTGATGATGCTGTGACGATGCAGTGATTATGCTGCGATGATGACGTGATGATGCTGCGATGATGCTGTGATGATGCAGTGATAATGATGTGATAATGCTGTGATGATGATGTGATAACACTGTGATGATGCAGTGGTGATTATGTGATGATGTAGTGATGATGATGTGATGACGCACTGATGATGATGTGATGATTCAGTGATTCTGCAGTATTGATACTGTGATAATGCTGAGATGATGCTGTAACGATGCAGTGATGATACAGTGATAATGCTGTGATGATGGTAAGATAATGTTTTGATGATGCTGTGATGATGCAGTTATGAGGCTGCGATGATGCTGTGATGACGATGTGATGATTCTGTGATGACGCTGTGATGATGCTGTCGTGATGGTCTGATAACGTTGTCGTAACGCTGTGACAATGCTGCGATGATGTTTTGATGATTCTGTGATGATACAATGATGATGCACTTCATGTGATGATGCAGTGATGATGCACTGATGATGCTGTCATGGCGATGTGATGATGCTGTGATGATGCTGTTATGATGCTTTGATGACGTAGTAATGATGCTGTGATGATGCAGTTTTTACGCAGTTATGATGCTGCGATGATGCTGTGGTGATGATGTGATGATGCTGTTATGATGATGTGATGATGCTGTGATGATGCAGTGATGACGCTGTGATGATGTTGTGATGACGCATTCATGATGCTGCGATGATGCTGTGGTGATGATGTGATGATGCTGTTATGACGCTGCGATGATGATGTTGTAATGCTCTGATAATGCTATGATGACGCTTTGATGACACTGTCATGTTGTTGTGATGATCCAGTGATGGTGCTGTGATGATGCAGTGATTATGCTCTGATGATGCTGTGATGATGTAGTGATGATGATGTGATGATGTAGTGATGATGATGTGATGATGCTGTGGTGATGATGTGATGATGCTGTGATGATGCAGTGATCATGCAGTGATTATGTTGTGATGACGCAGTGATGATGCTGTGATGATGCTGCGATGATGCTGTGCTGATGATATGATGATGCTGTTATGATGATGTGATGATGCTGTTATGATGATGTGATGATGCTGTGATGATGCAGTGATGACGCTGTGATGATGCAGTGATGACGCTGTGATGTTGTTGTGATGACGCAGTGATGATGCTGCGATGATGCTGCGATGATGCTGTGGTGATGATGTGATGATGCTGTGATTACGCAGTGATGATGCTGTGATGATGCTGTGATGACTCTTTGATGACGCTATAGTGATTCTGTGATGATGCTGTAGTGGTACTATGATGATGCTGTGAGGATGCTGCGATGACGCTCTGATGACGCAGTTATGATGATGTAATGATGCTGTGATGACACTGCGATGACACTGTCGTGATGCTGTGATGACGCTGTGATGATGCTGTGATGATACTGAGATGACATTGTGCTGATGCAGTGCTGATGCAGTGCTGATGCAGTGATGACACAGTAATGATGCTATGATGATGCTGTGATTATGATGTGATGATGCATTGATAATGATGTGATGATGCTGTGATGATGCAGTGATGACTCTGTGATGATGTTGTGATGATGTTGCTATGATGTGATGATACTGTGATGATGCAGTGATGATGCTGCAATGATGCTCTGATGAATCTGTGATGACGCTATGACTACGCTGTCGTGATGCTCAGATAACACTGTTGTGATGCTATGATGATGCTGCGATGATGTTGTGATGATGCAATGATTCTGCAGTACTGATACTGTGATGATGCTGAGATTATGCTGTGATGATGCTGTGATGATGCAGTAATGATGATGTGATGATGCTGTGACAATGTAGTGATGATGCAGTGAAGATGCTGTGAGGATACTGTGATGATGCTGTGATGCTGCAGTGATGACGCTTCGATCCTGCTGTGATGATGCTGTGATTACGCTGTGACGATGCTGTGATAATGCAGTGATGATGATGTGATGATGCAGGGATGATGATGTGATGATGTTGTGTTGAAGCTCTGATGACGCTGTCATGATTCTGTGACGATGCAGTGATGACCCTGTCGTGATGCTGCGATGACAATATGATGACGTAGTTATGATGCTGTTATGATGCAGTCATTATACAGTGATGATGCAGATATGAGGCTGTGATGATATTGTGATGATGCTGTAACGACGCTGTGATGACGCAGTGATGATGCTGTGATGATTCTGCGATGACTCTGTGATGACCGTATCGTGATTATGTGATGATGCTGTGATGATGCAATGATGATGCAGTGATGATGCTGTGATGATGCTGTGATTCTGAAGTAATGATGCTGTGATGATGCTGAGGTGATGCTGTGATGATGCAGTGATGATGCAGTGATGACGCAGTGATGATGATATGATTACGCAGTGATGATGCTGTAATGATTTTGTGATGATGATGTGATGATGCAGTGATGGTGATGTGATGATGCAGTGATTCCACAGTATTGATACTGTGATGACGCTGAGATGAAGCATTGATGATGCAGTGATGATGATGTGATGGTGCAGTGATGATTTGATAATGCTGTGACGATGCATTGCTGATACAGTGATGATGCTGTGATGATGCTATGATTATGTTGTGATGATGTAGTGATGATGCATGTATGACACTGCGATGATGTTGTGATGACTATGTGATGATGCAGTTATGACCCTGTGATGACCCTGTGATGATGCAGTTATGACACTGTGATGACGGTGTGATGATTTTGTGATTATGGTGTGATGATGCAGTGATGATGCTCTGTTGATGCACTGACAGTAGTGTGATGACGCTGTGATGATGCAGTGAGTAAGCAGTAAAGATGCTTTGATCACAGAATCACACAGAATCACAGAATTTCTAGGTTGGAAGAGACCTCAAGATCATCGGGTCCAACCTTTGACCTAACGCTAACAGTCCCCACTAAACCATATCCCTAAGCTCTACATCTAAACGTCTTTTAAAGACTTCCAGGGATGGTGACTCCACCACCTCCCTGGGCAGCCTGTTCCAGTGCCTAACAACCCTTTCAGTAAAGAAGTTTTTCCTAACATCTAACCTAAAACTCCCCTGGCGCAACTTTAGCCCATTCCCCCTCGTCCTGTCACCGGGCACGTGGGAGAACAGGCCAACCCCCACCTCACTACAGCCACCTTTAAGGTACCTGTAAAGAGCGATAAGGTCGCCCCTGAGCCTCCTCTTCTCCAGGCTGAACAAGCCCAGCTCCCTCAGCCGCTCCTCGTAGGACTTGTTCTCCAGGCCCCTCACCAGCTTTGTCGCCCTCCTCTGGACCCACTCAAGCACCTCGATGTCCTTCTTGTAGCGAGGGGCCCAAAACTGAACACAGTACTCGAGGTGCGGCCTCACCAGAGCCGAGTACAGAGGGACGATCACCTCCCTAGCCCTGCTGGTCACACTGTTTCTGATACAAGCCAGGATGCCGTTGGCCTTCTTGGCCACCTGAGCACACTGCTGGCTCATATCCAGCCAACTGTCCACCATCACACCCAGGTCCTTCTCTGCCTGGCAGCTCTCCAACCACTCATCTCCCAGCCTGTAGCTCTGCTTGGGGTTGTTGCGCCCCAGGTGCAGGACCCGGCACTTGGCCTTATTGAACTTCATACAGTTGACCTCAGCCCATCGGTGTAGCCTATCCGGATCCTCCTGCAGAGCTTTCCTACCCTCGAGCAGATCGACACACACACCTAACTGATGATGCTGTTATGATGCTGCAATGATGCTGTGATGATGCTGTGGGCTGCTCTGATGACAATTTGATGACGTAGTGATGATTCTGTCATGACGCCATGATGCTGCTCTGATGCTGCTCTGATGATGCTGTGATTATGCTGTGATGACGCTCTGATGACACAGTGATGATGCTGTGATGACGCTATGATGATGCTGTGATGATGCTGTGATGATGTTTTGATGATGCTCTGATGATGCAGTGATGATACTGTGATGGCACTCTGATGATGTTGTGATGATGATGTGATTATTCTCTGATGATGCAGTGATGATACTGTGATAACGCTGTGATGATGCAGTGTTTATGCAGTAATGATTTTGTGATAATGCTGTGATGATGCTGTTATGACACTGAGGATTTTGTGATGATTTATGATGATGCTGTAATGATGTAGTGATGATGCTGTGATTATGGAGCTATGAAGCTGTGATGATGCTGTGATAACGCTGTGATGACACAGTGATTATGCTGTGGTGACACTTACATGATATTGTGATGATGCTGTGATGATGCAGTGATGATGTAGTGATGATACTGTGATGATGCTGTGATGATGCTGTGATGACACTGTGATGATTTTGTGATGATGCAGTAATGGTGCTGTGATGATGAAGTCATGATGCTCTGATTACGAAGTGATGATGCAGTGATGATGCAGTAATGACGTTGTGATGATGCTGTGATGACTGTGATGATGCAGCGATAATGTTGTGATGATGCTCTGATGAAGCAGTGATGAAGCTGCGATGACGCTGTGAATAAGCAGTGACGATGCTGTGAGGATATTGTGATGATGCTATGATAACACTGTGATGATGCCTTCGTAATACTGTGATGATGCTGCTTAGATGTCATGATGATGCTGTGATGATGATGTCATGATGCAGTGATGGTGCAGTGATGAAGCTGTGATGATGCAGTGATAATG
The DNA here is from genome assembly GCA_963989345.1 of Clangula hyemalis. The sequence continues at coordinate 7,472,400 of OZ022448.1, read as the reverse complement.
CAGTAATGATGCTGTCCTGATGCAGTGATGATTCAGTGATGATGTTGTGATGACACTGTGGTGACGCAGTTATGATGCTTTGATGATTCTCTGATGATGCAATGTAGATGCTGTGATGATGCTGTGATGACGCTGTGATGACCTTATTATGATGCTGTGATTATGCAGCTACGATTCTGTGATGATGCTGTGATGATGATGTGATGATGATCCGATGATGCTGTGATGATGTTGTGATGATGCTGTGACCATGCAGTGAGGACAATGTGGTGACGCTGTGTTGACGCAGTGATGACGCTGTGTCGATGATGTGATGATGATCTGATGATGCAGTGATGATGCTTTGAGGACGCAGTGATGATGCAGTGATGATGCTGTGATGACGCCGTGATGAGGCCACGATGATGCTGTGATGACAATTTGATGATGTAGTGATGATGCTTTGATGACGCTATGATGATGCAGTGATGATGCAGAAATGCTGTCGTGATTATGATTCTATGATGCTGTAATGATGCTGTGATGATGCAGTGATTATGCAGTAATGATTCTGTGATGAAGCTGAGATGATGTTGTGATTATGCCGTGATGATGCAGTGATTATGCAGTGATGATGCTGTGATGACACTGTGATGATGTTGTGATGACGCTGTGATGATGCAGTGAGTAAGCAGTAATGACGCTGTGATGATGCTGAGATGGTGCTGTGATGCTGCAGTGATCATGTAGTGATGATGAAATGATGACACTGTGATATCGCTCTGATGATGCTGTGATGACGCAGTGAGTAAGCAGTAATGACGCTGTGATGATGCTGATATGGTGCTGTGATGATGCAGTGATGATGCAGTGATGACGCTGTAATGATGCAGTGATGATGCTGTGATGACCCTGTCGTGATGCTGTGATGATGCTGAGATGACGCTGTGATGACACTGTGATGATGCATTTATGACGCTGTGATTATGTAGCTATGATGCAGTGATGATTCTGCGATGATTCAGTGATGATGCAGTGATGATGTAGTGATGATGTAGTGATGATACTGTGATGACGCTGTTATGATGCAGTGAGTAAGCAGTAATGATGCTGTGATGTTGCTGAGATGATGCTGTGATGATTCCTTGATGATGCAGTGATGATGCTGTGATGATGCTATGATTATATTTTGATGATGCTGTGATGATTCAGTGATGACACTGCGATGATGCTGTGATGATTCTGTGATGACGCTGTGATGATTCTGTGATGACGCTGTGATGACTCTGTCGTGATGCTGTGATGATGCAATGATTATGCTGTGATGATGTAGTAATGATGATGTTATGATGCTGAGGTGATGCAGTGATGATACAATGATGATGCTGTATTGACGCAGTGATGATGCTGTGATGATGCAGAGTTTATGCAGTTATGACAGTGTGATTATGCTTTGATGATGACGCAATGATGATGTGACGATGCAGTGATGATGCTGTGATGATGCTGTGACGATGCAGTGATTAGGCTGCGATGACCCTGTCGTGATGTTGTGATGACGCTGTCGTGATGCTGTGATGATGCTGTGATGACAATATGATGACGTAGTTATGATGCTGTTATGATGCAGTCATTATGCAGTGATGATGCAGATATGAGGCTGTTATGACGCTGTGATGATATTGTGATGATGCTGTGATGACGTTGTGATGACGCAGTGATGATGCTGTGACGATGCTGCGATGATTCTGTGATGACCCTATCGTGATTATGTGATAACACTGTGATGATGCAATGATGATGCTGTGATGACGCAGTGATGATGCAGTGATGGTGATGTGATGATGCAGATATTTTGATGTGATGACGCAGTGATTCCGCAGTATTGATACTGTGATGACGCTGAGATGAAGCATTGATGATGCAGTGATGATGATGTGATGGTGCAGTGATGATTTGATAATACTGTGACGATGCAGTGATGACGCAGTGATGATGCTGTGATGATGCTGTGGTGATGATGTGATGATGCTGTTATGATGATGTGATGATGCTGTGATGACGCTGTGATGATGCAGTGATGATGTTGTGATGACGTAGTGATGATGCTTCGATGATGTATTGATGATGTGAAGATGCTGTGATGACGCAGTGACGATGCTGTGATGATGCTGTGATGACGCTTTGATGACTCTATAGTGATTCTGTGATGATGCTGTAGTGGTACTATGATGATGCTGTGAGGATGCTGCGATGTCATCACTATGTCATCACAGCAAAATCACAATATCATCACAACGTCATTAAAGCGTCATAACTGCATCATCACTGCATCATAACTGCATCATCACTGCATCATCACATCGTCACCACAGCGTCATCGCAGCAACATCACAGCATCATCACTGCATCGTAACTGCATCATCACGGTATCATCACAGCATCATCACAGCATCACAACAGCATTATCAGAGCATCACAACAGCCTCAACACAGTGTCACCACAGCAACATCACAGAATCATCACAGCATAATCGCAGCGTCACTACAGCATCATTACTGCATAATCACTACATCATTACAGCATCATCACTGCATCATCACTGCGTCATCACAACGTTATCACAGTATCATCACTGCATCATCATATCATCATCGCAGCGTCATCACTGCATCATCGCAGCATCATCACTGCATAGTCACAGCATCATCGCGTCTTCATACAGGCATCATAACAGGGTCATCACAGCGTCATAACTGCATAAACACTGCATCATCACAGCATCATCATTGCGTCATCACAAAATCATCACAACATCATCGCAGCATCATCACAGCATCACGACAGCGTTACCAGAGCATCACAGCAGTGTCATCACAGTGTCATCACAGAATCATCACAGTCATCACAACATCATCGCAGTGTCATAAATGCCTCATCACTACATTATCACAACATAATCATAGCATCATCACAGCATCATCACTGTATCATCACTGCATCGTCACAGCATTATCAAATCATCACTGCACCATCACATCATCATCACTGCATCATCAATGCTTCATCTCAGCGTCATCACAGTATCAATACTGCGGAATCACTGCGTCATCACATCAAAATATCTTCATCATCACATCACCATCACTGCATCATCACTGCATCATCACTGCATCATCACTGCGTCATCACAGCGTTATCACATAATCACGATGCGGTCATCACAGAGTCATCAAAGAATCATCACAGCATCATCACTGTGTCATCACAGCGTCGTCACAGCATCATCACAATATCATCACAGCTTCATCACAGCCTCATATCTGCATCATCACTGCATAATGACTGCATCATAACAGCATCATAACTACGTCATCATATTGTCATCACAGCATCATCACAGCATCACGACAGCGTCATCACAATATCACGTCAGGGTCATCACAGCATCATCACTGCATAGTCACAGAATCATGACCGCGTCATCACAGCATCATCACATCATCATCCCTGCATCATCACATCATCATCACTGCATCATCACAGCATTATCACAGCATCATCCAAGCATCATCACAGCGTAATCACAGCATCATCACAGCATCACGACAGCGTCATCACTGCAGCATCACAGCATCATCACAGTATCCTCACGGCATCTTCACTGCATCATCACTACATTGTCACAGCATCATCACATCATCATCACTGCATCATCACAGCATAATCTCAGCATCATCACAGTATCAGTACTGCAGAATCATTGCATCATCACACCATCATCACATCATCGCAGCATCATCATAGCATCACAACAGTTTATCTGAGCATCACGGCAGTGTAATCATAGCGTCATCACAGATTCATAAGAGCATCATTGCAGCGTCATCACTGCATCATCACAGTACCATCACATCATAGCAAGATCATGACAACATCATCGCAGAATCATCACTGCATCATCAGAGCATCATCTCAGCATAATCACAGCATCATTAGTGCAGAATCACTACATCATCACATCATCATCACTGCATCATCACATCATCATCACAGCATCATCAGAGCATCATCACTGCATCATCACTACATCATCACAGCATCATCACAGCATCATGGCAGCATCATGGCAGCGTCATCACACCGTCATAATTGTATCATCACAGCCTCATCATAGAATCATCACAGCCTCATCACAGCATCATCACAGTGTCATCACAGCGGCGTAACTGCATCCTCACTGCATCATCACCGCATCACCATCATCACAGCATCACAAGCTGTGATGACACTGTAAGGACGCTGTGATGATGCGGTGATGCTCTGATCATATGTGCTGTGCATCACAGCGTCATCACAGCATCATCACAGCGTCATCAAATTATCATCACTGCATCATCAGAGCATCATCAGAGCATTGGTGTAGATGCACTTCAGCTGGGCCATTGCCCTATCCTCCGGCCTTGCCATTGTTCCCCCTGGCACAGCCCCAATAATCCTTGCTTCAGCCCCATCCCCCTTCTTACCTAGTTTAAAGCCCTCTCAATGAGCCCTGCCAGCTCCTGGCCCAGGATCCTTTTTCCCCTAAAAGACAGGGACCCGTCTGCGGCCATCAGGCCAGGTGCTGAGTAAAGTGCCCCATGGTCAAAAAAACCCAAGATTTCTGCGTTGGCACCAGAAATGATGATGTTATGATGCTGTGGTGATGCTGTTGTGATAATGCTGTGATGGTGCTGTGATAAGTCTGTTATGACGCAGTGATGATGCTCGGATGATGCAGTGATGTTGCAGTAGTCACGCTGTGATGTTGCTTTGATGATGCTGCGATGAATTTCTGGTGATGCTCTGATGATGCTGTGATGATGCTGTGATGATGCAGTGATGATGCTGTGATGATGCTGTGATGATGCTTTGGTGATGCTGTGATGATGCTCTAATGACGGAGTGATGATGCTGTGATGACTCTGTGATGATGCTGTAATAATGCTGTGATGATATGATGATGCTGCAGTGCTGCCGTGATGATCCTCTCATGACACATTGATGACGCTGTGAGGCTTTGATGATGCTGTGATGATGCTGTGATGATGCTCTGATGGTGCTGTAATGATGCAGTGATGATGCAGTGATGACGCTATGATGACGCTTTGATGACGCTTTGATGACGCTGTGATGATTTTGTTATGATGCTGTTGTGATGCTGTGATGATACAGTGATGATGCTGCGATGATGCTGTTGTGATGCTGTGTTGACGCTTTGATGACACTATGATAATGTTCTGATGATGCAGTAATCATGCCGTGATGATGCAGCGATGATGCTGTGATGATGTGATTATGCTGTGATGACGCTACGATAATGCTATTATGATGCTGTGATGACACTGTGATCATGCTGTGGTCATGCTGTGATGATGCAGTGATGACGCTGCGATGATGCTTTGATGATTCTGTGAAGATGCAGTGATGACGCTGTGGTGACGCTATTATGATGCAGTGATGATGCAGTGATGATTCTGTGACGATGTAGTGGTGATGACGCATTGATGACGCTGTGATGATGCTGTGATGACGATGTGATGACGTTGTGATGACTACGATGATGCAGTGATGACACTGTGATGGCACTGTGATGCCTTTTTGAAGCTCTGATGATGCATTGAAAATGCACTGATTATGCAGTGATGATGTTGTCTTGATACTGTGATGATGCTGTGACGACGGTTTGATGACACTGTGATGACGTTCTGATGACGCAGTGATGATGCTGTGATGATGCTGTGATGATGAGGCGATGATGCTGTTGTGATGCTCTGATGATGCTGTGATGACGGTTTGATGACACTGTGATGACGTTCTGATGATGCAGTGATGATGCTGTGATGATGCTGTGATGACAAGGCGATGATGCTGTTGTGATGTTCTGATAATGCTGTGATGACGGTTTGATGACACTGTGATGATGCAGTGATGATGCAGTGATGATGCTGTGATGATGCTGTGATGACGAGGCGATGATGCTGTTGTGATGCTCTTATTATGCTGTGATGACGGTTTGATGACAATGTGATGATGTTTTGTTGATGCAGTGATGATGCAGTGATGATGCTGTGATGATGCTGTGATGACGCTGCGATGATGCTGTGATGATGCAGTGATGATACTTTGATGATGCTGTGATAATGCTGTTATGACACTGTGATGACGCTGTGATGCTGTGATGATGTTGTGATGATGCTGTGGCGATGCTGTGATGACGTTTTCATGATGCAGTGATCATGATGTTATGATGCTGTGATAATGCTTTAATGACGCTTTGATGACACTATGATCATGTTGTGATGATTCTGTGTTGATGCAGTGATGACGCTGCGATGATACTGTGATTATGCTGTGAATACGCTGTGATGATTCAGTGATGTCGCTGTGATGGCACTGTGATGCTTTGTTGAAGCTCTGATGATGCTGTGATGATGCAGTAATGATGCTGTGATGATGCCGTGATGATTCTGTGATGATGTTGTGTTGATGCAGTGATGATGCTGTGATGATGCAGTAATGATGCCGTGATGATGCCGTGATGATGCTGTTATTATGCTGTGATCATGCAGTGAAATGATGTGATGATGCTCTGATGATACATTGATGATGCAGTGATGATGCAGTTATGACGCTGTGGTGAGGCTGTGATAATATTGTGATGATGCTGTGATGATGCAGTGAGGAGGCAGCAATAATGCTCTGATGATGCTCTGATAATGGTGTGATGATACAGTGATGACGCTGTGATTCTTTGGTGATGCTGTGATGATGCAGTGATGACGCTGCGATGATGCAGTGATAACACTGTGATGATGCTGTGTTGATGCTGTAATGATGCCGTGATGACGCTGTGATGATGCACTGATAATGTAGTTATTACGCTGTGATGATTCTGTGATGACGCGCTGATGATGCTGTGATGACGCTTTGATGACACTGTGATGATGCCGTGTTGATGTTGTGATGAAGCTGTGATGACGCTGTGATGGTGCTTTGATGACGCTCTGATGATGCTGTGATGATGGCATGATGATGGCGTGATGATTCTGTGATGATGCTGTGATGATGGCGTGATGATTCTGTGATGATGCTTTGATGATGCGGTGTTGATGCCGTGATGAAGCTGTGATGACACTTTGATTACGCTGTGATGCTTTGATGATGCTGTGATGACGCTGTGGTGACGCTGTGATGATGCAGTGATGACGCCTGGATGATGCTGTTATGATGCTGTGATGATGCTGTTGTGATGTGGTGATGATGTGTTATGATGCTGTGATGATGCAGTAATGATGCTGTGATGACGCTTTGATGACAGTGTGATGTTGTTGTGATGTTGAAGTGATGATGTTGTGATGACACAGTGATGATGCTGTGATGATGCAGTGATGAGGCAGCGATAATGTTCTGATGACGCTATGATGATGCTTTCATGATTCTGTGATGATGCAATGGTGACGCTGCGAATCTTTGTTTATGCTGTGATGATGCTGTGATGATGCTTTCATGATTCTGTGAAGATGCAGTGATGACGACATGATGACGCTGTGATGATGTTGTTATGACGCAGTGATGATGCAGTGATGATGCTGTGACGATGTAGTGGTGATGACACATTGATGACGCTGTGATGATGCTGTGATGATGATGTGATGATGCTTTGATGACTCAATGATGATGCAGTGATGACACTGTGATGACGCTGTGATGACGCTGTGATGCTGTGATGGTGATGCGATGATGCTGTGATGATGCAGTGATGATGCAGTGATGATGCAGTTATGATGCTGTGATGATGCTGTGATGATGCAGTGAAGATGCAGTGATGACGCTCTCGTGATCCTTTGATGAAGCTGTGATGCTTTCCTGATTATTTGATGATGTTGTGATGATGCAGTGATGATGCAGTTATGATGCTGTGATGATCAGTGATGGTGCTACGATGATACTGTTGTGATGCTGTGATGATGCTGTGTTCACGCTTTGATGACACTATGATAATATTCCGATGATGCAGTAATGATGCAGTGATGACGCAGTGATGATGCTGTAATGATGCAGCGATGATGCTGTGATGATGTTGTGATTATGCTGTGATGACGCTACGATAATGCTGTTATGATGCTGTGATGACGCTGTGATCATGCTGTGATCATGCTGTGATGATGCATTGATGACGCTGCGATGATGCTTTGATGATTCTGTGAAGATGCAGTGATGACGATGTGATGACGCTGTGATGATGCTGTTATGACACAGTGATGATGCAGTGATGACACTGTGATGGCACTGTGATGCCTTGTTGAAGCTCTGATGATGCATTGATAATGCACTGATTATGCAGTGATGATGTTGTCTTGATACTGTGATGATGCTGTGATGATACTGTGATGACGGTTTTATGACACTGTGATTATGTTCTGATGACCCAGTGATCATGCTGTGATGATGCAGTGATGACGCGGTGATGATGCTGTTGTGATGGTCTGATGATGCTGTGATGACGGTTTGATGACACTTTGATGTGGTTGTGATGATGCAGTGATGATGCTGTGATGATTCTGTGATGCTCTGATTATGATGTTATGATGCTGTGATGATGTAGTAATGATGCTGTGATGATGCTGTGATGACGCTTTGATCACTGAATCATCACTGTATCATCACTGCATCACCACAGCATCCTCACTGTGTAATCAAAACATCATCACAGCCTCATAACTACATAAACACTGCATCATCACAGCATCATCACTGTGTCATCAGAGCGTCATAACAGCATCATCACAGCATCATCATTGCATCATCACTGCATCATCTCAGCATCATAATAGTGTCATCAGTGCGTCATCACAGTCTTCACAACATCATCACATCATCATCGCAGCGTCATCACAGCATCATCACTGCATCATCATATCTTCATCGCAGCGTCATCACTGCATCATCACAGTATCATCACAGCATCATCACTGCATCATTACTGCAGAATCACTGCGTCATCTCAGCATCATCACAGCATCATCCCTGCATCATCACAGCATCATCACTTCGCCATCACAACATCATCATTGCATCATCACAACATCAATACAGCATCATTACAGCATCATCACAGCATCATCACATCATCACAGCATCATCACAGCATCATCACTGCAACAGAACTGCATCTTCACAGCATCATCACATCATTCAGACTGCATCATCACAGCATCATCACATCATCACATCATCATCACTGCAACAGAACTGCATCTTCACAGCATCATCACTGTGTTATCACAACATCATAACTGCATCATCACAATATCATCACAGCATCATCACAACATAATCAGAGCATCATCACAGCATAAACAATGCATAATCACTGCACTATCACAGCATCATCACAGAGTCATCAAGGAATCATCACAGCATCATCACAGAATCTTGGCATTGTCATCAAAGCATCATCACTGCGTCATCACTACATCATCACAGCATCATCTCAGCATTTTCACAGAATCATTACTGCATAATCACTGCATTATGACAGCGTCGTACCAGTATCATCACTGCATCATCACATCATCATCATTGCATCATCCCATCATCATCATTTCATCATAACAGCATCATCACAACATCATCACAGTATAATCAATCTATCATCACAGCATCATCACAGCGTCATCATTGCATCATCCCATCATCATCATTTCATCATAACAGCATCATCACAACATCATCACAGTATAATCAATCTATCATCACAGCATCATCACAGCGTCATCAAAGCATCACCACTGCATCATCACAGCATCATAACAGTTTCATCGAAACGTCATCACAGAGTAATCACAGGATCATCATATCGTCGTCGCAACGTCATCACAGCATCATCACAGCATCATCACAGCATCATCGCAGCGTCATCACTGCATCTTCACAGCATCATCACAACATCATCACAGCATCATCACAGCATCATCACTGCACCATCACTTCATCGTCACAGCATCATTACAGCATCATCAGAGCATCACCACTGCATCATCATTGCATCATGACATAATCATCACAGTGTCATCACAGCATCATCACTATGTCATCACAGCGTCATAGCTGCATAATCTCAGCATCATCACAGCATCATCACAGCATCATCACATCATCATCACCACATAATCACAGTGTCATCACAGCATCATCACTGCGCCATCACTGCATCATCACAGCATCTTCGCATTGTCATCACAGCATCATCTCTGCGTCCTGACTGCATCTTCACAGCATCATCACTACAGCATCAGAGCATTATCTCAGTGTCATCCGAATATCATTACAGCATAATCACTGCATTATCACAGCATCATCACATTATCATCATTACAACATCATCACAGAAAAATCACTGCATCATCTCTGCATCATCAGAGCATCATTAGAGTATCATGACAGCATCATCACTGCATAATCACTGCATCATCACCTCATCATCACAGCATAATCACAGCATCATCGCAGCATCATTACTGCTTAGTCACTGCATCATCACAGCGTCATCACGGTGTATTCACTGCATCATAACACCATCATATCTGCATCATCACATCATCATTACTGCATCATCACAACATCATCACACCACCATCACAGTGTCATCACATGGTCATCACAGCATCATTACAGCATCATCAATGCATCATCACAGCGTCATCACTATATCATCACTGCATCATCACAGCATCATCACAGAATCATCACTGCGTCATCACTGCATCATTACTGCATCATCACAGCATCATCACAGCATCATCACAGAACCATTACTACATAATCACTGCATCATCACAGTGTCATCACAGTACCAAAACTGCATCATCACAGCATCATCAGAGCGACATCAGAGCATCATCACTGCATGATGACAGCATCATCACTGCATCATCACATCATCATCACATGATCTTCAATGCGTCATCACAGCGTAATCACAAAGTCATCACTTCATCATCAAATTGTCATCACAGCTATATCGCAGCGTCATCACAGCATCACCACAGCATCATCACTGCTTCATCACATCATCATCCCAGCTTCATCACAACATCATGACAGCATTATTACTACTTACACACTGCATCATCACAGCGTCATCACAGCATCATCTCAGCATCATCACAGCATCATCCCTGCATCATCACATCATCATCACTGCATTACCACAGCATCACCACAGCATCATCACAGCGTAATCACAGCATCATCACAGCAGGATTGCAGCGTCATCACTGCAGCATCACAGCGTCATCACAGTATCCTCACAGCATCTTCACTGCATCATCACTACATTGTCACAGCATCATCACATCATCATCACTGCATCATCACAGCATCATCACAGCATAATCTCATCATCATCACAGTATCAGTACTGCAGAATCATTGCATTATCACACCATCATCACAACATCATCGCAGCATCATCATAGCATCACGACAGTGTTATCTGAGCATCACGACAGCGTAATCATAGCGTCATCACAGATTCATCAGAGCATCATTGCAGCGTCATCACTGCATCATCACAGTATCATCACATTGTGAGGAATGTTTTAACAATTCGTGTCCATAAAGAACAGCCCTGTCTGCTTCTGTCTGCTTCGGGGCCCTGCAATGGCAGTTTGATTCCTTAACCACAGATGCAGTGTGCCCCAGTCTCCCCCTCATTCTAGTCAAGTTATCAAGTCTTCAGAAAATACTCCTCAAATTCTTGAGCTTGTTTGCCTTTGTTATTCCGGATTTCTATTTCTAACAGTTACAGCCTTTTTTTTCTGTTGTTTTGTCTTCTTCGAAATTAACTTAACGCGGCTATAGGTGTGGCTGTCCCTGTGAATGGCTGGTGAGGAATGTTTTAATTACTTGTGAAGTGTCAATAAGAAAGCTATTTGTGTTTGTATGACGTCTTTGATGTCTGGGAGCCTCAGAATAACTGATAACAATTAGTGACTGTTATGGAATACTATGCAGGCCTCTGATATCTGGCCAGGTGTCCAAGAGATTAAGAAGAGGAAAAAAAAAGAAGCTGAAGGACGGCTAGGAGACAAGACCTGCAGGGGATGCTCTATAAACTTGACACGGTGCCAAAGGAGTACAAAGGGGAAGGACAAGAAAAAACTTGGAGAGGAAGACTACGAGCCTTCAGCATGAAAGACCCCTAGAGACCCCCAGAGGGACCACCGGAGACTGATGCGCATGCTCCAGTAGGAGGGACTGGACCCCGGAAGCTAATTATAATAACCTATTTTTTTTAGAAGTAGTAATGAATATGTATTAGTCGAGGAGTATAAAAATCAGCTCCTTGATGTCGCTGGTGTGCGTCCTGGTGGAGCGGAGACTCCCGGTGCACCCAGCGCTGTTTGCTTACTTCTATTCTTTTAATAAATCCTATTTTCTTATTTAAACCTATTGTGAAGACTGAGCTATTTATAACAACATCATAGTAACATCATCACAATATCATTGCAGAATCATCACTGCATGATCAGAGCATCATCTCAGCATAATCACAGCATCATTAGTGCAGAATTACTGCATCATCACATCATGATCAATGCGTCATCACATCATAATCACAGCATCATCAGAGCATCATCACTGCGTCATCACAGCGTAATCACTACATCATCACTACATAATCAGAGCATTCTTACTGCGTCATCGCTGCATCATCACTGCATCATCACTGCATCAGCACGTCATCTCAGTATCATCACAGCATCATCACAGTGTCATCACAGCATCACGACAGTTTCATCGCAGTGTCATCACAGCATCATTACATCATCATAACTGCGTCATCAGAGCGTCATCGCAGCATCCTCACAGCATCATCATAGTACCACTACAGCATCATCACAGAATCACTATAACGTCATCAAAGAGTCATCACAGCATCATCACAGCATCGTCACTGCGTCATCACAGCATCATCACATCATCACCACAGCATCATCGCAGCATCATCGCAGCATCATCACTGCGTCATCACAACAACATCACAGCGTCATCACTGCATCATCACAGCGTCATCACTGCATCATCACAGCATCATCACATCATCATAACAGCATCATCATATCATCACCACAGCATCATCGCAGCATCATCACAGCATCATCACTGCGTCATCACAACATAATCACTGCATGATCACTGCATCATCACAGCATCATCACATCATCACCACAGCATCATCACATCATCATCACTACATCATCACAGCATCATCAGAGCATAATCACTGCGTTATCGCATCACCATCACTGCGTCATCACTGCATCATCACTGCATCATCACAGCACCATCTCTGCATCATCACAGCATCATTACTACACCATCACAGCGTCATAACAGCATCATCACAGCATCACCACATCGTCATGACAGCATTATTAGTGCATCATCACTTCATCATCACAGCATTATCATTGCATCATCACAGAATCATCACAACATCATCGCAGCATCGTCACAGCGTTACGACAAAGTTATCAGACCATCACGACAGCATCATCACAGAGTCATCACAGAATCATCACATCGTCATCACAGCATCATCGCAGCGTCATTGCTGCATCATCACAGCATCATCACAACATTATCATAGCATCATCACAGCATTATCACTGTATCATCACTGCATCGTTACAGCATCATCTCAGCATCATCACAGTATCAATACTGCAGAAGCACTGGATCATCACATCATCATCAGTGCGTCATCACATCATCATCACTACATCATCACATCATCACCATTGCATCATCACAGCGTTATCACATCACCATCACAGCATTATCACATCATTATCACTGCATCATCACAGCATCATCGCAGCATCATCACAGCATCATCGCAGCGTAATCACTGCATTGTCACAGCATCATTGCGTCGTCATCAAAGCATAATCACAGTGTCATAACTGAATAAACTCTGCATCATCACAGCATCATCACTGCATCTATACAGCATCATCATTGCATCATCACTGCAGCACCTCAGCATCATAACATCATCATTACTACATCATCACAGCATCATCTTTGCATCATCACAACATCATCGCAGCATCATCACAGCATCACGACAGCGTTATCAGAGCATCACGACAGTCATCACAGCGTCATAACAGAATCATCACAACATAATCACAGCATCATCAGAGCATCATCACTGCGTCATCACAGCGTAATCACTACATCATCACTACATAATCATAGCATAATTACTGTGTCATCACTGCAGCATCACTGCACCATCACTGCATCAGCACAGCGTCATCACAGTATCATCACAGCATCATCACAGTGTCATCACAGAATCACGACAGTGTCATCGCAGCGTCCTCACAGCATCATCATAGTACCACTACAGCATCATCGCAGAATCACTATAGCGTCATCAGAGTCATCACAGCATCATCACTACATCATCCCTGCTTCTTCGCATTTTCATCACAGCATCATCACTGCGTCATCACTTCATAATCACTGCACAATCACTGCATCATCACAGCATCATCTCAGCAATATCACAGCACCATCACCGCATAATCACTTCATCATCACAGCATTATCTCAGTGTCATCAGAGTATCACTACTGCAGAATCACTGCATCATCACATCATCATCACTGCATCATCCTATCATCATCACTGCATCATCAAAGCGTCATCACAGCATCATCACAGCGTCATCATAGCATCATCACAGCATCATCACAGCGTCGTAACTGCATCCTCACTGCATCATCACCGCATCACCATCGTCACAGCATCACAAGCTGTGATGACACTGTAAGGACGCTTTGATGACACTGTAAGGACGCTGTGATGATGCTGTGATGATACTATGGTGATGCTGTGATGATGCTGTGATGCTCTGATCATGTGTGCTGTGCATCACAGCGTCATCACAGCATCATCACAGCATTATAGCGTCATCAAATTATCATCACTGCATCATCAGAGCATCACCAGAACTTCATCGCAGCATCATCAAAGCAACATCTCAGCGTCACTACTGCATCATCAGAGCATCATCAGAGCATTGGTGTAGATGCACTTCAGCTGGGCCATTGCCCTATCCTCCGGCCTTGCCATTGTTCCCCCTGGCACAGCCCCAACAATCCTTGCTTCAGCCCCATCCCCCTTCTTACCTAGTTTAAAGCCCTCTCAATGAGCCCTGCCAGCTCCTGGCCCAGGATCCTTTTTCCCCTAAAAGATAGGGACCCATCTGCGGCCATCAGGCCAGGTGCTGAGTAAAGTGCCCCATGGTCAAAAAAAACAAGATTTCTGCGTTGGCACCAGAAATGATGATGTTATGATGCTGTCATGATGATTTGATGACACTGTGATGATGCAGTGATGATGCTGTGATGGTTCTTTGATGATGTTGTGATGATGCTTTGATGACGCTGTGATAACGCTGTGATGGTGCTGTGATGATGCAGAGATGATGCTCGGATGATGCAGTTATGTTGCAGTAGTGACTCTGTGATGTTGCTTTGATGATGCTGCGATGAAGTTCTGGTGATGCTCTGATGATGCAGTGATGATAATTTGATGACGTTGTGATGCTGTGATGATGCTCTGATCATGCTCTGATGATGCTGTGATGATGCTGCGATGACGCTGTGATGACAATGTGATTATGCTGTTATGACGCTGTGATGACACTGTGATGATGCAGTGATGATGATTTGATGATGTTGTGATGACGCTGTTATGATGCAGTGATGATGATGTGATGATGCAGTGATGATGCAGTTATGATGCAGTGATGATGCAGTTATGACGCTTTAATGACGTTCTGATGATATTGTGATTATGCTGTGATGACATAGTGATGATGCTGTGATGATTCTGTGATGACGCTCTGATGATGATGTGATGATGCTGTGATATACTGTTATAACACTGTGATGACACTGTGATGATGCTGAGATTATGCTGTGAAGATGCAGTGATGATGCAGTGATCACAGAATCACAGAATTTCTAGGTTGGAAGAGACCTCAAGATCATCGAGTCCAACCTTTGACCTAACGCTAACAGTCCCCACTAAACCATATCCCTAAGCTCTACATCTAAACGTCTTTTAAAGACTTCCAGGGATGGTGACTCCACCACCTCCCTGGGCAGCCTGTTCCAGTGCCTAACAACCCATTCAGTAAAGAAGTTCTTCCTAACATCTAACCTAAAACTCCCCTGGCGCAACTTTAGCCCATTCCCCCTCGTTCTGTCACCAGGCACGTGGGAGAACAGGCCAACCCCCACCTCACTACAGCCTCCTTTAAGGTATCTGTAGAGAGCGATAAGGTCGCCCCTGAGCCTCCTCTTCTCCAGGCTGAACAAGCCCAGCTCCCTCAGCCGCTCCTCGTAGGACTTGTTCTCCAGGCCCCTCACCAGCTTCGTCGCCCTCCTCAAGCACCTCGATGTCCTTCTTGTAGCGAGGGGCCCAAAACTGAACACAGTACTCGAGGTGCGGCCTCACTAGAGCCGAGTACAGGGGGATGATCACCTCCCTAGCCCTGCTGGTCACACTGTTTCTGATACAAGCCAGGATGCCGTTGGCCTTCTTGGCCACCTGAGCACACTGCTGGCTCATATCCAGCCGACTGTCCACCATCACTCCCAGGTCCTTCTCTGCCTGGCAGCTCTCCAACCACTCATCTCCCAGCCTGTAGCTCTGCTTGGGGTTGTTGCGCCCCAGGTGCAGGACCCGGCACTTGGCCTTGTTGAACTTCATACAGTTGACCTCAGCCCATCGGTGCAGCCTATCCAGATCCTCCTGCAGAGCTTTCCTACCCTCGAGCAGATCGACACACGCACCTAACTTGGTGTCATCTGCAAACTTACTGAGGGTGCACTCAATGCCCTCGTCCAGATCAGGGTCGGTTGGGAGTTTGTCATCCCCACTGTCCCGGTCCTCCAGCTCAGGGCACCCTGGGTCCCGAAGCCCATCATCGGCATTGAAGACAGAGGCAAAGAAGGCGTTAAGCGTCTCTGCTTTGCCTATGTCATTGTCTGTGAGGAGACCTTCCCTATCAAGGAGCGGCCCTATGTATTCTTTAGTTCTCCTTTTTCCATTCACATATCTAAAAAAACCCTTTTTATTTTCTCTCACAGACACAGCCAGCTTCAACTCTAGGTGTGCTTTGGCCACACGAATTTTCTCCCTACAAACACGAACAGCATCCCTGTATTCTTTCCATGACACCTGGCCCTCCTTCCAGTAGCGAAACACTCTCTGTTTCCGCCTAATCTGCATTAGAATGTGCCTGGTCAGCCACGCCGGCCTCCTGCCCCGCCTGCCTGACTTGCGATATTTAGGAATTGCCTGATCTTGTGCTTCTAGGAGGCATCGCTTAAAGAATGACCAGCACTGGTGGACATCGAGGCCTTCAAGAGCAGTTTCCCAGGGGACCTTGCTGACTAGTTCCCTGAGCAGCCTGAAGTCCGCTTTCCCCATATCTAGGGATGAGGTTTTGGTGGCACTTTTCCTTCTGTCACCGTAAATTTTGAACTCAACCACTTCATGGTCGCTATGACCAAGGCGGCCACCAATCACCACATCTCCCACCAGACCCTCTCTGTTTACTAGCAACAGGTCTAGGAGGGCACCTTTCCTAGTTGGTTACGTTAGCACCTGCACCAAGAAGTTATCATCTAGGTGCTTCATGAACCTCCTGGACTTGCTCGTGTCAGCTGTGTGGCACTCCCAGTTAACGTCTGGCAAGTTGAAGTCCCCCATAAGGACAAGGGGAGTTAATCTCGAGGCCTCTCTTAGTTCTGTAAAGAATAATTTATCGGCGCTATCGTCCTGGCCAGGCGGTCTGTAATAGACTCCCACAACGACCTCCCCTTTATTCGTTCGTCCCTTGATCCTTACCCAGAGGCTCTCAACTTTGCCATCGCCGACCTGAAGTTCCACACAGTCCAGCCCCTGCTTCACATACATCGCCACCCCACCCCATATCATCATCACAGCATCATTACTGCATCATCACAGCATAATAACAGCATCATCACAACATCATAAGAGCGTCATTAGCATCATAACAGCACCATCACTGTGTCATCGCAGTGTCACCAGAACATCAGCACATCATCATCGCAGCGTCAAAAAAACATAATCATAGCATCTTCACAGAATCATCACTGCATTATCAGTGCATCTTCACAGCAACATCTCAGCATCATCACACCATCATTACTACTTACTCACTGCATCATCACAGCGTCATCACAGTATCATCACTGCATCATCACAGCATAATCACTGTGTCATCACAGCGTCATCACAGCATCTTCACAGCTTCAAAGCTCCATCATCACAGCATCATCACAGCATCATCACTACATCATCACAGCATCATCATAAATCATCACAAAGTCATCACAGTGTCATCACAGCATCATCACAGCATTATCACAGAATCATTACTGCATAAACACTGCATCATCACAGCGTTATCACAGTATCATCACTGCATCATCAGAGAATAATCACATCATCATCACAACATCATCAGAGTGCAATCACAGTATCATGACTGTGTCATCAGAGCGTCATCACAGCATAATCACAGCATCCTCACAGCAGCATCAGAGCAGCATCATGGCATCATGACAGAATCATCACTACGTCATCAAATTGTCATCACAGCAGCCCACGGCATCATCACAGCATCACTGCAGCATCGTAACAACATCATCAAAGCATCTTTACTGCTTACTCACTGCATCATCACAGTGTCATCACAGTATCATCACTGCATCATCACAGCATCATCTCAGCGTCATCACAGAATTATTACTGCATAATCACTGCATAATCACTACATCATCACAGCATCATCAATGCATCATCACAGCGTCATCACTGCATCATCAAAATATCATCTCAGCATCATCACAGAATCATTAATGCATAATCACTGCATCATCACAGCGTCATCACAGTATCATCACTGCATCATCATATCATCATCACCGCATCATCACAGTGTCATCACAGCATCATCAAAGCGTCATCACAACGTCATCACAGCATCATCACAGCATCTACATTGCATCATCAGAGAATCATCAAAGCATGATCACTGCGTCACCACAGCGTCATCACAACATCATCACTGAATCATCACTGCATCAGCACAGCATCATCACTGCATCATCATAGCATCATCAAAGTATCAGCACAACATCATCACAGCATCTTCACTGCATCATCACTGCATCATCTCTGCATCACCATAGCATCATCACTGCGTAATCAAAACATCATCAGAGCATCATTATAGCGTCATCACAGCATCATGACTGTGTCATCAGAGCGTCATCACAGCATAATCACAGCATCATCACAGCAGCACCAGAGCAGCATCATGGCGTCATGACAGAATCATCACTACGTCATCAAATTGTCATCAGAGCAGCCCACAGCATCATTGCAGCATCATAACAGCATCATCAAAGCATCTTTACTGCTTACTCACTGCATCATCACAGTGTCATCACACTATTGTCAGTGCATCTTCAGAGCATCATCACTCCATCATCACACCATAATCACTGCATCATCACAGCATCATCACAGAATCATCACTGCATCATTACTGCATCATAACAGCATCATCACAGCATCATCACAGAATCATTACAACATAATCACTGCATCATCACAGCGTCATCACAGTACCATAACTGCATCATCACAGCATCATCAGAGCGACATCAGAGCATCATCACTGCATCATGAAAGCATCATCACTGCATCATCACATCATCATCACATAATCTTCAATGTGTCATCACAGCGTAATCACAAAGTCATCACTTCATAATAAATTGTCATCACAGCGTCATCACAGCATCATCACAGCTGTATCGTGCAGCGTCATCACAGCATCACCACAGCATCATCACTGCGTCATCACATCATCATCCCACATCATCACAACATCATGACAGCATCATTACTGCTTACACACTGCATCATCACAGCGTCATCACAGCATCATCTCAGCATCATCACAGCATCATCTCAGCATCATCTCAGCATCATCACAACATCATCAGTGTCATCACAGCATCATCACTGCATAATCACAGCATCATCACCGCAACATCCCAGCATCATCACAACATCATGACAGCATCATTACTGCTGACTCACTGCATCATCACAAAGTCATCTCAGTATCATCACAGCGTCATCACAGCATCACAACAGTGTCATCGCAGCGTCACCACAGCATCATTACATCATGACTACTGCGTCATCAGAGCGTCATCGCAGCATCCTCACAGCATCATCATAGTACCACTATAACATCATCACAGAATCACTATAGAGTCATCACTGCATCATAACAGCATCATCACAGCATCATCACATCATCATCACAGCATCATCACATCATCACCGCAGCATCATCGCATCATCATCACAACATCATCACAGCGTTATCACTGCATCATCATATCATCATAACAGCATCATGACATCATCACCACAGCATCATAGCAGCATCATCACAGCATCATCACTGCGTCATCACAACATCATCACTGCATCATCACTGCATTATCACAGCATCATCACATCATCACCACAGCATCATCACATCATCATCACTGCATCATCACAGCATCATCACTGCATAGTCACATTACCATCACTGCGTCATCACTGCATCATCACTGCGTCATCACAGCACCATCACAGCATCATCACAACTTCACCAAAGCATCATCACAGCGTCATCACAGAATCATCAAATCTTCATCACAGAATCATCGCAGCGTCATAACTGCATCATCACAGCATCATCACAGAATCATCGCAGCGTCATAACTGCATCATCACAGCATCATCACAACATTATCTTAGCACCATCACAGCATTATCACTGTATCATCACTGCATCATTACAGCATCATCTCAGCATCATCACAGTATCAATACTGCAGAATCACTGAATCATCACATCATTAGTGAGTCATCACATCATCATCACAACATTATCACATCATTATCACTGCATCATCACAGCATCATCGCAGCATCATCACATCATCATCGCAGCCTAATCACTGCATCGTCACAGCATCATCACTATGTCATCACAGCATAATCACAATATCATCGCAATGTCATTTAAGCATAATAACTGCATCATCACTGCATCATAGCTGCATCATCACTGCATCATCACATCGTCACCACAGCGTCATCGCAGCAACATCACAGCATCACAACAGCATTATCAGAGCATCACAACAGCCTCAACACAGTGTCACCACAGCAACATCACAGAATCATCACAGCATATTCGCAGCGTCACTACAGCATCATTGCTGCATAATCACTGCATCATTACAGCATCATCACTGCATCATCACTGCGTCATCGCAACGTTATCACAGTATCATCACTGCATCTTCATATCATCTTCGCAGCGTCATCACTGCATCATCGCAGCATCATCACTGCATAGTCACAGCATCATCGTGTCTTCATACAGGCATCATAACAGGGTCATCACAGCGTCATAACCGCATAAACACTGCATCATCACAGCATCATCATTGCGTCATCACAAAATCATCACAACATCATCGCAGCATCATCACAGCATCACGACAGCGTTACCAGAGCATCACAGCAGTTTCATCACAGTGTCATCACAGAATCATCACAGTCATCACAACATCATCGCAGTGTCATAAATGCCTCATCACTACATCATCACAACATAATCATAGCATCATCACAGCATCATCACTGTATCATCACTGCATCCTCACAGCATTATCAAATCATCACTGCATCATCATATCATCATCACTGCATCATCACTGCGTCATCACAGCATCATCACAGCGTCATCACATAATCACGATACGGTCATCACAGAGTCATCGCAGAATCATCACAGCATCATCAGTGTGTCATCACAGCGTCTTCACAGCATCATCACAATATCATCACAGCTTCATCACAGCCTCATATCTGCATCATCATTGCATAATGACTGCATCATAACAGCATCATAACTACGTCATCATGTTGTCATCACAGCATCATCACAGCATCACGACAGCGTCATCACAACATCACGTCAGGGTCATCACAGCATCATCACTGCATAGTCACAGAATCATGACCGCGTCATCACAGCATCATCACATCATCATCCCTGCATCATCACATCATCATCACTGCATCATCACAGCATTATCACAGCATCATCAAAGCATCAACACAGCGTAATCACAGCATCATCACAGCAGGATCGAAGCGTCATCACTGCAGCATCACAGCATCATCACAGTATCCTCACAGCATCTTCACTGCATCATCACTACATTGTCATCACATCATCACATCATCATCACTGCATCATCACAGCGTCATCACAGCATCATCACATCATCATAACAGCATCATCACATCATCACCACAGCATCATCACAGCATCATCACTGCGTCATCACAAGATCATCACTGCATGATCACTGCATCATCACAGCATCATCACTGCATCATCACAACATCATCTCAGCATCACAGCATCATCACTGCATAATCAGAGCACTATCACTGCGTTATCAAATCACCATCACTGCATCATCACTGCTTCATCACTGCATCATCATATCATCATCACAGCAACATCTAAGCATCATCACTGCGTCATAACAGCATCATTACAGCATCATCACATCGTCATGACAGCATCGTAACTGCATCCTCACTGCATCATCACTGCATCACCATCATCACAGCATCAGAAGCTGTGATGACACTCTAAGGACGCTGTGATGATGCTGTGATGATGCGGTGATGATACTATGGTGATGCTGTGATGATGCTGTGATGCTCTGATCATGTGTGCTGTGCATCACAGCGTCATCACAGCATCATCACAGCATCATAGCGTCATCAAATTATCATCACTGCATCATCAGAGCATCACCAGAACTTCATCGCAGCATCATCAAAGCAACATCTCAGTGTCATCACAGCGTCACTACTGCAACATCACAGCATCATCAGAGCATTGGTGTAGATGCGCTTCAGCTGGGCCATTGCCCTATCCTCCGGCCTTGCCATTGTTCCCCCTGGAACAGCCCCAATAATCCTTGCTTCAACCCCATCCCCCTTCTTACCTAGTTTAAAGCCCTCTCAATGAGCCCTGCCAGCTCCTGGCCCAGGATCCTTTTTCCCCTAAAAGATAGGGACCCATCTGCGGCCATCAGGCCAGGTGCTGAGTAAAGTGACCCATGGTCAAAAAAAAAAAAACAAGATTTCTGCGTTGGCACCAGAAATGATGATGTTATGATGCTGTGGTGATGCTGTTGTGATGATGCTGTGATGATGATTTGATGACACAGTGATGATACAGTTATGATGCTGTGATGATGCTTTGATGACGCTATGATGACCCTTTGATTACACTGTGATGCTTTGATGATGCTGTGATGACGCTGTTATGACGCAGTGATGACACTGAATATGCTGTGATGACGCTGTGATGCTTTCATGATGCTATGATGATGCTGTGATGATGCTGTGGTGATTCAGTGATGACGCTGCGATGATGCTGTGATGATGCATTGATAACGCTTCGATGATGCTGCGATGATGTTGTCATGATGCTGTGATGATGCTATGATGATGCTGTGATGATGCTTTGATGACACTGTGATGATGTTGTGATGATGCTCTGATGACGCTGTGATGACTCAGTGATGATGTAGTGATGCTGCTGTGATGACGCTGTGATGATGCTTTGATGACGCTGTGAAGATGTATTGATGATGCTGTGATGATGTATTTATGATGATATGTTTATGCTGTGATGACGCTGTGATGATGCAGCGATAATGCACTGTTGATGCAGTTATGACGCTGTGGTGAGGCTGTGATAATAGTGTGATGATGCTGTGATGGTGATTTGATGACGCTGTAATGACGCAGTGATGATGTTGTGATGACGCTCTGATGACGCTGTGATGCTTTGATGATGCTGTGATGATGGTGTGATGACGCAGTGATGACACTGCGATGATATTGTAATGATGCAGTGATGATGCTGTGATGATGCAGTGATGATGCTTTGGTGATGCTGTGATGATGCTCTGATGACGCTGTAATGACGGAGTGATGATGCAGTGATGATGCTGTGATGATGTTGTTATGACACTTTGATGATGCTGTGATGCTGTGATGATGTAGGTATGATGCTTTAATGAAGCTGTGATGATGTTGTGATGATGCTGTGATCATGCTGTGATGATGCAGTGATACCGCTGCGATGATACAGTGATGATTCTGTGATGATGCAGTGATGGCGACGCTGTGATGCATTGATGATGCTCTGATGATGCTGCGATGATGCTGTTGTGATGCTTTGATGATGCAGTGATGACGATGCGATGGTGATGTTGTGATGATGCTGTGACAATGCTTTGATAGCACTGTGATGATGTTGTGATGATGCAGTAATGATGCTGTGATGACTCAGTGATGGTACAGTGATGCTGTGATGATGACGCTGTGATGACGCTGTGATACTGTAATACTGTTGTGATGATACTGTGGTGATGCTGTTATGACGCTTTCATGATGCAGTGATCATGATGTGATGATGCTGTGATGATGCTTTGATGACACTGTGATGATGTTGTGATGATGCAGTGATGATGCAACGATGATGCTGTTGTGATGCTGTGATGATGCTGTGATGGCGCTGTGATGATGCTGTGATGACGCTTTGATGAGGCTTTGATTATTTGATGATGCTGTGATGACGCTGTGATGACGCTGTGATGACGCTGTGATGATGCTGTGATGATGCATTGATGACACTGTGATGATGCTGTGACGATGTATTTATGATGACGCATTGATTACACTGTGATGACACTGCGATGATGCTGCGATGATGCAGTGATGATGCTGTGATGATGCTGTGATGACGCTGTGATGACACTGTGATGCTGTGATGATGTTGTGATAATGCTGTAGTGAAGCTGTGATGACGTTTTCATGATGCAGTGATCATGATGTTATGATGCTGTGATAATGCTTTGATGACGCTTTGATGACACTGTGATGATGTTGTGATGATGCAGTGATGATGCTGTGATGATGCAGTGAGGATGCAGTGATGGTGCTACGATGATGCTGTTGTGATGCTGTGATGATGCTGTGATGACGCTTTGATGACACTATGATAATGTTGTGATAATGCAGTAATGATGCAGTGATGACTCAGTGATGATGCTGTGATGACGCTGTGATCATGTTGTGATGATTCTGTGATGGCACTGTGATGCTTTGTTTAAGCTCTGATGATGCTGTGATGATGCCGTGATGATTCTGTTATTATGCTGTGATCATGTAGTGAAATGATGTGATGATGCTCTGATGATACAGTGATGATGCAGTGATGATCCAGTTATGACGCTGTGGTGAGGCTGTGATAATATTGTGATGATGCAGTGATGATGCAGTGATGATGCTGTGATGATGCAGTGATGAGGCTTCGATAATGTTCTGATGACGCTATGATGATACTGTGATGATACAATAATGACGCTGTGATTCTTTGGTGATGCTGTGATGATGCTGTGATGATGCAGTGATGATGATGTGATGATGTTGTTATGATGCTGTGATGATGCAGTGATCATTCACTTATGATGCTGTTATGATGCAGTGATGACGCTGTGATGATGCAGTGATGACGCTGCGATGATGCTGTGTTGATGCTGTAATGATGATGTGATGACGCTGTGATGACGCACTGAAAATGTAGTTATTACGCTGTGATGATTCTGTGATGACGTGCTGATGATGATGTGATGACGCTTTGAAGACACTGTGATGATGCTGTGTTGATGCTGTGATGAAGCTGTGATGACGAGGTGATGGTTCTTTGATGACGCTCTGATGACGCAGTGGTGATGCTGTGATGACGCTGCGATGAGTCTTTGATGATGCTGTGATGGTTCAATGATGCTGTGATGATGCTGCGATGATGCTGTGTTGATGCCGTGATGAAGCTGTGATGACGCTTTGATTACGCTGTGATGCTTTGATGATGCTGTGATGATGCTGTAATAATGCAGTGATCATATGATGATACTGTAGTGATGCCGTGATGATGCTCTGATGACACTTTGATGACGCTGTGATGCTTTGATGATGCTGTGATGATGCTCTGATGACGCTGTAATGATGCACTGATGATGCAGTGATGATGCTGTGATGACGCTTTGATGACGCTGTGATGATTTTGTTATGATGCTGTTGTGATGCTGTGATGATGCAGTGATGATGCTACGATGAAGCTGTTGTGATGCTGTGTTGATGCTTTGATGGCACTATGATAATATTCTGATGATGTAGTAATGATGCTGTGATGACGCAGTGATGATGCTGTGATGATGCTGTAATGATGCAGCGATGATGCTGTGATGATGTTGTGATTATGCTGTGATGACGCTACGATAATGCTGTTATGATGCTGTGATGACGCTGTGATCATGCTGTGATCATGCTGTGATGATGCATTGATGACGCTGCGATGAAGCTTTGATGATTCTGTGAAGATGCAGTGATGACGACGTGATGACGCTGTCATGACGCTGTTATGACGCAGTGATGATGCAGTGATGATGCTGTGACGATGTAGTGGTGATGACGCATTGATGACGCTGTGATGATGCGGTGATGATGATGTCATGATGCTGTGATGACTCTATGATGATGCAGTGATGACACTGTGATGGCACTGTGATGCCTTGTTGAAGCTCTGATGATGCATTGGGAATGCACTGATTATGCAGTGATGATGTTGTCTTGATACTGTGATGATGCTGTGATGATACTGTGATGACGGTTTTATGACACTGTGATTATGTTCTGATGATACAGTGATGATGCAGTGATGACGCGGTGATGATGCTGTTGTGATGCTCTGATGATGCTGTGATGACGGTTTGATGACACTGTGATGACGTTCTGATGCTGCAGTGATGATGCTGTGATGATGCTGTGATGACGCTGCGATGATGTTGTTGTGATGGTCTGATGATGCTGTGATGACGGTTTGATGACACTGTGATGATGTTCTGATGATGCAGTGATGATGCTGTGATGATGCTGTGATGACGCTTCGATGATGCTGTTGTGATGATCTGATAATGCTATGATGACGCTTTGATGACACTATGAAGCTGTTGTTGTGATGCACTGATGACGCTGTTATGATGCTGTGATGCTCTGATGATGATGTTATGATGCTGTGATGATGCAGTAATGATGCTGTGATGGTGCTGTGATGACGTTTTGATTACTGCATCATCACTGCATCACCACAGCATCATCACTGCCTAATCAAAACATCATCACAGCATCAGCACAACATCATCACTGCATCATCACAGCATCATTACAGCATCATCACAGCATCATCACTGCATCATCACAGCATCATCACAGCCTTATAACTACATAAACACTGCATCATCACAGCATCATCACTGAGTCATCACAGCGTCAAAACAGCATCATCACAGCATCATCATTGCATCATCACTGCATCATCTCAGCATCATAATAGTGTCATCAGAGCGTCATCACAGTCATCACAGCATCATCACATCATCATCGCAGCTTCATGACAGCATCATCACTGCATCATCACAGCATTATCTCAGCATCACAGAATCTTTACTGCATAAATACTGCATCATAACAGCGTCATCACATTATCTTCACAGCATCATCACGGCATCATCACATTATCATCACAACATCATCAGAGTGTCATCACAGCATCATCACTCCGTCATCACAGCGTCATCACGGTATCATCACAGCATCATCACAGCACCATTGCTGCATAATCACTGCATCATCACAGCATAATGAAAGCATCGCCACTGCGCCTTCACAGCATCATCACTGCATCATCACTGCATCATCACAGCATCTTCAAATCACCATCGCAGCATCATCACTGCGTCATCACTGCATCATCACAGCATAATCACTGCATCATAACAGCATCATAACTGCGTCATCATAGTGTCACCACAGCATCATCACAGCATCACGACAGCGTCATCACAACATCACAATGGGGTCATCACAGCATCATCACTGCATCGTCACAGAATCATAAAAGTGTCATCAAAGCATCATCACAAAATCATCACATCATCATCCCAGCATCATCACATCATCATCACTGCGTCATCACAGCATCATCACAGCATCATCACTGCTTCATCACATCATCATCACTGCATCATCACAGCGTCATCACAGCCTCATATCTGCATCATCACTGCATAATGAATGTATCATAACAGCATCATAACTGCGTCATCATATTGTCATCACAGCATCATCACAGCATCACGACAGCGTCATCACAACGTCACAATGGGGTCATCACAGCATCATCACTGCATCATCACAGAATCATAACAGCGTCATCGCAGCATCAACACCACATCATCACATCATCATCCCAGCACCATCACATCATCATCACTGCGTCATCACAGCATCATCACAGCATCGTCACAGCGTAATCACAGCAGCATCACAGCAGCATCACAGCAGCATCGCAGCGTCACCACTGCAGCATCAGAGCATCATCACAGCATCATCACAGCATCTTCACTGCATCATCACTACATTGTCACAGCATCATCACATCATCATCATTGCATCATCACAGCATCATCACAACATCATCGCAGCATCATCATAGCATCATGACAGTGGTATCTGAGCATCACGACAGCGTAATCATACCATCATCACAGATTCATCAGAGCATCATTACAGCGTCTTCACTGCATCATCACAGCATCATCACATCATAGCAACATATTCACAGCATCATCGCAGCATCATCACTGCATCATCAGAGCATCATCTCAGCATAATCACAGCATCATTACTGCAGAATTACTGCATCAGCACATCACCATCACTGCATTACCATATCATCATCACTGCATCATCACTGCATCATCACATCATTATCACAGCATCATCACATCATCATCACTGCGGCATCACAGCATCATCACAGTATCACGACAGCATCGTCACTGCGTTATCACATCATCATCACTGCGTAATCACTGCATCATCATATAGAATCATAGAATCATAGAATATCCTGAGTTGGAAGGGACCCTTAAGGATCATCTAGTCCAACTCTTGACACCGCACAGGTCTACCCAAGAGTTCAGACCATGTGACTAAGTGCACAGTCCAATCTCTTCTTAAATTCCGACAGGCTCGGTGCAGTGACCACTTCCCTGGGGAGCCTGTTCCAGTGTGCCACCACCCTCTCTGTGAAGAACCCCCTCCTGATGTCAAGCCTAAATTTCCCCTGCCTCAGCTTAACCCCGTTCCCGCGGGTCCTGTCACTGGTGTTAATGGAGAAAAGGTCTCCTGCCTCTCGACACCCCCTTACGAGGAAGTTGTAGACTGTGATGAGGTCTCCCCTCAGCCTCCTCTTCTCCAGGCTGAACAGGCCCAGTGACCTCAGCCGTTCCTCGTACGTCTTCCCCTCCAGGCCTTTCACCATCTTCGTAGCCCTCCTCTGGACACTCTCCAACAGTTTCATGTCCTTTTTATACTGTGGTGCCCAGAACTGCACACAGTACTCGAGGTGAGGCCGCACCAGCGCAGAGTAGAGCGGGACAATCACCTCCCGTGACCTACTAGCAATGCCGTGCTTGATGCACCCCAGGACACGCTTGGCCCTCCTGGCTGCCAGGGCACACTGCTGGCTCATATTCAACTTGCTGTCTACCACGACCCGCAGATCCCTCTCTTCTAGGCTGCTCTCCAGCGTCTCATCGCCCAGTCTGTACGTGCAGCCAGGGTTTCCCCGTCCCAGGTGCAGGACCCGGCACTTGCTCTTATTGAACTTCATGCGGTTGGTGATCGCCCAGCTCTCCAACCTATCCAGGTCCCTCTGCAAGGCCTTTCCACCCTCATTCGAGTCCACAACTCCTCCAAGTTTGGTGTCATCAGCAAACTTGCTCAAAATACCCTCTATTCCTACATCCAGATCGTTTATAAAAATATTGAAAAGTACCGGCCCTAAAATGGAGCCTTGAGGGACCCCACTGGTGACCGCCCGCCAGCCTGACGCAGCCCCATTTACCATAACCCTTTGGGCCCTGCCCGTTAGCCAATTGCTCACCCATCGTATGATGTTTTTATTTAGCTGTATGGTGGACATTTTGTCCAGTAGGATCCTATGGGAAACCGTGTCAAAAGCCTTGCTGAAGTCCAAAAAAATCACATCAGCTAGTTTCCCTTGGTCCACCATACGGGTGATCTTATCATAAAAGGAAATCAGGTTAGTTAGGCAGGACCTACCCTTCACAAACCCATGCTGGCTGGGACCAATGACTGCTTTGTCCCCCAGGTGCGCCTCAATAAGTTCGAGAACCATCTTCTCCATGATTTTACCAGGCACTGACGTGAGACTGACAGGCCTGTAATTGCTAGGGTCTTCTTTCTGACCCTTCTTGAAAATCGGCACAACATTTGCCAGCTTCCAGTCTACCGGGACCTCTCCAAATTCCCAGGATCGTTGAAAAATAATTGAGAGAGGTTCCGCGATGACGTCCGCCAGCTCTTTCAGCACCCGGGGATGAATCCCATCCGGACCCATGGACTTGTAGGGATCCAGGTGGAGTAGCAAATCCCGCACACATTCAGGGTCGGTTGGGAGTTTGTCATCCCCACCGTCCCGGTCCTCCAGCTCAGGGCACCCTGGGTCCCGAAGCCCATCATCGGCATTGAAGACAGAGGCAAAGAAGGCGTTAAGCATCTCTGCTTTGCCTATGTCATTGTCTGTGAGGAGACCTTCCCTATCAAGGAGCGGCCCTATGTATTCTTTAGTTCTCCTTTTTCCATTCACATATCTAAAAAAACCCTTTTTATTTTCTCTCACAGACACAGCCAGCTTCAACTCTAGGTGTGTTTTGGCCACACGAATTTTCTCCCTACAAACACGAACAGCATCCCTGTATTCTTTCCTTGACACCTGGCCCTCCTTCCAGTAGCGAAACACTCTCTGTTTCCGCCTAATCTGCATTAGAATGTGCCTGGTCAGCCACGCCGGCCTCCTGCCCCGCCTGCCTGACTTGCGATATTTAGGAATTGCCTGATCTTGTGCTTCTAGGAGGCATCGCTTAAAGAATGACCAGCACTGGTGGACATCGAGGCCTTCAAGAGCAGTTTCCCAGGGGACCTTGCTGACTAGTTCCCTGAGCAGCCTGAAGTCCGCTTTCCCCATATCTAGGGATGAGGTTTTGGTGGCACTTTTCCTTCTGTCACCGTAAATTTTGAATTCAACCACTTCATGGTCACTATGAAAATATGCATCATCACAGCGTCATCACTATATCATCACTGCATCATCACAGAATCATCACTGCGTCATCACTGCATCATTACTGCATCATAACAGCATCATCACAGCATCATCACAGAACCATTACTACATAATCACTGCATCATCATAGCATCATCACAGTACCATAACTGCATCATCACAGCATCATCAGAGCGACATCAGAGGATCATCACTGCGTCATGACAGCATCATCACATCACTACATCTCATCACTACATCATCACAACATAATCATAGCATCATCACAGCATCATCACTGTATCATCACTGCATCGTCACAGCATTATCAAATCATCACTGCACCATCACATCATCATCACTACATCATCAATGCTTCATCTCAGCGTCATCACAGTATCAATATTGCGGAATCACTGCATCATCACATCAAAATATCTGCATCATCACATCACCATCACCGCATCATCACATCATCATCACTGCATCATCACATCATCATCACATAATCTTCAATGCGTCATCACAGCGTAATCACAAAGTCATTAATTCATCATCAAATTATCATCACAGCATCATCACAGCATCATCACAGCTGTATCGCAGCGTCATCACAGCATCACCACAGCATCATCACTGCGTCATCACAGCACCATCACAGCATCATCGCAGCTTCATAGCTGAATAATCACAGCATCATCACTGCATAATCATAGCATCATCACCGCATCATCCCAGCATCTTCACAACATCATGACAGCATCATTACTGCTGACTCACTGCATCATCACAGCATCATCACATCATCATAACGACATCATCACTACATCATCACTGCGTCATCACAGCATTATCACAGCATCATCATTCCGTCATCACAGCGTCATCAGAGCGACATCAGAGCGTCATCACAGCATCATAACAGCATCATCACAGCATCATCCCATATTCATTACAGCATCATCACATCATCATCGCAGCGTCATCACTTTGTGATCAGAGCGTCATCACAGCATCATCACATCACCATCACTGCATCATCACAGAATCATCATCTCAGCATCTTCGCAGTGTCATCAATGCATCGTTACAGCATCATCACAATATCATCACAGCATCGTCACTGCATCATCACTGCATCACCACTGCATCATCACAATATCCTCACAACATCATAAATGCATAATCACTGCATCATCACCGCATCATCACAGGGTCATCACAGCATCATCACAGCATCATCACAGCATTACCACTGCATCGTGACAGCATCATCACTGCATCATCGCTGCATTATCACAGCATCATCTCAGCGTCATTACAGAATTATTACTGCATAATCACTGCATCATCACAGCGTCATCACAGTATCATCACTGCATCATCATCATCATAGTGTCGTCACAGCATCCACACAGCATGATCATAGCGTCATCACAGCATCCTCACTACGTCATCATATTATCATCACTGTATCATAACAGCGTCATCACAGCATCATCACATCATCATCACTGCATCATCACAGCATCATCACATCATCATCACTGCATCATAACAGCGTCATCACAGCAGCATCAGAGCAGCATCATGGTGTCATGACAGAATCATCACTACGTCATCAAATTGTCATCACAGCAGCCCACAGCATCATCACAGCATCATTGCAGCATCATAACAGCATCATCAAAGCATCTTTACTGCTTACTCACTGCATCCTCACAGCGTCATCACACTATTGTCAGTGCATCATCAGAGCATCATCACTGCATCATCACACCATAATCACATCATCACACCGTCATCACCGTGTCATCACTGCATCATCACAGTGTCATCACAGGGTCATAACTGCATCATCACTGCATCTTCACAGCATAATCTCAGCATCATCACAGGGTCATCACAGCATCATTACAGCATCATCAATGCATCATCACAGCGTCATCATTATATCATCACTGCATCATCACAGCATCATCACAGAATCATCACTGCGTCATCACTGCATCATTACTGCATCATCACAGCATCATCACAGCATCATCACAGAACCATTACTACATAATCACTGCATCATCACAGCGTCATCACAGTACCAAAACTGCATCATCACAGCATCATCAGAGCGACATCAGAGCATCATCACTGCATGATGACAGCATCATCACTGCATCATCACATCATCATCACATGATCTTCAATGCATCATAACAGCGTAATCACAAAGTCATCACTTCATCATCAAATTGTCATCACAGCTATATCGCAGCGTCATCACAGCATCACCACAGCATCATCACTGCTTCATCACATCATCATCCCAGCTTCATCACAACATCATGACAGCATTATTACTACTTACACACTGCATCATCACAGCGTCATCACAGCATCATCTCAGCATCATCACAGCATCATCCCTGCATCATCACATCATCATCACTGCATTACCACAGCATCACCACAGCATCATCACAGCGTAATCACAGCATCATCACAGCAGGATTGCAGCGTCATCACTGCAGCATCACAGCGTCATCACAGTATCCTCACAGCATCTTCACTGCATCATCACTACATTGTCACAGCATCATCACATCATCATCAAGAGGTTAAGAAGAGGAAAAAAAAAGAAGCTGAAGGACGGCTAGGAGACAAGACCTGCAGGGGATGCTGTATAAACTTGACACGGTGCCAAAGGAGTACAAAGGGGAAACACAAGAAAAAACTTGGAGAGGAAGACTACGAGCCTTCAGCATGAAAGACCCCTAGAGACCCCCAGAGGGACCACCGGAGACTGATGCGCATGCTCCAGTAGGAGGGACTGGACCCCGGAAGCTAATTATAATAACCTATTTTTTTTAGAAGTAGTAATGAATATGTATTAGTCTAGGAGTATAAAAATCAGCTCCTTGATGTGGCTGGTGTGAGTCCTGTTGGAGCGGAAACTCCCGGTGCACCCAGCGCTGTTTGCTTACTTCTATTCTTTTAATAAATCCTATTTTCTTACTTAAACCTATTTTGAAGACTGAGCTATTTATAACAACATCATAGTAACATCATCACAATATCATTGCAGAATCATCACTGCATGATCAGAGCATCATCTCAGCATAATCACAGCATCATTAGTGCAGAATTACTGCATCATCACATCATGATCAATGCGTCATCACATCATAATCACAGCATCATCAGAGCATCATCACTGCGTCATCACAGCATCATTACTACGCCATCACAGCGTCATAACAGCATCATCAGAGCATCATCACTGAATAATCACAGCATCATCACAACATCATCACAGTGTCATGACAGCATTATCACGGCATAATCACTGCATCATCACCGCATTCTCACAGCATTATCATGGTATCATTACTGCTTACACACTGCATCATCACAGCGTCATCAGAGCATCATCAAAAAATCATCACAGCGTCATCACAGCGTTATTACTGCATCATCACTGCATCATCATAGCATCAACAGAGCATCGTCACAACGTCATAACAGCATCATCACAACGACATCACAGCATCATCACTGCATCAACACATCATCATTACAACATCATCACTGCGTCATCAGAGCATCATCAAAAAATCATCACAGCGTCATGAGTGCATCATCACTGCATAATCACTGCATTATCTCAGCATCATCAAAGCACCATTATTGCGTAATCATTGCATCATCGCAACATCATCACTGCATCATCACAGCAGCATCACAGCAGCATCAGAGCATCATTACAGCAGCATCAGAGCATCATCACAGCATCATCACAACATAATCATAGCATCACCACAGCATAATCACAGCATCATCACTGCGCCATTACAGCATCATCACAGCAGCGTTGCAGCATGATCACTGCATCATCACATAATCATCAAAACATAATCATAGCATCATCACAATATCATCACAGCATCATGACAGCGTCATCACTGCATCAGAACTGCATCAGAACTGCATCATCACAAAATTATTACAGCGTCATCAGAGCATCATCACTGCATCATCACAGCATCATCACCGCATTATGACAGCATCATCACAGCATCATTACTGCTTACTCACTGCATCATCACAACATAATCACAGTATCATCACTGCATCATCACTGCATCATAACTGCGTCATCACTGCAGCAGCGCAGCGTCATCAAAGCATTATCACTGCATAATCACTGCATCATGACAGCATCATCAATGTGTCATCACAGCATCATCACAGCATCATCACAACATCATCACAGCATCATCTCACTGCATCATCACAGCATCATCACTGCAACATCTCAGCATCATCACTTCATCATCACTGCATAATCATTTCATCATCACAGCAGCATAACTGCATTATCATCACAAAATCATAAGTGTCATCACAGCATCTTCACTGCATAATCACTGCATCTTCATTGCATCATCACGGCATCATCACTACGTCATAACAGCGTCATCACAGCATCATCACTGCAACATCTCAGCATCATCACAGCATCATCACTGCATAATCATTTCATCATCACAGCAGCATAACTGCATCATCATCACAACATCATAACAGTGTCATCACAGCATCATCAAATCATCATCACAGCATCATCCCAGCATCATCATTGCATCATCAGAGCGTCAACACTACGTCATCACAGCATCATCAGTAAATCATCATAGTGTCATCACAGTATCATCACTGCATCATCAGTGCATCATCACAGCATCATCACATCATCATCACAACATCATCACAGTTTTATAACAGCATCATCACAGCATAATCACTGCATCATCACCACATCATTGCAGCATCATCACAGCATCATTACTGCATAATCACTGCATTATCATAGCGTCATCACACTATCATCACTGCATCGTCACAGCGTCATCACAGTGTCATCACTGCGTCATCACTGCATCGTCACATGATCATCGCAGCGTCATCACAGTGTCATCACAGCATCATGACATCATCATCGCAGCGTCATCACAGCATCATCAATCCGTCATCAAAGTCAAGGCGTCATCACAGCATTATCACTGTATCATCACAGAATCACCACAGCATCATTACTGCGTCATCACAGTGTCACAACAGAATCATAAGAGCATCATCATAGCATCATCACAACATCATCACAGTATCATCACTACATCATCACAGCATCATCAGAGAGATATCACAGCATCATGACTACATCATCGGAGCATCATAACATCATCGTCACTGCATTATCACATGATCATCGCAGCGTCATCACATCATCATCTCATAATCTTCACTGCGTCATCACAGCATCATCAGAGCATCATTACAGCGTCATAACAGCATCATCATCACAGCATCAAGGCAGCGTTATCACTGCATCGTCACAGCATCATCACAACATCATCACAGCATCATCAGAGCATCATTACTACTTACTCACTGCATCATCGCAGCATCATCACAGCATCATCACAACATAATAAGTGTCATCACAGCATCATCACTCCATAATTGCTGCATTATCACAGCATAATCACATCATCATCACAGCATCATCGCATCGTCATCACTGCGTCGTCAGAGCATCATCACAACATCATCACAGCATCGTCACTGCATCATCACTGCATTATCACTGCATCATCTCAGCATCATCAGAGCATCATCACAGCGTCATCACTACATCGTCACAGCATGACCACAACATCATCACACCATCGTCACTGCATCATCACTGCATTATCACTGCATCATCGCAGCATCATCACTGCATCATCGCAGCATCATCAGATCATCATCACAGCATCATCACAGTGTCATCACTACATCATCACAGCATCATCACTGTATCATCACACCATCATCAAAACATCATCACAGCATCATCACTGTATCATCACCGCATCATCACAGCATCATCAGAGCGACATCACAGTGTCATCACTACATCAGCACAGCATCATCACTGCATCATCACCACATCATCACTGCAGTATCACAGCGTCATCACAGTGTCATCACTGCATCATCATATCATTATCACCGCATCATCAGTGTCATCACAACATCATCAAAGCGTCATCATAATGTCATCACAGCATCATCACAGCATCTACATTGCGTCATCAGAGAATCATCAAAGCATGATCACTGCGTCACCACAGCGTCATCACAACATCATCACTGAATCATCACTGCATCAGCACAGCATCATCATAGCATCATCAAAGTATCAGCACAACATCATCACAGCATCTTCACTGCATCATCACTGCATCATCTCTGCATCACCACAGCATCATCACTGCGTAATCAAAACATCATCACAGCATCATTATAGCGTCATCACAGCATCATGACTGTGTCATCAGAGCGTCATCACAGCACAATCACAGCATCATCACAGCAGCACCAGAGCAGCATCATGGCGTCATGACAGAATCATCACTACGTCATCAAATTGTCATCACAGCAAACCACAGCATCATTGCAGCATCATAACAGCATCATCAAAGCATCTTTACTGCTTACTCACTGCATCATCACAGCGTCATCACACTATTGTCAGTGCATCTTCAGAGCATCATCACTGCATCATCACACCATAATCACAACATCATCACACCGTCATCACAGTGTCATCACTGCATGATCATTGCATCATCACAGCATCATCACAGAATCATCACTGCATCATTACTGCATCATAACAGCATCCTCACAGCATCATCACAGAATCATTACAACATAATCACTGCATCATCACAGCGTCATCACAGTCCCATAACTGCATCATCACAGCAACATCACAGCATCATCAGAACGACATCAGAGCATCATCACTGCATCATGAAAGCATCATCACTGCATCATCACATAATCTTCAATGTGTCATCACAGCGTAATCACAAAGTCATCACTTCATAATAAATTGTCATCACAGCGTCATCACAGCATCATCACAGCTGTATCGCAGCGTCATCACAGCATCACCACAGCATCATCACTGCGTCATCACATCATCATCCCACATCATCACAACATCATGACAGCATCATTACTGCTTACACACTGCATCATCACAGCGTCATCATAGCATAATCTCAGAATCGTCACAGCATCATCACTGCATCATCTCAGCATCATCACAACATCATCAGTGTCATCACAGCATCATCACTGCGTCATCACAGCATCATCACAGCTTCATAGCTGCATAATCACAGCATCATCACTGCATAATCACAGCATCATCACCGCATCATCCCAGCATCATCACAACATCATGACAGCATCATTACTGCTGACTCACTGCATCATCACATCATCATAAAAACATCATCACTACATCATCACTGTGTCATCACAGCATTATCAGAGCTTCATCACAGCATCATCATTCCGTAGTCACAGCGTCATCAGAACGACATCAGAGCATCATCAGAGCATCATCCCATATTCATCACAGCATCATCACATCACCATCACTGCATCATCACAAAATCATCATCTCAGCATCTTCGAAGTGTCATCAGTGCATCGTTACAGCATCATCACAATATCATCACAGCATCATAAATGCATAATCACTGCATCATCACCGCATCATCATAGGGTCATCACAGCATCATCACAGCATAATCTCAATATCATCAAAGCATCATTATTGCTTATTCAGTGCATCATCACAGCATCATCACAGTATCATCACTGCATCATCACAGCATCATCTCAGCGTCATCACAGAATTATTACTGCATAATCACTGCATCATCACAGTGTCATCAGAGTATCATCACTGCATCATCATATCATCATCACAGTGTCATCACAGCATCCTCACACCATAATCATAACGTCATCACAGCGTCATCACAGCATCATCACAGCATCATCACTGTGTCATCACAGCATCATAACAGCGTCATCACAGAATCATCACATCATCATCACTGTATAATAACAGTGTCAACACAGCATCATCACATCATCATCATTGCTTCATCGCAGCGTCAT
Source organism: Clangula hyemalis (assembly GCA_963989345.1). The sequence continues at coordinate 7,432,861 of OZ022448.1, read as the reverse complement.
CGCTGCATCATCACAGCATCATCACAATGTCCTTGCAGCATCATCACAGCATCATCACAGCATAATCACAGCATCATCACAACATCATAAGAGCGTCATTAGCATCATAACAGCACCATCACCGTGTCATCGCAGTGTCACCAGAACATCAGCACATTATCATCGCAGCGTCAAAAAAATATAATCATAGCATCATCACAGCATTATCACTGCATCATCAATGAATCATCACAGCATAATATCAGCAACATCACAGCATCATTACTGCTTACTCACTGCATCATAACAGCGTCATCACAGTATCATCACTGCATCATCACAGCATCATCACTACATCATCACTGCATCATCAATGAATCATCGCAGAATCATCACTGCATCATAATTACATAATCACAGCGTCATAAATGCATCATCACAGTGTCATCACAGCATCATGTCAGCATCATCACAGCATCACGACAGGGTCATCACAGCATCATCACTGCATCATTACAGCGTCATCACAGCATCATCACAACACCACCACAGCGTCATAACAGTATCATCACTGCATCATCACTACATCATTACAGCATCATCACATCATCATCATTGCATCATCACAGCATAATCACAGCATCATCACAACATCATAAGAGCGTCATTAGCATCATAACAGCACCATCACTGTGTCATCGCAGTGTCACCAGAACATCAGCACATCATCATCGCAGCGTCAACAAAACAGAATCATAGCATCATCACAGCATCATCACTGCATTATCAGTGCATCTTCACAGCAATATCTCAGCATCATCTCACCATCATTACTAATTACTCACTGCATCATCACAGCGTCATCACACCATCATGTAAGTGTCATCACAGCATAATCACTGTGTCATCACTATGTCATCACAGCAAAATCACAATATCATCACAACATCATTAAAGCGTCATAACTGCATCATCACTGCATCATCACTGCATCGAAACTGCATCATCACGGTATCATCACAGCATCATCACAGCATCACAACAGCATTATCAGAGCATCACAACAGCTTCAACACAGTGTCACCACAGCAACATCACAGAATCATCACAGCATAATCGCAGCGTCACTACAGCATCATTACTGCATAATCACTGCATCATTACAGCATCATCACTGCATCATCACTGCGTCATCACAACGTTATCACAGTATCATCACTGCATCATCATATCATCATCGCAGCGTCATCACTGCATCATCGCAGCATCATCACTGCATAGTCACAGCATCATCGCGTCTTCATACAGGCATCATAACAGGGTCATCACAGCGTCATAACCGCATAAACACTGCATCATCACAGCATCATCATTGCGTCATCACAAAATCATCACAACATCATCGCAGCATCATCACAGCATCACGACAGCGTTACCAGAGCATCACAGCAGTGTCATCACAGTGTCATCACAGAATCATCACATAGTCATCACAACATCATCGCAGTGTCATAAATGCCTCATCACTACATCATCACAACATAATCATAGCATCATCACAGCATCATCACTGTATCAGCAATGCATCGTCACAGCATTATCAAATCATCACTGCACCATCACATCATCATCACTGCATCACCAATGCTTCATCTCAGCGTCATCACAGTATCAATACTGCGGAATCACTGCGTCAACACATCAAAATATCTGCATCATCACATCACCATCACTGCATCATCACTGCATCATCACTGCATCATCACTGCGTCATCACAGCATCATCACAGCGTTATCAAATAATCACGATGCGGTCATCACAGAGTCATCGCAGAATCATCACAGCGTTATCACATAATCACGATGCGGTCATCACAGAGTCATCGCAGAATCATCACAGCATCATCACTGTGTCATCACAGCGTCGTCACAGCATCATCACAATATCATCACAGCTTCATCACAGCCTCATATCTGCATCATCACTGCATAATGACTGCATCATAACAGCATCATAACTACGTCATCATATTGTCATCACAGCATCATCACAGCATCACGACAGCGTCATCACAATATCACGTCAGGGTCATCACAGCATCATCACTGCATAGTCACAGAATCATGACCGCGTCATCACAGCATCATCACATCATCATCCCTGCATCATCACATCATCATCACTGCATCATCACAGCATTATCACAGCATCATCAAAGCATCATCACAGCGTAATCACAGCATCATCACAGTATCCTCACAGCATCTTCACTGCATCATCACTACATTGTCACAGCATCATCACATCATCATCACTGCATCATCACAGCATAATCTCAGCGTCATCACAGTATCAGTACTGCAGAATCATTGCATCATCACACCATCATCACATCATCGCAGCATCATCATAGCATCATCACTGCGTCATCACTACATAATCATAGCATCATTACTGCGTCATCACTGCATCATCACAACGCCATCTCAGTATCATCACAGCATCATCACAGCGTCATCACAGCATCACGACAGTGTCATCGCAGCGTCAACACAGCATCATTACATCATGATTATGAGTCATCAGAGCGTCATCGCAGCATCCTCACAGCATCATCATAGTACCACTACAGCATCATCACAGAATCACTATAGAGTCATCAAAGCGTCATCACAGCATCATCACAGCATCGTCACAGCGTCATCACAGCATCTTCACATCATCAATACATCATCGAAGCATCATCACTGCGTCATCACAACATCATCACAGCGTCATCACAGCATCATCACATCATCATAACAGCATCATCACATCATCACCACAGCATCATCACAGCATCATCACTGCATCATCATTGCATCGTCACAGCATTATCAAATCATCACTGCACCATCACATCATCATCACTGCATCATCAATGCTTCATCTCAGCGTCATCACAGTATCAATACTGCGGAATCACTGCGTCATCACATCAAAATATTTGCATCATCACTTCACCATCACTGCATCATCACTGCGTCATCACAGCATCATCATTGCATCATCACAGTGTTATCACATAATCACGATAGGGTCATCACAGAATCATCGCAGCATCGTCACAGCATCATCACTGCGTCATCACAACGTCATCACAGCATCATCACAATATCAGCGTCATAACAGCCTCATATCTGCATCATCACTGCATAATGACTGCATCATAACAGCATCATAACTACGTCATCATATTGTCATCACAGCATCATCACAGCATCACGACAGCGTCATCACAACATCACGACAGGGTCATCGCAGCCTAATCACTGCATCGTCACAGCATCATCACAGCATCATCACTGCATCGTCACATCATCATTGCGTCATCATCAAAGCATAATCACACTGTCATAACTGCATAAACTCTGCATCATCACAGCATCATCACTGCGTCAATACAGCATCATCATTGCATCATCACTGCATCACCTCAGCATCATAACATCATCATTACTACATCATCACAGCATAATCATTGCATCATCACAGCATCACGACAGCGTTATGAGAGCATCACGACAGAGTCATCACAGCGTCATCACAGAATCATCACAGCATCATCGCAGTGTCATCACTGAATCATCACAGCATCATCAAAATATAATCATAGCATCATCACAGCATCATCACTGCATCATCAAGGAATCATCACAGCATCATCTCAGCAACATCACAGCATCATTACTGCTTACTCACTGCATCATAACAGCGTCATCACAGTATCATCACTACATCATCACTACATCATCACTGCATCATCAATGAATCATCACAGAATCATCACTGCATCATAGCTACATAATCACAGCGTCATAAATGCATCATCACAGTGTCATCACAGCGTCATCTCAGCATCATCACAGCATCACGACAGGGTCATCACAGCATCATCACTGCATCATTACAGCGTCATCACTGCATCATCACTGCATCATTACAGCGTCATCACTGCATCATCACAGCGTCATTACTGCTTACTCACTGCATCATCACAGCGTCATCACAACATCATCACAGTGTCATCACAGCATCATCACTGCATAATCACTGCATCATCACGGCATAATCACAACATCATCTCAGCTTCATCACAGAATCATTACTGCATAATCACTGCATCATCACAGCATCATTACAGCATCATAGAATCATAATCACGACAGCATTTCTGCATCATCACTGCATCATCATAGCGTCATCAAAGCATCATCACTACATCATCAAATTGTCATCACAGCATCATCGTGGCCTCATCACGGCGTCATCACAGCATCATCACTGCATCATCACTGCGTCCTCAAAGCATCATCACTGCATCATCAGATCATCATCACATCATCGACACAGCGTCATCACTGCGTCAACACAGCGTCACCACATTGTCCTCACTGCATGGTCACAGCATCATCACAACATCATCACAGCATCATCAGATCATCATCACATCATCATCACAGCATCATCACAGAATCGTAGCTGCATAATCACAGCATCATAATAAGGTCATCACAGCATCATCACAGCATCTACACTGCATCATCAGAGAATCATCAAAGCATCATAACTGCGTCACCACAGCGTCATCACAACATCATCACTGAATCATCACTGCATCAGCACAGCATCATTACTGCATTATCACTGCATCATCTAAGCTTCATCACTGCACCATCACTGCATCATGACATCATCATCACAGCATCATCATGACATCTAAGCAGCATCATCACAGTATTACGAAGGCATCATCACAGTGTTATCATAGCATCATCACAATATCCTCACAGCATCGTCACTGCTTATTCACAGCGTCATCGCAGCTTCATCACTGCTTCATCAGAGCATCATCACAACATTATCGCTGCATCATCACAGTCATCACAGCGTCATCACAACGTCATTACTGCATCATCACTGCATCATCACTTCGTAATCAGAGCATCATGACTTCATCATCACAGCACCATTACTGCATCATCACAAAATCATCACAGTGTCATCACAGCATCATCACTGCATCATCACTACATCATCACAGCATCATCACAGCATCATGGCAGCATCATGGCAGCGTCATCATATCGTCATAATTGTATCATCACAGCGTCATCATAGAATCATCACAGCCTCATCACAGCATCATCACAGCGTCATCACAGCGGCGTAACTGCATCCTCACTGCATCATCACCGCATCACCATCATCACAGCATCACAAGCTGTGATGACACTGTGATGACACTGTAAGGACGCTGTGATGATGCGGTGATGCTCTGATCATGTGTGCTGTGCATCACAGCGTCATCACAGCATCATCACAGCGTCATCAAATTATCATCACTGCATCATCAGAGCATCATCAGAGCATTGGTGTAGATGCACTTCAGCTGGGCCATTGCCCTATCCTCCGGCCTTGCCATTGTTCCCCCTGGCACAGCCCCAATAATCCTTGCTTCAGCCCCATCCCCCTTCTTACCTAGTTTAAAGCCCTCTCAATGAGCCCTGCCAGCTCCTGGCCCAGGATCCTTTTTCCCCTAAAAGACAGGGACCCGTCTGCGGCCATCAGGCCAGGTGCTGAGTAAAGTGCCCCATGGTCAAAAAAACCCAAGATTTCTGCGTTGGCACCAGAAATGATGATGTTATGATGCTGTGGTGATGCTGTTGTGATAATGCTGTGATGGTGCTGTGATAAGTCTGTTATGACGCAGTGATGATGCTCGGATGATGCAGTGATGTTGCAGTAGTCACGCTGTGATGTTGCTTTGATGATGCTGCGATGAATTTCTGGTGATGCTCTGATGATGCTGTGATGATGCTGTGATGATGAAGTGATGATGCTGTGATGATGCTGTGATGATGTTCTGATGATTCTGTAATGATGCAGTGATGATGCAGTGATGACGCTATGATGACGCTTTGATGACGCTTTGATGACGCTGTGATGATTTTGTTATGATGCTGTTGTGATGCTGTGATGATACAGTGATGATGCTGCGATGATGCTGTTGTGATGCTGTGTTGACGCTTTGATGACACTATGATAATGTTCTGATGATGCAGTAATCATGCAGTGATGACGCTGTGATGATGCTGTAATGATGCAGCGATGATGCTGTGATGATGTGATTATGCTGTGATGACGCTACGATAATGCTATTATGATGCTGTGATGACACTGTGATCATGCTGTGGTCATGCTGTGATGATGCAGTAATGACGCTGCGATGATGCTTTGATGATTCTGTGAAGATGCAGTGATGACGCTGTGATGACGCTATTATGATGCAGTGATGATGCAGTGATGATACTGTGACGATGTAGTGGTGATGATGCATTGATGACGCTGTGATGATGCTGTGATGACGATGTGATGATGTTGTGATGACTACGATGATGCAGTGATGACACTTATGGCACTGTGATGCCTTGTTGAAGCTCTGATGATGCATTGAAAATGCACTGATTATGCAGTGATGATGTTGTCTTGATACTGTGATGATGCTGTGATGACAGTTCTATGACACTGTGATTATGTTCTGATGATGCAGTGATGATGCTGTGATGATGCAGTGATGACTCAATGATGATGCTGATATGATGCTCTGATGATGCTGTGACGACGGTTTGATGACACTGTGATGATGTTTTGATGATGCAGTGATGATGCTGTGATGACGCTGTGATGACGAGGCGATGATGCTGTTGTGATGCACTGATGATGCTGTGGTGACGGTTTGATGACACTGTGATGATGTTCTGATGATGCAGTGATGACGTAGTGTTGACGCTCTGATGACGCAATGATGATGCTGGGATGATGCTGTGATGATGATGTGATGATGCTGTGATGACACTGTTATGATGTTGTGATGATGATGCAGTTATGCTGCTGTGATGATGAAATGATTATGCAGTGATGATGCTGTGATGATGCTGAAATGTTGCAGTGATGATGCTGTGATGACGCTGTTATGACGTAGTGATGATGCCGTGATGATGCAGTGAGTAAGCAGTAATGATGCTGTGATGATGCAGTGAAGATGCAGTGATTATGCAGTGAAGATGCTGTGATGACACATGATTTTGTGATGATAATGCAGTTATGCTGCTGTGATGATGAAATGATTATGCAGTGATGATGAAGTGATGATGCTGAGATGTTGCAGTGATGATGCTGTGATGATGCAGTGAGATGATGCTGTGATGATGTTGTGATGATGCTGTGATGATGCTGTGATGACACATTGATGATGCTGTCATGATGCAGTGATTATGCAGTGATAATGCTTTGATGACGCTGCGCTGCTGCAGTGATGACGCAGTTATGATGCAGTGATGATGCAGTGATGATACTGTGATTATGTTGTGATGATGCAGTGAGTAAGCAGTAATGATGCTGTGATGATGCTGTAATAATGCAGTGATGATGCTGTGATGATGCAGTGATGATGCTCTGATGACGCTGTAATAATTTTGTGATGATGATGTGATGATGCAGTTCTGATGCAGTTCTGGTGCAGTGATGACGCTGTCATGATGCTGTGATGATATTGTGATGATGCTATGATTATGTTTTGATGATTATGTGATGATGCAGTGATCATGCTGCAACGCTGCTGTGATGATGCAGTAATGGCGAAGTGATGATGCTGTGATTATGCTGTGGTGATGCTGTGATTATGTTGTGATGATGCTGTGATGATGCTCTGATGCTGCTGTGATGATGCTGTGATGCTGCTGTGATGCTGCTGTGATGATGCAGTGATGATGTTGCGATGATGCCGTGATGATGCACTGGTGTCGCTGGGATGATGCTGTGATGATGCAGTGATGATGCAGTGATGACGATGTGATGATGCAGTGATGATGATGTGATGATGCAATGATTATGCAATAATGGTGCTTTGATGATGCTGAGATAATGCAGTGATTATGCAGTGATGATGCACTCATGACGCTGTGATGATTTTTTGATGATGCTCTGATGACGCAGTGATGATGTTGTAATGATGATGTGGTGATGCAGTGATGATGCTGTGATGTCGTTGTGATGATGCTGTTATGACGTTGTGACGATGCTCTGTTGATGCTATGATGATGCAGTGATGATGCAGTAATAACGCTGTGATGACGCTGTGATGATTTTTTGATGATGCTCTGATGACGCTGTGATGATGCAGTGTGTAAGCAGTAATGATACCATGATAATGCTGTGAGAATGCGGTGATGATGCAGTGATTATGCCGTGATAATGCTGTCATGACACTGTGATGATGTTGTGATGATGCTGTGATTATTCAGTGATGATGCTCTGATGATGCTGTTATGACGCTGTGATGGCGTAGTAATGATGCTGTGATGACGCAGTGATGATGCTCTGATGATGCTGTGATTATGATGTGATGACGCATTGATCATGATGTGATGATGCAGTAATTCTGCACTAATGATGCTGTGATTATGCTGAGATGATGCTCTGATCATGCAGTGATGATTCTGCAATGATATTGTGATGATGTTACTATGATGTTGTTATAAATAGCTCAGTCTTCAAAATAGGTTTAAGTAAGAAAATTGGATTTATTAAAAGAATAGAAGTAAGCAAACAGCGCTGGGTGCACCGGGAGTCTCCGCTCCACCAGGACGCACACCAGCCACATCAAGGAGCTGATTTTTATACTCCTCGACTAATACATATTCATTACTACTTCTAAAAAAAATAGGTTATTATAATTAGCTTCCGGGGTCCAGTCCCTCCTACTGGAGCATGCGCATCAGTCTCCGGTGGTCCCTCTGGGGGTCTCTAGGGGTCTTTCATGCTGAAGGCTCGTAGTCTTCCTCTCCAAGTTTTTTTCTTGTCCTTCCCCTTTGTACTCCTTTGGCACCGTGTCAAGTTTATACAGCATCCCCTGCAGGTCTGTTCTCCTAGCCGTCTTTTTTTCCTCTTCTTAATCTCTTGGACACCTGGCCAGATATCAGAGGCCTGCATAGTATTCCATAACAGTCACTAATTGTTATCAGTTATTCTGAGGCTCCCAGACATCAAAGACGTCATACAAACACAAATAGCTTTCTTATTGACACTTCACAAGTAATTAAAACATTCCTCACCAGCCATTCACAGGGACAGCCACACCTATAGCCGCGTTAAGTTAATTTCGAAGAAGACAAAACAACAGAAAAAAAGGCTGTAACTGTTAGAAATAGAAATCCGGAATAACAAAGGCAAACAAGCTCAAGAATTTGAGGAGTATTTTCTGAAGACTTGATAACTTGACTAGAATGAGGGGGAGACTGGGGCACACTGCATCTGTGGTTAAGGAATCAAACTGCCATTGCAGGGCCCCGAAGCAGACAGAAGCAGACAGGGCTGTTCTTTATGGACACGAATTGTTAAAACATTCCTCACAATGTGATGATACTGTGATGATGCAGTGATGACGCTGCAATGATGCTCTGATGAATCTGTGATGACGCTATGATTACGCTGTCGTGATGCTCAGATAACACTGTCGTGATGCTATGATGATGCTGCGATGATGTTGTGATGATGGTGTGATAATGCAATGATTCTGTAGTACTGATACTGTGATGATGATGAGATTATGCTGTGATGATGTTGTGATGATGTAGTGATGATGATGTGATGATGCTGTGACAATGTAGTGATGATGCAGTGAAGATGCTGTGAGGATACTGTGATGATGCTGTGATGATGCAGTGATGACGCTGCGATCCTGCTGTGATAATGCTGTGATTACGCTGTGATGATGCTGTGGTGATGCTGTGGTAATGCAGTGATGATGATGTGATGATGCAGGGATGATGCTGTGATGATGCTGAGATGATGCTGTGATGACGCTGTGATGATGCAGTGTGTAAGTAGTAATAATGCTGTCATGATGTTGTGATGATGCTGGGATGATGATGTGATGAAGCAGTGATGATGCTGTGGTGATGCTGTGATGACGCTGCGATATAGCTGTGATGACGCTGTGATGACAATTTGATGATGAAGTGATGACTTTGTGATTACGCTGTGATGACGCATTGAAGATCATGTGATGATGATGTGATGATGCAGTGATGATGCTGTCATCATGCAGTGATGATGCTCTGATGTCGCTCTGATGATGCTGTGATGATGCAGTTTTGGTACTGTGATGACGGTGTGATGATGCAGTGATTATGTAGTAATGGTTCTGTGATGATGCTGTGATGATGCATTGATGATGCTGTAATGATGCTGTGATGACCATGTGATGATGCAGTGATGGTGGTGTGATGATGTTGTGATGATGCAGTAATGATGATGTGATGATGCAGATATGATGGTGTTATGATGCAGTGAATACACCGTGATGACGCTGTGATGATGCAGTGACTAAGCAGTAATGATGCTGCGATGATGCTGTGATTATGCTGTGATGATGAGGTGATGATGCAGTGATTATGGAGTGATGATGCTGTCATGATACTCTAATGATGCTCTGATGATGCAGAGATGATGCAGTGATTTTTCTGTGATGATGTTGTAATGATGATAATGTGATGATGCTGTGATACTGCAGTGATTATGCTGTAATGATATTCTGATGACACTGAGATAATGCTCTGATGCTGTAGTGATGATGCTGTGAAGATGCAGTCAGGACGCAGAGATGATGCTGTGATGACTATGCGAAGATGCTGTGATGATGCAGTGATGGCGCAGTGATGATGCTGTGATGACACTGTGATTATGTGGTGATGATGATATGATGATGTTGTGATGATGCTGTGATGATGCTGAGATTATGCAGCTATGACGCTGTGATGACATAGTGATGATGCTGTGATGACACTGTGATGATTATGTCATGATGCAATGATGATGCAGTGGTGATGCTCTGATGATGCTGTAATGATGCTGTGACGATGAAGTGATGGTGCAGTGATGATGATGTGATGATGCTGTGATGATGTTGTGATGATGCTGTGAAGATGCAGTGATGACGCTGCGATGATGCTGTGATGATGCAGTGGTGATGCTTTGATGACGCTGTGATGATGCTGTGATGATAGATTGATTATACTGTGATGATGTTGTGATGATGCTGTTATGATGAAATGATGATGATGGGATGATGCAATGATGACGCTGTGATGATGCTGTGATGATAGATTGATTATACTGTGATGATGTTGTGATGATGCTGTTATGATGAAATGATGATGATGGGATGATGCAATGATGATGATGTGATGATGCAGTGATGATACTGGTACGACGCTGTCATAATGCAGTGATTATGCAGTAATGATTCTGTGAAAATGCTGAGATGATGCTGTGATGATGTAGTGATGACGCAGTGATGATGCTTTGATGACAATGCCAAGATTCTGTGATGATGCTGTGATGATTCCTTGATGACTCTGTGATGATGCTGTGATAGTGCAGTGATTATGCAGTGTTTATGCTGTGATGATGCTCTGATTATGTTGTGATGATGCTGTGATGATATTGTGATGATGCAGTGATGATGTTGTGATAACACAGTGATGATGCTGTGATGATGCAGTCTGAATGATGTGATGATGCTGTGAAGATGCAGTTCTTTTGCAGTGATGATGCTGTGATGATGCTGTGATGATGTGATGATGCTGTGATGATGCTGTAATGATGCTGTATTGATGTTGTGATGATGCAATGATGATGTTGTGATGGCGAAGTGATGATGCTGTGCTGATGCAGTGATCATGTAGTGATGATGATGTGATGACGCAGTGATTCTGCAGTAATGATGCAGTGATGATGCTGTGATGACGCTGCGATGATGATGTGATGATGCTGTGATGACTGTGATGACGCTCTGATGACACTATTATGATGCTGAGATGATACAGTGATGATGCCATGATGATGCTGTGATGATGCTGTTATGACGCAGTGATGATGCTGTGATGATGCAGTGTTTATGTAGTTATGAGGCTGTGATGATGTTTTGATTACACAGTGATGATGCTGTGGTGATGCAGTGATGATACAGTGATGATGCAGTGATCAAAGCGTCATCACAGCATCATCACAGCATCATTACTACATCATCACAGCATCATAACATCATAATCAGAGCATCACAGAATCATCACAGCATCATCACTGCATCATCACAACCACATCAAAGTGTCATCAAAGCGTCATCATAGCATTATAAGAGCATCACAACAGCATCATCGCAGCGTCATCACAGCATCATCACTGCATCATCACTGCATCATCAGAACATCATCACAGTGTCATCAAACCGTCATCACAGCATCATCAGACCATCACAACAGCATCATCACCGCGTCATCACTGCATCATCACAGCATGATCACTGGGTCATCAGAACATAATCACAGTGTCATAAAACCGTCATCACAGTATCATCACAGCATCATCACAGTATCAAGACAACATCATCACTACATAATCAGTGCATTATCAATGCATCATCAGAGCTTCAACAAGGCATCACAGTGTCATCACTGCATCATCATTGAGTCATCAAAGCATCATCACATCATCATCACAGCATCATCACAGCGTCATCAATGCGTCATCACCACTACATCATCACAGCATCATCACTGCATCATCACTGTGTCATAACAGCATCATCACAGCGTCATCACATCGTCATCACTGCATCTTCACAGAATCATCAAAGCATCATCGCAGCATCATCAATGCATCATCACAGCATGATCACTGCATGATCACAGCGTCATCACAGCATCATAACAGCATTATCGTAGCGTCATCACAGCATAATCACAACATCATCACAGCATAATCGCTGCATCATTACAGCATCATCACTGCGTCATCACTGCATCATTACTGCATCATCGGAACATTATCATAGTGTCATCAAAGCGTGAACACAGCATCATCACAGCATCACAACAGCTTCATCGCAGCATCATCACTGCATCATCACAGCATCACAACAGAATCATAACAAAATCATCACAGCGTCATCAAAGCGTCATCACAGCATCATCAATGCATCATCACTGCATCATTACATCATCATCAGAGCATGATCACAGCATCATCAAAGCATCACAGCATCATCAAAGTGTCATCAGAGCATCATCACGGCATCACTACAGCATCATCATATCATAACAACATTATTACAGCATCATCACAGCATCATCACTACATCATCACAGCATCATCGCAGCGTCATCACTGCATCATCACTGCATCATTACTGCATTATCACAACATTATCATAGTGTCATCAAAGCGTCATCACAGCATCATCACAGCATCACAACAGTATCATCGTAGCACCATCACTGATCATCACTGCATCATCACAGCATCATCACTGCATCATCACAGTGTCATCAAAGCGTCATCAAAGCATTATCACAGCATCATAACATCATGATAACTGCATCATGAAAACGTCATCACAGCATCACCACAGCATCATCACAACATCATCACAGAATCACAGCGTCATCACAGCGTCATCACAGCATCATCACAGCATCATCAAATAATCAAAGCGTTATCAAAGCGTCATCACAGCATCACCACAGCATCATCACAACATCATCACAGAATCACAGCGTCATCACAGCGTCATCACTGCATCATCACAGCATCATCACAGAGTCATCACAGCATCATCACAGCATCATTACAGCATCATCACAACATCATCACAGTGTCATGACAGCATAATCACAGCATAATCAGAGCATCACAACAGCATCATCACAGCGTCATCACTGCATCATCAGAACATCCTCACAGCATCATCACAGTGTCATCAATGCATAACCACAGCATCATCACAGCGTCATCACAGCGTCATCACAGAATCATCACAGCGTCATCATCACATCATCACTGCACCATCACTGTGTCATCACAGCATCATCACTGCATCATGACAGCATCACAACAGCATCATCACAGCGTCATCTCTGCATCATCCAGGCGTCATCACAGCATCATCTCAGCGTCACCACAGAATCATCACTGCATCATCACTGCATCATCAAAGCATCACAACAGCATCATCGCAGCATCATCAGAGCATCATCAATGCATCACAGCGTCGCCATCACTGCATCATCACAGAATCATCACTGTTTCATCGCAGCGGTATCACTGCATCATCACAGCATGATCACAGCATCATCACAGCACCATCACAACATCATCACAGCATCATCACTGCATCATTACATCATCATACCAACAACATCATCACAGCATCACAGCATCATCAAAGTGTCATAACAGCGTCATCACAGCATCATCACTGCATCATCATATCACTCTGAGAGCATCATAGCTGCATAATCACAGCATCATCAAATTGTCATAACAGCATCATCACAGCGTCATCACAGCATAATAACATCGTCATCACAGCGTCATCAAAGCATCATCACAGCTTCATCAGAGCATCATCACAGCATCATTAGAGCGTCATCACTGCATCATTACATCATCATCAGTGCATCATCAGAGCATCATCACAGCTTCATCAGAGCATCATCACAGCATCATTAGAGCGTCATCACTGCATCATTACATCATCATCAGTGCATCATCAGAGCATCATCACAACATCATCACATCATCATGACTGCATCATCACAGCGTCATCACAGCGTCATCACAACATCATCACAGTGTCATCAAAGCCTCATCACAGCATCACAACAGCATCATCACAGTGTCATCAGAGCGTCATCATAGCGTCATCACTGCATCATCACAGTATCATAACTGCATCATCACTGCATAAACACTGCATAATCACAGTGTCATAACAGCATAATCACATTGTCATCAAAGCGTCATCACAGCATCATCGCAGCATCATTACAGCATCATCAGAGCATCATCCCGGCATCATCACAGCATCACAGCGTCATCAAATTATCATCACTGCATCATCAGAGCATCACCAGAACTTCATCACAGCCTCATCACAGCACCATCACAGCGTTATCACAGCGTCATGAAAGCATCATCACAACATCATCAAAGCGTCATCACAGCACCATCACAGCATCATCACTGCATCATCACTGTGTCATCAAATCATCATCACAGCATCATCACAACAGCATCACCACAGCATCATAACATCATCATTTCTTGTGCCAACGCAGAAATCTTGTTTTTTTTTGACCATGGGGCACTTTACTCAGCACCTGGCCTGATGGCCGCAGACGGGTCCCTATCTTTTAGGGGAAAAAGGATCCTGGGCCAGGAGCTGGCAGGGCTCATTGAGAGGGCTTTAAACTAGGTAAGAAGGGGGATGGGGCTGAAGCAAGGATTGTTGGGGCTGTGCCAGGGGGATCAATGGCAAGGCCGGAGGATAGGGCAATGGCCCAGCTGAAGTGCATCTACACCAATGCTCTGATGATGCTGTGATGTTGCAGTAGTGACGCTGTGATGACACTGAGATGTTGCTTTGATGATGCTGCGATGAAGTTCTGGTGATGCTCTGATGATGCAGTGATGATAATTTGATGACGCTGTGATGATGCTGTGATGATGCTGTGATGCACAGCACACATGATCAGAGCATCACAGCATCATCACAGCATCACCATAGTATCATCACAGCATCATCACCGCATCATCACAGCATCATCACAGTGTCCTTACTGTGTCATCACAGTGTCATCATACCTTGTGATGCTGTGATGATGGTGATGCAGTGAGGATGCAGTTACGACGCTGTGATGATGCTGTGATGATGCAGTGATGAGGCTGTGATGATGCTGTGATGACACTGTGATGATGTTGTGATGATGCAGTAATGGTGCTGTGATGATGAAGTCATGATGCTCTGATTACGAAGTGATGATGCAGTGATGATGCAGTAATGATGCTGTGATGACTCTGTGATGATGTAGCGATAATGTTGTGATGATGGTCTGATGAAGCAGTGATGAAGCCGCGATGATGCTGTGAATAAGCAGTGATGATGCTGTGACGATATTGTGATGATGCTATGATAACACGGTGATGACGCTGTCGAAATACTGTGATGACGCTGCTCTGATGGCATGATGATGCTGTGATGATGATGTGATGATGCCGTGATGAAGCAGTGATGAAGCTCTTATGATGCTGTGGTGATGCTGTGATGAAGCAGTGATGACACTGTTGTGATTCTGTGATGATGCTGTGATGATGCACTGATGATGCAGTGATGACGCTGTGATTAAGTAGTGAAGATGATGTGATGATACTATGATGACGCTGTGATGATGCAGTGAGTAAGCAGTAATGAACCTACGATGATGCTGTGATGATGCTGTGATTATGCGGTTATGATGCAGTGATTATGCAGTGATGATGCTGTCATGACACTGTAATGATGCTGTGATGAGGCAGTGATTATGCAGAAATGATGTTGTGCTGGTGCTGTGATGATGTTTGGGTTACGCAGTAATGGTGCTGTGGTGATGCAGTGATGATGCAGTGATGATGCTGTGATGATGCAGTGACGATGCAGTGATGATTCAGTGATGATGTAGTGATGACGCTGTGGTGACGCAGTGATGATGCTTTGATGATTCTCTGATGATGCAATGTAGATGCTGTGATGATGCTGTGATGATGATGTGATGATGCTATGATTATGTACCTATGATGCTGTGATCATGCTGTGATGACTCAGTGATGATGCTTTGATGACGCAGTGATGATGCAGTGATGACGCTGTGATGATGCTGTGATGATGCAGTGATCATGTAGTGATGATGAAGTGATGACGCTGTGATATCGCTCTGATACTGTGATGATGCAGTGATGATGCTGTGACAGTGCAGTGATTATGCAGTGTTTATGCTATGATGATGCTCTGATTATGTTGTGATGATGCTGTGATGATGATGTGATGATTCTCTGATGATGCTGTGATGATGCAGTGATGATGTTGTGATAATGCAGTGATGATGCTGTGATGATTGTGTGATGATGCAGTGATGACGCTGTGATGATACTCTGATGATGGTGTGATGATGCAATGATGATGTGATGATGCTGTGATGATATTGTGATGATGCAGTGATGATGTTGTGATAACGCAGTGATAATGCTGCGATGATGCTGTGATGATGCAGTGATCATGAGGTGATGATGCTGTGTGAATGATGTGATGATGCTGTGATGATGCAGTGATCATGAGGTGATGATGCTGTGTGAATGATGTGATGATGCTGTGACGATGCAGTTCTGATGCAGTGATGATGCTGTGATGATGCTGTGATGATGCTGTGATGATATTGTGATGATGCAATGATGATGCTGTGATGATGCAGTGATCATGTAGTGATGATGATGTGATGACGCAGTGATTCTGCAGTAGTGATGCAGTGATGATGCTGTGATGATACTTTGATGATGCAGTGATGACTCTGCAATGAAGTTATGATGATGCAGTGATGATACTGTGATGACGCTGTGATGATGCCGTGTTTATGCAGTAATGATACTGTAATGATACTGAGATGATGCTCTTATGATGCAGTGGTGATGCATTGATGACGCTGTAATTATGCTGTGATTATGTAGTGATGATGTAGTGAGTACGCTGTGATGACGCAGTGATAATTCTGTGTTGATGCAGTGATGATGCAGCGATGATGTAGTGATGATGCAGTGATGATACTGTTATGACGCTGTCGTGATACTGTGATGACGCTGTGGTGGTGTTGTGATGATGCTGTGATTATGCTGTGATGACGCTGTAATGATGCAGTGATGATGCTGTGATGACCCTGTCGTGATGCTGTGACGATGCTGAGATGACGCTGTGATGACACTGTGATGATGCATTTATGACGCTGTCATTATGTAGCTATGATGCAATGATGATTCTGCGATGATTCATTGATGATGCAGTGATGATGTAGTGATGATGCTGTGATGATACAGTGATGATACTGTGATGACGCTGTTATGATGCAGTGAGTAAGCAGTAATGATGCTGTGATGTTGCTGAGATGATGCTGTGATGATTCATTGATGATGCAGTGATGATGCTGTGATGATTCTGTGATGACACTGTGATGACTCTGTCGTGATGCTCTGATAACGCTGTCGTGATGCTGTGATGATGCTTCGATGATGTTGTGATGATGCAAGGATTATGCTGTGATGATGTAGTAATGATGATGTTATGATGCTGAGGTAATGCAGTGATGATGCAATGATGATGCTGTATTGACGCTGTGATTATGCTGTCATGACGCAGAGTTTATGCAGTTATGACACTGTGATTATGCTTTGATGACGACGCGATGATGATGTGACGATGTGGTGATGATGCTGTGATGATGCTGTGACGATGCAGTGATTATGCTGCGATGATGACGTGATGATGCTGCGATGATGCTGTGATGATGCAGTGATAATGATGTGATAATGCTGTGATGATGATGTGATAACACTGTGATGATGCAGTGGTGATTATGTGATGATGTAGTGATGATGATGTGATGACGCACTGATGATGATGTGATGATTCAGTGATTCTGCAGTATTGATACTGTGATAATGCTGAGATGATGCTGTAACGATGCAGTGATGATACAGTGATAATGCTGTGATGATGGTAAGATAATGTTTTGATGATGCTGTGATGATGCAGTTATGAGGCTGCGATGATGCTGTGATGACGATGTGATGATTCTGTGATGATGCTGTCGTGATGGTCTGATAACGTTGTCGTAACGCTGTGACAATGCTGCGATGATGTTGTGATGATTCTGTGACGATGCAATGATGATGCACTTCATGTGATGATGCAGTGATGATGCACTGATGATGCTGTCATGGCGATGTGATGATGCTGTGATGATGCTGTTATGATGCTTTGATGATGTAGTAATGATGCTGTGATGATGCAGTTTTTACGCAGTTATGATGCTGCGATGATGCTGTGGTGATGATGTGATGATGCTGTTATGATGATGTGATGATGCTGTGATGATGCAGTGATGACGCTGTGATGATGTTGTGATGACGCATTCATGATGCTGCGATGATGCTGTGGTGATGATGTGATGATGCTGTTATGACGCTGCGATGATGATGTTGTAATGCTCTGATAATGCTATGATGACGCTTTGATGACACTGTCATGTTGTTGTGATGATCCAGTGATGGTGCTGTGATGATGCAGTGATTATGCTCTGATGATGCTGTGATGATGTAGTGATGATGATGTGATGATGTAGTGATGATGATGTGATGATGCTGTGGTGATGATGTGATGATGCTGTGATGATGCAGTGATCATGCAGTGATTATGTTGTGATGACGCAGTGATGATGCTGTGATGATGCTGCGATGATGCTGTGCTGATGATATGATGATGCTGTTATGATGATGTGATGATGCTGTTATGATGATGTGATGATGCTGTGATGATGCAGTGATGACGCTGTGATGATGCAGTGATGACGCTGTGATGTTGTTGTGATGACGCAGTGATGATGCTGCGATGATGCTGCGATGATGCTGTGGTGATGATGTGATGATGCTGTGATGACGCAGTGATGATGCTGTGATGATGCTGTGATGACTCTTTGATGATGCTATAGTGATTCTGTGATGATGCTGTAGTGGTACTATGATGATGCTGTGAGGATGCTGCGATGACGCTCTGATGACGCAGTTATGATGATGTAATGATGCTGTGATGACACTGCGATGACACTGTCGTGATGCTGTGATGACGCTGTGATGATGCTGTGATGATACTGAGATGACATTGTGCTGATGCAGTGCTGATGCAGTGCTGATGCAGTGATGACACAGTAATGATGCTATGATGATGCTGTGATTATGATGTGATGATGCATTGATAATGATGTGATGATGCTGTGATGATGCAGTGATGACTCTGTGATGATGTTGTGATGATGTTGCTATGATGTGGTGATACTGTGATGATGCAGTGATGATGCTGCAATGATGCTCTGATGAATCTGTGATGACGCTATGACTACGCTGTCGTGATGCTCAGATAACACTGTTGTGATGCTATGATGATGCTGCGATGATGTTGTGATGATGCAATGATTCTGCAGTACTGATACTGTGATGATGCTGAGATTATGCTGTGATGATGCTGTGATGATGCAGTAATGATGATGTGATGATGCTGTGACAATGTAGTGATGATGTAGTGAAGATGCTGTGAGGATACTGTGATGATGCTGTGATGCTGCAGTGATGACGCTTCGATCCTGCTGTGATGATGCTGTGATTACGCTGTGACGATGCTGTGATAATGCAGTGATGATGATGTGATGATGCAGGGATGATGATGTGATGATGTTGTGTTGAAGCTCTGATGACGCTGTCATGATTCTGTGACGATGCAGTGATGACCCTGTCGTGATGCTGCGATGACAATATGATGACGTAGTTATGATGCTGTTATGATGCAGTCATTATACAGTGATGATGCAGATATGAGGCTGTGATGATATTGTGATGATGCTGTAACGACGCTGTGATGACGCAGTGATGATGCTGTGATGATTCTGCGATGACTCTGTGATGACCGTATCGTGATTATGTGATGATGCTGTGATGATGCAATGATGATGCAGTGATGATGCTGTGATGATGCTGTGATTCTGAAGTAATGATGCTGTGATGATGCTGAGGTGATGCTGTGATGATGCAGTGATGATGCAGTGATGACGCAGTGATGATGATATGATTACGCAGTGATGATGCTGTAATGATTTTGTGATGATGATGTGATGATGCAGTGATGGTGATGTGATGATGCAGTGATTCCACAGTATTGATACTGTGATGACGCTGAGATGAAGCATTGATGATGCAGTGATGATGATGTGATGGTGCAGTGATGATTTGATAATGCTGTGACGATGCATTGCTGATACAGTGATGATGCTGTGATGATGCTATGATTATGTTGTGATGATGTAGTGATGATGCATGTATGACACTGCGATGATGTTGTGATGACTATGTGATGATGCAGTTATGACCCTGTGATGACCCTGTGATGATGCAGTTATGACACTGTGATGACGGTGTGATGATTTTGTGATTATGGTGTGATGATGCAGTGATGATGCTCTGTTGATGCACTGACAGTAGTGTGATGACGCTGTGATGATGCAGTGAGTAAGCAGTAAAGATGCTTTGATCACAGAATCACACAGAATCACAGAATTTCTAGGTTGGAAGAGACCTCAAGATCATCGGGTCCAACCTTTGACCTAACGCTAACAGTCCCCACTAAACCATATCCCTAAGCTCTACATCTAAACGTCTTTTAAAGACTTCCAGGGATGGTGACTCCACCACCTCCCTGGGCAGCCTGTTCCAGTGTCTAACAACCCTTTCAGTAAAGAAGTTTTTCCTAACATCTAACCTAAAACTCCCCTGGCGCAACTTTAGCCCATTCCCCCTCGTCCTGTCACCGGGCACGTGGGAGAACAGGCCAACCCCCACCTCACTACAGCCACCTTTAAGGTACCTGTAAAGAGCGATAAGGTCGCCCCTGAGCCTCCTCTTCTCCAGGCTGAACAAGCCCAGCTCCCTCAGCCGCTCCTCGTAGGACTTGTTCTCCAGGCCCCTCACCAGCTTCGTCGCCCTCCTCTGGACCCGCTCAAGCACCTCGATGTCCTTCTTGTAGCGAGGGGCCCAAAACTGAACACAGTACTCGAGGTGCGGCCTCACCAGAGCCGAGTACAGAGGGACGATCACCTCCCTAGCCCTGCTGGTCACACTGTTTCTGATACAAGCCAGGATGCCGTTGGCCTTCTTGGCCACCTGAGCACACTGCTGGCTCATATCCAGCCGACTGTCCACCATCACTCCCAGGTCCTTCTCTGCCTGGCAGCTCTCCAACCACTCATCTCCCAGCCTGTAGCTCTGCTTGGGGTTGTTGCGCCCCAGGTGCAGGACCCGGCACTTGGCCTTATTGAACTTCATACAGTTGACCTCAGCCCATCGGTGTAGCCTATCCAGATCCTCCTGCAGAGCTTTCCTACCCTCGAGCAGATCGACACACACACCTAACTGATGATGCTGTTATGATGCTGCAATGATGCTGTGATGATGCTGTGGGCTGCTCTGATGACAATTTGATGACGTAGTGATGATTCTGTCATGAGGCCATGATGCTGCTCTGATGCTGCTGTAATGATGCTGTGATTATGCTGTGATGACGCTCTGATGACACAGTGATGATGCTGTGATGACGCTATGATGATGCTGTGATGATGCTGTGATGATGTTTTGATGATGCTCTGATGATGCAGTGATGATACTGTGATGGCAATCTGATGATGTTGTGATGATGATGTGATTATTCTCTGATGATGCAGTGATGATACTGTGATAACGCTGTGATGATGCAGTGTTTATGCAGTAATGATTCTGTGATAATGCTGTGATGATGCTGTTATGACACTGAGGATTTTGTGATGATTTATGATGATGCTGTAATGATGTAGTGATGATGCTGTGATTATGGAGCTATGAAGCTGTGATGATGCTGTGATGACGCTGTGATGACACAGTGATTATGCTGTGGTGACACTTACATGATATTGTGATGATGCTGTGATGATGCAGTGATGATGTAGTGATGATACTGTGATGATGCTGTGATGATGCTGTGATGACACTGTGATGATTTTGTGATGATGCAGTAATGGTGCTGTGATGATGAAGTCATGATGCTCTGATTACGAAGTGATGATGCAGTGATGATGCAGTAATGACGTTGTGATGACGCTCTGATGACTGTGATGATGCAGCGATAATGTTGTGATGATGCTCTGATGAAGCAGTGATGAAGCTGCGATGACGCTGTGAATAAGCAGTGACGATGCTGTGAGGATATTGTGATGATGCTATGATAACACTGTGATGATGCCTTCGTAATACTGTGATGATGCTGCTTAGATGTCATGATGATGCTGTGATGATGATGTCATGATGCAGTGATGGTGCAGTGATGAAGCTGTGATGATGCAGTGATAATGCAGTAATGATGCTGTGCTGATGCAGTGATGATTCAGTGATGATGTTGTGATGACGCTGTGGTGAAGCAGTTATGATGCTTTGATGATTCTCTGATGATGCAGTGTAGATGCTGTGATGATGCTGTGATGACGCTGTGATGACCTTATTATGATGCTGTGATTATGCAGCTACGATTCTGTGATGATGCTGTGATGATGATGTGATGATGATCCGATGATGCTGTGATGATGTTGTGATGATGCTGTGACCATGCAGTGAGGACAATGTGGTGACGCTGTGTTGACGCAGTGATGACGCTGTGTCGATGATGTGATGATGATCTGATGATGCAGTGATGATGCTTTGAGGACGCAGTGATGATGCAGTGATGATGCTGTGATGACGCCGTGATGAGGCCACGATGATGCTGTGATGACAATTTGATGATGTAGTGATGATGCTTTGATGACGCTATGATGATGCAGTGATGATGCAGAAATGCTGTCGTGATTATGATTCTATGATGCTGTAATGATGCTGTGATGATGCAGTGATTATGCAGTAAAGATTCTGTGATGAAGCTGAGATGATGTTGTGATTATGCCGTGATGATGCAGTGATTATGCAGTGATGATGCTGTGATGACACTGTGATGATGTTGTGATGACGCTGTGATGATGCAGTGAGTAAGCAGTAATGACGCTGTGATGATGCGAGATGGTGCTGTGATGATGCAGTGATCATGTAGTGATGATGAAATGATGACACTGTGATATCGCTCTGATGATGCTGTGATGACGCAGTGAGTAAGCAGTAATGACGCTGTGATGATGCTGATATGGTGCTGTGATGATGCAGTGATGATGCAGTGATGACGCTGTAATGATGCAGTGATGATGCTGTGATGACCCTGTCGTGATGCTGTGATGATGCTGAGATGACGCTGTGATGACACTGTGATGATGCATTTATGACGCTGTGATTATGTAGCTATGATGCAGTGATGATTCTGCAATGATTCAGTGATGATGCAGTGATGATGTAGTGATGATGTAGTGATGATACTGTGATGACGCTGTTATGATGCAGTGAGTAAGCAGTAATGATGCTGTGATGTTGCTGAGATGATGCTGTGATGATTCCTTGATGATGCAGTGATGATGCTGTGATGATTCAGTGATGACACTGCGATGATGCTGTGATGATTCTGTGATGACGCTGTGATGATTCTGTGATGACGCTGTGATGACTCTGTCGTGATGCTGTGATGATGCAATGATTATGCTGTGATGATGTAGTAATGATGATGTTATGATGCTGAGGTGATGCAGTGATGATACAATGATGATGCTGTATTGACGCAGTGATGATGCTGTGATGATGCAGAGTTTATGCAGTTATGACAGTGTGATTATGCTTTGATGATGACGCAATGATGATGTGACGATGCAGTGATGATGCTGTGATGATGCTGTGACGATGCAGTGATTAGGCTGCGATGACCCTGTCGTGATGTTGTGATGACTCTGTCGTGATGCTGTGATGATGCTGTGATGACAATATGATGACGTAGTTATGATGCTGTTATGATGCAGTCATTATGCAGTGATGATGCAGATATGAGGCTCTTATGACGCTGTGATGATATTGTGATGATGCTGTGATGACGTTGTGATGACGCAGTGATGATGCTGTGACGATGCTGCGATGATTCTGTGATGACCCTATCGTGATTATGTGATAACACTGTGATGATGCAATGATGATGCTGTGATGACG
This sequence comes from Clangula hyemalis, assembly GCA_963989345.1. The sequence goes on along the minus strand of OZ022448.1, from coordinate 7,408,011 downwards.
CAGTGATGATGCAGTGATGGTGATGTGATGATGCAGATATTTTGATGTGATGACGCAGTGATTCCGCAGTATTGATACTGTGATGACGCTGAGATGAAGCATTGATGATGCAGTGATGATGATGTGATGGTACAGTGATGATTTGATAATACTGTGACGATGCAGTGATGATGCAGTGATGATGCTGTGATGATGCTGTGGTGATGATGTGATGATGCTGTTATGATGATGTGATGATGCTGTGATGACGCTGTGATGATGCAGTGATGATGTTGTGATGACGTAGTGATGATGCTTCGATGATGTATTGATGATGTGAAGATGCTGTGATGACGCAGTGACGATGCTGTGATGATGCTGTGATGACGCTTTGATGACTCTATAGTGATTCTGTGATGATGCTGTAGTGGTACTATGATGATGCTGTGAGGATTCTGCGATGTCATCACTATGTCATCACAGCAAAATCACAATATCATCACAACGTCATTAAAGCGTCATAACTGCATCATCACTGCATCATAACTGCATCATCACTGCATCATCACATCGTCACCACAGCGTCATCGCAGCAACATCACAGCATCATCACTGCATCGTAACTGCATCATCACGGTATCATCACAGCATCATCACAGCATCACAACAGCATTATCAGAGCATCACAACAGCCTCAACACAGTGTCACCACAGCAACATCACAGAATCATCACAGCATAATCGCAGCGTCACTACAGCATCATTACTGCATAATCACTGCATCATTACAGCATCATCACTGCATCATCACTGCGTCATCACAACGTTATCACAGTATCATCACTGCATCATCATATCATCATCGCAGCGTCATCACTGCATCATCGCAGCATCATCACTGCATAGTCACAGCATCATCGCGTCTTCATACAGGCATCATAACAGGGTCATCACAGCGTCATAACCGCATAAACACTGCATCATCACAGCATCATCATTGCGTCATCAAAAATCATCACAACATCATCGCAGCATCATCACAGCATCACGACAGCGTTACCAGAGCATCACAGCAGTGTCATCACAGTGTCATCACAGAATCATCACATAGTCATCACAACATCATCGCAGTGTCATAAATGCCTCATCACTACATCATCACAACATAATCATAGCATCATCACAGCATCATCACTGTATCAGCAATGCATCGTCACAGCATTATCAAATCATCACTGCACCATCACATCATCATCACTGCATCATCAATGCTTCATCTCAGCGTCATCACAGTATCAATACTGCGGAATCACTGCGTCATAACATCAAAATATCTGCATCATCACATCACCATCACTGCATCATCACTGCATCATCACTGCATTATCACTGCGTCATCACAGCATCATCACAGCGTTATCACATAATCACGATGCGGTCATCACAGAGTCATCGCAGAATCATCACAGCATCATCACTGTGTCATCACAGCGTCGTCACAGCATCATCACAATATCATCACAGCTTCATCACAGCCTCATATCTGCATCATCACTGCATAATGACTGCATCATAACAGCATCATAACTACGTCATCATATTGTCATCACAGCATCATCACAGCATCACGACAGCGTCATCACAATATCACGTCAGGGTCATCACAGCATCATCACTGCATAGTCACAGAATCATGACCGCGTCATCCCTGCATCATCACATCATCATCCCTGCATCATCACATCATCATCACTGCATCATCACAGCATTATCACAGCATCATCAAAGCATCATCACAGCGTAATCACAGCATCATCACAGCATCACGACAGCGTCATCACTGCAGCATCACAGCATCATCACAGTATCCTCACAGCATCTTCACTGCATCATCACTACATTGTCACAGCATCATCACATCATCATCACTGCATCATCACAGCATAATCTCAGCATCATCACAGTATCAGTACTGCAGAATCATTGCATCATCACACCATCATCACATCATCGCAGCATCATCATAGCATCACAACAGTTTATCTGAGCATCACGGCAGTGTAATCATAGCGTCATCACAGATTCATAAGAGCATCATTGCAGCGTCATCACTGCATCATCACAGTACCATCACATCATAGCAACATCATGACAACATCATCGCAGAATCATCACTGCATCATCAGAGCATCATCTCAGCATAATCACAGCATCATTAGTGCAGAATCACTACATCATCACATCATCATCACTGCATCATCACATCATCATCACAGCATCATCAGAGCATCATCACTGCATCATCACTACATCATCACAGCATCATCACAGCATCATGGCAGCATCATGGCAGCGTCATCACACCGTCATAATTGTATCATCACAGCGTCATCATAGAATCATCACAGCCTCATCACAGCATCATCACAGTGTCATCACAGCGGCGTAACTGCATCCTCACTGCATCATCACCGCATCACCATCATCACAGCATCACAAGCTGTGATGACACTGTAAGGATGCTGTGATGATGCGGTGATGCTCTGATCATATGTGCTGTGCATCACAGCGTCATCACAGCATCATCACAGCGTCATCAAATTATCATCACTGCATCATCAGAGCATCATCAGAGCATTGTTGTAGATGCACTTCAGCTGGGCCATTGCCCTATCCTCCGGCCTTGCCCTTGTTCCCCCTGGCACAGCCCCAATAATCCTTGCTTCAGCCCCATCCCCCTTCTTACCTAGTTTAAAGCCCTCTCAATGAGCCCTGCCAGCTCCTGGCCCAGGATCCTTTTTCCCCTAAAAGATAGGGACCCGTCTGCGGCCATCAGGCCAGGTGCTGAGTAAAGTGCCCCATGGTCAAAAAAAACCAAGATTTCTGCGTTGGCACCAGAAATGATGATGTTATGATGCTGTGGTGATGCTGTTGTGATAATGCTGTGATGGTGCTGTGATAAGTCTGTTATGACGCAGTGATGATGCTCGGATGATGCAGTGATGTTGCAGTAGTCACGCTGTGATGTTGCTTTGATGATGCTGTGATGAATTTCTGGTGATGCTCTGATGATGCTGTGATGATGCTGTGATGATGCAGTGATGATGCTGTGATGATGCTGTGATGATGCTTTGGTGATGCTGTGATGATGCTCTAATGACGGAGTGATGATGCTGTGATGACTCTGTGATGATGCTGTAATAATGCTGTGATGATATGATGATGCTGCAGTGCTGCCGTGATGATCCTCTGATGACACGTTGATGATGCTGTGAGGCTTTGATGATGCTGTGATGATGCTGTGATGATGCTCTGATGATGCTGTAATGATGCAGTGATGATGCAGTGATGACGCTATGATGACGCTTTGATGACGCTTTGATGACGCTGTGATGATTTTGTTATGATGTTGTTGTGATGCTGTGATGATACAGTGATGATGCTGCGATGATGCTGTTGTGATGCTGTGTTGACGCTTTGATGACACTATGATAATGTTCTGATGATGCAGTAATCATGCAGTGATGACGCAGTGATGATGCTGTGATGATGCTGTAATGATGCAGCGATGATGCTGTGATGATGTGATTATGCTGTGATGACGCTACGATAATGCTATTATGATGCTGTGATGACGCTGTGATCATGCTGTGGTCATGCTGTGATGATGCAGTGATGACGCTGCGATGATGCTTTGATGATTCTGTGAAGATGCAGTGATGACGCTGTGATGACGCTATTATGATGCAGTGATGATGCAGTGATGATTCTGTGACGATGTAGTGGTGATGACGCATTGATGACGCTGTGATGATGCTGTGATGACGATGTGATGATGTTGTGATGACTACGATGATGCAGTGATGACACTGTGATGGCACTGTGATGCCTTGTTGAAGCTCTGATGATGCATTGAGAATGCACTGATTATGCAGTGATGATGTTGTCTTGATACTGTGATGATGCTGTGATGACGGTTCTATGACACTGTGATTATGTTCTGATGATGCAGTGATGATGCTGTGATGATGCAGTGATGACTCAATGATGATGCTGATGTGATGCTCTGATGATGCTGTGACGACGGTTTGATGACACTGTGATGACGTTCTGATGACGCAGTGATGATGCTGTGATGATGCTGTGATGACGAGGCGATGATGCTGTTGTGATGCTCTGATGATGCTGTGATGACGGTTTGATGACACTGTGATGACGTTCTGATGACGCAGTGATGATGCTGTGATGATGCTGTGATGACGAGGCGATGATGCTGTGATGATGCTGTGATGACGAGGTGTGGTGGTTTTACCGTGCTGGGCAGCTAAACCCCACAACCGCTCTCTCACTCCCCCTCTTTTTTAGATGAGGAGGGGGAGAAGTAAAGCAAAGAACAACTCACGGGTTGAGATAAGGATAATTTAATTAAAGGGAAATAGTAATAATAATTAAATAAAGATTATTATGAACTAAACAATTTAACTAAAGGGAAATAAAAGGGAAAGGGGAAAAGGGAAAAGGGAGGGGGGAAAGGGAAAATAAAAAGAAGGGAGGAAAACAAACAAAATAAATGAAGGCTATGTGGAAGTGCAGAGGAAAGAAATTGCTCTTTACTTCCCACAAATGAGTGATGATTGACCACGTCCTTGAAGCAGGGCCTCAACGCACGTAGCCGGTGTTCGGGAGGAGGACCGACGTCTTCACAACGAGAGCCCACCCCTCCCCTCTTCTTCCTGTTTCCACCTTTTATTGCTGTGTGACATCACATGGTATGGAATATCCCTTTGGTTGGTTTAGGTCAGCTGCCCTAGTGATGTTTTTTTGCCCACCCCCTAGGAGGGTTAGAGAGAGGCCCGATGCTGTGCCACTGCTGCTCAGCAGTAGACACAACACTGGTGTGATAACACTGCTGTTCCAGCTACAAGTGCAGAGTACAGCACTGTATGGGCTGCTGCAGGGAAAGTTAACATTCCAGCCAGACCCAGTACACGAGGCGATGATGCTGTTGTGATGCTCTTATTATGCTGTGATGACGGTTTGATGACAATGTGATGATGTTTTGTTGATGCAGTGATGATGCAGTGATGATGCTGTGATGATGCTGTGATGACGCTGCGATGATGTTGTGATGACGCTGTGATGACGCTGTGATGCTGTGATGATGTTGTGATGATGCTGTGGCGATGCTGTGATGACGTTTTCATGATGCAGTGATCATGATGTTATGATGCTGTGATAATGCTTTAATGACGCTTTGATGACACTATGATCATGTTGTGATGATTCAGTGTTGATGCAGTGATGACGCTGCGATGATGCTGTGATTATGCTGTGAATACGCTGTGATGATTCAGTGATGTCGCTGTGATGGCACTGTGATGCTTTGTTGAAGCTCTGATGATGCTGTGATGATGCAGTAATGATGCTGTGATGATGCCGTGATGATTCTGTGATGATGTTGTGTTGATGCAGTGATGATGCTGTGATGATGCAGTAATGATGCCGTGATGATGCCGTGATGATGCTGTTATTATGCTGTGATCATGCAGTGAAATGATGTGATGATGCTCTGATGATACATTGATGATGCAGTGATGATGCAGTTATGACGCTGTGGTGAGGCTGTGATAATATTGTGATGATGCTGTGATGATGCAGTGATGATGCTGTGATGATGCAGTGAGGAGGCAGCAATAATGCTCTGATGATGCTCTGATAATGCTGTGATGATACAGTGATGACGCTGTGATTCTTTGGTGATGCTGTGATGATGCTGTGATGATGCAGTGATGACGCTGCGATGATGCAGTGATAACACTGTGATGATGCTGTGTTGATGCTGTAATGATGCCGTGATGACGCTGTGATGATGCACTGATAATGTAGTTATTATGCTGTGATGATTCTGTGATGACGCGCTGATGATGCTGTGATGACGCTTTGATGACACTGTGATGATGCCGTGTTGATGTTGTGATGAAGCTGTGATGACGCTGTGATGGTGCTTTGATGACGCTCTGATGATGCTGTGATGATGGCATGATGATGGCGTGATGATTCTGAGATGATGCTGTGATGATGGCGTGATGATTCTGTGATGATGTTGTGATGATGCGGTGTTGATGCCGTGATGAAGCTGTGATGACACTTTGATTACGCTGTGATGCTTTGATGATGCTGTGATGACGCTGTGGTGACGCTGTGATGATGCAGTGATGACGCCTGGATGATGCTGTTATGATGCTGTGATGATGCTGTTGTGATGTGGTGATGATGTGTTATGATGCTGTGATGATGCAGTAATGATGCTGTGATGACGCTTTGATGACAGTGTGATGTTGTTGTGATGTTGAAGTGATGATGTTGTGATGACACAGTGATGATGCTGTGATGATGCAGTGATGAGGCAGCGATAATGTTCTGATGACGCTATGATGATGCTTTGATGATTCTGTGATGATGCAATGGTGACGCTGCGAATCTTTGTTTATGCTGTGATGATGCTGTGATGATGCTTTCATGATTCTGTGAAGATGCAGTGATGACGACATGATGACGCTGTGATGATGTTGTTATGACGCAGTGATGATGCAGTGATGATGCTGTGACGATGTAGTGGTGATGACGCATTGATGACGCTGTGATGATGCTGTGATGATGATGTGATGATGCTTTGATGACTCAATGATGATGCAGTGATGACACTGTGATGACGCTGTGATGACGCTGTGATGCTGTGATGGTGATGCGATGATGCTGTGATGATGCAGTGATGATGCAGTGATGATGATGAGATGATGCTGTGATGATGCTGTGATGATGCAGTGAAGATGCAGTGATGACGCTCTCGTGATCCTTTGATGAAGCTGTGATGCTTTCCTGATTATTTGATGATGTTGTGATGATGCAGTGATGATGCAGTTATGATGCTGTGATGATGCAGTGATGACGCTGCGATGATGCTGTGTTGATGCTGTGATGATGCTGTGATGACACTGTGATGACGAACTGATAATGTTGTTATTATGCTGTGATGATTCTGTGATAATGCATTGATGATGCTGTGATGACACTTTCTTGACACTGTGATGATGCTGTGTTGATGCTGTGATGAAGCTCTGATGACGCTGTGATGGTTCTTTGATGACGCTCTGATAACGCAGTGGTGATGCTGTGATGACACTGTGATGACTCTGATGATGCTGTGATGCTTTAATGATGCTGTGATGATGCTGCGATGATGCTGTGATGATGGTGTGATGACGCAGTGATGATACTGTTGGGATGCTGTGATGATAATATTGTGATGCTGCAGTGATGACGCTGTGATGGTGCTGTGATGGTGCTGTGATGGTGCTGTGATGATGCTGTGATGATGTGTTATGATGCTATGAGGACGTTGTGATGATGCTGTGATGAGGCTTTGATGACACTGTGATTATGTTCTGATGATGCTGTGATGACGCAGTATTGATGTGATGATGCTGCAATGATGCTGTGATGATTCTGTGATGATGTTGTGATGATGCTGTGATGACGCTGCGATAACAGTGTGATTATGTTGTGATGATGCAGTAATTATGCTGTGACGACGCACTGATTCTGCTGTGTTGATGCTGTAATGATGCAGTCATGATGCAATAATGATGTTGTGATGATGCTGTGATTACGTTGCGATCACACTGTGATGATGCTGTGATGATGCAGTAATGATGCTGTGATGACGCACTGATGATGCTGTGATGATGCTGTAATGAAGCAGTGATGATGCAGTAATGATGCAGTGATGATGCTGTGATGATGCTGTGATGACGCTGCGATGATGCTGTGATGATGCAGTGATGACGCTGTGATGATCCTCTGATGATGCTGTGATGACGCAGTGATGACTCTGTGATGATGCTGTAATAATGCTGTGATGATAGGATGATGCTCTAGTGATGCCGTGATGATGCTCTGATGACACTTTGATGACGCTGTGATGCTTTGATGATGCTGTGATGATGCTCTGATGACGCTGTAATGATGCAGTGATGATGTAGTGATGATGCTGTGATGACGCTTTGATGACGCTGTGATGATTTTGTTATGATGCTGTTGTGATGCTGTGATGATGCAGTGATAATGCTGCGATGATGCTGTTTTGATGCTGTGATGATGCTGTGATGATGCTCTGATGACGCTGTAATGATGCAGTGATGATGCTGTGATAACGCTGTGATGACGCTTTGACGACGCTGTGATGATTTTTTTATGATGCTGTTGTGATGCTGTGATGATGCACTGATGATGCTGCGATGATGCTGTTGTGATGCTGTGATGATGCTGTGTTGACGCTTTGATGACACTATTATAATGTTCTGATGATGCAGTAATCATGCAGTGATGATGCAGTGATGATGCTGTGATGATGCTGTAATGATGCAGCGATGATGCTGTGATGATGTGATTATGCTGTGATGACGCTACGATAATGCTGTTATGATGCTGTGATGATGTTGTGATGACGCTCTGATGATGCAGTGATGACGCTGCGATGATGCAGTGATGACGCTGCGATATGCTGTGATGATGCTGTGTTGACGCTTTGATCACTGCATCATCTCTGCATCATCACTGCATCACCACAGCATCATCTCTACATAATCAAAATATCATCACAGCATATGCACAACATCATCACTGTGTCCTCACTGCATCCTCACAGCATCATCACTTCATCATTAAAGCATCATCTCAGTGTCATCACAGCATCATTTCTGCATAATCAATGCATTATCACAGCGTCATCACAGTATCATCACTGCATCATCACATCATCATCACTTCATAATCCCATCATCATCACTGCATCATCACAGCTTCATCACAACATCATCACAGCATCATTACAGCGTCTTTACAGCATCATCACTGCATAATTACTGCATAAAAACCGTATAATCACAGCATCATCACAGCATCATTGCAGCATCATTACTGCTTACTCACTGCATCATCACAGCGTCATCACGGTGTATTCACTGCATCATAACACCATCATATCTGCATCATCACATCATCATCACTGCATCAACACAACATCATCACACCACCATCATGGTTTCATCACTGCGTCATCACAGCATCATAACAGTATCATCGCAGCGTCATCACTTTGTGATCAGAGTGTCATCACATCACCATCACTGCATCATCACAGAATCATCATCTCAGCATCTTCGCAGTGTCATCAATGCATCGTTACAGCATCATCACAATATCATCACAGCATCGTCACTGCATCATCACTGCATCACCACTGCATCATCACAATATCCTCACAACATCATAAATGCATAATCACTGCATCATCACCGCCTCATCACAGGGTCATCACAGCATCATCACAGCATCATCACTGCATCATCTCAGCGTCATTACAGAATTATTACTGCATAATCACTGCATCATCACAGCGTCATCACAGTATCATCACTGCATCATCATCATCACAGTGTCGTCACAGCATCCAAACAGCACGATCATAGCGTCATCACAGCATCCTCACTACGTCATCACATCATCATCACTGCATCATAACAGCGTCATCACAGCATCATCACATCATCATCACTGCATCATCCCATATTCATCACAGCATCATCACATTATCATCGCAGCGTCATCACTTTGTGATCAGAGCGTCATCACATCACCATCATAGCATCATCACAGAATCATCATCTCAGCATCTTCGCACTGTCATCAATGCATCGTTACAGCATCATCACAATATCATCACAGCATCATAAATGCATAATCACTGCATCATCACCGCATCATCACAGGGTCATCACAGCATCATCACAGCATCATCACATCGTGATCAATGCATCATCACATCATAATCACAGCATCATCATAGCATCATTACTGCGTCATCACTACATCATCACTGCATCATCACTGCATCAGCACAACGTCATCTCAGTATCGTCACAGCATCATCACAGCGTCATCACAGCATCACAACAGTGTCATCGCAGCGTCATCACAGCATCATCATAGCACAACTACAGCATCATCACAGAATCACTATAGAGTCATCAAAGCGTCATCACAGCATCACCACAGCATAGTCACTGCGTCATAACAGCATCATCACATCATCACCACAGCTTCATCGCAGCATCATGAATGCGTCATCACAACATCATCACAGCGTCATCACTGCATCATCCCATCATCATCATTTCATCATAACAGCATCATCACAACATCATCACAGTATAATCAATCTATCATCACAGCATCATCACAGCGTCATCATTGCATCATCCCATCATCATCATTTCATCATAACAGCATCATCACAACATCATCACAGTATAATCAATCTATCATCACAGCATCATCGCAGCATCATAACTGCGTAAAAACTGCATCATCACAGCATCATTACTACGTCATCAAAGCATCATAACAGCATCATCACAGCATCATCACATCGCCATGACAGCATCATCAGTGCATCATCACTGCATCATCACATGAAGTGCATCATCATTGCATCATCACAGAATCATCACAACATCATCGCAGCATTGTCACAGCGTTACGACAACGTTATCAGACCATCACGACAGCATCATCACAGCGTCATCACAGAATCATCACATCGTCATCACAGCATCATCGCAGCCTCATAACTGCATCATCACAGCATCATCAAAACATTATCTTACCATCATCACAGCATTATCACTGTATCATCACTGCATCGTTACAGCATCATCTCAGCATTATCACAGTATCAATACTGCAGAATCACTGAATCATCACATCATCATCAGTGCGTCATCACATCATCATCACTACATCATCACATAATCACCACTGCATCATCACAGTGTTATCACATCATCATCACAGCATTATCACATCATTATCACTGCATCATCACAGCATCATCGCAGCATCATCACGTCATCATCGCAGCGTAATCACTGCATCGTCACAGCATCATCACAGCATCATCACCACATCGTCACATCATCATCGCGTCGTCATCAAAGCATAATCACAGTGTCATAACTGCATAAACTCTGCGTCATGACAGCATAATCACAGCGTCAATACAGCATCATCATTGCATCATCACTGCATCACCTCAGCATCATAACATCATCATTACTACATCATCACAGCATAATCCTTGCATCATCACAACATCATCGCAGCATCATCACAGCATCACGACAGCGTTATCAGAGCATCACGACAGAGTCATCACAGTGTCATCACAGAATCATCACAGCATCATCACTGCATCATCAATGAATCATCACAGCATCATTACTGCTTACTCACTGCATCATAACAGCGTCATCACAGTATCATCACTGTATCATCACAGCATCATCACTACATCATCACTGCATCATCAATGAATCATCGCAGAATCATCATTGCATCATAGCTACATAATGACAGCGTCATAAATGCATCATCACAGTGTCATCACAGCGTCATCTCAGCATCGTCACAGCATCACGACAGGGTCATCACAGCATCATCACAGCATCATCACAACACCACCACAGCGTCATCACAGTATCACGACAGCGTCATCACAGTATCATCACTGCATCATCATAACGTCATTGTAGAGTCATCACTGCATCATCACAGTATCATCACAGCATCATCACTGCATCATTACTGCAGAATCACTGCGTCATCACATCATCATCACTACATGATCACTGCATCATCACAGCATCATCACTGAGTCATCACAACATCACCATTGTATCATCACAATATCATCACAGCATCATCACAGCACCATCACAGCATCATCACTGCATCAGAACTGCATCGTCACAGCATCATCACATCATTCACACTGCATCATCACCTCATGATCACTGCATCATCACAGCATCATCGCAGCATTATCACTGCGTTATCACAACATCATCACTGCATCATCACAATATCATCACAGCATCATCACATCATCACTGCATCATCACACCATCATCAGAGTATCATCACAGCGTCATCACTGCATCATCACACAATCATCACAGCATCATCACTGCGTTATCACAACATCATCACTGCATCATCACAGCATCATCAGAGAACCATCACATCATCATCACAGCATCATCACAACATAATCAGAGCATCATCATAGCATAAACACTGCATAATCACTGCACTGTCACAGCATCATCACTGCATCATCACAGTATCAGAGCGATATCACAGCGTCATCACTTCATCATCACTACATGATCACTGCATCATCACAGCATCATCACAGCGTCATCACTGCATCATCACTGCGTCATCAAAGCATCATCGCTGAGTCATCACAGCATGATCACAGCATCATAGGTACATAATCATAGCATCATCACATCATCATCACAGCGTCATCACAGCATCATCACAGCATCTACATTGCATCATCAGAGAATCTTCAAAGCATCATCACTGCGTCACCACAGCGTCATCACTACATCATCACTGAATCATCACTGCATCGTCACTGCATCATCACAGCATCATCACTGCATCATCACTGCATCACCACAGCACCATTACTGCGTAATCCAAACATCATCACAGCACCAGCACAACATCATTTCTGCATAATTACTGCCTCATCACAGCATCATTACAGTGTCATGACAGCATCATCACTGCATAATCACCGCATCATAACCGCATAATCACAGCATCATCACAGCATCATCGTAGGTTCATTACTGCTTACTCACAGCATCATCACAGCGTCATCACTGCATCATCAGTGCATCATCACAGCATCATCACAGAATCACAACAGGGTCATCACTGCTTCATCACAGCATCACCACAGCATCATAAGAGCTTCATCACTGCTTCATCACGGCATCATCACATCATCATCACAGCATCATCATGCCATCACAGCAGCATCATCACAGTATTTCGACAGCGTCATCACCGCGTTATCATAGCATCATCACAATATCGTCACAGCATCATCACTGCTTATTCACAGCATCATCGCGGCTTCATCACTGCTTCATCAGAGCATCATCACAACATTATCGCTACATCATCACAGAGTCATCACAGCATCATTACTGCATCATCACTGCATCATCACTTCGTAATCAGAGCATCATGACTTCATCATCACAGCACCATTACTGCATCATCACAACATCATCACAGTGTCATCACAGCATCATCACAGCCTCATCACTGCATCATCACAGCGTCATCACAGCGTCGTAACTGCATCATCACCGCATCACCATCATCACAGCATCACAAGGTATGATGACACTGTGATGACACTGTAAGGACGCTGTGATGATGCTGTGATGATGCGGTGATGATGCTGTGATGATACTATGGTGATGCTGTGATGATGCTGTGATGCTCTGATCATGTGTGCTGTGCATCACAGCGTCATCACAGCATCATCACAGCATCATAGCGTCATCAAATTATCATCACTGCATCATCAGAGCATCACCAGAACTTCATCGCAGCATCATCAAAGCAACATCTCAGTGTCATCACAGCGTCACTACTGCAACATCACAGCATCATCAGAGCATTGGTGTAGATGCACTTCAGCTGGGCCATTGCCCTAACCTCCGGCCTTGCCATTGTTCCCCCTGGAACAGCCCCAATAATCCTTGCTTCAGCCCCATCCCCCTTCTTACCTAGTTTAAAGCCCTCTCAATGAGCCCTGCCAGCTCCTGGCCCAGGATCCTTTTTCCCCTAAAAGATAGGGACCCGTCTGCGGCCATCAGGCCAGGTGCTGAGTAAAGTGCCCCATGGTCAAAAAAAAACAAGATTTCTGCGTTGGCACAAGAAATGATGATGTTATGATGCTGTGGTGATGCTGTTGTGATGATGCTGTGATGATGATTTGATGACACAGTGATGATGCTGTGATGGTGCTGTGATGACGCTTTGATGATGTTGTGATGATGCTTTCATGACGCTGTGATAACGCTGTGATGGTGCTGTGATGAGGCTGTGATGAAGTTCTGGTGATGCTCTGATGATGCAGTGATGATAATTTGATGACGCTGTGATGCTGTGATGATGCCGGGATGATGCTCTGATGATGCTGTGATGATGTTGCGATGATGCTGTGATGACGCTTTGATGACAATGTGATTATGCTGTTATGACGCTGTTATGACACTGTGATGATGCAGTGTTTATGTAGTGATGATGCAGTTATGATACTGTGATGATGCAGTGATGACGCTCTGATGACGCTCTGATGACACTGTGATGATGCTGTTGTGATGCTGTGATGAGGCTTTGATGACACTGTGATGATGTTGTGATGACGCTGTGATGACGCTGTGATGATGCAGTCATGATGATGTGATGATGTTGTGATGATGCTCTGATGATGCACTGATGATGATGTAATGATGCAGTGATGACGCTCTAATGATGCTGTGATGATGCTCTGATGAAGCTGTGATGATGCTTTGATGACGCTGTGATGACGATGTTATTATGCTGTGATGACGCTGTGATGATGCTGTTATGACAATTTGATGATGCTGTGATTATGCAGCTATGATGCTCTCAGGATGATATGATGATGCAGTGATGATGCTGTGATGACGCTGTCATGATGCTGTGATGACGCTGTCGTGATTCAATGATGATGCTGTGATGACGCTGTGATGATGTTGTGATGATGCTGTGATGGTGCACAGATGACGCTGTCTTGATGTTGTGATGATGCTCTGATGATGTTGTGCTGATGTAGTGTTTATGCAGTGATGATGCTGTTATTATACTGTGATGAAGCTTTGATGATGCTGTGATTATACAGCTATGATGCTGTCATGATTATATGATGATGCAGTGATGATGCTGTGATGATGCTGTGACGACGCTTTGATGATGCTTTGATTATACAGCTATGATGCTGTCATGTTTATATGATGATGCAGTGATGATGCCGTGATGATACTGTGATGACACTGAATACGCTGTGATGATGCTGTGATGCTTTCATGATGCTATGATGATGCTGTGATGATGCTGTGATGACGCTGCGATGATGCTGTGATGATGCAGTGATGATGCATTGATAACGCTGCAATGATGCTGCGATGATGTTGTCATGATGCTGTGATGATGCAGTGATGACACTGCGATGATGCTGTTATGTGATGCTGCACCATCAGATGTATTGATGATGCATTTATGATGATGTGTTTATGCTGTGATGACGCTGTGATGATGCAGTGATAATGCAGTGTTGATGCACTTATGACGCTGTGTTGAGGCTCTGATAGTATTGTGATGATGCTGTGATGGTGGTGTGATGACACTGCGATGATGCTGTGATGACGCCGTGATGACGCTCTGATGACGCTGTGATGCTCTGATGATTGTGTGATGACGCAGTGATGACACTGCGATGATATTGTAATGATGCAGTGACGATGCTGTGATGATGCAGTGATGATGCTTTGGTGATGCTATGATGATGCTCTGATGACGCTGTAATGACGGAGTGATGATGCAGTGATGATGCTGTGATGACGCTGTTATGACACTTTGATGATGCTGTGATGCTGTGATGATGTTGGTATGATGATGTAATGATGCAGTGATGATGCTGTGATGATGTTGTGATGGTGCTGTGATGATGCTGTGATCATGCTGTGATGATGCAGTGATACCGCTGCGATGAAACAGTGATGATTCTGTGATGATGCAGTGATGGCGACGCTGTGATGCATTAATGATGCTCTGATGATGCTCCGATGATGCTGTTGTGATGCTTTGATGATGCAGTGATGATGCAGTGATGATTCTGTGGTGACGCTGAGATGATGCTGTGATGACGCCTGGATGATGCAGAGATGACACTGTGATGATGCTGTTGTGATGCTGTGATGATGATGTGATGATGCTGTGATGACTATGATGATGCAGTGATGACACTGTGGTGGCACTGTGATGCCTTGTTGAAGCTCTGATGATGCATTGATAATGCACTGATTATGCAGTGATGATGTTGTCTTGATACTGTGATGATGCTGTGATGATACTGTGATGACGGTTTTATGACACTGTGATTATGTTCTGATGACCCAGTGGTCATGCTGTGATGATGCAGTGATGACGCAGTGATGATGCTGTTTTGATGCTCTGATCATGCTGTGATGACGGTTTGATGACACTTTGATGTGGTTGTGATGATGCAGTGATGATGCTGTGATGATTCTGTGATGCTCTGATTATGATGTTATGATGCTGTGATGATGTAGTAATGATGCTGTGATGATGCTGTGATGACGCTTTGATCACTGAATCATCACTGTATCATCACTGCATCACCACAGCATCCTCACTGTGTAATCAAAACATCATCACAGCCTCATAACTACATAAACACTGCATCATCACAGCATCATCACTGCGTCATCAGAGCGTCATAACAGCATCATCACAGCATCATCATTGCATCATCACTGCATCATCTCAGCATCATAATAGTGTCATCAGTGCGTCATCACAGTCTTCACAACATCATCACATCATCATCGCAGCGTCATCACAGCATCATCACTGCATCATCATATCTTCATCGCAGCGTCATCACTGCATCATCACAGTATCATCACAGCATCATCACTGCATCATTACTGCAGAATCACTGCGTCATCACATCATCATCACTACATGATCACTGCATCATCACAGCATCATCACTTCGCCATCACAACATCATCATTACATCATCACAACATCAATACAGCATCATTACAGCATCATCACAGCATCATCACATCATCACAGCATCATCACAGCATCATCACTGCAACAGAACTGCATCTTCACAGCATCATCACATCATTCAGACTGCATCATCACAGCATCATCACAGCATCATCACATCATCACATCATCATCACTGCAACAGAACTGCATCTTCACAGCATCATCACTGTGTTATCACAACATCATCACTGCATCATCACAATATCATCACAGCATCATCACAACATAATCAGAGCATCATCACAGCATAAACACTGCATAATCACTGCACTATCACAGCATCATCACAGAGTCATCAAGGAATCATCACAGCATCATCACAGAATCTTGGCATTGTCATCAAAGCATCATCACTGCGTCATCACTACATCATCATAGCATCATCTCAGCATTTTCACAGAATCATTACTGCATAATCACTGCATTATGACAGCGTCGTACCAGTATCATCACTGCATCATCACATCATCATCATTGCATCATCCCATCATCATCATTTCATCATAACAGCATCAACACAACATCATCACAGTATAATCAATCTATCATCACAGCATCATCACAGCGTCATCATTGCATCATCCCATCATCATCATTTCATCATAACAGCATCATCACAACATCATCACAGTATAATCAATCTATCATCACAGCATCATCGCAGCATCATAACTGCGTAAAAACTGCATCATCACAGCATCATTACTACGTCATCAAAGCATCATAACAGCATCATCACAGCATCATCACATCGCCATGACAGCATCATCAGTGCATCATCACTGCATCATCACATGAAGTGCATCATCATTGCATCATCACAGAATCATCACAACATCATCGCAGCATTGTCACAGCGTTACGACAACGTTATCAGACCATCACGACAGCATCATCACAGCGTCATCACAGAATCATCACATCGTCATCACAGCATCATCGCAGCCTCATAACTGCATCATCACAGCATCATCAAAACATTATCTTACCATCATCACAGCATTATCACTGTATCATCACTGCATCGTTACAGCATCATCTCAGCATTATCACAGTATCAATACTGCAGAATCACTGAATCATCACATCATCATCAGTGCGTCATCACATCATCATCACTACATCATCACATAATCACCACTGCATCATCACAGTGTTATCACATCATCATCACAGCATTATCACATCATTATCACTGCATCATCACAGCATCATCGCAGCATCATCACGTCATCATCGCAGCGTAATCACTGCATCGTCACAGCATCATCACAGCATCATCACCACATCGTCACATCATCATCGCGTCGTCATCAAAGCATAATCACAGTGTCATAACTGCATAAACTCTGCGTCATGACAGCATAATCACAGCGTCAATACAGCATCATCATTGCATCATCACTGCATCACCTCAGCATCATAACATCATCATTACTACATCATCACAGCATAATCCTTGCATCATCACAACATCATCGCAGCATCATCACAGCATCACGACAGCGTTATCAGAGCATCACGACAGAGTCATCACAGTGTCATCACAGAATCATCACAGCATCATCACTGCATCATCAATGAATCATCACAGCATCATTACTGCTTACTCACTGCATCATAACAGCGTCATCACAGTATCATCACTGTATCATCACAGCATCATCACTACATCATCACTGCATCATCAATGAATCATCGCAGAATCATCATTGCATCATAGCTACATAATGACAGCGTCATAAATGCATCATCACAGTGTCATCACAGCGTCATCTCAGCATCGTCACAGCATCATCACAACACCACCACAGCGTCATCACAGTATCACGACAGCGTCATCACAGTATCATCACTGCATCATCATAACGTCATTGCAGAGTCATCACTGCATCTTCACAGTATCATCACAGCATCATCACTGCATCATTACTGCAGAATCACTGCGTCATCACATCATCATCACTACATGATCACTGCATCATCACAGCATCATCACTGAGTCATCACAACATCACCATTGCATCATCACAATATCATCACAGCATCATCACAGCACCATCACAGCATCATCACTGCATCAGAACTGCATCGTCACAGCATCATCACATCATTCACACTGCATCATCACCTCATGATCACTGCATCATCACAGCATCATCGCAGCATTATCACTGCGTTATCACAACATCATCACTGCATCATCACAATATCATCACAGCATCATCACATCATCACTGCATCATCACACCATCATCAGAGTATCATCACAGCGTCATCACTGCATCATCACACAATCATCACAGCATCATCACTGCGTTATCACAACATCATCACTGCATCATCACAGCATCATCAGAGAATCATCACATCATCATCACAGCATCATCACAACATAATCAGAGCATCATCATAGCATAAACACTGCATAATCACTGCACTGTCACAGCATCATCACTGCATCATCACAGTATCAGAGCGATATCACAGCGTCATCACTTCATCATCACTACATGATCACTGCATCATCACAGCATCATCACAGCGTCATCACTGCATCATCACTGCGTCATCAAAGCATCATCACTGAGTCATCACAGCATGATCACAGCATCATAGGTACATAATCATAGCATCATCACATCATCATCACAGCGTCATCACAGCATCATCACAGCATCTACATTGCATCATCAGAGAATCATCAAAGCATCATCACTGCGTCACCACAACGTCATCACTACATCATCACTGAATCATCACTGCATCGTCACTGCATCATCACAGCATCATCACTGCATCATCACTGCATCACCACAGCACCATTACTGCATAATCCAAACATCATCACAGCACCAGCACAACATCATTTCTTCATAATTACTGCCTCATCACAGCATCATTACAGTGTCATGACAGCATCATCACTGCATAATCACCGCATCATAACCGCATAATCACAGCATCATCACAGCATCATCGTAGGTTCATTACTGCTTACTCACAGCATCATCACAGCGTCATCACTGCATCATCAGTGCATCATCACAGCATCATCACAGAATCACAACAGGGTCATCACTGCTTCATCACAGCATCACCACAGCATCATAAGAGCTTCATCACTGCTTCATCACGGCATCATCACATCATCATCACAGCATCATCATGCCATCACAGCAGCATCATCACAGTATTTCGACAGCGTCATCACCGCGTTATCATAGCATCATCACAATATCGTCACAGCATCATCACTGCTTATTCACAGCATCATCGCGGCTTCATCACTGCTTCATCAGAGCATCATCACAACATTATCGCTACATCATCACAGAGTCATCACAGCATCATTACTGCATCATCACTGCATCATCACTTCGTAATCAGAGCATCATGACTTCATCATCACAGCACCATTACTGCATCATCACAACATCATCACAGTGTCATCACAGCATCATCACAGCCTCATCACTGCATCATCACAGCGTCATCACAGCGTCGTAACTGCATCATCACCGCATCACCATCATCACAGCATCACAAGGTATGATGACACTGTGATGACACTGTAAGGACGCTGTGATGATGCTGTGATGATGCGGTGATGATGCTGTGATGATACTATGGTGATGCTGTGATGATGCTGTGATGCTCTGATCATGTGTGCTGTGCATCACAGCGTCATCACAGCATCATCACAGCATCATAGCGTCATCAAATTATCATCACTGCATCATCAGAGCATCACCAGAACTTCATCGCAGCATCATCAAAGCAACATCTCAGTGTCATCACAGCGTCACTACTGCAACATCACAGCATCATCAGAGCATTGGTGTAGATGCACTTCAGCTGGGCCATTGCCCTAACCTCCGGCCTTGCCATTGTTCCCCCTGGAACAGCCCCAATAATCCTTGCTTCAGCCCCATCCCCCTTCTTACCTAGTTTAAAGCCCTCTCAATGAGCCCTGCCAGCTCCTGGCCCAGGATCCTTTTTCCCCTAAAAGATAGGGACCCGTCTGCGGCCATCAGGCCAGGTGCTGAGTAAAGTGCCCCATGGTCAAAAAAAAACAAGATTTCTGCGTTGGCACAAGAAATGATGATGTTATGATGCTGTGGTGATGCTGTTGTGATGATGCTGTGATGATGATTTGATGACACAGTGATGATGCTGTGATGGTGCTGTGATGACGCTTTGATGATGTTGTGATGATGCTTTCATGACGCTGTGATAACGCTGTGATGGTGCTGTGATGAGGCTGTGATGAAGTTCTGGTGATGCTCTGATGATGCAGTGATGATAATTTGATGACGCTGTGATGCTGTGATGATGCCGGGATGATGCTCTGATGATGCTGTGATGATGTTGCGATGATGCTGTGATGACGCTTTGATGACAATGTGATTATGCTGTTATGACGCTGTTATGACACTGTGATGATGCAGTGTTTATGTAGTGATGATGCAGTTATGATACTGTGATGATGCAGTGATGACGCTCTGATGACGCTCTGATGACACTGTGATGATGCTGTTGTGATGCTGTGATGAGGCTTTGATGACACTGTGATGATGTTGTGATGACGCTGTGATGACGCTGTGATGATGCAGTCATGATGATGTGATGATGTTGTGATGATGCTCTGATGATGCACTGATGATGATGTAATGATGCAGTGATGACGCTCTAATGATGCTGTGATGATGCTCTGATGAAGCTGTGATGATGCTTTGATGACGCTGTGATGACGATGTTATTATGCTGTGATGACGCTGTGATGATGCTGTTATGACAATTTGATGATGCTGTGATTATGCAGCTATGATGCTCTCAGGATGATATGATGATGCAGTGATGATGCTGTGATGACGCTGTCATGATGCTGTGATGACGCTGTCGTGATTCAATGATGATGCTGTGATGACGCTGTGATGATGTTGTGATGATGCTGTGATGGTGCACAGATGACGCTGTCTTGATGCTGTGATGATGCTCTGATGATGTTGTGCTGATGTAGTGTTTATGCAGTGATGATGCTGTTATTATACTGTGATGAAGCTTTGATGATGCTGTGATGATGCTGTGATGATGTTGTGATGACGCTTTGATGATGCTGTGATTATACAGCTATGATGCTGTCATGATTATATGATGATGCAGTGATGATGCTGTGATGATGCTGTGACGACGCTTTGATGATGCTTTGATTATACAGCTATGATGCTGTCATGTTTATATGATGATGCAGTGATGATGCCGTGATGATACTGTGATGACACTGAATACGCTGTGATGATGCTGTGATGCTTTCATGATGCTATGATGATGCTGTGATGATGCTGTGATGACGCTGCGATGATGCTGTGATGATGCAGTGATGATGCATTGATAACGCTGCAATGATGCTGCGATGATGTTGTCATGATGCTGTGATGATGCAGTGATGACACTGCGATGATGCTGTTATGTGATGCTGCACCATCAGATGTATTGATGATGCATTTATGATGATGTGTTTATGCTGTGATGACGCTGTGATGATGCAGTGATAATGCAGTGTTGATGCACTTATGACGCTGTGTTGAGGCTCTGATAGTATTGTGATGATGCTGTGATGGTGGTGTGATGACACTGCGATGATGCTGTGATGACGCCGTGATGACGCTCTGATGACGCTGTGATGCTCTGATGATTGTGTGATGACGCAGTGATGACACTGCGATGATATTGTAATGATGCAGTGACGATGCTGTGATGATGCAGTGATGATGCTTTGGTGATGCTGTGATGATGCTCTGATGACGCTGTAATGACGGAGTGATGATGCAGTGATGATGCTGTGATGACGCTGTTATGACACTTTGATGATGCTGTGATGCTGTGATGATGTTGGTATGATGATGTAATGATGCAGTGATGATGTTGTGATGATGTTGTGATGGTGCTGTGATGATGCTGTGATCATGCTGTGATGATGCAGTGATACCGCTGCGATGAAACAGTGATGATTCTGTGATGATGCAGTGATGGCGACGCTGTGATGCATTGATGATGCTCTGATGATGCTGCGATGATGCTGTTGTGATGCTTTGATGATGCAGTGATGATGCAGTGATGATTCTGTGGTGACGCTGAGATGATGCTGTGATGACGCCTGGATGATGCAGAGATGACACTGTGATGATGCTGTTGTGATGCTGTGATGATGCAGTGATGATGCTGTGATGACACAGTGATGGTGCAGTGATGATGTGATGATGACGCTGTGATGATTCTGTGATGACGCTGTGATGACGCTGTGATGATGCTGTGGTGATGCATTGATGACACTGTGATGATGCTGTGAGGATGTTCTGATGATGCAGTGATGACGCTGTGATGATGCTGTTGTGATGCTCTGATTATGCTGTGATTATGCTGTCATGACACTGTAATGATGTTGTGATGATGCTGTAATGATGCTGTGATGATGCTGTGATGACTCTGCGATGATGCTGTGATGATGCAGTGATGATGCTGTGATGATGCTGTGATGACGCTTTGATAACGCTTTGATTATTTGATGATGCTGTGATGATGCTGTGATGACGCTGTGATGACGCTGTGATTCTGTGATGATATTGTGATGATGCTGTGGTGATGCTGTGATGACGTTTTCATGATGCAGTTATCATGATGTTATGATGCTGTGATAATGCTTTGATGACGTTTTGATGACACTGTGATGATGCAGTGATGATGCTGTGATGATGCAGTGATGATCAGTGATGGTGCTACGATGATACTGTTGTGATGCTGTGATGATGCTGTGTTCACGCTTTGATGACACTATGATAATGTTCCGATGATGCAGTAATGATGCAGTGATGACGCAGTGATTATGCTGTAATGATGCAGCGATTATGCTGTGATGATGTTGTGATTATGCTGTGATGACGCTACGATAATGCTGTTATGATGCTGTGATGACGCTGTGATCATGCAGTGATCATGCTGTGATGATGCATTGATGACGCTGCGATGATGCTTTGATGATTCTGTGAAGATGCAGTGATGACGATGTGATGACACTGTGATGATGCTGTTATGACACAGTGTTGATGCAGTGATGACGCTGTGACGATGTAGTGGTGATGACGCATTGATGACACTGTGATGATGATGTGATGATGCTGTGATGATATGATGATGCAGTGATGACACTGTGATGGCACTGTGATGCCTTGTTGAAGCTCTGATGATGCATTGATAATGCACTGATTATGCAGTGATGATGTTGTCTTGATACTGTGATGATGCTGTGATGATACTGTGATGACGGTTTTATGACACTGTGATTATGTTCTGATGACCCAGTGATCATGCTGTGATGATGCAGTGATGACGCGGTGATGATGCTGTTGTGATGGTCTGATGATGCTGTGATGACGGTTTGATGACACTTTGATGTGGTTGTGATGATGCAGTGATGATGCTGTGATGATTCTGTGATGCTCTGATTATGATGTTATGATGCTGTGATGATGTAGTAATGATGCTGTGATGATGCAGTGATGATGCATTGATAACGCTGCAATGATGCTGCGATGATGTTGTCATGATGCTGTGATGATGCAGTGATGACACTGCGATGATGCTGTTATGTGATGCTGCACCATCAGATGTATTGATGATGCATTTATGATGATGTGTTTATGCTGTGATGACGCTGTGATGATGCAGTGATAATGCAGTGTTGATGCACTTATGACGCTGTGTTGAGGCTCTGATAGTATTGTGATGATGCTGTGATGGTGGTGTGATGACACTGCGATGATGCTGTGATGACGCCGTGATGACGCTCTGATGACGCTGTGATGCTCTGATGATTGTGTGATGACGCAGTGATGACACTGCGATGATATTGTAATGATGCAGTGACGATGCTGTGATGATGCAGTGATGATGCTTTGGTGATGCTGTGATGATGCTCTGATGACGCTGTAATGACGGAGTGATGATGCAGTGATGATGCTGTGATGACGCTGTTATGACACTTTGATGATGCTGTGATGCTGTGATGATGTTGGTATGATGATGTAATGATGCAGTGATGATGCTGTGATGATGTTGTGATGGTGCTGTGATGATGCTGTGATCATGCTGTGATGATGCAGTGATACCGCTGCGATGAAACAGTGATGATTCTGTGATGATGCAGTGATGGCGACGCTGTGATGCATTGATGATGCTCTGATGATGCTGCGATGATGCTGTTGTGATGCTTTGATGATGCAGTGATGATGCAGTGATGATTCTGTGGTGACGCTGAGATGATGCTGTGATGACGCCTGGATGATGCAGAGATGACACTGTGATGATGCTGTTGTGATGCTGTGATGATGCAGTGATGATGCTGTGATGACACAGTGATGGTGCAGTGATGATGTGATGATGACGCTGTGATGATTCTGTGATGACGCTGTGATGACGCTGTGATGATGCTGTGGTGATGCATTGATGACACTGTGATGATGCTGTGAGGATGTTCTGATGATGCAGTGATGACGCTGTTATAAATTAGACCACACAATTTACAGGTCTATTGTAATTATTTTATTAATCAAGTAAGCAGACACAAGCAAAACAGCGCTGGGCGGCTGGGGAGTCTCCGCTCCGCAACAGCACGCACCTTCCCTTTCCAGGGTAGCTATTTTATAGCAGTCGAGTTCCAGCTTATCGAGACCTATTGAACTGGCTGAGGCTGCGCAGTTTATTGTTGAGAGGGGGGGGTCGTTGTTCCTCTGCTGGTGTTCACACGTTGTGCTCGTATTCAGGTGGGGGTAATGAAGCGGCAGACAGGATGTCTGGTTTCACTCAAGGATGTGTATCCAATACTCCCTCCTGTTATCTGCTTGCTTTAATCCTCCCCTTTACCAAGGCCGTTAATTTGTACAACCTTATCTCTTCAGCAGTTTCTCCAAATTCCTCAAAGACAATGAACAAACCCCCCACTAATTTATCACAATCCCTCCTTTTTCTTTTTTTAACATATTTTGTTCATTGAATTTTTGTAATATTTGCTTGCTGAGCATTAAAGTTTCTGTGTCTTCCTTCTCCTGCTCAAGAAATTCATACTCAGCACGCACGAGCATAAGATGAGCTGCCTCTAATCGGCTTTTCACAATTGCGATTACTCGATTGAATATACATGGTCCAAAAGTCAGTGCTAATATTAATAACAACAAGGGCCCCGCTATGGTTGATAGCAGGGTAGTAAGCCAAGGTGAGTAATTAAACCAGGATTCATACCAATTCTGACGAGCTTCATTTTCCCTTTTGCGTTTTTCTAATCCTTCCCTCAATTTAGTCATTGTATCTCTTACCACCCCAGTATGATCTGCATATACACAACATTCTTCACGTAGGGCTGCACACAGTCCTCCTTGTTGTAAGAAAATCAAATCCAACCCTCTACGGTTTTGGAGTACCACTTCGGATAATGACCTAACCGATTTTTCCAGAGCTGTTATTGATTGCTCTATACGGGCCAGATCCTCATCTACGGCAATGCGTAGAGAAGTAAATTCCTGGCTTTGTTTTATCAGGGAAGCAATTCCAGTTCCTGCACCTGCAGCCCCAAGGGCCATTAAAGTGGCTAAGGTGACAGCCGTAATAGGCTCCCTCTTTACCAGATGGTATTCAGCCACTGTGTGATGGGTATACATATACTCTTCAGTGTGGTATAGAATCCTTGGTATAATTACCACCTGTACACAAAAATCATGAGATGTGCTAAACAATTTTAAAGATAGGCAAGGAGTGACTCCCAACAATGAACATACCCACCTAGTATTGTTTGCAGGAATTAACCATTTGTGTTTTTGGTCCATTTTTTCAGTGGCATGGCACAGATCATTTTTATCTCTTGGAACTGTGCCGATACATCTACCTTTTCCCGTAACTTGAGTCAGAGTTATCCCGATTTCCTGACCCCAACTGCACTTGGAAGGATTTGACTCATTTGAATATTCAGGCCTCCCCATATCTCCTATAGCTTCATAATATGGGGGCTTAACACTTACACATAGCCAGCACCCTTCAGTTATCTCAGGATTAGTTTGATTTAGTACCTGGAAACTAGCATTTATAACTTTCCACATACTACTCTCGGGTACAACCCCTTTCCTTTTTACAATGCTAGGAAGCAGTGTGGGAAAGGATAACTTTGTCGTCTTATTAGAAAACACTGTAGTAGGTTGGGCAGTCCCAGGTATCTTTACAGTCTGGGCAACCAAACCTTCCCCTAATAACTCTTTATTAGGCCCTACTACCTTGGATATCTCGGGTTTTTCCTTCTTTATTAATATGAGTCCTCCCCTGTCAGTTCCAGGTTCCGTATACCTTATTCCCCACACTCTTCCCATGTTCCACCCTCTATCCGTGGGTTGGGTAACATTTAAAAAGAGATATTTACAGTTTCCACGTCCTCCCCACCCTTGCGGTGGAATGCACCCATATGGACCCCATTGGACCCTTAGGTATTTATCTCTACCGTATCCCGGTATCCAACTAGGGGCTATAGTCTCACAGCCCCAATAGCTGCAGTAATATTGATTAGGGGAGTTGCAGTACCCCTTTCCAGGATTCGAACTTGGGCACATATAAAATCCCATATATTCCCAGCATCGGGGCCTCGGGACCAGCTGACACAGTGTAGAAGTAAAACTTGGCCCCCCTGATGTTATCTGGGTTGCAATAACCTGTTGATCTTCGAATCGACTTAAAGTCCATTTAAAAGGTTGGTGAGGGTGGTGTTGAGTCGCTATGCAGGATGAAATCACTGCGAGAACCCCCAAATACCAATAGGAATGGCTGAGGCTCATTTTCTTTCCCCACTTATTCACTCCTCTGCCTCACTCGTCAGTTGGGTTGCAGCCAACTACGAGGGTTTTAGTTCTTCTCGGCAGCAGTAGTGTTCTTCAGGGGAGAGCCTTTACCTTAACCCACGGTACTTATCGGGTTCGTCGCAATGTGAGCTTCAGGTCTTTGTTCCCTGGAGCGATCTCCCACTTCTCATCACAGATGGGTCCTTTAACACGGCTGGCATGTGTCCATCCTTTCTCCGCAGTTCGAATAGCCGTTTCTGTAGTAAGCAAAACAACATAGGGGCCTTCCCATTGTGGTGTTAATGTAACTTCTTTCCAAGTTTTTATCAGGACCTTATCTCCGGGCTGTATCTTGTGAATTGCTATGTCCAAAGGGGGACGTTGCGCAATTAAACCCTTTTTCTGTAATTCCCTGCGTCTATTTATCAATTGTGTGAGGTAAGGTTTTAATTGATCATCTTGTAGGTGGGGATGATCAAGGGGTATCTCGAGATCATAAGGCATACCATACAGCATTTCAAAAGGGGAGATTCCCAGATCAGTCCTGGGTTTTACGCGTATACTTAGCAAAGCTAGTGGCAAGCACTTTATCCAAGAGGTTTTTGTTTCTAACATTAATTTAGTAAGTTGCTTTTTAATTTCACCGTTCATCCGTTCTACTTTTCCCGAGCTCTGAGGATGCCAGGGAGTATGATATTCCCATTTGATTCCTAAAGCTTTCATTGTGTCACGGGATACTTTTGACACAAAGTGCGGTCCCCTATCAGAATCTATTGCTTCTACAATCCCATATCGGGGAATTATGTTTTCTAACAATATTTTCACTACAGTTTGTGCTGTAGCCCTTGTCGTGGGAAATGCTTCAACAAAATTTGTAAGATGGTCTATAATTACCAGCAAATATTTGTATCTTCCTGTTTTGGGAAGTTCGGTAAAATCCAATTGAATTCTTGCAAAGGGTCGGTGGGCTAATTCTCGTCCTCCCGGAACCCTTTTTCTCATATTTTTAGCATTTACCCTCCGACAAGTCATACACCCATTAACAATTCCTTTGGCTATGTTATATATCCCTATACACATATAATTAGTGGCGAATTGATCTACTAACGCCTGAGCACCCCAATGCATTTGTTCATGAAATCTCCGTAGCACCCTCATAGCTACTGATTTTGGTAACACTTCTCGTCCATCAGGTAGTACCCATTTTCCTTTTTCATTTTCTCGAATCCCCATTTTTGTCATTTTGTCCTTTTCTACAGTAGTAAAACAAAACAAGGGGAGGGGGACGTGCCCACCAGACCATAAAAATTTAGCTGGGCCATGCTTGTAACAGTTTCTATAAGGCGGACTCTCCTCCTCCGAACAATTACATTCAATCCCTTCTACTCCCCAGTCTTTCCAGCAATCATAGCATGGAAATTTCTTTAAATCCTTCCCCTTGCCACAACTCGGGCAGTCTGCTCTCTTAGTCACTTCATATATGCACATGAGGGCTGCTCTTTTTGCTTCCTGGTCAGCTAAGTTATTGCCTCTGATTTGGGGATTCAGCCCTCGCTGGTGTCCTTTTACATGCACCACCGCAATCTCCTTAGGCTCCCTGATGGCTTGTAAAACTTGGAGAATCAACTCCTGATGAATTATTCCTTTTCCTTGTGAATTTATAAGTCCTCTCTCTTCCCATATTTTCCCGAAGGTGTGTATTACTCCATAAGCATATTTAGAGTCTGTATATATTGTTCCGCTTTTGTTCTTTAATAATTTCAGAGCTCTTAACATGGCATATAACTCGCAAGCCTGCGCTGACCAGCTTGGGCTCAGAGGGCCTGATTCTATTACCTCAAATGTTTTTCCGTTAACCAATGCGTAACCTGATCTTCTTTTACCCTCGACTACCCTTGAGGATCCGTCCACAAATATCTTTTCCCCTAAAGGCAATTCTACATCTTCCAGATCAGGCCTCAATCTCACTTGTTCTTCTATGTTTCTAAGACAATTATGTTCAGGCTGCTCATTTGGTTCACCATAAAGAAACTGAGCGGGGTTTTGTGCTGCAGTCGTTTCTAATGTTAATCTGGGTGATGATATTAGGATCCCTTCATATTTTAGTAACCTTGCATCCGTTATCCATTTTTCAGCTTTTTGTTGCAGCACCCCACGTATATTGTGAGGGGATATAACCTTTATTTCTCCCCCTAATGTAATCTTTTGTGCTTCTTCCACTAGTAGGGCAGCTGCTACCACTACTTGCAAGCAGCTGGGCCAACCTCTACTAACAGGGTCTAATAGCTTAGATAAATAGGCTACTGGTTTTTTACTGTCTGCCCATTCTTGAGCCAGTACTCCATAGGCAGTCCCCTCTGTGCTATTTACGAACAAGAAAAATGGTTTTTTTAATTCTGGACAGTTTAAAACTGGTGGATGCATCAGTTCTTCTTTTAATTTCTCTAATTGCTCCTCGTCTTCTTCTGTCCATTTTAGTAATCCATCCCTATTCAATTTGTTATATAGAAATTTAACCTTTCCACTGTAATCTTCTATCCACTGTCTACAATATCCAGTTAACCCTAACAGTTGCCGCACTTGCCTTTTGGTAGTTGGGGCCTTTATTCCTAGGATCCCTTTAACCCTTTCAGGATCCAGCCTTTTAGTTCCTTTATTTAGCAAATGACCCAAATATTTTACCTCTTTTTCTACAAACTGTAGTTTTGACCTGGACACCTTTAATCCCTGCGACCCCAAAAAATTCAATAGGCTAACGCTAGCTTATCTTACAATGTCTTCATCTTTTCCAGCTATTAGTAAATCATCTACGTATTGGATCAGGGTTGTGCCCGGTACTCTGTTGTACTCTTGCAAAATTTGCTCCAGTGCTTGCCCAAACAAGTTTGGGGATTCTGTAAACCCCTGGGGCAGGACCGTCCACCTTAACTGCTGTTTTCTATAGGTGTCTGGGTCCTCCCATTCAAAGGCAAAATAATCCCTAGATTTTTCGTCCAGGGGGCATGCCCAAAATGCGTCTTTTAGATCGATTACACTATACCATCGGTCGTCTGGGTGCAGTTGGCTTAACAGAGTGTGTGGATTTGCTACCACGGGGAACCTAGTAACAGTTCTCTTATTAATTTCCCTCAGGTCATGTACCAATCTGTACTTGCCATCTTTCTTTTTTATGGGTAAGATAGGAGTGTTAAAAGGAGACATGCAAGGCTCCAACAGCCCCTGCTGCAGCAATCTTTGAATCTCGGGTTTTAACCCTCTCCTACCTTCCTCCGAAAGAGGGTATTGTTTTATCCTGACTGGTACTTCTGGATTGTTTATGGTCACTTCGAAAGGCCTTATTTTCAATTTTCCTACACTTTCTGACGTGTACCAGACTCTAGGATCGATGTTTGCTTCATCTTCTACTCGGAGTGGGCATAATTTTATTTCTAATTTCTTTCCTATCACTTCTAATCCTATTCCTAATTCTATTATTAAATCTCTGCCTAACAAATTATACTCAGCTTCCGGTACTAGGAGCAGAGTCCCCTTACTCACTTTAGAATCTGATTCTATTATTACTTCTTTTATAACAGGGACCCCAAAGGGCTCCCCCTTTGCTCCGATTACCTGGACTTTTTCAGTGGAGGCCTTGCATCCAGTGGGCAAGGTTTGGACTGTTGATCTTTCAGCCCCTGTATCTATGAGGAATTCTACCTCCTCGCGCTGGGGACCCACTTTTAATTTTATCAAGGGCTCAGTCTTGTTTCGGATCCCCAGCAAATAGAGCCCCTGACACCCCTATTCGCTCTTAAACATCCTCTCATCCTCTTTTCTTTGCCTGCATTCTTTCTTCATGTGACCTTTCTTGTTGCAATAAAAACAGGTCACATTTTTCCGTTCTTTGCTACCTCTTTCCTCCCCCCTAGGTCTCCCATGCATCGGGTCGAACCTTCGATTCGGTTCAGCCCCCCTTTTTCCTTCTCGCACTGCTGCCACCACCATACGTACTTGATTTTTCTCCTTCTCTTCTTCCCTTCTAACATACACCTTCTGTGCCTCCCTTAACAATTCGTCCAGACCTCGATCTTGCCAATCCTCTATTTTTTCCAATTTCTTCCTAATATCTACCCATGATTTTGCCACAAACTGGGCTTTAAGTAATGCCTCCCCTATCGGGGTTCCAGGGTCTAAGCCACTATATAGTTGCAAATTCTTTCGTAATCTTTCTAACCATTCCGTTGGGGTTTCATCCTTTTTCTGTTGTTCGTTAAGAGCTTTGTTTATGTTCTGTCCTCTGGGGACAGATTCTCGTATCCCCTGAATTATGATTGTTCTTAAATCTTGCATATGTCCCCTGTGTATGGGGTCTTGATTATTCCAATTAGGCTGCTGCATTGGCCACTTTATGTCTGCAGCCGGCCCCTGCTGGTGTTGCTGATCCCAAATTTGCATCCCAGCACGCCTAATCATTCTTCTTTCCTCTGATGTAAAGAGGATTCCCAGGATGGATTGTAACTCTTCCCAGGTATATATATTTGGGCCTAAGAATTGGTCTACTCGTTCCGCCACTCCCAATGGGTCTTCTAGTAAACTTCCCATCTCCTTTTTAAAATCCCTCACATCCCCTGAATTAATGGGAACAGCCACGTATCCCATTCCTGGCTGGGGTCCCCCCATCGCTATTTCTCGTAGGGGATATAATCCCTCCCTTAAAGCAGATTTCTGATTTCTTGCCCTGCTTCTGGTTACCGGCCCCTGTGTTTCATGATCCGATTCCGTTTCTCCTGAATTTGCTAATTCGGGGAGTCCATTAAGGACAGGAGCCGTTGGTGCGGGCGGTGGAATATAGGGCGGGGGCGATGTCGGGACTTCTAAGTCCTTTCTCTTTTTATCCCGCCCTCCTTTTTCTTTTAGAGGATATAGATGCGTCCTCGTATCTGAATTTATCCAGAGGTGTGCATATTCACTTTCTTCCAAACTAAAGGGCTCCTTAGAGTTAACATAAATATTGAGGGCTTGGCATACCCAATCCTCAAAGGAGCCGAACGGGGGCCAGAAAACGCTGTCCCCTTTGATGGGCTTGTTGCCCCACACTTCTATACAATAATAAATCATTTTAACTTTACTCTTTCCCCGCCTAGAAGGGGAATCATCCCAATTCTTAATCATTTGTCCTAACGGACTATCAGAAGGAACAGAGGGTATCCCTACAGCATTGGATCCCTCCCTCATGGGGCCAGAAGGCTTACTTTTCTTCTGTCCCATCTTCCGGAGCACCTTCACACACACACACACAACGCTTCCCCCTTTTCGTGGCCCAGTCCCTCGCGGGAGGTGGGAACCGCAATACCGAGGGGTCCGCACTCGCTTCGTCCGCACTTGGACGTCTCAAATGTCGTGCTCCGGGATACCCAACCCCAACCGAACTGAACACCGGCCTATACTTACCCACCCCGTGGGTCTTAGTTCGGTCTTCGTGCACAAAGGTTGCCTGGGGTTTACCGGTTTTATTTGCTTGTGTCTGATTTTGGGTTCGTCGATGAAGGGCTCGAGCAGGAGTTTCCGTTTCTAGGGGCCGCCGAAATCGGCGGGGCGCCTCCCCTAGAGGGATTCCTGATCAATCAGCCTTCATCCGAGTCACGGCACCAAATTGTTATAAATTAGACCACACAATTTACAGGTCTATTGTAATTATTTTATTAATCAAGTAAGCAGACACAAGCAAAACAGCGCTGGGCGGCTGGGGAGTCTCTGCTCCGCAACAGCACGCACCTTCCCTTTCCAGGGTAGCTATTTTATAGCAGTCGAGTTCCAGCTTATCGAGACCTATTGAACTGGCTGAGGCTGCGCAGTTTATTGTTGAGAGGGGGGGGTCGTTGTTCCTCTGCTGGTGTTCACACGTTGTGCTCGTATTCAGGTGGGGGTAATGAAGCGGCAGACAGGATGTCTGGTTTCACTCAAGGATGTGTATCCAATACTCCCTCCTGTTATCTGCTTGCTTTAATCCTCCCCTTTACCAAGGCCGTTAATTTGTACAACCTTATCTCTTCAGCAGTTTCTCCAAATTCCTCAAAGACAATGAACAAACCCCCCACTAATTTATCACAACGCTGTGATGATGCTGTTGTGATGCTCTGATTATGCTGTGATTATGCTGTCATGACACTGTAATGATGTTGTGATGATGCTGTAATGATGCTGTGATGATGCTGTGATGACTCTGCGATGATGCTGTGATGATGCAGTGATGATGCTGTGATGATGCTGTGATGACGCTTTGATAACGCTTTGATTATTTGATGATGCTGTGATGATGCTGTGATGACGCTGTGATGACGCTGTGATTCTGTGATGATATTGTGATGATGCTGTGGTGATGCTGTGATGACGTTTTCATGATGCAGTTATCATGATGTTATGATGCTGTGATAATGCTTTGATGACGTTTTGATGACACTGTGATGATGCAGTGATGATGCTGTGATGATGCAGTGATGATCAGTGATGGTGCTACGATGATACTGTTGTGATGCTGTGATGATGCTGTGTTCACGCTTTGATGACACTATGATAATGTTCCGATGATGCAGTAATGATGCAGTGATGACGCAGTGATGATGCTGTAATGATGCAGCGATTATGCTGTGATGATGTTGTGATTATGCTGTGATGACGCTACGATAATGCTGTTATGATGCTGTGATGACGCTGTGATCATGCAGTGATCATGCTGTGATGATGCATTGATGACGCTGCGATGATGCTTTGATGATTCTGTGAAGATGCAGTGATGACGATGTGATGACGCTGTGATGATGCTGTTATGACACAGTGTTGATGCAGTGATGACGCTGTGACGATGTAGTGGTGATGACGCATTGATGACACTGTGATGATGATGTGATGATGCTGTGATGATATGATGATGCAGTGATGACACTGTGATGGCACTGTGATGCCTTGTTGAAGCTCTGATGATGCATTGATAATGCACTGATTATGCAGTGATGATGTTGTCTTGATACTGTGATGATGCTGTGATGATACTGTGATGACGGTTTTATGACACTGTGATTATGTTCTGATGACCCAGTGATCATGCTGTGATGATGCAGTGATGACGCGGTGATGATGCTGTTGTGATGGTCTGATGATGCTGTGATGACGGTTTGATGACACTTTGATGTGGTTGTGATGATGCAGTGATGATGCTGTGATGATTCTTTGATGCTCTGATTATGATGTTATGATGCTGTGATGATGTAGTAATGATGCTGTGATGATGCTGTGATGACGCTTTGATCACTGAATCATCACTGTATCATCACTGCATCACCACAGCATCCTCACTGTGTAATCAAAACATCATCACAGCCTCATAACTACATAAACACTGCATCATCACAGCATCATCACTGCGTCATCAGAGCGTCATAACAGCATCATCACAGCATCATCATTGCATCATCACTGCATCATCTCAGCATCATAATAGTGTCATCAGTGCGTCATCACAGTCTTCACAACATCATCACATCATCATCGCAGCGTCATCACAGCATCATCACTGCATCATCATATCTTCATCGCAGCGTCATCACTGCATCATCACAGTATCATCACAGCATCATCACTGCATCATTACTGCAGAATCACTGCGTCATCACATCACCATCACTACATGATCACTGCATCATCACAGCATCATCACTTCGCCATCACAACATCGTCATTGCATCATCACAACATCAATACAGCATCATCACAGCATCATCACATCATCACAGCATCATCACAGCATCATCACTGCAACAGAACTGCATCTTCACAGCATCATCACATCATTCAGACTGCATCATCACAGCATCATCACAGCATCATCACATCATCACATCATCATCACTGCAACAGAACTGCATCTTCACAGCATCATCACTGTGTTATCACAACATCATCACTGCATCATCACAATATCATCACTGCATCATCACATCATCATCACATGATCTTCAATGCGTCATCACAGCGTAATCACAAAGTCATCACTTCATCATCAAATTGTCATCACAGCTATATCGCAGCGTCATCACAGCATCACCACAGCATCATCACAGCATCATCCCTGCATCATCACATCATCATCACTGCATTACCACAGCATCACCACAGCATCATCACAGCGTAATCACAGCATCATCACAGCAGGATTGCAGCGTCATCACTGCAGCATCACAGCATCATCACAGTATCCTCAAAGCATCTTCACTGCATCATCACTACATTGTCACAGCATCATCACATCATCATCACTGCATCATCACAGCATCATCACAGCATAATCTCAGCATCATCACAGTATCAGTACTGCAGAATCATTGCATTATCACACCATCATCACAACATCATCGCAGCATCATCATAGCATCACGACAGTGTTATCTGAGCATCACGACAGCGTAATCATAGCGTCATCACAGATTCATCAGAGCATCATTGCAGTGTCATCACTGCATCATCACAGTATCATCACATTGTGAGGAATGTTTTAACAATTCGTGTCCATAAAGAACAGCCCTGTCTGCTTCTGTCTGCTTCGGGGCCCTGCAATGGCAGTTTGATTCCTTAACCACAGATGCAGTGTGCCCCAGTCTCCCCCTCATTCTAGTCAAGTTATCAAGTCTTCAGAAAATACTCCTCAAATTCTTGAGCTTGTTTGCCTTTGTTATTCCGGATTTCTATTTCTAACAGTTACAGCCTTTTTTTCTGTTGTTTTGTCTTCTTCGAAATTAACTTAACGTGGCTATAGGTGTGGCTGTCCCTGTGAATGGCTGGTGAGGAATGTTTTAATTACTTGTGAAGTGTCAATAAGAAAGCTATTTGTGTTTGTATGACGTCTTTGATGTCTGGGAGCCTCAGAATAACTGATAACAATTAGTGACTGTTATGGAATACTATGCAGGCCTCTGATATCTGGCCAGGTGTCCAAGAGGTTAAGAAGAGGAAAAAAAGACGGCTAGGAGACAAGACCTGCAGGGGATGCTGTATAAACTTGACACGGTGCCAAAGGAGTACAAAGGGGAAACACAAGAAAAAACTTGGAGAGGAAGACTACGAGCCTTCAGCATGAAAGACCCCTAGAGACCCCCAGAGGGACCACCGGAGACTGATGCGCATGCTCCAGTAGGAGGGACTGGACCCCGGAAGCTAATTATAATAACCTATTTTTTTTAGAAGTAGTAATGAATATGTATTAGTCGAGGAGTATAAAAATCAGCTCCTTGATGTGGCTGGTGTGAGTCCTGGTGGAGCGGAAACTCCCGGTGCACCCAGCGCTGTTTGCTTACTTCTATTCTTTTAATAAATCCTATTTTCTTATTTAAACCTATTGTGAAGACTGAGCTATTTATAACAACATCATAGTAACATCATCACAATATCATTGCAGAATCATCACTGCATCATCAGAGCATCATCTCAGCATAATCACAGCATCATTAGTGCAGAATTACTGCATCATCACATCATGATCAATGCGTCATCACATCATAATCACAGCATCATCAGAGCATCATCACTGCGTCATCACAGCGTAATCACTACATCATCACTACATAATCATAGCATACTTACTGCGTCATCGCTGCATCATCACTGCATCATCACTGCATCAGCACGTCATCTCAGTATCATCACAGCATCATCACAGTGTCATCACAGCATCACGACAGTGTCATCGCAGTGTCATCACAGCATCATTACATCATCATAACTGCGTCATCAGAGCGTCATCGCAGCATCCTCACAGCATCATCATAGTACCACTACAGCATCATCACAGAATCACTATAGCGTCATCAAAGAGTCATCACAGCATCATCACAACATCGTCACTGCATCATCACAGCATCATCACATCATCACCACAGCATCATCGCAGCATCATCGCAGCATCATCACTGCGTCATCACAACAACATCACAGCGTCATCACTGCATCATCACAGCGTCATCACTGCATCATCACAGCATCATCACATCATCATAACAGCATCATCATATCATCACCACAGCATCATCGCAGCATCATCACAGCATCATCACTGCGTCATCACAACATAATCACTGCATGATCACTGCATCATCACAGCATCATCACATCATCACCACAGCATCATCACATCATCATCACTACATCATCACAGCATCATCAGAGCATAATCACTGCGTTATCGCATCACCATCACTGCGTCATCACTGCATCATCACTGCATCATCACAGCACCATCTCTGCATCATCACAGCATCATTACTACACCATCACAGCGTCATAACAGCATCATCACAGCATCACCACATCGTCATGACAGCATTATTAGTGCATCATCACTTCATCATCACAGCATTATCATTGCATCATCACAGAATCATCACAACATCATCGCAGCATCGTCACAGCGTTACGACAAAGTTATCAGACCATCACGACAGCATCATCACAGAGTCATCACAGAATCATCACATCGTCATCACAGCATCATCGCAGCGTCATTACTGCATCATCACAGCATCATCACAACATTATCATAGCATCATCACAGCATTATCACTGTATCATCACTGCATCGTTACAGCATCATCTCAGCATCATCACAGTATCAATACTGCAGAAGCACTGGATCATCACATCATCATCAGTGCGTCATCACATCATCATCACTACATCATCACATCATCACCATTGCATCATCACAGCGTTATCACATCACCATCACAGCATTATCACATCATTATCACTGCATCATCACAGCATCATCGCAGCATCATCACAGCATCATCGCAGCGTAATCACTGCATCGTCACAGCATCATTGCGTCGTCATCAAACCATAATCACAGTGTCATAACTGAATAAACTCTGCATCATCACAGCATCATCACTGCATCTATACAGCATCATCATTGCATCATCACTGCAGCACCTCAGCATCATAACATCATCATTACTACATCATCACAGCATCATCACAACATCATCGCAGCATCATCACAGCATCACGACAGCGTTATCAGAGCATCACGACAGTCATCACAGCGTCATAACAGAATCATCACAACATAATCACAGCATCATCAGAGCATCATCACTGCGTCATCACAGCGTAATCACTACATCATCACTACATAATCATAGCATAATTACTGTGTCATCACTGCAGCATCACTGCACCATCACTGCATCAGCACAGCGTCATCACAGTATCATCATAGCATCATCACAGTGTCATCACAGAATCACGACAGTGTCATCGCAGCGTCATCACAGCATCATCATAGTACCACTACAGCATCATCGCAGAATCACTATAGCGTCATCAGAGTCATCACAGCATCATCACTACATCATCCCTGCTTCTTCGCATTTTCATCACAGCATCATCACTGCGTCATCACTTCATAATCACTGCACAATCACTGCATCATCACAGCATCATCTCAGCAATATCACAGCACCATCACCGCATAATCACTTCATCATCACAGCATTATCTCAGTGTCATAAGAGTATCACTACTGCAGAATCACTGCATCATCACATCATCATCACTGCATCATCCTATCATCATCACTGCATCATCAAAGCGTCATCACAGAATCATCACAGCATCATCAGAGCATCATCACAGCAGTATCGCAGCGTCATCACAGCATCATCACAGCGTCATCATAGCATCATCACAGCATCATCACAGCGTCGTAACTGCATCCTCACTGCATCATCACCGCATCACCATCGTCACAGCATCACAAGCTGTGATGACACTGTAAGGACGCTTTGATGACACTGTAAGGACGCTGTGATGATGCTGTGATGATACTATGGTGATGCTGTGATGATGCTGTGATGCTCTGATCATGTGTGCTGTGCATCACAGCATCATCACAGCATCATCACAGCATTATAGCGTCATCAAATTATCATCACTGCATCATCAGAGCATCACCAGAACTTCATCGCAGCATCATCAAAGCAACATCTCAGCGTCACTACTGCATCATCAGAGCATCATCAGAGCATTGGTGTAGATGCACTTCAGCTGGGCCATTGCCCTATCCTCCGGCCTTGCCATTGTTCCCCCTGGCACAGCCCCAACAATCCTTGCTTCAGCCCCATCCCCCTTCTTACCTAGTTTAAAGCCCTCTCAATGAGCCCTGCCAGCTCCTGGCCCAGGATCCTTTTTCCCCTAAAAGATAGGGACCCGTCTGCGGCCATCAGGCCAGGTGCTGAGTAAAGTGCCCCATGGTCAAAAAAAAACAAGATTTCTGCGTTGGCACCAGAAATGATGATGTTATGATGCTGTGATGATGATTTGATGACACAGTGATGATGCAGTGATGATGCTGTGATGGTTCTTCGATGATGTTGTGATGATGTTTTGATGACGCTGTGATAACGCTGTGATGGTGCTGTGATGATGCAGAGATGATGCTCGGATGATGCAGTGATGTTGCAGTAGTGACTCTGTGATGTTGCTTTGATGATGCTGCGATGAAGTTCTGGTGATGCTCTGATGATGCAGTGATGATAATTTGATGACGTTGTGATGCTGTGATGATGCTCTTATCATGCTCTGATGATGCTGTGATGATGCTGCGATGACGCTGTGATGACAATGTGATTATGCTGTTATGACGCTGTTATGATGCTGTGATGATGCAGTGTATATGCAGTGATGATGCAGTTATGATTCTTTGATGATGCAGTGATGATGCAATGATGATGATGTGATGATGCTGTGATGACGCTGTAATGATGCAGTGATGATGATGTGATGATGCTGTGATGACACTGTGATGATGCAGTGATGATGATTTGATGATGTTGTGATGACGCTGTTATGATGCAGTGATGATGATGTGATGATGCAGTGATGATGCAGTTATGATGCAGTGATGATGCAGTTATGACGCTTTAATGACGTTCTGATGATATTGTGATTATGCTGTGATGACATAGTGATGATGCTGTGATGATTCTGTGATGACGCTCTGATGATGATGTGATGATGCTGTGATATACTGTTATAACACTGTGATGACACTGTGATGATGCTGAGATTATGCTGTGAAGATGCAGTGATGATGCAGTGATCACAGAATCACAGAATTTCTAGGTTGGAAGAGACCTCAAGATCATCGAGTCCAACCTTTGACCTAACGCTAACAGTCCCCACTAAACCATATCCCTAAGCTCTACATCTAAACGTCTTTTAAAGACTTCCAGGGATGGTGACTCCACCACCTCCCTGGGCAGCCTGTTCCAGTGCCTAACAACCCATTCAGTAAAGAAGTTCTTCCTAACATCTAACCTAAAACTCCCCTGGCGCAACTTTAGCCCATTCCCCCTCGTTCTGTCACCAGGCACGTGGGAGAACAGGCCAACCCCCACCTCACTACAGCCTCCTTTAAGGTATCTGTAGAGAGCGATAAGGTCGCCCCTGAGCCTCCTCTTCTCCAGGCTGAACAAGCCCAGCTCCCTCAGCCGCTCCTCGTAGGACTTGTTCTCCAGGCCCCTCACCAGCTTCGTCGCCCTCCTCAAGCACCTCGATGTCCTTCTTGTAGCGAGGGGCCCAAAACTGAACACAGTACTCGAGGTGCGGCCTCACTAGAGCCGAGTACAGGGGGATGATCACCTCCCTAGCCCTGCTGGTCACACTGTTTCTGATACAAGCCAGGATGCCGTTGGCCTTCTTGGCCACCTGAGCACACTGCTGGCTCATATCCAGCCGACTGTCCACCATCACTCCCAGGTCCTTCTCTGCCTGGCAGCTCTCCAACCACTCATCTCCCAGCCTGTAGCTCTGCTTGGGGTTGTTGCGCCCCAGGTGCAGGACCCGGCACTTGGCCTTGTTGAACTTCATACAGTTGACCTCAGCCCATCGGTGCAGCCTATCCAGATCCTCCTGCAGAGCTTTCCTACCCTCGAGCAGATCGACACACGCACCTAACTTGGTGTCATCTGCAAACTTACTGAGGGTGCACTCAATGCCCTCGTCCAGATCAGGGTCGGTTGGGAGTTTGTCATCCCCACTGTCCCGGTCCTCCAGCTCAGGGCACCCTGGGTCCCGAAGCCCATCATCGGCATTGAAGACAGAGGCAAAGAAGGCGTTAAGCGTCTCTGCTTTGCCTATGTCATTGTCTGTGAGGAGACCTTCCCTATCAAGGAGCGGCCCTATGTATTCTTTAGTTCTCCTTTTTCCATTCACATATCTAAAAAAACCCTTTTTATTTTCTCTCACAGACACAGCCAGCTTCAACTCTAGGTGTGCTTTGGCCACACGAATTTTCTCCCTACAAACACGAACAGCATCCCTGTATTCTTTCCATGACACCTGGCCCTCCTTCCAGTAGCGAAACACTCTCTGTTTCCGCCTAATCTGCATTAGAATGTGCCTGGTCAGCCACGCCGGCCTCCTGCCCCGCCTGCCTGACTTGCGATATTTAGGAATTGCCTGATCTTGTGCTTCTAGGAGGCATCGCTTAAAGAATGACCAGCACTGGTGGACATCGAGGCCTTCAAGAGCAGTTTCCCAGGGGACCTTGCTGACTAGTTCCCTGAGCAGCCTGAAGTCCGCTTTCCCCATATCTAGGGATGAGGTTTTGGTGGCACTTTTCCTTCTGTCACCGTAAATTTTGAACTCAACCACTTCATGGTCGCTATGACCAAGGCGGCCACCAATCACCACATCTCCCACCAGACCCTCTCTGTTTACTAGCAACAGGTCTAGGAGGGCACCTTTCCTAGTTGGTTACGTTAGCACCTGCACCAAGAAGTTATCATCTAGGTGTTTCATGAACCTCCTGGACTTGCTCGTGTCAGCTGTGTGGCACTCCCAGTTAACGTCTGGCAAGTTGAAGTCCCCCATAAGGACAAGGGGAGTTAATCTCGAGGCCTCTCTTAGTTCTGTAAAGAATAATTTATCGGCGCTATCGTCCTGGCCAGGCGGTCTGTAATAGACTCCCACAACGACCTCCCCTTTATTCGTTCGTCCCTTGATCCTTACCCAGAGGCTCTCAACTTTGCCATCGCCGACCTGAAGTTCCACACAGTCCAGCCCCTGCTTCACATACATCGCCACCCCACCCCATATCATCATCACAGCATCATTACTGCATCATCACAGCATAATAACAGCATCATCACAACATCATAAGAGCGTCATTAGCATCATAACAGCACCATCACTGTGTCATCGCAGTGTCACCAGAACATCAGCACATCATCATCGCAGCGTCAAAAAAACATAATCATAGCATCTTCACAGCATCATCACTGCATTATCAGTGCATCTTCACAGCAACATCTCAGCATCATCACACCATCATTACTACTTACTCACTGCATCATCACAGCGTCATCACAGTATCATCACTGCATCATCACAGCATAATCACTGTGTCATCACAGCGTCATCACAGCATCTTCACAGCTTCAAAGCTCCATCATCACAGCATCATCACTACATCATCACAGCATCATCATAAATCATCACAAAGTCATCACAGTGTCATCACAGCATCATCACAGCATTATCACAGAATCATTACTGCATAAACACTGCATCATCACAGCGTTATCACAGTATCATCACTGCATCATCAGAGAATAATCACATCATCATCACAACATCATCAGAGTGCAATCACAGTATCATGACTGTGTCATCAGAGCGTCATCACAGCATAATCACAGCATCCTCACAGCAGCATCAGAGCAGCATCATGGCATCATGACAGAATCATCACTACGTCATCAAATTGTCATCACAGCAGCCCACGGCATCATCACAGCATCACTGCAGCATCGTAACAACATCATCAAAGCATCTTTACTGCTTACTCACTGCATCATCACAGCGTCATCACAGTATCATCACTGCATCATCACAGCATCATCTCAGCGTCATCACAGAATTATTACTGCATAATCACTGCATAATCACTACATCATCACAGCATCATCAATGCATCATCACAGCGTCATCACTGCATCATCAAAATATCATCTCAGCATCATCACAGAATCATTAATGCATAATCACTGCATCATCACAGCGTCATCACAGTATCATCACTGCATCATCATATCATCATCACCGCATCATCACAGTGTCATCACAGCATCATCAAAGCGTCATCACAACGTCATCACAGCATCATCACAGCATCTACATTGCATCATCAGAGAATCATCAAAGCATGATCACTGCGTCACCACAGCGTCATCACAACATCATCACTGAATCATCACTGCATCAG
This sequence comes from Clangula hyemalis, assembly GCA_963989345.1. Next base: position 7,364,037 of record OZ022448.1, on the reverse strand, counting down.
CACAGCATCATCACTGCATCATCATAGCATCATCAAAGTATCAGCACAACATCATCACAGCATCTTCACTGCATCATCACTGCATCATCTCTGCATCACCATAGCATCATCACTGCGTAATCAAAACATCATCAGAGCATCATTATAGAGTCATCACAGCATCATGACTGTGTCATCAGAGCGTCATCACAGCATAATCACAGCATCATCACAGCAGCACCAGAGCAGCATCATGGCGTCATGACAGAATCATCACTACGTCATCAAATTGTCATCAGAGCAGCCCACAGCATCATCACAGCATCATAACAGCATCATCAAAGCATCTTTACTGCTTACTCACTGCATCATCACAGTGTCATCACACTATTGTCAGTGCATCTTCAGAGAATCATCACTGCATCATCACACCATAATCACTGCATCATCACAGCATCATCACAGAATCATCACTGCATCATTACTGCATCATAACAGCATCATCACAGCATCATCACAGAATCATTACAACATAATCACTGCATCATCACAGCGTCATCACAGTACCATAACTGCATCATCACAGCATCATCAGAGCGACATCAGAGCATCATCACTGCATCATGAAAGCATCATCACTGCATCATCACATCATCATCACATAATCTTCAATGTGTCATCACAGCGTAATCACAGTCATCACTTCATAATAAATTGTCATCACAGCATCATCTCAGCATCATCACAGCATCATCTCAGCATCATCTCAGCATCATCACAACATCATCAGTGTCATCACAGCATCATCACTGCGTCATCACAGCGTCATCACAGCTTCATAGCTGCATAATCACAACATCATCACTGCATAATCACAGCATCATCACCGCAACATCCCAGCATCATCACAACATCATGACAGCATCATTACTGCTGACTCACTGCATCATCACAAAGTCATCTCAGTATCATCACAGCGTCATCACAGCATCACAACAGTGTCATCGCAGCGTCATCACAGCATCATTACATCATGATTACTGCGTCATCAGAGCGTCATCGCAGCATCCTCACAGCATCATCATAGTACCACTATAACATCATCACAGAATCACTATAGCGTCATCACTGCATCATAACAGCGTCATCACAGCATCATCACATCATCATCACAGCATCATCACATCATCACCGCAGCATCATCGCAGCATCATCACAACATCATCACAGCGTTATCACTGCATCATCATATCATCATAACAGCATCATGACATCATCACCACAGCATCATAGCAGCATCATCACAGCATCATCACTGCGTCATCGCAACGTTATCACAGTATCATCACTGCATCATCATATCATCATCGCAGCGTCATCACTGCATCATCGCAGCATCATCACTGCATAGTCACAGCATCATCGCGTCTTCATACAGGCATCATAACAGGGTCATCACAGCGTCATAACCGCATAAACACTGCATCATCACAGCATCATCATTGCGTCATCACAAAATCATCACAACATCATCGCAGCATCATCACAGCATCACGACAGCGTTACCAGAGCATCACAGCAGTTTCATCACAGTGTCATCACAGAATCATCACAGTCATCACAACATCATCGCAGTGTCATAAATGCCTCATCACTACATCATCACAACATAATCATAGCATCATCACAGCATCATCACTGTATCATCATTGCATCCTCACAGCATTATCAAATCATCACTGCATCATCATATCATCATCACTGCATCATCACTGCGTCATCACAGCATCATCACAGCGTCATCACATAATCACGATACGGTCATCACAGAGTCATCGCAGAATCATCACAGCATCGTCAGTGTGTCATCACAGCGTCTTCACAGCATCATCACAATATCATCACAGCTTCATCACAGCCTCATATCTGCATCATCATTGCATAATGACTGCATCATAACAGCATCATAACTACGTCATCATGTTGTCATCACAGCATCATCACAGCATCACGACAGCGTCATCACAACATCACGTCAGGGTCATCACAGCATCATCACTGCATAGTCACAGAATCATGACCGCGTCATCACAGCATCATCACATCATCATCCCTGCATCATCACATCATCATCACTGCATCATCACAGCATTATCACAGCATCATCAAAGCATCAACACAGCGTAATCACAGCATCATCACAGCAGGATCGAAGCGTCATCACTGCAGCATCACAGCATCATCACAGTATCCTCACAGCATCTTCACTGCATCATCACTACATTGTCATCACATCATCACATCATCATCACTGCATCATCACAGCGTCATCACAGCATCATCACATCATCATAACAGCATCATCACATCATCACCACAGCATCATCACAGCATCATCACTGCGTCATCACAAGATCATCACTGCATGATCACTGCATCATCACAGCATCATCACTGCATCATCACAACATCATCTCAGCATCACAGCATCATCACTGCATAATCAGAGCACTATCACTGCGTTATCAAATCACCATCACTGCATCATCACTGCTTCATCACTGCATCATCATATCATCATCACAGCAACATCTAAGCATCATCACTGCGTCATAACAGCATCATTACAGCATCATCACATCGTCATGACAGCATTATCAGTGCATCATCACTGCATCATCACAGCGTCGTCACAGCATCGTAACTGCATCCTCACTGCATCATCACTGCATCACCATCATCACAGCATCAGAAGCTGTGATGACACTCTAAGGACGCTGTGATGATGCTGTGATGATGCGGTGATGATGCTGTGATGATACTATGGTGATGCTGTGATGATGCTGTGATGCTCTGATCATGTGTGCTGTGCATCACAGCGTCATCACAGCATCATCACAGCATCATAGCGTCATCAAATTATCATCACTGCATCATCAGAGCATCACCAGAACTTCATCGCAGCATCATCAAAGCAACATCTCAGCGTCATTACAGCGTCACTACTGCAACATCACTGCATCATCAGAGCATCATCAGAGCATTGGTGTAGATGCACTTCAGCTGGGCCATTGCCCTATCCTCCGGCCTTGCCATTGTTCCCCCTGGCACAGCCCCAACAATCCTTGCTTCAGCCCCATCCCCCTTCTTACCTAGTTTAAAGCCCTCTCAATGAGCCCTGCCAGCTCCTGGCCCAGGATCCTTTTTCCCCTAAAAGATAGGGACCCGTCTGCGGCCATCAGGCCAGGTGCTGAGTAAAGTGCCCCATGGTCAAAAAAACCCAAGATTTCTGCGTTGGAACCAGAAATGATGATGTTATGATGCTGTTGTGATGCTTTGATGATGCAGTGATGACACAGCGATGGTGCAGTGATGATGTGATGATGCTGCTGTGATGACGCTGTGATACTGTGATAATGTTGTGATGATGCTGTGATGACGCTTTCATGATGCAGTGATCATGATGTGATGATGCTATGATGATGCTTTGATGACACTGTGATGATGTTGTGATGATGCAGTAATGATGCTGTGATGATGTTGTGATGACGCTGCAATGATGCTGTGATGATGCAGTGATGATGCTGTGGTGATGCTGTGAGGACGTTTTCATGATGCAGTGATCATGATGTTATGATGCTGTGATAATGCTTTAATGACGCTTTGATGACACTATGATCATGTTGTGATGATTCAGTGTTGATGCAGTGATGACGCTGCGATGATGCTGTGATTATGCTGTGATTACGCTGTGATGATTCAGTGATGTCGCTGTGATGGCACTGTGATGCTTTGTTGAAGCTCTGATGATGCTGTGATGATGCAGTAATGATGCTGTGATGATGCCGTGATGATTCTGTGATGATGTTGTGTTGAAGCTCTGATGATGCTGTGATGATGCAGTAATGATGCCGTGATGATGCCGTGATGATGCCGTGATGATGCTGTTATTATGCTGTGATCATGCAGTGAAATGATGTGATGATGCTCTGATGATACATTGATGATGCAGTGATGATGCAGTTATGACGCTGTGGTGAGGCTGTGATAATATTGTGATGATGCTGTGATGATGCAGTGATGATGCTGTGATTCTTTGGTGATGCTGTGATGATGCTGTGATGATGCTGTGATGACGCTGCGATGATGTTGTTGTGATGGTCTGATGATGCTGTGATGACGGTTTGATGACACTGTGATGATGTTCTGATGATGCAGTGATGATGCTGTGATGATGCTGTGATGACGCTTCGATGATGCTGTTGTGATGATCTGATAATGCTATGATGACGCTTTGATGACACTATGAAGCTGTTGTTGTGATGCACTGATGACGCTGTTATGATGCTGTGATGCTCTGATGATGATGTTATGATGCTGTGATGATGCAGTAATGATGCTGTGATGGTGCTGTGATGACGTTTTGATTACTGCATCATCACTGCATCACCACAGCATCATCACTGCCTAATCAAAACATCATCACAGCATCAGCACAACATTATCACTGCATCATCACATCATCATCGCAGCTTCATGACAGCATCATCACTGCATCATCACAGCATTATCTCAGCATCACAGAATCTTTACTGCATAAATACTGCATCATAACAGCGTCATCACATTATCTTCACAGCATCATCACGGCATCATCACATTATCATCACAACATCATCAGAGTGTCATCACAGCATCATCACTCCGTCATCACAGCGTCATCACGGTATCATCACAGCATCATCACAGCACCATTGCTGCATAATCACTGCATCATCACAGCATAATGAAAGCATCGCCACTGCGCCTTCACAGCATCATCACTGCATCATCACTGCATCATCACAGCATCTTCAAATCACCATCGCAGCATCATCACTGCGTCATCACTGCATCATCACAGCATAATCACTGCATCATAACAGCATCATAACTGCGTCATCATAGTGTCACCACAGCATCATCACAGCATCACGACAGCGTCATCACAACATCACAATGGGGTCATCACAGCATTATCACTGCATCGTCACAGAATCATAAAAGCGTCATCAAAGCATCATCACAAAATCATCACATCATCATCCCAGCATCATCACATCATCATCACTGCGTCATCACAGCATCATCACAGCATCATCACTGCTTCATCACATCATCATCACTGCATCATCACAGCGTCATCACAGCCTCATATCTGCATCATCACTGCATAATGAATGTATCATAACAGCATCATAACTGCGTCATCATATTGTCATCACAGCATCATCACAGCATCACGACAGCGTCATCACAACGTCACAATGGGGTCATCACAGCATCATCACTGCATCATCACAGAATCATAACAGCGTCATCGCAGCATCAACACCACATCATCACATCATCATCCCAGCACCATCACATCATCATCACTGCGTCATCACAGCATCATCACAGCATCGTCACAGCGTAATCACAGCAGCATCACAGCAGCATCACAGCAGCATCGCAGCGTCACCACTGCAGCATCAGAGCATCATCACAGCATCATCACAGCATCTTCACTGCATCATCACTACATTGTCACAGCATCATCACATCATCATCATTGCATCATCACAGCATCATCACAACATCATCGCAGCATCATCATAGCATCATGACAGTGGTATCTGAGCATCACGACAGCGTAATCATACCATCATCACAGATTCATCAGAGCATCATTACAGCGTCTTCACTGCATCATCACAGCATCATCACATCATAGCAACATATTCACAGCATCATCGCAGCATCATCACTGCATCATCAGAGCATCATCTCAGCATAATCACAGCATCATTACTGCAGAATTACTGCATCAGCACATCACCATCACTGCATTACCATATCATCATCACTGCATCATCACTGCATCATCACATCATTATCACAGCATCATCACATCATCATCACTGCGGCATCACAGCATCATCACAGTATCACGACAGCATCGTCACTGCGTTATCACATCATCATCACTGCGTAATCACTGCATCATCATATAGAATCATAGAATCATAGAATATCCTGAGTTGGAAGGGACCCTTAAGGATCATCTAGTCCAACTCTTGACACCGCACAGGTCTACCCAAGAGTTCAGACCATGTGACTAAGTGCACAGTCCAATCTCTTCTTAAATTCCGACAGGCTCGGTGCAGTGACCACTTCCCTGGGGAGCCTGTTCCAGTGTGCCACCACCCTCTCTGTGAAGAACCCCCTCCTGATGTCAAGCCTAAATTTCCCCTGCCTCAGCTTAACCCCGTTCCCGCGGGTCCTGTCACTGGTGTTAATGGAGAAAAGGTCTCCTGCCTCTCGACACCCCCTTACGAGGAAGTTGTAGACTGTGATGAGGTCTCCCCTCAGCCTCCTCTTCTCCAGGCTGAACAGGCCCAGTGACCTCAGCCGTTCCTCGTACGTCTTCCCCTCCAGGCCTTTCGCCATCTTCGTAGCCCTCCTCTGGACACTCTCCAACAGTTTCATGTCCTTTTTATACTGTGGTGCCCAGAACTGCACACAGTACTCGAGGTGAGGCCGCACCAGCGCAGAGTAGAGCGGGACAATCACCTCCCGTGACCTACTAGCAATGCCGTGCTTGATGCACCCCAGGACACGGTTGGCCCTCCTGGCTGCCGGGGCACACTGCTGGCTCATATTCAACTTGCTGTCTACCACGACCCGCAGATCCCTCTCTTCTAGGCTGCTCTCCAGCGTCTCATCGCCCAGTCTGTACGTGCAGCCAGGGTTTCCCCGTCCCAGGTGCAGGACCCGGCACTTGCTCTTATTGAACTTCATGCGGTTGGTGATCGCCCAGCTCTCCAACCTATCCAGGTCCCTCTGCAAGGCCTTTCCACCCTCATTCGAGTCCACAACTCCTCCAAGTTTGGTGTCATCAGCAAACTTGCTCAAAATACCCTCTATTCCTACATCCAGATCGTTTATAAAAATCTTGAAAAGTACCGGCCCTAAAATGGAGCCTTGAGGGACCCCACTGGTGACCGCCCGCCAGCCTGACGCAGCCCCATTTACCATAACCCTTTGGGCCCTGCCCGTTAGCCAATTGCTCACCCATCGTATGATGTTTTTATTTAGCTGTATGGTGGACATTTTCTCCAGTAGGATCCTATGGGAAACCGTGTCAAAAGCCTTGCTGAAGTCCAAAAAAATCACATCAGCTGGTTTCCCTTGGTCCACCATACGGGTGATCTTATCATAAAAGGAAATCAGGTTAGTTAGGCAGGACCTACCCTTCACAAACCCATGCTGGCTGGGACCAATGACTGCTTTGTCCCCCAGGTGCGCCTCAATAAGTTCAAGAACCATCTTCTCCATGATTTTGCCAGGCACTGACGTGAGACTGACAGGCCTGTAATTGCTAGGGTCTTCTTTCTGACCCTTCTTGAAAATCGGCACAACATTTGCCAGCTTCCAGTCTACCGGGACCTCTCCAAATTCCCAGGATCGTTGAAAAATAATTGAGAGAGGTTCCGCGATGACGTCCGCCAGCTCTTTCAGCACCCGGGGATGAATCCCATCCGGACCCATGGACTTGTAGGGATCCAGGTGGAGTAGCAAATCCCGCACACATTCAGGGTCGGTTGGGAGTTTGTCATCCCCACCGTCCCGGTCCTCCAGCTCAGGGCACCCTGGGTCCCGAAGCCCATCATCGGCATTGAAGACAGAGGCAAAGAAGGCGTTAAGCATCTCTGCTTTGCCTATGTCATTGTCTGTGAGGAGACCTTCCCTATCAAGGAGCGGCCCTATGTATTCTTTAGTTCTCCTTTTTCCATTCACATATCTAAAAAAACCCTTTTTATTTTCTCTCACAGACACAGCCAGCTTCAACTCTAGGTGTGTTTTGGCCACACGAATTTTCTCCCTACAAACACGAACAGCATCCCTGTATTCTTTCCTTGACACCTGGCCCTCCTTCCAGTAGCGAAACACTCTCTGTTTCCGCCTAATCTGCATTAGAATGTGCCTGGTCAGCCACGCCGGCCTCCTGCCCCGCCTGCCTGACTTGCGATATTTAGGAATTGCCTGATCTTGTGCTTCTAGGAGGCATCGCTTAAAGAATGACCAGCACTGGTGGACATCGAGGCCTTCAAGAGCAGTTTCCCAGGGGACCTTGCTGACTAGTTCCCTGAGCAGCCTGAAGTCCGCTTTCCCCATATCTAGGGATGAGGTTTTGGTGGCACTTTTCCTTCTGTCACCGTAAATTTTGAACTCAACCACTTCATGGTCGCTATGAAAATATGCATCATCACAGCGTCATCACTATATCATCACTGCATCATCACATCATCATCGCAGCGTCATCACTTTGTGATCAGAGCGTCATCACATCATCATCACATCACCGTCACTGCATCATCACAGAATCATCATCTCAGCATCTTCGCAGTGTCATCAATGCATCGTTACAGCATCATCACAATATCATCACAGCATCGTCACTGCATCATCACTGCATTACCACTGCATCATCACAATATCCTCACAACATCATAAATGCATAATCACTGCATCATCACCGCATCATCACAGGGTCATCACAGCATCATCACAGCATCATCACAGCATTACCACTGCATCGTGACAGCATCATCACTGCATCATCGCTGCATCATCACAGCATCATCTCAGCGTCATTACAGAATTATTACTGCATAATCACTGCATCATCACAGCGTCATCACAGTATCATCACTGCATCATCATCATCACAGTGTCGTCACAGCATCCACACAACATGATCATAGCGTCATCACAGCATCCTCACTACGTCATCATATTATCATCACTGTATCATAACAGCGTCATCACAGCATCATCACATCATCATCACTGCATCATCACAGCATCATCACATCATCATCACTGCATCATAACAGCGTAATCACAGCAGCATCAGAGCAGCATCATGGTGTCATGACAGAATCATCACTACGTCATCAAATTGTCATCAGAGCAGCCCACAGCATCATCACAGCATCCTTGCAGCATCATAACAGCATCATCAAAGCATCTTTACTGCTTACTCACTGCATCCTCACAGCGTCATCACACTATTGTCAGTGCATCATCAGAGCATCATCACTGCATCATCACACCATAATCACATCATCACACCGTCATCACCGTGTCATCACTGCATCATCACAGTGTCATCACAGGGTCATAACTGCATCATCACTGCATCTTCACAGCATAATCTCAGCATCATCACAGGGTCATCACAGCATCATAACTGCATAAACACTGCATCATCACAGCATCATCATTGCGTTATCACAAAATCATCACAACATCATCGCAGCATCATCACAGCATCACGACAGCGTTACCAGAGCATCACAGCAGTGTCATCACAGTGTCATCACAGAATCATCACATATCACAACATCATCGCAGTGTCATAAATGCCTCATCACTACATCATCACAACATAATCATAGCATCATCACAGCATCATCACTGTATCATCACTGCATCATCACAGCATTATCAAATCATCACTGCACCATCACATCATCATCACTGCATCATCAATGCTTCATCTCAGCGTCATCACAGTATCAATACTGCGGAATCACTGCATCATCACATCAAAATATCTGCATCATCACATCACCATCACTGCATCATCACATCATCATCACTGCATCATCACTGCATCATCACAGAATCATCAAAGCGTCATCACAGAATCATCACAGCATCATCAGAGCATCATTACAGAAGTATCGCAGCGTCATCACTGCATAATCACTGCGTCATCAAAGCATCATCACTGCATCATCTGATCATCATCACATTATCGTCACAGCGTCATCACTGCGTCAAAAGAGCGTCACCACATCGTCCTCACTGCATCGTCAGAGCATCATCACAACATCATCACAGCATCATCGGATCATCATCACATCATCATCACAGCATCATCACAGAATCGTAGCTGCATAATCACAGCATCATCACAGTATCATAATAAGGTCATCACAGCGTCATCACTGCATCATCAAAATATCATCTCAGCATCATCACAGAATCATTAATGCATAATCACTGCATCATCACAGCGTCATCACAGTATCATCACTGCATCATCACATCATCATCACTGCATCATCACAGCGTCATCGCTGCATCATAACAGCATCATCACAATATCCTTGCAGCATCATCACAGCATCATCACAGCATCATTACTGCATCATCACAGCATAATCACAGCATCATCACAACATCATAAGAGCGTCATTAGCATCATAACAGCACCATCACTGTGTCATCGCAGTGTCAGTAGAACATCAGCACATCATCACCGTAGCGTCAACAAAACATAATCATGGCATCATCACAGCATCATCACTGCATTATCAGTGCATCTTCACAGCAACATCTCAGCATCATCACACCATCATTACTACTTACTGCATCATCACAGCGTCATCACAGTATCATCACTGCATCATCACTGCATCATCACATCATCATCACAACGTCATGTAAGTGTCATCACAGCATAATCACTGCGTCATCAAGCATCATCACAGCATCATCATAAATCATCACAAAATCATCACAGTGTCATCACAGCATCATCACAGCATAATCACAGAATCATTACTGCATAAACACTGCATCATCACAGCGTTATCACAGTATCATCACTGCATCATCAGAGAATAATCACATCATCATCACAACATCATCAGAGTGCCATCACACTATCATCACTGCGTCATCAGAGCATCATCAAAACATCATCACAGCATCATCATAGTGTCATCACATCATCATCACTTTTTCATCAGAGTGTCATCACAGCATAATCACAGCATCATCACAGCAGCATCAGAGCAGCATCATGGTGTCATGACAGAATCATCACTACGTCATCAAATTGTCATCAGAGCAGCCCACAGCATCATCACAGCATCCTTGCAGCATCATAACAGCATCATCAAAGCATCTTTACTGCTTACTCACTGCATCCTCACAGCGTCATCACACTATTGTCAGTGCATCATCAGAGCATCATCACTGCATCAGCACACCATAATCACAACATCATCACACCGTCATCACCGTGTCATCACTGCATCATCACAGTGTCATCACAGGGTCATAACTGCATCATCATTTGCCGGTCATAACTGCATGCCATTTGCCGAGGCGATCGGCTCCGGGGCAGACGCATTCTGCAACGGAGCGGGGGATCGGGCCAGGCAGGGCTAAATTTTCCGGCATCGAGCGTACTTGAGGGAGCCGCCAGGACCTGGCAGCCCTCGTGAGGGAGGCTGATGAGGCGAAGGTGGAGCCAGCAGCGCCCCCTCCCCAGCCGTTCAAAAGCTGCCCCTGGGGAGCGCGAGCGACCAGGACGGGCAAACAGGGCGTGGCGCATCAGAAGGGAGTGGCGCGGCAGTTAGCGCGGCAGTTCGCGCAGGCAGGGCGAGCAGGAAGGGCAGAGCGCTCCCCCCGCCCACACGAACACCTCTTAACGACAGCCGTTAGCTAGGTGATAATGGTCTCCACCAGGCACGGTGCGCTCTCCAGGAAGTCGGTACACACCCAGACCGACTACCCGTTAAAAAATGCAGCAGTTCAGGTCACCGGATGCAGGGAGTGTCTGAGCCTGTTGTTGCCATCGGCGGGCGGCAGAGACACTGCGTGCGTGAGGTGCGAGCAGGTGGATGACCTGGTCCGCATGGTGGCGGAGCTCAAGGAGGAGGTCGAGAGGCTGAGGGATATCAGGGAGTGTGAGCGGGAGATAGACTTGTGGAGTAACTCCCTGCAGGGCCTCAAGGAGAGGTACCGGGGTGAGACACCCCAAATGGGGGTGGACCCTCTGCCCTGCTGCTGTCAGGCAGAGGGAGGGGATCTGGGAGTTGAGGAGGAATGGAAACAGGTCCCTGCTCGACGTCACAGGCGATGCCCTCCCCTTCCGGCCCCACCTTCCCAGGTGCCCCTAAGCAACAGGTTTGAGGCCCTGGAGCTTGACAGACCAGTAGCTGAGGAAGAGGTAGCAAGTGTTCCCAGGAGGATGCCTAGGGTGAGGAGGTCGACTCCACGCCTCAGGACTGCCTCCATCAAGAAAGACAGGAGGGTTATTGTTGTTGGAGACTCTACTCTTAGGGGAACAGAGGGCCCTATTTGTCGGCCTGACCCTACCCGTAGGGAAGTCTGCTGCCTCCCTGGGGCCAGGGTCAGGGACGTTGCCAGGAAGCTTCCCAACCTGGTACGCCCCTCTGATTATTATCCACTTTTGATAGTCCAGGTGGGCAGTGACAACATTGAAGAGAGAAGCCTGAAGGCTATCAAAAGAGACTTTAGGGGGCTGGGACGGTTAGTGGATGGAGCGGGAGTGCAGGTGGTGTTTTCGTCCATCCCTACGGTGGCAGGGAGGGGTACAGAGAGGACACGGAAAGCCCACTTGTTAAACACGTGGCTCCGGGGCTGGTGCCAACGCAGAAATCTTGGGTTTTTCGACCATGGGGCACTTTACTCAGCACCTGGCCTGATGGCCGCAGACGGGTCCCTATCTTTTAGGGGAAAAAGGATCCTGGGCCAGGAGCTGGCAGGGCTCATTGAGAGGGCTTTAAACTAGGTAAGAAGGGGGATGGGGCTGAAGCAAGGATTATTGGGGCTGTGCCAGGGGGAACAATGGCAAGGCCGGAGGATAGGGCAATGGCCCAGCTGAAGTGCATCTACACCAATGCACGCAGCATGGGTAACAAACAGGAGGAGCTGGAAGCCATTGTGCAGCAGGCAGGCTACGACTTGGTTGCCATCACGGAGACGTGGTGGGACCACAGGCATGACTGGAGTGCTGCAATGCCTGGCTATAAGCTCTTCAGAAGGGACAGGCAGCACAGAAGGGCTGGTGGTGTGGCTCTCTATATTAGAGAGTCTTTCGATGTTGTAGAACTCGAGGCTAGGAATGACAAGGTCGAGTCCCTTTGGGTTAGGATCGGCAGGGACAACAAGGCTAGTGTCCTGGTCGGGGTCTGCTATAGACCGCCGAACCAGGATGAGGAGACGGATGAGGAGTTCTACAGGCAGCTGACAGAAGTTGTGAAATCTTCAGCGCTTGTACTCGTGGGGGACTTCAACTTCCCTGACATATCCTGGAAGCACAACACAGCCCAGAGAAAGCAGTCTAGGAGGTTTCTGGAGAGCGTGGAAGATAGCTTCCTGACACAGCTGGTTAGTGAACCTACCAGGGGTGGTGCCCCGCTAGACCTTCTCTTCACAAACAGAGAAGGACTGGTGGAGGATGTGATTGTCGGGAGCTGTCTTGGGCAGAGTGACCACGAAATGGTGGAGTTCACTATTCTTGGCGAGGCCAGGAAGGGGACCAGTAAAACAGCTCTATTGGACTTTCGGAGGGCTGACTTTGGGCTGCTCAGGACACTAGTTGGTGGAGTTCCTTGGGAGGCGGTTCTGAAGGGCAGAGGAGTCCAGGAAGGCTGGGCGTTCTTCAAGAGGGAAATCTTAATGGCGCAGGAGCGGTCTGTCCCCATGTGCCCAAAGATGAGCCAGCAGGGAAGAAGACCAGCCTGGCTCAACAGAGAACTGTGGCTTGAGCTTAGGAGAAAAAAGAGGGTTTATAATCTTTGGAAAAGTGGGCAGGCCACTAGGGAGGACTATAAGGATGTAGCGAGGCTGTGTAGGGACAAAATTAGGAAGGCCAAAGCTCATCTGGAGCTCCATCTGGCTACTGCCGTTAAAGATAACAAAAAACGTTTTTATAAATACATCAACACAAAAAGGAGGACTAAGGAGAATCTCCATCCTTTACTGGATGCGGGGGGAAACTTAGTTACAAGAGATGAGGAAAAGGCGGAGGTGCTCAATGCCTTCTTTGCCTCAGTCTTTAGCGGCAATACTGGTTGTTCTCTGGATACCCAGTACCCTGAGCTGGTGGAAGGGGATGGGGAGCAGGATGTGGCCCTCACTATCCACAAAGAAATGGTTGGTGACCTGCTACGGCACTTGGATGTGCACAAATCGATGGGGCCGGATGGGATCCACCCAAGGGTACTGAGAGAACTGGCAGAAGAGCTGGCCAAGCCCCTGTCCATCATTTATCAGCAGTCCTGGCTATCGGGGGAGGTCCCAGCTGACTGGCGACTAGCAAATGTGACGCCCATCTACAAGAAGGGCCGGAGGGCAGACCCGGGAAACTACAGGCCTGTCAGTTTGACCTCAGTACCGGGGAAGCTCATGGAGCAGATCCTCTTGAGAGTCATCATGCAGCACTTGCAGGGCAAGCAGGCGATCTGGCCCAGACAGCATGGGTTTATGGAAGGCAGATCCTGCTTGACAAACCTGATCTCCTTCTATGACAAAGCGACGCGCTGGGTGGACGAGGGAAAGGCTGTGGATGTGGTCTACCTTGACTTCAGCAAGGCATTTGACACCGTCTCCCACAGCATTCTCCTCAAGAAACTGGCTGCTCTTGACTTGGACTGGCGCACGCTTCGTTGGGTTAGAAACTGGCTGGATAGCCGGGCCCAAAGAGTCGTGGTAAATGGAGTCAAGTCCAGTTGGAGGCCGGTCACTAGTGGCGTCCCCCAGGGCTCGGTGCTGGGGCCGGTCCTCTTTAATATCTTCATCAATGATCTGGACGAGGGCATTGAGTGCACCCTCAGTAAGTTTGCAGATGACACCAAGTTAGGTGCGTGTGTCGATCTGCTCGAGGGTAGGAAGGCTCTGCAGGAGGATCTGGATAGGCTGCACCGATGGGCTGAGGTCAACTGTATGAAGTTCAACAAGGCCAAGTGCCGGGTCCTGCACCTGGGGCGCAACAACCCCAAGCAGAGCTACAGGCTGGGAGATGAGTGGTTGGAGAGCTGCCAGGCAGAGAAGGACCTGGGAGTGATGGTGGACAGTCGGCTGGATATGAGCCAGCAGTGTGCTCAGGTGGCCAAGAAGGCCAACAGCTTCCTGGCTTGTATCAGAAACAGTGTGACCAGCAGGGCTAGGGAGGTGATCATCCCCCTGTACTCGGCTCTAGTGAGGCCGCACCTCGAGTACTGTGTTCAGTTTTGGGCCCCTCGCTACAAGAAGGACATCGAGGTGCTTGAGTGGGTCCAGAGGAGGGCGACGAAGCTGGTGAGGGGCCTGGAGAACAAGTCCTACGAGGAGCGGCTGAAGGAGCTGGGCTTGTTCAGCCTGGAGAAGAGGAGGCTCAGGGGCGACCTTATCGCTCTCTACAGATACCTTAAAGGAGGCTGTAGTGAGGTGGGGGTTGGCCTGTTCTCCCACGTGCCTGGTGACAGAACGAGGGGGAATGGGCTAAAGTTGCGCCAGGGGAGTTTTAGGTTAGATGTTAGGAAGAACTTCTTTACTGAAAGGGTTGTTAGGTACTGGAACAGGCTGCCCAGGGAGGTGGTGGAGTCACCATCCCTGGAAGTCTTTAAAAGACGTTTAGATGTAGAGCTTAGGGATATGGTTTAGTGGGGACTGTTAGCGTTAGGTCAAAGGTTGGACTCGATGATCTTGAGGTCTCTTCCAACCTAGAAATTCTGTGATTCTGTGATCACTGCATCATCACTGCATCTTCACAGCAACATCTCAGCATCATCTCACCATCATTACTACTTACTCACTGCATCATCACAGCGTCATCACAGTATCATCACTACATCGTCACAGCATCATCACATCATCATCACAACATCATGTAAGTGTCATCACAGCATAATCCCTGTGTCATCACAGCGTCATCACAGCATCATCACAGCATCATCACAGCTTCATAGCTCCATAATCACATCATCACAGCATCATCACTACATCATCACAGCATCATCATAAATCATCACAAAATCATCACAGTGTCATCACTGCATCATCACAGCATCATCACATCGTGATCAATGCATCATCACATCATAATCACAGCATCATCATAGCATCATTACTGCGTCATCACTACATCATCACTGCATCATCACTGCATCAGCACAACGTCATCTCAGTATCGTCACAGCATCATCACAGCGTCATCACAGCATCACAACAGTGTCATCGCAGCGTCATCACAGCATCATCATAGTACCACTACAGCATCATCACAGAATCACTATAGAGTCATCACAGCGTCATCACTGCATAGTCACAGCATCATCACATCATCAGAACAGCATAATCACATCATCACCACAGCATCATCGCAGCATCATAACTGCGTAAAAACTGCATCATCACAGCATCATTGCTACGTGATCAAAGCATCATAACAGCATCATCACAGCATCATCACATCGCCATGACAGCATCATCAGTGCATCATCACTGCATCATCACATGCAGTGCATCACAATTGCATCATCACAGAATCATCACAACATCATCGCAGCATCGTCACAGTGTTACGACAACGTTATCAGACCATCACGACAGCATCATCACAGCGTCATCACAATATCATCACAACATCATCACATCATCATCAGAGCATCATCACATCATCATCACTGCATCATCACACCATCATCAGAGTATCATCACAGCGTCATCACTGCATCATCACACAATCATCACAGCATCATCACTGCGTTATCACAACATCATCACTGCATCATCACAGCATCATCAGAGAATCATCACATCATCATCACAGCATCATCACAACATAATCAGAGCATCATCATAGCATAAACACTGCATAATCACTGCACTGTCACAGCATCATCACTGCATCATCACAGTATCATCAGAGCGATATCACAGTGTCATCACTACATCATCACTGAATCATCACTGCATCGTCACTGCATCATCACAGCATCGTCGCTGCATCATCACAGCATCGTCACTGCATCATCACTGCATCATCACTGCATCACCACAGCACCATTACTGCGTAATCCAAACATCATCACAGCACCAGCACAATATCGTTTCTGCATAATCACTGCCTCATCACAGCATCATTGAAGTGTCATGACAGCATCATCACTGCATAATCACTGCATCATAACCGCATAATCACAGCATCATCACAGCATCATCGTAGGTTCATTACTGCTTACTCACTGCATCATCACAGCGTCATCACAGTATCATCACATCATCTTCACTACTTAATCACAGCGTCATCACTGCATCATCAGTTCATCATCACAGCATCATCACAGAATCACAACAGGGTCATCACTGCTTCATCACAGCATCACCACAGCATCATAAGAGCTTCATCACTGCTTCATCACGGCATCATCACATCATCATCACAGCATCATCATGCCATCACAGCAGCGTCATCACAGTATTTCGACAGCGTCATCACGGCGTTATCATAGCATCATCACAATATCGTCACAGCATCATCACTGCTTATTCACAGCATCATCGCGGCTTCATCACTGCTTCATCAGAGCATCATCACAACATTATCGCTACATCATCACAAAGTCATCACAGCATCATTACTGCATCATCACTGCATCATCACTTCGTAATCAGAGCATCATGGCTTCATCATCACAGCACCATTACTGCATCATCACAACATCATCACAGTGTCATCACAGCATCATCACAGCCTCATCACTGCATCATCACAGCGTCATCACAGCGTCACTACTGCAACATCACTGCATCATCAGAGCATCATCAGAGCATTGGTGTAGATGCACTTCAGCTGGGCCATTGCCCTATCCTCCGGCCTTGCCATTGTTCCCCCTGGCACAGCCCCAACAATCCTTGCTTCAGCCCCATCCCCCTTCTTACCTAGTTTAAAGCCCTCTCAATGAGCCCTGCCAGCTCCTGGCCCAGGATCCTTTTTCCCCTAAAAGATAGGGACCCGTCTGCGGCCATCAGGCCAGGTGCTGAGTAAAGTGCCCCATGGTCAAAAAAAAACAAGATTTCTGCGTTGGCACCAGAAATGATGATGTTATGATGCTGTGGTGATGCTGTTGTGATGATGCTGTAATGATGATTTGATGACGCAGTGATGATGCTGTGATGGTGCTGTGATGAGGCTGTGATGAAGTTCTGATGATGCTCTGATGATGAAGTGATGACAATTTGATGATGCTGTGATGATGCCGTGATGATGCTCTGATGATGCTGTGATGATGCTCTGATGATACTGCGATGATGCTGTGATGACGCTTTGATGACAATGTGATTATGCTGTTATGACGCTGTTATGACGCTGTGATGATGCAGTGTTTATGCATTGATGATGCAGTTATGATACTGTGATGATGCAGTGATGACGCTATGATGACTCTTTGATTACACTGTGATGCTTCGATGATGCTGTGATGATGCAGTGATGATGCTTTAATGGTGATGGGATGATGCTGTGATGATGCTGTGATGATGCTTTGATGACACTGTGATGATGCTGTTGTGATGCTGTGATGAGGCTTTGATGACACTGTGATGATGTTGTGATGACGCTGTGATGACGCAGAGATGATGCTGTGATGATGCAGTCATGATGATGTGATGATGTTCTGATGATGCTCTGATGATGCTGTGATGATGCTCTGATGATGCACTGATGATGATGTAATGATGCAGTGATGACGCTCTAATGATGCTGTGATGATGCTCTGATGACTCTGTGATGATGCTGTTATGACAATTTGATGATGCTGTGATTATGCAGCTATGATGGTCTCAGGATGATATGATGATGTAGTGATGATGCTGTGATGACGCTGTCATGATGCTGTGATGACGCTGTCGTGATTCAATGATGATGCTGTGATGACGCTGTGATGATGTTGTGATGATGCTGTGATGACGCTTTGATGATGCTGTGATTATACAGCTATGATGCTGTCATGATTATATGATGATGCAGTGATGATGCTGTGATGATGCTGTGATGATGCAGTGATGATGCTGTATGACGCTTTGATGATGCTGTGATTATACAGCTATGATGCTGTCATGATTATATGATGATGCAGTGACGATGCCGTGATGATACTGTGATGACACTGAATACGCTGTGATGATGCTGTGATGCTTTCATGATGCTATGATGATGCTGTGATGATGCAGTGATGACGCTGCGATAATGCTGTGATGATGCTGTGATGATGCATTGATAACGCTGCGATGATTCTGCGATGATGTTGTCATGATGCTGTGATGATGCAGTGATGACACTGCGATGATGCTGTTATGATATTGTGATGACGCTGTGATGATGCTTTGATGACGCTGTGATGCTGTGAAGATGTATTGATGATGCTGTGATGATGCATTTATGATGATGTGTTTATGCTGTGATGATGCAGTGATAATGCAGTGTTGATGCAGTTATGACGCAGTGTTGAGGCTGTGATAATGTTGCGATGATGCTGTGATGATGGTGTTATGACACTGCGATGATGTTGTGATGACGCTGTGATAACGCTTTGATGACACTGTAATGATGCTGTAATGACGCCGTGATGAAGCTGTGATGACGCTGTGATGGTGCTTTGAGGACGCTGTCATGACGCAGTGATGATGTTTTGATGACGCTCTGATGACGCTGTGATGCTCTGATGATTGTGTGATGACGCAGTGATGACACTGCGATGATATTGTAATGATGCAGTGACGATGCTGTGATGATGCAGTGATGATGCTTTGGTGATGCTGTGATGATGCTCTGATGACGCTGTAATGACGGAGTGATGATGCAGTGATGATGCTGTGATGATGTTGTGATGGTGCTGTGATCATGCTGTGATCATGCTGTGATGATGCAGTGATACCGCTGCGATGAAACAGTGATGATTCTGTGATGATGCAGTGATGGCGACGCTGTGATGCATTGATGATGCTCTGATGATGCTGCGATGATGCTGTTGTGATGCTGTGATGATGCAGTGATGATGCTGTGATGACACAGTGATGGTGCAGTGATGATATGATGATGACGCTGTGATGACGCTGTGATGACGCTGCGATGATGCTGTGGTGATGCATTGATGACACTGTGATGATGCTGTGAGGATGTTCTGATGATGCAGTGATGACACTGTGATGGCACTGTGATGCCTTGTTGAAGCTCTGATGATGCATTGATAATGCACTGATTATGCAGTGATGATGTTGTCTTGATACTGTGATGATGCTGTGATGATACTGTGATGACGGTTTTATGACACTGTGATTATATTCTGATGACCCAGTGATGATGCTGTGATGATGCTGTGATGACGCGGTGATGATGCTGTTGTGATGCTCTGATGATGCTGTGATGACGGTTTGATGACACTGTGATGACGTTCTGATGCTGCAGTGATGATGCTGTGATGATGCTGTGATGACGCTGCGATGATGTTGTTGTGATGGTCTGATGATGCTGTGATGACGGTTTGATGACACTGTAATGATGTTCTGATGATGCAGTGATGATGCCGTGATGATGCTGTGATGACGCTGCGATGATGCTGTTGTGATGCTCTTATACTGCTATGATGACGCTTTGATGACACTTTGATGTGGTTGTGATGATGCAGTGATGATGCTGTGATGATGCTGTGATGCTCTGATTATGATGTTATGATGCTGTGATGATGTAGTAATGATGCTGTGATGATGCTGTGATGAGGCTTTGATCACTGCATTACCACAGCATCATCACTGTGTAATCAAAACATCATCACAGTCTCATAAATACATAAACACTGCATCATCACAGCATCATCACTGCGTCATCACAGAGTCATAACAGCATCATCATATCTTCATCGCAGCGTCATCACTGCATCATCACAGTATCATCACAGCATCATCACTGCATCATTACTGCAGAATCACTGCGTCATCACATCATCATCACTACATGATCACTGCATCATCACAGCATCATCACTTCGCCATCACATCATCATTGCATCATCACAACATCAATACAGCATCATTACAGCATCATCACAGCATCATCACATCATCACAGCATCATCACAAAATCATCACTGCAACAGAACTGCATCTTCACAGCATCATCACATCATTCAGACTGCATCATCACAGCATCATCACTGTGTTATCACAACATCATCACTGCATCATCACAATATCATTACAGCATCATCACAACATAATCAGAGCATCATCACAGCATAAACACTGCATAATCACTGCACTATCACAGCATCATCACAGAGTCATCAAGGAATCATCACAGCATTATCACAGAATCTTGGCATTGTCATCAAAGCATCATCAATGCGTCATCACTACATCATCACAGCATCATCTCAGCATTATCACAGAATCATTACTGCATAATCACTGCATTATGACAGCGTCGTACCAGTATCATCACTGCATCATCATCATCATCATTGCATCATCCCATCATCATCATTTCATCATAACAGCATCATCACAACATCATCACAGTATAATCAATCTATCATCACGGCATCATCACAGCGTCATCAGAGCATCATCACAGCGTCATCACTGCGTCATCAAAGCATCACCACTGCATCATCACAGCATCATAACAGTGTCATCGAAACGTCATCACAGAGTAATCACAGGATCATCATATTGTCGTCGCAACGTCATCACAGCATCATCACAGCATCATCACAGCATCATCGCAGCGTCATCACTGCATCTTCACAGCATCATCACAACATCATCACAGCATCATCACTGCACCATCACTTCATCGTCACAGCATCATTACAACATCATCACAGAAAAATCACTGCATCATCTCTGCATCATCAGAGCATCATTAGAGTATCATGACAGCATCATCACTGCATAATCATCACCTCATCATCACAGCATAATCACAGCATCATCGCAGCATCATTACTGCTTAGTCACTGCATCATCACAGCCTCATCACGGTGTATTCACTGCATCATAACACCATCATATCTGCATCATCACATCATCATTACTGCATCATCACAACATCATCACACCACCATCACAGTGTCATCACTGCATCATCACAGGGTCATCACAGCATCATTACAGCATCATCAATGCATCATCACAGCATCATCACAGAATCATCACTGCGTCATCACTGCATCATTACTGCATCATCACAGCATCATCACAGCATCATCACAGAACCATTACTACATAATCACTACATCATCACAGTGTCATCACAGTACCAAAACTGCATCATCACAGCATCCTCAGAGCGACGTCAGAGCATCATCACTGCATGATGACAGCATCATCACTGCATCATCACATCATCATCACATGATCTTCAATGCGTCATCACAGCGTAATCACAAAGTCATCACTTCATCATCAAATTGTCATCACAGCGTCATCACAGCTATATCGCAGCGTCATCACAGCATCACCACAGCATCATCACTGCTTCATCACATCATCATCCCAGCTTCATCACAACATCATGACAGCATTATTACTACTTACACACTGCATCATCACAGCGTCATCACAGCATCATCTCAGCATCATCACAACATCATCACAGCATCATCACTGCACCATCACTTCATCGTCACAGCATCATTACAACATCATCACAGAAAAATCACTGCATCATCTCTGCATCATCAGAGCATCATTAGAGTATCATCATCACTGCATAATCATCACCTCATCATCACAGCATAATCACAGCATCATCGCAGCATCATTACTGCTTAGTCACTGCATCATCACAGCCTCATCACGGTGTATTCACTGCATCATAACACCATCATATCTGCATCATCACATCATCATTACTGCATCATCACAACATCATCACACCACCATCACAGTGTCATCACTGCATCATCACAGGGTCATCACAGCATCATTACAGCATCATCAATGCATCATCACAGCATCATCACAGAATCATCACTGCGTCATCACTGCATCATTACTGCATCATCACAGCATCATCACAGCATCATCACAGAACCATTACTACATAATCACTGCATCATCACAGTGTCATCACAGTACCAAAACTGCATCATCACAGCATCCTCAGAGCGACGTCAGAGCATCATCACTGCATGATGACAGCATCATCACTGCATCATCACATCATCATCACATGATCTTCAATGCGTCATCACAGCGTAATCACAAAGTCATCACTTCATCATCAAATTGTCATCACAGCGTCATCACAGCTATATCGCAGCGTCATCACAGCATCACCACAGCATCATCACTGCTTCATCACATCATCATCCCAGCTTCATCACAACATCATGACAGCATTATTACTACTTACACACTGCATCATCACAGCGTCATCACAGCATCATCTCAGCATCATCACAGCATCATCCCTGCATCATCACATCATCATCACTGCATTACCACAGCATCACCACAGCATCATCACAGCGTAATCACAGCATCATCACAGCAGGATTGCAGCGTCATCACTGCATCATCACAGCATCATCACAGTATCCTCACAGCATCTTCACTGCATCATCACTACATTGTCACAGCATCATCACATCATCATCACTGCATCATCACAACATCATCACAGCATAATCTCATCATCATCACAGTATCAGTACTGCAGAATCATTGCATTATCACACCATCATCACAACATCATCGCAGCATCATCATAGCATCACGACAGTGTTATCTGAGCATCACGACAGCGTAATCATAGCGTCATCACAGATTCATCAGAGCATCATTGCAGCGTCATCACTGCATCACCACAGTATCATCACATTGTGAGGAATGTTTTAACAATTCGTGTCCATACAGAATAGCCCTGTCTGCTTCTGTCTGCTTCGGGGCCCTGCAATGGCAGTTTGATTCCTTAACCACAGATGCAGTGTGCCCCAGTCTCCCCCTCATTCTAGTCAAGTTATCAAGTCTTCAGAAAATACTCCTCAAATTCTTGAGCTTGTTTGCCTTTGTTATTCCGGATTTCTATTTCTAACAGTTACAGCCTTTTTTTCTGTTGTTTTGTCTTCTTCGAAATTAACTTAACGCGGCTATAGGTGTGGCTGTCCCTGTGAATGGCTGGTGAGGAATGTTTTAATTACTTGTGAAGTGTCAATAAGAAAGCTATTTGTGTTTGTATGACGTCTTTGATGTCTGGGAGCCTCAGAATAACTGATAACAATTAGTGACTGTTATGGAATACTATGCAGGCCTCTGATATCTGGCCAGGTGTCCAAGAGATTAAGAAGAGGAAAAAAAAAAAGAAGCTGAAGGACGGCTAGGAGACAAGACCTGCAGGGGATGCTGTATAAACTTGACACGGTGCCAAAGGAGTACAAAGGGGAAGGACAAGAAAAAAACTTGGAGAGGAAGACTACGAGCCTTCAGCATGAAAGACCCCTAGAGACCCCCAGAGGGACCACCGGAGACTGATGCGCATGCTCCAGTAGGAGGGACTGGACCCCGGAAGCTAATTATAATAACCTATTTTTTTTAGAAGTAGTAATGAATATGTATTAGTCGAGGAGTATAAAAATCAGCTCCTTGATGTGGCTGGTGTGAGTCCTGGTGGAGCGGAAACTCCCGGTGCACCCAGCGCTGTTTGCTTACTTCTATTCTTTTAATAAATCCAATTTTCTTATTTAAACCTATTTTGAAGACTGAGCTATTTATAACAACATCATAGTAACATCATCACAATATCATTGCAGAATCATCACTGCATCATCAGAGCATCATCTCAGCATAATCACAGCATCATTAGTGCAGAACTACTGCATCATCACATCATGATCAAAGCGTCATCACATCATAATCACAGCATCATCAGAGCATCATCACTGCGTCATCACAGCATCATTACTACGCCATCACAGCGTCATAACAGCATCATCAGAGCATCATCACTGAATAATCACAGCATCATCAAAACATCATCACAGTGTCATGACAGCATTATCACGGCATAATCACTGCATCATCATCGCCTTATCACAGCATTATCATAGTATCATTACTGCTTACACACTGCATCATCACTGCATCATCACAGCATCATCAAAAAATCATCACAGCGTCATCACAGCGTTATTACTGCATCATCACTGCATCATCATAGCATCAACAGAGCATCGTCACAACGTCATAACAGCATCATCACAACGACATCACAGCATCATCACTGCATCAACACATCATCATTACAACATCATCACTGCGTCATCAGAGCATCATCAAAAAATCATCAGAGCGTCATGAGTGCATCATCACTGCATAATCACTGCATCATCTCAGCATCATCAAAGCACCATTATTGCATAATCATTGCATCATCACATCATCATCACAGCATCATCTCAGCGTCACCACTGCATCATCACGGCATCATCGCAACATCATCACTGCATCATCACAGCAGCATCAGAGCAGCATCACAGCAGCAACAGAGCATCATCACAGCATCATCACAACATAATCATATCATCACCACAGCGTAATCACAGCATCGTCACTGCGCCATTACAGCATCATCACAGCAGCGTTGCAGCATGATCACTGCATCATCACATAATCATCAAAACATAATCATAGCATCAACACAGCATCATCACTGCGTCATGACAGCATAATCACAAAAGGATCTTAGCATCATCACTGCATCATCACATCATCATCAAAAAATTATCACAGTGTCATCAGAGCATCATCACTGCATCATCACAGCATCATCACCGCATTATTACAGCATCATCACAGCATCATTACTGCTTACTCACTGCATCATCACAACATAATCACAGTATCATCACTGCATCATCACTGCATCATAACTGCGTCATCACTGCAGCAGCGCAGCGTCATCAAAGCATTATCACTGCATAATCACTGCATCATGACAGCGTCATCAATGTGTCATCACAGCATCATCACAGCATCATCACAACATCATCACAGCATCATCTCAGCATCATCACAGCATCATCACTGCAATATCTCAACATCATTACTTCATCATCACTGCATAATCATTTCATAATCACAGCATCATAACTGCATTATCATCACAAAATCATAAGTGTCATCACAGCATCTTCACTGCATAATCACTGCATCTTCACTGCATCATCACAGCATCATCACAGCATCATCACAGCATCATTACTGCTTACTCACTGCATCATCACGGCATCATCACTACGTCATAACAGCGTCATCATAGCATCATCACTGCAACATCTCAGCATCATCACAGCATCATCACTGCATAATCATTTCATCATCACAGCAGCATAACTGCATCATCATCACAACATCATAACAGTGTCATCACAGCATCATCACATCATCATCACAGCATCATCCCAGCATCATCATTGTGTCATCAGAGCGTCAACACTACGTCATCACAGCATCATCAGTAAATCATCACAGTGTCATCACAGTATCATCACTGCATCATCACAACATCATCACAGTGTTATAACAGCATCATCACAGCATAATCACTGCATCATCACCACATCATTGCAGCATCATCACAGCATCATTACTGCATAATCACTGCATTATCATAGCGTCATCACAGTATCATCACTTCATCGTCACAGCGTCATCACAGTGTCATCACTGCATCGTCACATGATCATCGCAGCGTCATCACAGTGTCATCACAGCATCATCAGAGCATCATTACAGCATCATAACAGCATCATCAATCCGTCATCAAATTAAAGTCAAGGCGTCATCACAGCATTATCACTGTATCATCACAGAATCACCACAGCATTATTACTGCGTCATCACAGCGTCACAACAGAATCATAAGAGCATCATCATAGCATCATCACAACATCATCACAGTATCATCACTACATCATCACAGCATCATCAGAGAGATATCACAGCGTCATGACTACATCATCAGAGCATCATAACATCATCGTCACTGCATTATCACATGATCATCGCAGCGTCATCACATCATCATCTCATAATCTTCACTGCGTCATTACAGCATCATCAGAGCATCATTACAGCGTCATAACAGCATCATCATCACAGCATCAAGGCAGCGTTATCACTGCATCGTCACAGCATCATCACAACATCATCACAGCATCATCAGAGCATCATTACTACTTACTCACTGCATCATCGCAGCATCATCACAGCATCATCACAACATAATGTGTCATCACAGCATCATCACTCCATAATTGCTGCATTATCACAGCATAATCACATCATCATCACAGCATCATCGCATCGTCATCACTGCGTCGTCACAGCATCGTCACAACATCATCACACCATCGTCACTGCATCATCACTGCATTATCACTGCATCATCTCAGCATCATCAGAGCATCATCACAGCGTCATCACTGCATCCTCACAGCATCACCACAATATCATCACAGCATCGTCACTGCATCATCACTGCATTATCACTGCATCATCGCAGCATCATCAGATCATCATCACAGCATCATCACAGCGTCATCACTGCATCATCATAGCATCATCTCAGCATCATCACTGCCTCATCACTGCGTCATCACAGTGTCATCACTACATCATCACAGCATCATCACTGTATCATCACACCATCATCAAAACATCATCACAGCATCATCACTGTATCATCACAGCATCATCAGAGCGACATCACAGTGTCATCACTACATCATCACAGCATCATCACTGCATCATCACCGCATCATCACTGCATCATCACAGCGTCATCACAGTGTCATCACTGCATCATCATGTCATTATCACCGCATCATCACAGTGTCATCACAGCATCATCACAGCATCTACATTACGTCATCAGAGAATCATCAAAGCATGATCACTGCGTCACCACAGCGTCATCACAACATCATCACTGAATCATCACTGCATCAGCACAGCATCATCATAGCATCATCAAAGTATTAGCACAACATCATCACAGCATCTTCACTGCATCATCACTGCATCATCTCTGCATCACCACAGCATCATCACTGCGTAATCAAAACATCATCGCAGCATCATTATAGCGTCATCACAGCATCATGACTGTGTCATCAGAGTGTCATCACAGCATAATCACAGCATCATCACAGCAGCACCAGAGCAGCATATGGCGTCATGACAGAATCATCACTACGTCATCAAATTCTCATCACAGCAGCCCACAGCATCATCACAGCATCATTGCAGCATCATCAAAGCATCTTTACTGCTTACTCACTGCATCATCACAGCGTCATCACACTATTGTCAGTGCATCTTCAGAGCATCATCACTGCATCATCACACCATAATCACAACATCATCACACCGTCATCACAGTGTCATCACTGCATAATCACTGCATCATCACAGCATCATCAATGCATCATCACAGCGTCATCACTATATCATCACTGCATCATCACAGCATCATCACAGAATCATCACTGCATCATTACTGCATCATAACAGCATCCTCACAGCATCATCACAGAATCATTACAACATAATCACAGCATCATCACAGCATCATCAGAGCGACATCAGAGCATCATCACTGCATCATGAAAGCATCATCACTGCATCATCACATCATCATCACATAATCTTCAATGTGTCATCACAGCGTAATCACAAAGTCATCACTTCATAATAAATTGTCATCACAGCGTCATCACAGCATCATCACAGCTGTATCGCAGCGTCATCACAGCATCACCACAGCATCATCACTGCGTCATCACATCATCATCCCACATCATCACAACATCATGACAGCATCATTACTGCTTACACACTGCATCATCACAGCGTCATCATAGCATAATCTCAGAATCGTCACAGCATCATCACTGCATCATCTCAGCATCATCACAACATCATCAGTGTCATCACAGCATCATCACTGCGTCATCACAGCATCATCACAGCTTCATAGCTGCATAATCACAGCATCATCACTGCATAATCACAGCATCATCACCGCATCATCCCAGCATCATCACAACATCATGACAGCATCATTACTGCTGACTCACTGCATCATCACATCATCATAAAAACATCATCACTACATCATCACTGTGTCATCACAGCATTATCAGAGCTTCATCACAGCATCATCATTCCGTAGTCACAGCGTCATCAGAACGACATCAGAGCATCATCACAGCATCATCCCATATTCATCACAGCATCATCACATCACCATCACTGCATCATCACAGAATCATCATCTCAGCATCTTCGAAGTGTCATCAGTGCATCGTTACAGCATCATCACAATATCATCACAGCATCATAAATGCATAATCACTGCATCATCACCGCATCATCATAGGGTAATCACAGCATCATCACAGCATAATCTCAATATCATCAAATCATCATTATTGCTTATTCAGTGCATCATCACAGCATCATCACAGTATCATCACTGCATCATCACAGCATCATCTCAGCGTCATCAAAGAATTATTACTGCATAATCACTGCATCATCACAGTGTCATCAGAGTATCATCACTGCATCATCATATCATCATCACAGTGTCATCACAGCATCCTCACACCATGATCATAACGTCATCACAGCGTCATCACAGCATCATCACATCATCATCACTGCATCATCACAGCATCATCACAGCATCATCACTGCATCATAACAGCGTCATCACAGCATCATCAAATCATCATCACTGTATCATCACAGTGTCATCACAGCATCATCACATCATCATCACAGCATCATAACAGCGTCATCACAGCATCATCACATCATCATCACTGTATAATAACAGCGTCAACACAGCATCATCACATCATCATCATTGCTTCATCGCAGCGTCATCGCTGCATCATCACAGCATCATCACAATGTCCTTGCAGCATCATCACAGCATCATCACAGCATAATCACAGCATCATCACAACATCATAAGAGCGTCATTAGCATCATAACAGCACCATCACTGTGTCATCGCAGTGTCACCAGAACATCAGCACATTATCATCGCAGCGTCAAAAAAATATAATCATAGCATCATCACAGCATTATCACTGCATCATCAATGAATCATCACAGCATAATATCAGTAACATCACAGCATCATTACTGCTTACTCACTGCATCATAACAGCGTCATCACAGTATCATCACTGCATCATCACAGCATCATCACTACATCATCACTGCATCATCAATGAATCATCGCAGAATCATCACTGCATCATAATTACATAATCACAGCGTCATAAATGCATCATCACAGTGTCATCACAGCATCATGTCAGCATCATCACAGCATCACGACAGGGTCATCACAGCATCATCACTGCATCATTACAGCGTCATCACAGCATAATCATAGCATCATCACAACACCACCACAGCGTCATAACAGTATCATCACTGCGTCATCACTACATCATCACAGCATCATCACATCATCATCATTGCATCATCACAGCGTCATCGCTGCATCATCACAGCATCATCACAGCATCATCACAACATCATAAGAGCGTCATTAGCATCATAACAGCACCATCACTGTGTCATCGCAGTGTCACCAGAACATCAGCACATCATCATCGCAGCGTCAACAAAACAGAATCATAGCATCATCACAGCATCATCACTGCATTATCAGTGCATCTTCACAGCAACATCTCAGCATCATCTCACCATCATTACTAATTACTCACTGCATCATCACAGCGTCATCACAGTATCATCATTGCATCATCACAGCATCATCACATCATCATCACAACATCATGTAAGTGTCATCACAGCATAATCACTGTGTCATCACTATGTCTTCACAGCAAAATCACAATATCATCAGAACGTCATTAAAGCGTCATAACTGCATCATCACTGCATCACCACATCGTCACCACAGCGTCATCGCAGCAACATCACAGCATCATCACTGCATCGTAACTGTATCATCACGGTATCATCACAGCATCATCACAGCATCACAACAGCATTATCAGAGCATCACAACAGCCTCAACACAGTGTCACCACAGCAACATCACAGAATCATCACAGCATAATCGCAGCGTCACTACAGCATCATTACTGCATAATCACTGCATCATTACAGCATCATCACTGCATCATCACTGCGTCATCACAACGTTATCACAGTATCATCACTGCATCATCATATCATCATCGCAGCGTCATCACGGCATCATCGCAGCATCATCACTGCATAGTCACAGCATCATCGCGTCTTCATACAGGCATCATAACAGGGTCATCACAGCGTCATAACCGCATAAACACTGCATCATCACAGCATCATCATTGCGTCATCACAAAATCATCACAACATCATCGCAGCATCATCACAGCATCACGACAGTGTTACCAGAGCATCACAGCAGTGTCATCACAGTGTCATCACAGAATCATCACATAGTCATCACAACATCATCGCAGTGTCATAAATGCCTCATCACTACATCATCACAACATAATCATAGCATCATCACAGCATCATCACTGTATCAGCAATGCATCGTCACAGCATTATCAAATCATCACTGCACCATCACATCATCATCACTGCATCACCAATGTTTCATCTCAGCGTCATCACAGTATCAATACTGCGGAATCACTGCGTCATCACATCAAAATATCTGCATCATCACATCACCATCACTGCATCATCATATCATCATAACTGCATCATCACTGCGTCATCACAGCATCATCACAGCGTTATCACATAATCACGATGCGGTCATCACAGAGTCATCGCAGAATCATCACAGCATCATCACTGTGTCATCACAGCGTCGTCACAGCATCATCACAATATCATCACAGCTTCATCACAGCCTCATATCTGCATCATCACTGCATAATGAGTGCATCATAACAGCATCATAACTACGTCATCATATTGTCATCACAGCATCATCACAGCATCACGACAGCGTCATCACAATATCACGTCAGGGTCATCACAACATCATCACTGCATAGTCACAGAATCATGACCGCGTCATCCCTGCATCATCACATCATCATCCCTGCATCATCACATCATCATCACTGCATCATCACAGCATTATCACAGCATCATCAAAGCATCATCACAGCGTAATCACAGCATCATCACAGCATCACGACAGCGTCATCACTGCAGCATCACAGCATCATCACAGTATCCTCACAGCATCTTCACTGCATCATCACTACATTGTCACAGCATCATCACATCATCATCACTGCATCATCACAGCATAATCTCAGCATCATCACAGTATCAGTACTGCAGAATCATTGCATCATCACACCATCATCACATCATCGCAGCATCATCATAGCATCACAACAGTTTTATCTG
This sequence comes from Clangula hyemalis, assembly GCA_963989345.1. The sequence continues at coordinate 7,331,748 of OZ022448.1, read as the reverse complement.
AGCATCACGGCAGTGTAATCATAGCGTCATCACAGATTCATCAGAGCATCATTGCAGCGTCATCACTGCATCATCACAGTACCATCACATCATAGCAACATCATGACAACATCATCGCAGAATCATCACTGCATCATCAGAGCATCATCTCAGCATAATCACAGCATCATTAGTGCAGAATCACTACATCATCACATCATCATCACTGCATCATCACATAATCATCACAGCATCATCAGAGCATCATCACTGCTTCATCATTACATAATCATAGCATCTTTACTGCGTCATCACTGCATCATCAATGCATCATCACAACGCCATCTCAGTATCATCACAGCATCATCACTGCGTCATCACAGCATCACAACAGTGTCATCGCAGCGTCAACACAGCATCATTACATCATGATTATGCGTCATCAGAGCGTCATCGCAGCATCCTCACAGCATCATCATAGTACCACTACAGCATCATCACAGAATCACTATAGCGTCATCAAAGCGTCATCACAGCATCATCACAGCATCGTCACTGCGTCATCACAGCATCTTCACATCATCAATACATCATCGAAGCATCATCACTGCGTCATCACAACATCATCACTGCATCATCACAGCGTCATCACAGCATCATCACATCATCATAACAGCATCATCACAGTATTATCTAATCATTACTGCACCATCACATCATCATCACTGCATCATCAATGCTTCATCTCAGCGTCATCACAGTATCAATACTGCGGAATCACTGCGTCATCACATCAAAATATCTGCATCATCACATCACCATCACTGCATCATCACTGCATCATCACAGCATCATCATTGCATCATCACAGTGTTATCACATAATCACGATAGGGTCATCACAGAATCATCGCAGCATCGTCACAGCATCATCACTGCGTCATCACAACGTCATCACAGCATCATCACAATATCATCACAGCGTCATAACAGCCTCATATCTGCATCATCACGGCATAATGACTGCATCATAACAGCATCATAACTACGTCATCATATTGTCATCACAGCATCATCACAACATCACGACAGCGTCATCGCAGCCTAATCACTGCATCGTCACAGCATCATTACAGCATCATCACTGCATCGTCACATCATCATTGCGTCATCATCAAAGCATAATCACACTGTCATAACTGCATAAACTCTGCATCATCACAGCATCATCACTGCGTCAATACAGCATCATCATTGCATCATCACTGCATCACCTCAGCATCATAACATCATCATTACTACATCATCACAGCATAATCATTGCATCATCACAGCATCACGACAGCGTTATCAGAGCATCACGACAGAGTCATCACAGCGTCATCACAGAATCATCACAGCATCATCGCAGTGTCATCACTGAATCATCACAGCATCATCAAAATATAATCATAGCATCATCACAGCATCATCACTGCATCATCAAGGAATCATCACAGCATCATCTCAGCAACATCACAGCATCATTACTGCTTACTCACTGCATCATAACAGCGTCATCACAGTATCATCACTACATCATCACTACATCATCACTGCATCATCACTGAATCATCGCAGAATCATCACTGCATCATAGCTACATAATCACAGCGTCATAAATGCATCATCACAGTGTCATCACAGCGTCATCTCAGCATCATCACAGCATCACGACAGGGTCATCACAGCATCATCACTGCATCATTACAGCGTCATCACTGCATCATCACTGCATCATCACAGCACCATCTCAGCATCATCACAGCGTCATTACTGCTTACTCACTGCATCATCACAGCGTCATCACAACATCATCACAGTGTCATCACAGCATCATCACTGCATAATCACTGCATCATCACGGCATAATCACAACATCATCTCAGCTTCATCACAGAATCATTACTGCATAATCACTGCATCATCACAGCATCATTACAGCATCATAGAATCATAATCACAACAGCACTTCTGCATCATCACTGCATCATCATAGCGTCATCAAAGCATCATCACTACATCATCAAATTGTCATCACAGCATCATCGTGGCCTCATCACGGCGTCATCACAGCATCATCACTGCATCATCACTGCGTCCTCAAAGCATCATCACTGCATCATCAGATCATCATCACATCATCGACACAGCGTCTTCACTGCGTCAACACAGCGTCACCACATTGTCCTCACTGCATGGTCACAGCATCATCACAACATCATCACAGCATCATCGGATCATCATCACATCATCATTACAGCATCATCACAGAATCGTAGCTGCATAATCACAGCATCATAATAAGGTCATCACAGCGTCATCACAGCATCATCACAGCATCTACACTGCATCATCAGAGAATCATCAAAGCATCATAACTGCGTCACCACAGCGTCATCATAACATCATCACTGAATCATCACTGCACCATCACTGCATCATGACATCATCATCATAGCATCATCATGACATCTAAGCAGCATCATCACAGTATTACGAAGGCATCATCACAGCGTTATCATAGCATCATCACAATATCCTCACAGCATCGTCACTGCTTATTCACAGCGTCATCGCAGCTTCATCACTGCTTCATCAGAGCATCATCACAACATTATCGCTGCATCATCACAGTCATAACAGCGTCATCACAACGTCATTACTGCATCATCACTGCATCATCACTTCGTAATCAGAGCATCATGACTTCATCATCACAGCACCATTACTGCATCATCACAAAATCATCACAGTGTCATCACAGCATCATCACAGCATCATCACAGTATCATCACTACATCATCACTGCATCATCACAGCATCATCACAATATCATGTGTCACCACAGCATAATCACTGTGTCATCACAGCGTCATCACAGCATCATCACAGCTTCATAGCTCCATAATCACAGCATCATCACTACATCATTACAGCATCATCATAAATCATCACAAAATCATCAGTGTCATAACAGCATCATCACAGCATTATCACAGAATCATTACTGCATAAACACTGCATCATCACAGCGTTATCACAGTATCATCACTGCATCATCAGAGAATAATCACATCATCATCACAACATCATCAGAGTGCCATCACAGTATCATCACGGCATCATCAGAGCATCATCAAAACATCATCACAGCATCATCACAGCATCATCATAGCGTCATCACAGCATCATCACTGTGTCATCAGAGCGTCATCACAGCATAATCACAGCATCATCAGAGCAGCATCAGAGCAGCATCATGGCGTCATGACAGAATCATCATTACGTCATCAAATTGTCATCAGAGCAGCCCACAGCATCATCACAGCATCATTGCAACATCATAACAGCATCATCAGTTAGGTGTGTGTGTCGATCTGCTCGAGGGTAGGAAAGCTCTGCAGGAGGATCTGGATAGGCTACACCGATGGGCTGAGGTCAACTATATGAAGTTCAATAAGGCCAAGTGCCGGGTCCTGCACCTGGGGCGCAACAACCCCAAGCAGAGCTACAGGCTGGGAGATGAGTGGTTGGAGAGCTGCCAGGCAGAGAAGGACCTGGGAGTGATGGTGGACAGTCGGCTGGATATGAGCCAGCAGTGTGCTCAGGTGGCCAAGAAGGCCAACGGCATCCTGGCTTGTATCAGAAACAGTGTGACCAGCAGGGCTAGGGAGGTGATCGTCCCCCTGTACTCGGCTCTGGTGAGGCCGCACCTCGAGTACTGTGTTCAGTTTTGGGCCCCTCGCTACAAGAAGGACATCGAGGTGCTTGAGCGGGTCCAGAGGAGGGCGACGAAGCTGGTGAGGGGTCTGGAGAACAAGTCCTACGAGGAGCGGCTGAAGGAGCTGGGCTTGTTCAGCCTGGAGAAGAGGAGGCTCAGGGGCGACCTTATCGCCCTTAAAGGTGGCTGTAGTGAGGTGGGGGTTGGCCTGTTCTCCCACGTGCCCGGTGACAGGACGAGGGGGAATGGGCTTAAGTTGCGCCAGGGGAGTTTTAGGTTAGATGTTAGGAAAAACTTCTTTACTGAAAGGGTTGTTAGGCACTGGAACAGGCTGCCCAGGGAGGTGGTGGAGTCACCATCCCTGGAAGTCTTTAAAAGACGTTTAGATGTAGAGCTTAGGGATATGGTTTAGTGGGGACTGTTAGCGTTAGGTCAAAGGTTGGACTCGATGATCTTGAGGTCTCTTCCAACCTAGAAATTCTGTGATTCTGTGTGATTCTGTGATCAAAGCATCTTTACTGCTTACTCACTGCATCATCACAGCGTCATCACACTACTGTCAGTGCATCATCAGAGCATCATCACTGCATCATCACACCATAATCACAAAATCATCACACTGTCATCACAGTGTCATAACTGCATCATCACAGGGTCATCACAGGGTCATAACTGCATCATCACATAGTCATCACAACATCATCGCAGTGTCATAAATGCATCATCACTACATCATCACAACATAATCATAGCATCATCACAGCATCATCACTGTATCATCACTGCATCGTCACAGCATTATCAAATCATCACTGCACCATCACATCATCATCACTGCATCATCAATGCTTCATCTCAGCGTCATCACAGTATCAATACTGTGGAATCACTGCATCATCACATCAAAATATCTGCATCATCACATCACCATCACTGCATCATCACATCATCATCACAAAATCATTACAGCATCATCACTGCGTAATCACATCATCATCACTGCGTCATCACTGCATCATCACTGCATCATCACAGCATCACCTCAGCATCATCACAGCATCATTACTTCAGAATCACAGCATCATCACAGCATCATCACTGCATCATCATTGCATCATCACAGCATCATCACAGCGTTATCACATAATCACGATACGGTCATCACAGAGTCATCGCAGAATCATCACAGCATCATCACTGCGTCATCACAGCGTCGTTACAGCATCATCACAATATCATCACAGCCTCATATCTGCATCATCACTGTATAATGACTGCATCATAACAGCATCATAACTACGTCATCATATTGTCATCACAGCATCACGACAGGGTCATCACTGCATCGTCACATAATCATGACAGCATCATCAGAGCTTCAACACAACATCATCACATCATCATCCCTGCATCATCACATCATCATCACTGCATTATCACAGCATCGTCACAGCGTCATCACAGCATCATCACAGCAGGATCGAAGCGTCATCACTGCAGCATCACAGCATCATCACAGTATCCTCACAGCATCTTCACTGCATCATCACTACATTGTCACAGCATCATCACATCATCATTACTGCATCATCACAGCATCATCACAGCATAATCTCAGCATCATCACAGTATCAGTACTGCAGAATCATTGCATCATCACAACATCATCGCAGCATCATCATAGCATCACAACAGTGTTATCTGAGCATCACGACAGCATAGTCATAGCGTCATCACAGATTCATCAGAGCATCATTGCAGCATCATCACTGCATCATCACAGTATCATCACATCATAGCAACATCATCACAACATCATCACAGAGTCATCACTGCATCATCACAGCATCATCACATCATTATCAATGCATCATCACATCATAATCACAGCATCATCATAGCATCATTACTGCGTCATCACTGCATCAGCACTGCATCAGCACTGCATCAGCACAATGTCATCTCAGTATCATCACAGCATTATCACAGCGTCATCACAGCATCACGACAGTGTCATCGCAGTGTCATCACAGCATCATTACATCATCATAACTGCGTCATCAGAGCGTCATCGCAGCATCCTCACAGCATCATCATAGTACCACTACAGCATCATCACAGAATCACTATAGCGTCATCAAAGAGTCATCACAGCATCATCACAGCATCATCACTGCGTCATCACAGCATCATCACATCATCACCACAGCATCATCGCAGCATCATCGCAGCATCATCACTGCGTCATCACAACAACATCACAGCGTCATCACTGCATCATCACAGCGTCATCACTGCATCATCACAGCATCATCACATCATCATAACAGCATCATCATATCATCACCACAGCATCATCGCAGCATCATCACAGCATCATCACTGCATCATCACAACATAATCACTGCATGATCACTGCATCATCACAGCATCATAACATCATCATCAGAGCATCACAGCATCATCACAGCATCATCACTGGATCATCACAACAACATCACAGTGTCATCAAAGTGTCATCATAGCATTATCAGAGCATTACAACATCATCATCGCAGCGTCATCACAGCATCATCACAGCATCATCACAGCATCATCAAAACATTATCTTACCATCATCACAGCATTATCACTGTATCATCACTGCATCGTTACAGCATCATCTCAGCATTATCACAGTATCAATACTGCAGAATCACTGAATCATCACATCATCATCAGTGCGTCATCACATCATCATCACTACATCATCACATAATCACCACTGCATCATCACAGTGTTATCACATCATCATCACAGCATTATCACATCATTATCACTGCATCATCACAGCATCATCGCAGCATCATCACGTCATCATCGCAGCGTAATCACTGCATCGTCACAGCATCATCACAGCATCATCACCACATCGTCACATCATCATCGCGTCGTCATCAAAGCATAATCACAGTGTCATAACTGCATAAACTCTGCAACATGACAGCATAATCACTGCGTCAATACAGCATCATCATTGCATCATCACTGCATCACCTCAGCATCATAACATCATCATTACTACATCATCACAGCATAATCCTTGCATCATCACAACATCATCGCAGCATCATCACAGCATCACGACAGCGTTATCAGAGCATCACGACAGAGTCATCACAGTGTCATCACAGAATCATCACAGCATCATCACTGCATCATCACAGCATCATTACTGCTTACTCATTGCATCATAACAGCGTCATCACAGTATCATCACTGTATCATCACAGCATCATCACTACATCATCACTGCATCATCAATGAATCATCGCAGAATCATCATTGCATCATAGCTACATAATGACAGCGTCATAAATGCATCATCACAGTGTCATCACAGCGTCATCTCAGCATTGTCACAGCATCACGACAGGGTAATCACAGCATCATCACTGCATCATTACAGCGTCATCACAGCATAATCACAGCATCATCACAACACCACCACAGCGTCATCACAGTATCACGACAGCGTCATAACAGTATCATCACTGCATCATCACTGCATCAACACAGCATTATCACTGCGTCATCACAGCGTACTCACTACATCATCACTACATAATCACAGCATAATTACAGCGTCATCAATGCATCACCACTGCATCATAAGAGCATCATCTCAGTATCATTACAGTATCATTACTGCATAAACACGGCATCATCACAGCGTCATCACAGTATCATCACTGCATCATCATAACTTCATTGCAGAGTCATCACTGCATCATCACAGTATCATCACAGCATCATCACTGCATCATTACTGCAGAATCACTGCATCAGAACTGCATCGTCACAGCATCATCACATCATTCACACAGCATCATCACCTCATGATCACTGCATCATCACAGCATCATCGCAGCATTATCACTGCGTTATCACAACATCATCACTGCATCATCACAATATCATCACAGCATCATCACATCATCATTGCATCATCACACCATCATCAGAGTATCATCACAGCGTCATCACTGCATCATCACACAATCATCACAGCATCATCACTGCATTATCACAACATCATCACTGCATCATCACAGCATCATCAGAGAATCATCACATCATCATCACAGCATCATCACAACATAATCAGAGCATCATCATAGCATAAACACTGCATAATCACTGCACTGTCACAGCATCATCACTGCATCATCACAGTATCATCAGAGCGATATCACAGCGTCATCACTTCATCATCACTGCGTCATCAAAGCATCATCATTGAGTTATCACAGCATGATCACTGCATCATAGGTACATAATCATAGCATCATCACATCATCATCACAGTCATCACAGCATCATCACTGCGTCACCACAGCGTCATCACTACATCATCACTGAATCATCACTGCATCGTCACTGCATCATCACAGCATCATCACTGCATCATCACTGCATCATCACTGCATCACCACAGCACCATTACTGCGTAACCCAAACATCATCACAGCACCAGCACAACATCATTTCTGCATAATCACTGCCTCATCACAGCATCATTACAGTGTCATGAGAGCATCATCACTGCATAATCACTGCATCATAACCGCATAATCACAGCATCATCACAGCATCATCGTAGGTTCATTACTGCTTACTCACTGCATCATCACAGCGTCATCATAGTATCATCACATCATCTTCACTACTTAATCACAGCGTCATCACTGCATCATCACTGCATCATCAGTGCATCATCACAGAATCACAAGTGTCATCACTGCTTCATCACAGCATCACCACAGCATCATAAGAGCTTCATCACTGCTTCATCACGGCATCATCACATCATCATCACAGCATCATCATGCCATCACAGCAGCGTCATCACAGTATTTCGACAGCGTCATCACCGCGTTATCATAGCATCATCACAATATCGTCACAGCATCATCACTGCTTATTCAAAGCATCATCGCGGCTTCATCACTGCTTCATCAGAGCATCATCACAACATTATCGCTACATCATCACAGTGTCATCACAGCATCATCACAGCCTCATCACTGCATCATCACAGCGTCATCACAGCATCGTAACTGCATCCTCACTGCATCATCACCGCATCACCGTCATCACAGCATCACAAGGTATGATGACACTGTGATGACACTGTAAGGACGCTGTGATGATGCTGTGATGATGCGGTGATGATGCTGTGATGATACTATGGTGATGCTGTGATGATGCTGTGATGCTCTGATCATGTGTGCTGTGCATCACAGCGTCATCACAGCATCATCACAGCGTCATCAAATTATCATCACTGCATCATCAGAGCATCACCAGAACTTCATCGCAGCATCATCAAAGCAACATCTCAGTGTCATCACAGCGTCACTACTGCAACATCACAGCATCATCAGAGCATCATCAGAGCATTGGTGTAGATACACTTCAGCTGGGCCATTGCCCTATCCTCCGGCCTTGCCATTGTTCCCCCTGGCACAGCCCCAACAATCCTTGCTTCAGCCCCATCCCCCTTCTTACCTAGTTTAAAGCCCTCTCAATGAGCCCTGCCAGCTCCTGGCCCAGGATCCTTTTTCCCCTAAAAGATAGGGACCCGTCTGCGGCCATCAGGCCAGGTGCTGAGTAAAGTGCCCCATGGTCAAAAAAAAAAACAAGATTTCTGCGTTGGCACAAGAAATGATGCTGTGGTGATGCTGTGGTGACGCTGTTGTGATGATGCTGTGATGATGATTTGATGGTGCTGTGATGACGCTTTAATGATGTTGTGATGATGCTTTCATGACGCTGTGATAACGCTGTGATGGTGCTGTGATGAGGCTGTCATGAAGTTCTGGTGATGCTCTGATGATGCAGTGATGATAATTTGATGACGCTGTGATGCTGTGATGATGCCGGGATGATGCTCTGATGATGCTGTGATGATGCTGCGATGATGCTGTGATGACGCTGTGATGACGCTGTGATGATGCAGTCATGATGCTCTGATGATGCTCTGATGAAGCTGTGATGATGCTCTGATGATGCACTGATGATGATGTAATGATGCAGTGATGACGCTCTAATGATGCTGTGATGATGCTCTGATGAAGCTGTGATGATGCTTTGATGATGCTGTGATGACGATGTTATTATGCTGTGATGACGCTGTGATGATGCTGTTATGACAATTTGATGATGCTGTGATTATGCAGCTATGATGCTCTCAGGATGATATGATGATGCAGTGATGATGCTGTGATGACGCTGTCATGATGCTGTGATGACGCTGTCGTGATTCAATGATGATGCTGTGATGACGCTGTGATGATGTTGTGATGATGCTGTGATGATGCACAGATGACGCTGTCTTGATGCTGTGATGATGCTCTAATGATGTTGTGCTGATGTAGTGTTTATGCAGTGATGATGCTGTTATTATACTGTGATGAAGCTTTGATGATGCTGTGATGATGCTGTGATGATGTTGTGATGACGCTTTGATGATGCTGTGATTATACAGCTATGATGCTGTCATGATTATATGATGATGCAGTGATGATGCTGTGATGATGCTGTGACGACGCTTTGATGATGCTTTAATTATACATCTATGATGCTGTCATGTTTATATGATGATGCAGTGATGATGCCGTGATGATACTGTGATGACACTGAATACGCTGTGATGATGCTGTGATGCTTTCATGATGCTATGATGATGCTGTGATGATGCTGTGATGGTGCAGTGATAACGCTGCAATGATGCTGCGATGATATTGTCATGATGCTGTGATGATGCAGTGATGACACTGCGATGATGTTGTTATCTGATGCTGCACCATCAGATGTATTGATGATGCATTTATGATGATGTGTTTATGCTGTGATGACGCTGTGATGATGCAGTGATAATGCAGTGTTGATGCAGTTATGACGCTGTGTTGAGGCTCTGATAGTATTGTGATGATGCTGTGATGATGGTGTGATGACACTGCGATGATGCTGTGATGACGCCGTGATGATGCTCTGATGACGCTGTGATGCTCTGATGATTGTGTGATGACGCAGTGATTAGACTGCGATGATATTTTAATGATGCAGTGACGATGCTGTGATGATGCAGTGATGATGCTTTGGTGATGCTGTGATGATGCTCTGATGATGCTGTAATGACGGAGTGATGATGCAGTGATGATGCTGTGATGATGCAGTGATGGCGACGCTGTGATGCATTGATGATGCTCTGATGATGCTGCGATGATTCTGTGGTGACGTTGAGATGATGCTGTGATGACGCCTGGATGATGCAAAGATGACGCTGTGATGATGCTGTTGTGATGCTGTGATGATGCAGTGATGATGCTGTGATGACACAGTGATGGTGCAGTGATGATGTGATGATGACGCTGTGATGATTCTGTGATGACGCTGTGATGACGCTGTGATGATGCTGTGGTGATGCATTGATGACACTGTGATGATGCTGTTGTGATGCTCTGATTATGCTGTGATTATGCTGTCATGACACTGTGATGATGTTGTGATGATGCTGTAATGATGCTGTGATGATGCTGTGATGACTCTGTGATGATGCTGTGATGATGCAGTGATGATGCTGTGATGACGCTTTGATAACGCTTCGATTATTTGATTATGCTGTGATGATGCTGTGATGACGCTGTGGTGACGCTGTGATTCTGTGATGATGTTGTGATGATGCTGTGGTGATGCTGTGATGAAGTTTTCATGATGCAGTGATCATGATGTTATGATGCTGTGATAATGCTTTGATGACGCTTTGATGACACTGTGATGATGCAGTGATGATGCTGTGATGATCAGTGATGGTGCTACGATGATACTGTTGTGATGCTGTGATGACGCTTTGATGACACTATGATAATGTTGTGATAATGCAGTAATGATGCAGTGATGATGTTGTGATGACGCTGCGATGATGCTGTGATGATGTAGTGATGATGCTGTGATGATGCTGTAATAATGTTGTTATGATATAATGATGCTGTAGTGATGCCGTGATGATGCTCTGATGACACTTTGATGATGCTGTGATGCTTTGATTATGCTGTGATCATGCTCTGATGATGATGTAATGATGCAGTGATGATGCATTGATGATGCTGTGATGACGCTTTGATGACGCTGTGATGATTTTGTTATGATTCTGTTGTGATGCTGTGATGATGCAGTGATGATGCTGCGATGAAGCTGTTGTGATGCTGTGATGATGCTGTGTTGACGCTTTGATGACACTATGATAATGTTCTGATGATGCAGTAATCATGCAGTGATGATGCAGTGATGACGCAGTGATGATGCTGTAATGATGCAGCGATTATGCTGTGATGATGTTGTGATTATGCTGTGATGACGCTACGATAATGCTGTTATGATGCTGTGATGACGCTGTGATCATGCAGTGATCATGCTGTGATGATGCATTGATGACGCTGCGATGATGCTTTGATGATTCTGTGAAGATGCAGTGATGACGATGTGATGACGCTGTGATGATGCTGTTATGACACAGTGATGATGCAGTGATGATGCTGTGACGATGTAGTGGTGATGACGCATTGATGACACTGTGATGATGACGTGATGATGCTGTGATGACTATGATGATGCAGTGATGACACTGTGATGGCACTGTGATGCCTTGTTGAAGCTCTGATGATGCATTGATAATGCACTGATTATGTAGTGATGATGTTGTCTTGATACTGTGATGATGCTGTGATGATACTGTGATGACGGTTTTATGACACTGTGATTATGTTCTGATGACCCAGTGATCATGCTGTGATGATGCAGTGATGACGCGGTGATGATGCTGTTCTGATGGTCTGATGATGCTGTGATGACGGTTTGATGACACTGTAATGATGTTCTGATGATGCAGTGATGATGCAGTGATGATGCTGTGATGACGCTGCGATGATGCTGTTGTGATGCTCTTATAATGCTATGATGACGCTTTGTTGACACTTTGATGTGGTTGTGATGATGCAGTGATGATGCTGTGATGATTCTGTGATGCTCTGATTATGATGTTATGATGCTGTGATGATGCTGTGATGACGCTTTGATCACGGCATCATCACTGTATCATCACTGCATCACCACAGCATCATCACTGTGTAATCAAAACATCATCACAGCCTCATAACTACATAAACACTGCATCATCACAGCATCATCACTGCGTCATCACAGCGTCATAACAGCATCATCACAGCATCATCATTGCATCATCACTGCATCATCTCAGCATCATAATAGTGTCATCAGAGCGTCATCACAGTCATCACAACATCATCACATCATCATCGCAGCGTCATCACAGCATCATCACTGCATCATCATATCTTCATCGCAGTGTCATCACTGCATCATCACAGTATCATCACAGCATCATCACTGCATCATTACTGCAGAATCACTGCGTTATCACGTCATCATCACTACATGATCACTGCATCATCACAGCATCATCACTTCGCCATCACAACATCATCATTGCATCATCACAACATCAATACAGCATCATTACAGCATCATCACAGCATCATCACATCATCACATCATCATCACAGCATCATCACTGTGTTATCACAACATCATCACAACATAATCAGAGCATCATCACAGCATAAACATTGCATAATCACTGCACTATCACAGCATCATCACAGAGTCATCAAGGAATCATCACAGCATCATCACAGAATCTTGGCATTGTCATCAAAGCATCATCACTGCGTCATCACTACATCATCACAGCATCATCTCAGCATTTTCACAGAATCATTACTGCATAATCACTGCATTATGACAGTGTCGTACCAGTATCATCACTGCATCATCACAGCGTCATCATTGCATCATCCCATCATCATCATTTCATCATAACAGCATCATCACAGCATCATCACAGCGTCATCAAAGCATCACCACTGCATCATCACAGCATCATAACAGTTTCATCGAAACATCATCACAGAGTAATCACAGGATCATCATATCGTCGTCGCAACGTCATCACAGCATCATCACAGCATCATCACAGCATCATCGCAGCGTCATTACTGCATCTTCACAGCATCATCACAACATCATCACAGCATCATCACATCATCATCACTGCACCATCACTTCATCGTCACAGCATCATTACAGCATCATCAGAGCATCACCACTGCATCATCATTGCATCATGACATAATCATCACAGTGTCATCACAGCATCATCACTATGTCATCACAGCGTCATAGCTGCATAATCTCAGCATCATCACAGCATCATCACAGCATCATCATATCATCATCACCACATAATCACAGTGTCATCACAGCATCATCACTGCACCATCACTGCATCATCACAGCATCTTCGCATTGTCATCACAGCATCATCTCTGCGTCCTGACTGCAACTTCACAGCATCATCACTACACCATCAGAGCATTATCTCAGTGTCATCAGAATATCATTACAGCATAATCACTGCATTATCACAGCATCATCACATTATCATCATTAAAACATCATCACAGGAAAATCACTGCATCATCTCTGCATCATCAGAGCATCATTAGAGTATCATGACAGCATCATCACTGCATAATCACTGCATCATCACCTCATCATCACAGCATAATCACAGCATCATCGCAGCATCATTACTGCTTAGTCACTGCATCATCACAGAGTCATCACGGTGTATTCACTGCATCATAACACCATCATATCTGCATCATCACATCATCATTACTGCATCATCACAACATCATCACACCACCATCACTGCATCATCACATGGTCATCACAGCATCATCACAGCATCATCACAGAATCATCACTGCGTCATCACTGCATCATTACTGCATCATAACAGCATCATCACAGCATCATCACAGAACCATTACTACATAATCACTACATCATCACAGCGTCATCACAGTACCAAAACTGCATCATCACAGTATCATCAGAGCGACATCAGAGCATCATCACTGCATGATGACAGCATCATCACTGCATCATCACATCATCATCACATGATCTTCAATGCGTCATCACAGCGTAATCACAAAGTCATCACTTCATCATCAAATTGTCATCACAGCGTCATCACAGCTATATCGCAGCGTCATCACAGCATCACCACAGCATCATCACTGCTTCATCACATCATCATCCCAGCATCATCACAACATCATGACAGCATTATTACTACTTACACACTGCATCATCACAGCGTCATCACAGCATCATCTCAGCATCATCACAGCATCATCCCTGCATCATCACATCATCATCACTGCATTACCACAACATCACCACAGCATCATCACAGCGTAATCACAGCATCATCACAGCAGGATTGCAGCGTCATCACTGCATCATCACAGCATCATCACAGTATCCTCACAGCATCTTCACTGCATCATCACTACATTGTCACAGCATCATCACATCATCATCACTGCATCATCACAGCATCATCACAGCATAATCTCATCATCATCACAGTATCAGTACTGCAGAATCATTGCATTATCACACCATCATCACAACATCATCGCAGCATCATCATAGCATCACGACAGTGTTATCTGAGCATCACGACAGCGTAATCATAGCGTCATCACAGATTCATCAGAGCATCATTGCAGCGTCATCACTGCATCATCACAGTATCATCACATTGTGAGGAATGTTTTAACAATTCGTGTCCATAAAGAACAGCCCTGTCTGCTTCTGTCTGCTTCGGGGCCCTGCAATGGCAGTTTGATTCCTTAACCACAGATGCAGTGTGCCCCAGTCTCCCCCTCATTCTAGTCAAGTTATCAAGTCTTCAGAAAATACTCCTCAAATTCTTGAGCTTGTTTGCCTTTGTTATTCCGGATTTCTATTTCTAACAGTTACAGCCTTTTTTTCTGTTGTTTTGTCTTCTTCGAAATTAACTTAACGCGGCTATAGGTGTGGCTGTCCCTGTGAATGGCTGGTGAGGAATGTTTTAATTACTTGTGAAGTGTCAATAAGAAAGCTATTTGTGTTTGTATGACGTCTTTGATGTCTGGGAGCCTCAGAATAACTGATAACAATTAGTGACTGTTATGGAATACTATGCAGGCCTCTGATATCTGGCCAGGTGTCCAAGAGGTTAAGAAGAGGAAAAAAAAAGAAGCTGAAGGACGGCTAGGAGACAAGACCTGCAGGGGATGCTGTATAAACTTGACACGGTGCCAAAGGAGTACAAAGGGGAAACACAAGAAAAAACTTGGAGAGGAAGACTACGAGCCTTCAGCATGAAAGACCCCTAGAGACCCCCAGAGGGACCACCGGAGACTGATGCGCATGCTCCAGTAGGAGGGACTGGACCCCGGAAGCTAATTATAATAACCTATTTTTTTTAGAAGTAGTAATGAATATGTATTAGTCTAGGAGTATAAAAATCAGCTCCTTGATGTGGCTGGTGTGAGTCCTGTTGGAGCGGAAACTCCCGGTGCACCCAGCGCTGTTTGCTTACTTCTATTCTTTTAATAAATCCTATTTTCTTACTTAAACCTATTTTGAAGACTGAGCTATTTATAACAACATCATAGTAACATCATCACAATATCATTGCAGAATCATCACTGCATGATCAGAGCATCATCTCAGCATAATCACAGCATCATTAGTGCAGAATTACTGCATCATCACATCATGATCAATGCGTCATCACATCATAATCACAGCATCATCAGAGCATCATCACTGCGTCATCACAGCATCATTACTACGCCATCACAGCGTCATAACAGCATCATCAGAGCATCATCACTGAATAATCACAGCATCATCACAACATCATCACAGTGTCATGACAGCATTATCACGGCATAATCACTGCATCATCACCGCATTCTCACAGCATTATCATGGTATCATTACTGCTTACACACTGCATCATCACAGCGTCATCAGAGCATCATCAAAAAATCATCACAGCGTCATCACAGCGTTATTACTGCATCATCACTGCATCATCATAGCATCAACAGAGCATCGTCACAACGTCATAACAGCATCATCACAACGACATCACAGCATCATCACTGCATCAACACATCATCATTACAACATCATCACTGCGTCATCAGAGCATCATCAAAAAATCATGACAGCGTCATGAGTGCATCATCACTGCATAATCACTGCATTATCTCAGCATCATCAAAGCACCATTATTGCATAATCATTGCATCATCACATCATCATCACTGCATCATCACATCGTCATCACTGCATCATCACTGCATCATCACTGCATCATCACTGCATCATCACAGCATCATCCCAGCGACACCACTGCATCATCACGGCATCATCGCAACATCATCACTGCATCATCACAGCAGCATCACAGCAGCATCACAGCATCATCACAGCAGCATCAGAGCATCATCACAGCATCATCACAACATAATCATAGCATCACCACAGCGTAATCACAGCATCATCACTGCGCCATTACAGCATCATCACAGCAGCGTTGCAGCATGATCACTGCATCATCACATAATCATCAAAACATAATCATAGCATCATCACAATATCATCACAGCATCATGACAGCGTCATCACTGCATCAGAACTGCATCAGAACTGCATCATCACATCATCATCACAAAATTATTACAGCGTCATCAGAGCATCATCGCTGCATCATCATAGCATGATCACCGCATTATTACAGCATCATCACAGCATCATTACTGCTTACTCACTGCATCATCACAACATAATCACAGTATCATCACTGCATCATCACTGCATCATAACTGCGTCATCACTGCAGCAGCGCAGCGTCATCAAAGCATTATCACTGCATAATCACTGCATCATGACAGCATCATCAATGTGTCATCACAGCATCATCACAGCATCATCACAACATCATCAGAGCATCATCTCACTGCATCATCACAGCATCATCACTGCAACATCTCAGCATCATCACAGCATCATCACTGCATAATCATTTCATCATCACAGCAGCATAACTGCATCATCATCACAACATCATAACAGTGTCATCACAGCATCATCAAATCTTCATCACAGCATCATCCCAGCATCATCATTGCGTCATCAGAGCGTCAACACTACGTCATCACAGCATCATCAGTAAATCATCACAGTGTCATCACAGTATCATCACTGCATCATCAGTGCATCATCACAGCATCATCACATCATCATCACAACATCATCACAGTTTTATAACAGCATCATCACAGCATAATCACTGCATCATCACCACATCATTGCAGCATCATCACAGCATCATTACTGCATAATCACTGCATTATCATAACGTCATCACAGTATCATCACTGCATCGTCACAGCGTCATCACAGTGTCATCACTGCATCATCACATGATCATCGCAGCGTCATCACAGTGTCATCACAGCATCATCAGAGCATCATTACAGCATCATAACAGCATCATCAATCCGTCATCAAAGTCAAGGCGTCATCACAGCATTATCACTGTATCATCACAGAATCACCACAGCATCATTACTGCGTCATCACAGCGTCACAACAGAATCATAAGAGCATCATCATAGCATCATCACAACATCATCACAGTATCATCACTACATCATCACAGCATCATCAGAGAGATATCACAGCGTCATGACTACATCATCAGAGCATCATAACATCATCGTCACTGCATTATCACATGATCATCGCAGCGTCATCACATCATCATCTCATAATCTTCACTGCGTCATTACAGCATCATCAGAGCATCATTACAGCGTCATAACAGCATCATCATCACAGCATCAAGGCAGCGTTATCACTGCATCGTCACAGCATCATCACAACATCATCACAGCATCATCAGAGCATCATTACTACTTACTCACTGCATCATCGCAGCATCATCACAGAATAATCACAACATAATAAGTGTCATCACAGCATCATCACTCCATAATTGCTGCATTATCACTGCATCATCTCAGCATCATCAGAGCATCATCACAGCGTCATCACTGCATCGTCACAGCATCACCACAACATCATCACACCATCGTCACTGCATCATCACTGCATTATCACTGCATCATCGCAGCATCATCAGATCATCATCACAGCATCATCACAGCGTCATCACTGCATCATCATAGCATCATCTCAGCATCATCACTGCCTCATCACTGCGTCATCACACCATCATCAAAACATCATCACAGCATCATCACTGTGTCATCACCGCATCATCAAAGCATCATCAGAGCGACATCACAGTGTCATCACTACATCAGCACAGCATCATCACTGCATCATCACCGCATCATCACTGCATCATCACACTGTCATCACAGTGTCATCACTGCATCATCATATCATTATCACTGCATCATCAGTCATCACAACATCATCAAAGCGTCATCACAACGTCATCACAGCATCATCACAGCATCTACATTGCGTCATCAGAGAATCATCAAAGCATGATCACTGCGTCACCACAGCGTCATCACAACATCATCACTGAATCATCACTGCATCAGCACAGCGTCATCACAGTGTCATCACTGCATCATCATATCATTATCACCGCATCATCAGTGTCATCACAACATCATCAAAGCGTCATCACAACGTCATCACAGCATCATCACAGCATCTACATTGCGTCATCAGAGAATCATCAAAGCATGATCACTGCGTCACCACAGCGTCATCACAACATCATCACTGAATCATCACTGCATCAGCACAGCATCATCATAGCATCATCAAAGTATCAGCACAACATCATCACAGCATCTTCACTGCATCATCACTGCATCACCACAGCATCATCACTGCGTAATCAAAACATCATCACAGCATCATTATAGCGTCATCACAGCATCATGACTGTGTCATCAGAGCGTCATCACAGCACAATCACAGCATCATCACAGCAGCACCAGAGCAGCATCATGGCGTCATGACAGAATCATCACTACGTCATCAAATTGTCATCACAGCAAACCACAGCATCATTGCAGCATCATAACAGCATCATCAAAGCATCTTTACTGCTTACTCACTGCATCATCACAGCGTCATCACACTATTGTCAGTGCATCTTCAGAGCATCATCACTGCATCATCACACCATAATCACATCATCACATCGTCATCACAGTGTCATCACTGCATGATCACTGCATCATCACAGCATCATCAATGCATCATCACAGCGTCATCACTATATCATCACTGCATCATCACAGCATCATCACAGAATCATCACTGCATCATTACTGCATCATAACAGCATCCTCACAGCATCATCACAGAATCATTACAACATAATCACTGCATCATCACAGCGTCATCACAGTACCATAACTGCATCATCACAGCATCATCACAGCATCATCAGAGCGACATCAGAGCACCATCACTGCATCAGGAAAGCATCATCACTGCATCATCACATCATCATCACATAATCTTCAATGTGTCATCACAGCGTAATCACAAAGTCATCACTTCATAATAAATTGTCATCACAGCGTCATCACAGCATCATCACAGCTGTATCGCAGCGTCATCACAGCATCACCACAGCATCATCACTGCGTCATCACATCATCATCCCACATCATCACAACATCATGACAGCGTCATTACTGCTTACACACTGCATCATCACAGCGTCATCATAGCATAATCTCAGAATCGTCACAGCATCATCACTGCATCATCTCAGCATCATCACAACATCATCAGTGTCATCACAGCATCATCACTGCGTCATCACAGCATCATCACAGCTTCATAGCTGCATAATCACAGCATCATCACTGCATAATCACAGCATCATCACCGCATCATCACAGCATCATCACAACATCATGACAGCATCATTACTGCTGACTCACTGCATCATCACATCATCATAAAAACATCATCACTGTGTCATCACAGCATTATCAGAGCTTCATCACAGCATCATCATTCCGTAGTCACAGCGTCATCAGAACGACATCAGAGCATCATCACAGCATCATCCCATATTCATCACAGCATCATCACATCACCATCACTGCATCATCACAGAATCATCATCTCAGCATCTTCGAAGTGTCATCAGTGCATCGTTACAGCATCATCACAATATCATCACAGCATCATAAATGCATAATCACTGCATCATCACCGCATCATCATAGGGTCATCACAGCATCATCACAGCATAATCTCAATATCATCAAAGCATCATTATTGCTTATTCAGTGCATCATCACAGCATCATCACAGTATCATCACTGCATCATCACAGCATCATCTCAGCGTCATCAAAGAATTATTACTGCATAATCACTGCATCATCACAGTGTCATCAGAGTATCATCACTGCATCATCATATCATCATCACAGTGTCATCACAGCATCCTCACACCATGATCATAACGTCATCACAGCATCATCACTACGTCATCACATCATCATCACTGCATCATAACAGCGTCATCACAGCATCATCACATCATCATCACTGCATCATCACAGCATCATCACAGCATCATCACTGCATCATAACAGCGTCATCACAGCATCATCAAATCATCATCACTGTATCATCACAGTGTCATCACAGCATCATCACATCATCATCACAGCATCATAACAGCGTCATCACAGCATCATCACATCATCATCATTGCTTCATCGCAGCGTCATCGCTGCATCATCACAGCATCATCACAATGTCCTTGCAGCATCATCACAGCATCATCACAGCATAATCACAGCATCATCACAACATCATAAGAGCGTCATTAGCATCATAACAGCACCATCACCGTGTCATCGCAGTGTCACCAGAACATCAGCACATTATCATCGCAGCGTCAAAAAAATATAATCATAGCATCATCACAGCATTATCACTGCATCATCAATGAATCATCACAGCATAATATCAGCAACATCACAGCATCATTACTGCTTACTCACTGCATCATAACAGCGTCATCACAGTATCATCACTGCATCATCACAGCATCATCACTACATCATCACTGCATCATCAATGAATCATCGCAGAATCATCACTGCATCATAATTACATAATCACAGCGTCATAAATGCATCATCACAGTGTCATCACAGCATCATGTCAGCATCATCACAGCATCACGACAGGGTCATCACAGCATCATCACTGCATCATTACAGCGTCATCACAGCATAATCATAGCATCATCACAACACCATCACAGCATCATAACAGTATCATCACTGCGTCATCACTACATCATCACAGCATCATCACATCATCATCATTGCATCATCACAGCGTCATCGCTGCATCATCACAGCATCATCACAGCATCATCACAACATCATAAGAGCGTCATTAGCATCATAACAGCACCATCACTGTGTCATCGCAGTGTCACCAGAACATCAGCACATCATCATCGCAGCGTCAACAAAACAGAATCATAGCATCATCACAGCATCATCACTGCATTATCAGTGCATCTTCACAGCAACATCTCAGCATCATCTCACCATCATTACTAATTACTCACTGCATCATCACAGCGTCATCACAGTATCATCACTGCATCATCACAGCATCATCACATCATCATCACAACATCATGTAAGTGTCATCACAGCATAATCACTGTCATCACTATGTCATCACAGCAAAATCACAATATCATCACAACGTCATTAAAGCGTCATAACTGCATCATCACTGCATCATAACTGCATCATTATCACTGCATCATCACATCGTCACCACAGCGTCATCGCAGCAACATCACAGCATCATCACTGCATCGTAACTGTATCATCACGGTATCATCACAGCATCATCACAGCATCACAACAGCATTATCAGAGCATCACAACAGCCTCAACACAGTGTCACCACAGCAACATCACAGAATCATCACAGCATAATCGCAGCGTCACTACAGCATCATTACTGCATAATCACTGCATCATTACAGCATCATCACTGCATCATCACTGCGTCATCACAACGTTATCACAGTATCATCACTGCATCATCATATCATCATCGCAGCGTCATCACGGCATCATCGCAGCATCATCACTGCATAGTCACAGCATCATCGCGTCTTCATACAGGCATCATAACAGGGTCATCACAGCGTCATAACCGCATAAACACTGCATCATCACAGCATCATCATTGCGTCATCACAAAATCATCACAACATCATCGCAGCATCAGCACAGCATCACGACAGCGTTACCAGAGCATCACAGCAGTGTCATCACAGTGTCATCACAGAATCATCACATAGTCATCACAACATCATCGCAGTGTCATAAATGCCTCATCACTACATCATCACAACATAATCATAGCATCATCACAGCATCATCACTGTATCAGCAATGCATCGTCACAGCATTATCAAATCATCACTGCACCATCACATCATCATCACTGCATCACCAATGCTTCATCTCAGCGTCATCACAGTATCAATACTGCGGAATCACTGCGTCATCACATCAAAATATCTGCATCATCACATCACCATCATAGCATCATCATATCATCATAACTGCATCATCACTGCGTCATCACAGCATCATCACAGCGTTATCACATAATCACGATGCGGTCATCACAGAGTCATCGCAGAATCATCACAGCATCATCACTGTGTCATCACAGCGTCGTCACAGCATCATCACAATATCATCACAGCTTCATCACAGCCTCATATCTGCATCATCACTGCATAATGAGTGCATCATAACAGCATCATAACTACGTCATCATATTGTCATCACAGCATCATCACAGCATCACGACAGCGTCATCACAATATCACGTCAGGGTCATCACAGCATCATCACTGCATAGTCACAGAATCATGACCGCGTCATCCCTGCATCATCACATCATCATCCCTGCATCATCACATCATCATCACTGCATCATCACAGCATTATCACAGCATCATCAAAGCATCATCACAGCGTAATCACAGCATCATCACAGCATCACAACAGCGTCATCACTGCAGCATCACAGCATCATCACAGTATCCTCACAGCATCTTCACTGCATCATCACTACATTGTCACAGCATCATCACATCATCATCACTGCATCATCACAGCATAATCTCAGCATAATCTCAGCATCATCACAGTATCAGTACTGCAGAATCATTGCATCATCACACCATCATCACATCATCGCAGCATCATCATAGCATCACAACAGTTTATCTGAGCATCACGGCAGTGTAATCATAGCGTCATCACAGATTCATCAGAGCATCATTGCAGCGTCATCACTGCATCATCACAGTACCATCACATCATAGCAACATCATGACAACATCATCGCAGAATCATCACTGCATCATCACAGCATCATCTCAGCATAATCACAGCATCATTAGTGCAGAATCACTACATCATCACATCATCATCATTGCATCATCACATCATCATCACAGCATCATCAGAGCATCATCACTGCGTCATCACTACATCATCACTACATAATCATAGCATAATTACTGCGTCATCACTGCATCATCAATGCATCATCACAACGCCATCTCAGTATCATCACAGCATCATCACAGCGTCATCACAGCATCACAACAGTGTCTTCGCAGCGTCAACACAGCATCATTACATCATGATTATGCGTCATCAGAGCGTCATCGCAGCATCCTCACAGCATCATCATAGTACCACTACAGCATCATCACAGAATCACTATAGAGTCATCAAAGCGTCATCACAGCATCATCACAGCATCGTCACTGCGTCATCACAGCATCTTCACATCATCAATACATCATCGAAGCATCATCACTGCGTCATCACAGAATCATCACATAGTCATCACAACATTATCGCAGTGTCATAAATGCCTCATCACTACATCATCACAACATAATCATAGCATCATCACAGCATCATCACTGTATCATCACTGCATCGTCACAGCATTATCAAATCATCACTGCACCATCACATCATCATCACTGCATCATCAATGCTTCATCTCAGCGTCATCACAGTATCAATACTGCGGAATCACTGCGTCATCACATCAAAATATCTGCATCATCACATCACCATCACTGCATCATCACTGCGTCATCACAGCATCATCATTGCATCATCACAGTGTTATCACATAATCACGATAGGGTCATCACAGAATCATCACAACGTCATCACAGCATCATCACAATATCATCACAGCGTCATATCAGCCTCATATCTGCATCATCACTGCATAATGACTGCATCATAACAGCATCATAACTACGTCATCATATTGTCATCACAGCATCATCACAGCATCACGACAGCGTCATCACAACATCACGACAGGGTCATCGCAGCCTAATCACTGCATCGTCACAGCATCATCACAGCATCATCACTGCATCGTCACATCATCATTGCGTCATCATCAAAGCATAATCACACTGTCATAACTGCATAAACTCTGCATCATCACAGCATCATCACTGCGTCAATACAGCATCATCATTGCATCATCACCTCAGCATCATAACATCATCATTACTACATCATCACAGCATAATCATTGCATCATCACAGCATCACGACAGCGTTATCAGACCATCACGACAGAGTCATCACAGCGTCATCACAGAATCATCACAGCATCATCGCAGTGTCATCTCTGAATCATCACAGCATCATCAAAATATAATCATAGCATCATCACAGCATCATCACTGCATCATCACAGCATAATCACAGCATCATCACAACATCATCACAGCATTATCACAGCATCATCGCTGCATCATCACAACATCATAACATCATCATCAGAGCATCACAGCATCATCACAACATCATCACTGGATCATCACAACAACATCACAGTGTCATCAAAGCGTCATCATAGCATTATCAGAGCATTACAACATCATCATCGCAGCGTCATCACAGCATCATCACAGCATCATCACTGCAGCATCAGAACGTCATCACAGTGTCATCAAACCGTCATCACAGCATCATCAGATTATCACATCAGCATCATCACTGCGTCATCACTGCATCATCACAGCATCATCACTGGGTCATCAGAACATAATCACAGTGTCATAAAACCGTCATCACAGTATCATCACAGCATCATCACAGTATCAAGACAACATCATCATTGCATAATCAGTGCATTATCAATGCATCATCAAAGCTTCAACAAGGCATCACAGTGCCATCACAGTATCATCACTGTATCATCATTGAGTCATCAAAGCATCATCACATCATCATCACAGCATCATCACAGCGTCATCAATGCGTCATCACCACTACATCGTCACAGCATCATCACTGCATCATCACTGCGTCATAAAAACATCATCACAGCGTCATGTCGCCATCACTGCATCCTCACAGAATCATGAAAGCATCATCGCAGCGTCATCACAGCATCATAACAGCATTATCGTAGCGTCATCACAGCATAATCACAACATCATCACAGCATCATCGCTGCATCATTACAGCATCATCACAGCATCATCACTGCATCATCACTGCATGATTACTGCATCATCAGAACATTATCATAGTGTCATCAAAGCGTCAACACAGCATCATCACAGCATCACAACAGCATCATCGCAGCATCATCACTGCATCATCACAGCATCACAACAGCATTATAACAAAATCATCACAGCGTCGTCAAAGCGTCATCAAAGTGTTATCACAGCATCATCACTACGTCATAACTGCATCATTACAGCGTCATCAGAGCATCATCACAGCATCATCACAGCATCACAACAGCATCATCGCAGCATTATCACTGCATCATCACAGCATCACAACAGCATCATAACAAAATCATCAGAGCGTCATCAAAGCGTCATCACAGCATCATCACTACATCATCACTGCATCATTACAGCGTCATCAGAGCATCATCACAGCATCATCAAAGCATCACAGCGTCATCAAAGTGTCATCAGAGCATCATCACGGCATCACTAGAGCATCATCCTATCATCACAGCATTATTACAGCATCATCACAGAGTCATCACTGCGTCATCAGAGCATCATCAGAGGATCATCACAGCGTCATCACTGCATCATCACAGCATCATCGCAGCGTCATCACAGCATCATCACAGCATCATCACTGCATCATTACTGCATCATCACTGCTTCATTACAGCATCATCACAGCATCATCAGTGCGTCATCACAGCATCATTACTGCATCATCACAGCATCATCACAGTGTGATCGCACCGTAATCACAGCATCATCACAACATCATTATTGCATCATGACTGCATCATTACAGCATCAACACAGCAGAATCAGTGCGTCGTCACAGCATCATTACTGCATCATCACAACATCATCACGCATCGCAGCGTCATCACAGCATCATCACAACATCATCACAGAATCATCACAGCATCATTGCAGCATCATCACATCATCAATACTGCGTCATCACAGCATCATCAGAACATAATCACAGTGTCATCAAAGCCTCATCACAGCATCATCACAGCATCCTCACAGCATCATAACACATCATCACAGCATCATCACAGCACCATCACAGCGTCATCACTGCAGCATCACAATATTATCATCACAGCATCCCAACAGTATCATCACTGCGTCATCACACCATCATCACAGCATCATCGCAGCATCATCACAGCATCATTAAAGCATCACAGCATCATCAGAGTCATCACAGTGTCATCACAGCATCATCAGAGTCATCACAGTGTCATCACAGCATCACCACTGCGTTATCAGAGCGTCATCAAAGAACCATCACAGCGTCATCAGAGCTTCATCACAGCATCAACACAGCATCATCACAGTGTCATGAAAGTGTCATAACAGCATCATCAACGCATCATCACAGAATCATCACAGCATAATAACAACATTATCAGTTCGTCATCACAGTGTCATCACAGCATCATCACAGCATCAACACAGCATCATCGCAGCGTCATCACTGCATCATCACAGCATCACAACAGCATCATAACAAAATCATCACAGCGTCATCAATGCGTCATCACCACTACATCATCACAGCATCATAACTGCATCATCACTGCATCATCACAACATCATCAAATAATCAGGAAAGCATCACAGCTTCATCAAAGCATCACGAGGGCGTCATCACTTCATCTTCACTGCATCATCACAGCATCATCACAGCATCATCTCATCATCATCACTGCATCATCACTGCATCATCACAGCATCATCGCATCACCATCACAGCATCACAGCGTCATCACAGCGTCATCACAGTATCATCACTCCGTTATCACAGCATCATCACAACATAAACAAAGATTCACAGCGTCACCATTGCATCATCACAGAATTATCAAAGCATCATCATAGCGTCATCAGAACATTATCGCTGCCTCATCACTGCATCATCACAGCATCATCACTGTGTCATCACAACATCATCACTTCAACATCACAACAACATCACACTGTCATCAAAGCGTCATCACAGCATCATTATTGCATCATCACAGCATCATAACACATCATCACCACATCACAACAGCATCATCACAGCATCATAACAGCATCATCCAGGCGTCATCACTGCATCATCACAGTGTCACCACAGCGTCATCACAGCATCATCAAAGCATCACAGCGTAATCAAAGTGTCATCACAGCTTCATCACGGCATCAACACCGCATCATCACAACATCATCACAGAATCATCACGCCATCATCACAGCATCATCACAGAATCATCACACCATCATCATGCCATCATCACAGCATCATCAGAGCGTCATCAAAGCACCATCACAGCGTCATCACAGCTTGATCACAACATCAACACGGCATCATCACAGTGTCATCAAAGCGTCATCACAGCATCATCAGCGCGTCATCACAGAATCATCACAGCGTAATAACTACATTATCAGTGCATCATCACAGCGTCATCACGGCATCATTACAGCATCTACACAGCATCATCACAGTGTTATCACTGCATCATCGCAGCGTCATCACTGCATCATCACAGCATCATCACAGCATCACCAAAGAATCACAGCGTCATCATTGTATCATCACAGCATCATCAGAGCATCATCAGAGCATTATTGCTGCCTCCTCACTGCATCATCACAGCATCATCACTGCATCATCACAGCATCATCACAATATTATCACAGCCTCACCACAGCGTCATAACTGCATCATCACTGCATCATCAATGTATCATCAGAGCATCATCACATCATTTCACTGCATGATCACAGCATAATAACAGCATCATCACGGCATCATCACGGCATCACTACTGCATCATCACAGCATCATCACTGCATCAACACAACATCATCACAGAATCATCACGGCATCATCACAGCATCATTACTGCATCATCACAGCATCATCAGAGCTTCAAAAAAGCATCACAGTGCCATCACAGCGACATCACTGAATCATCACAGCATAATCACAGCATAATCACAGCATCATCGCAGTGTCATCACTGCATCAACACAGAATCATCACAACATGATCATAGTGTCATCAAAGCGTCATTAAAGCATTATCACAGCATCATAACATCATGATCACTGCATCATGAAAACGTCATCACAGCATCGCCACAGCATCATCACAACATCATCACAGCATCACAGCGTCATCACAGCGTCATCACAGCATCATCACAGTATCATCACTGCATCATCACAGCATCATCACTGCATCATCACTGCATCAAGAAAACATCATCACATTGTCATCAAACCGTCATCACAGCATCATAAGAGCATCACAACAGCATCATCGCCTCGTCATCACAGCATCATCACAGCATCATCACTGCATCATCACTGCATCATCACAGTGTCATCAAACCATCATCACAGCATTATCAGAACATCACAACAGCATCATCGCCTCGTCATCACAGCATCATCACTGCATCATCACTGCATCATCAGAACATCATCACAGTGTCATCAAACCGTCATCACAGCATCATCAGAGCATCACAACAGCATCATCACCTCGTCATCACAGCGTCATCACAGCATCATCACTGCATCATCAAAACGTCATCACAGTGTCATCAAACCGTCGTCACAGCATCATCAGAGCATCACATCAGCATCATCATTGAGTCATCACTGCATCATCACAGCATCATCACTGGGTCATCAGAACATAATCACAGTGTCATAGAACCGTCATCACAGCATCATCACAGTATCAAGACAACATTATCACTGCATAATCAGTGCATTTTCAATGCATCATCAGAGCTTCAACAAGGCATCACAGTGCCATCACAGTGTCATCACTGCATCATCGTAGTCATCACAGCATCATCACATTGTCATCACAGCATCATCACAGCGACATCAATGCGTCATCACCACTACATCGTCACAGAATCATCACTGCATCATCACTGCATCATAATAGCGTCATCACAGCGTCATCACAGCGTCATCACGTCGTCATCACTGCATCTTCACAGAATCATCAAAGCATCATCGCAGCGTCATCACTGCATCATCACAGCATGACCACAGCATGATCACAGCGTCATCACAGCATCATAATAGCATTATCGTAGCGTCATCACAGCATAATCATATCATCACAGCATCATCGCTGCATCATTACAACATCATCACAGCATCATCACTGCGTCATCACTGCATGATTACTGCATCATCAGAACATTATCATAGTGTCATCAAAGCGTCAACACAGCATCATCACAGCATCACAACAGCATCATCGCAGCATCATCACTGCATCATCACAGCATCACAACAGCATCATAACAAAATCATCACAGCGTCATCAAAGCGTCATCAAAGCGTCATCATAGCGTCATCACTGCATCATCACTGCATCATCACTGCATCATTACAGCATCATCAGAGCATCATCACAGCATCACAGCGTCATGAACGTGTCATCAGAGGATCATCACGGCATCACTGCAGCATCATCATATCATCACAGCATTATTACAGCATCATCACAGAGTCATCACAGCATCATCACTCCGTCATTAGAGCATCATCACAGCATCATCACTGCATCATCAGAGCATCATCACTGCATCATCAGAGCATCACCAGAAATTCATCGTAGCATCATCAAAGCAACATCACAGCGTGACTACTGCAACATCACTGCATCATCCGAGCATCATCACTGCGTCATAACAGACTTATCACAGCACCATCACAGCATTATCACAACAGCATCACCACAGCATCATAACATCATCATTTCTGGTGCCAACGCAGAAATCTTGGGTTTTTCGACCATGGGGCACTTTACTCAGCACCTGGCCTGATGGCCGCAGACGGGTCCCTATCTTTTAGGGGAAAAAGGATCCTGGGCCAGGAGCTGGCAGGGCTCATTGAGAGGGCTTTAAACTAGGTAAGAAGGGGGATGGGGCTGAAGCAAGGATTGTTGGGGCTGTTCCAGGGGGAACAATGGCAAGGCCAGAGGTTAGGGCAATGGCCCAGCTGAAGTGCATCTACACCAATGCTCTGATGATGCTCTGATGATGCAGTGATGTTGCAGTAGTGATGCTGTGATGACGCTTAGATGTTCCTTTGATGATGCTGCGATGAAGTTCTGGTGATGCTCTGATGATGCAGTGATGATAATTTGATGATGCTATGATGCTGTGATGATGCTGTGATGACGCTGTGATGCACAGCACACATGATCAGAGCATCACAGCATCATCACAGCATCACCATAGTATCATCACAGCATCATCACCGCATCATCACAGCGTCCGTACAGTGTCATCACAGCTTGTGATGCTGTGATGATGGTGATGCGGTGATGATGCAGTGAGGATGCAGTTACGCCGCTGTGATGACGCTGTGATGATGCTGTAATGAGGCTGTGATGACCTTATTATGATGCTGTGATTATGCAGTTACGATTCTGTCATTATGCTGTGATGATGATGTAATGATGATCCGATGATGCTGTGATGATGTTGTGATGATGCTGTGACCATGCAGTGAGGACAATGTGGTGACGCTGTGTTGACACAGTGATGACGCTGTGTCGATGATGTGATGATGATCTGATGATGCAGTGATGATGCTTTGAGGATGCAGTGATGATGCAGTGATGATGCCATGATGAGGCCACGATGATGCTGTGATGACAATTTGATGATGTAGTGATGATGCTTTGATGACGCTATGATGATGCAGTGATGATGCAGAAATGCTGTCGTGATTATGATTCTATGATGCTGTAATGATGCTGTGATGATGCAGTGATTATGCAGTAATGATTCTGTGATGAAGCTGAGATGATGTTGTGATTATGCCGTGATGATGCAGTGATTATGCAGTGATGATGCTTTGATGACACTGTGATGATGTTGTGATGACGCTGTGATGATGCAGTGAGTAAGCAGTAATGACGCTGTGATGATGCTGAGATGGTGCTGTGATGATGCAGTGATCATGTAGTGATGATGAAATGATGACACTGTGATATCGCTCTGATGATGCTGTGATGACGCAGTGAGTAAGCAGTAATGACGCTGTGATGATGCTGAGATGGTGCTGTGATGATGCAGTGATGATGCTGTGATGATGCACTGATGATACTGTTTTGACGCTGTGATGATGCAATGAGTAAGCAGTTGTGACGCTGTGATGATGCTGATATGGTGCTGTGATGATGCAGTGATGATGCAGTGATGACGCTGTAATGATGCAGTGATGATGCTGTGATGACCCTGTCGTGATGCTGTGATGATGCTGAGATGACGCTGTGATGACACTGTGATGATGCATTTATGACGCTGTGATTATGTAGCTATGATGCAGTGATGATTCTGCGATGATTCATTGATGATGCAGTGATGATGTAGTGATGATGCAGTGATGATACTGTGATGACACTGTTATGATGCAGTGAGTAAGCAGTAATGATGCTGTGATGTTGCTGAGATGATGCTGTGATGATTCCTTGATGATGCAGTGATGATGCTGTGATGATGCTATGATTATGTTTTGATGATGCTGTGATGATTCAGTGATGACACTGCGATGATGCTGTGATGATTCTGTGATGACGCTGTGATGACTCTGTCATGATGCTCTGATAACGCTGTCGTGATGCTGTGATGATGCAATGATTATGCTGTGATGCAATGATGATGCTGTATTGACGCAGAGATGATGCTGTGATGATGCAGAGTTTATGCAGTTATGACAGTGTGATTATGCTTTGATGATGACGCAATGATGATGTGACGATGCAGTGATGATGCTGTGATGATGCTGTGACGATGAAGCTCTTATGATGCTGTGGTGATACTGTGATGAAGCAGTGATGACCCTGTTGTGATTCTGTGATGATGCTGTGATGATGAACTGATGATGCAGTGATGACGCTGTGATTAAGTAGTGAAGATGATGTGATGATACTGTGATGACAGTACCAAAACTGCTGTGATGATGCAGTTTTGGTACTGTGATGACGCTGTGATGATGCAGTGATTATGAAGTAATGGTTCTGTGATGATGCTGTGATGATGCTGTTATGATGCAGTAATTATGCAGTGATTACGCAGTGTTGATTCTGTGATGATGCTGTGATGATGCAGTGATGATATAGTGATGACGCTGTGATGATGCATTGATGATGCTGTAATGATGCTGTGATGACCCTATGATGATGCATTGATGACACTGTGATGGTGGTGTGATGATGTTGTGATGATGCAGTAATGATGATGTGATGATGCAGATATGATGGTGTTATGATGCAGTGAATACACCGTGATGACGCTGTGATGATGCAGTGACTAAGCAGTAATGATGCTGCGATGATGCTGTGATTATGCTGTGATGATGAGGTGATGATGCAGTGATTATGCAGTGATGATGCTGTCATGATACTCTAATGATGCTCTGATGATGCAGAGATGATGCAGTGATTTTTTTGTGATGATGTTGTAATGATGCTGTGATGATGCAGTGATGATGATGTGATGATGCAGTGATGATAATGTGATGATGTTGTGATAATGCAGTGATTATGCAGTAATGATACTCTGATGACACTGAGATAATGCTCTGATGCTGTAGTGATGATGCTGTGAAGATGCAGTGACGACGCTGCGATTATGCTGTGATGACACTGTGATTATGTGGTGATGATGCTGTGATGATGCTGTGATGATGCTGAGATAATGCAGCTATGACGCTGTGATGACATAGTGATGATGCTGTGATGACACTGTGATGATGATGTCATGATGCAATGATGATGCAGTGGTGATGCTCTGATGATGCTGTAATGATGCTGTGACGATGAAGTGATGGTGCAGTGATGATGATGTGATGATGTTGTGATGATGCTGTGATGACGTTGCGATGAAGATATGATGATCCTGTGATTACTCTGTGACGACGTTTCGATGAAACTGTTATGATGCTGTGATGATGCAGTGGTGATTCTTTGATGACGCTGTGATGATGCTGTGATGATAGATTGATTATACTGTGATGATGTTGTGATGATGCTGTTATGATGAAATGATGATGATGGGATGATGCAATGATGACGCTGTGATGATGCAGTGATGATACTGGTACGACACTGTCATAATGCAGTGATTATGCAGTAATGATTCTGTGAAAATGCTGAGATGATGCTGTGATGATGTAGTGATGACGCAGTGATGATGCTTTGATGACAATGCCAAGATTCTGTGATGATGCTGTGATGATTCCTTGATGACTCTGTGATGATGCTGTGATAGTGCAGTGATTATGCAGTGTTTATGCTGTGATGATGCTCTGATTATGTTGTGATGATGCTGTGATGATGTTGTGATAACACAGTGATGATGCTGTGAAGATGCAGTTCTGTTGCAGTGATGATGATGTGATGATGTGATGATGTTGTGATGATGCTGTAATGATGCTTTATTGATGTTGTAATGATGCAATGATGATGTTGTGATGGCGAAGTGATGATGCTGTGATGATGCAGTGATCATGTAGTGATAATGATGTGATGACGCAGTGATTCTGCAGTAATGATGCAGTGATGATGCTGTGATGATACTGTGATGATGCAGTGATGATGCTGTGATGACTGTGATGAAGCTCTGATGACACTATTATGATGCTGAGATGATGCAGTGATGATGCTGTTATGACGCTGTGATGACGCAGTGATGATGCTGTGATGATGCAGTGTTTATGTAGTTATGAGGCTGTTATGAGGTTTTGATTACAAAGTGATGATGCTGTGGTGATGCAGTGATGATGCAGTGATGATGCAGTGATCAAAGCGTCATCACAGCATCATCAGAGCATCATTACTACATCATCACAGCATCATAACATCATAATCAGAGCATCACAGCATCATCACAGCATCATCACTGCATCATCACAACCACATCAAAGTGTCATCAAAGCATCATCATAGCAGTATAAGAGCATCACAACAGCATCATCGCAGCGTCATCACAGCATCATCACGGCATCATCACTGCATCATCAGAACATCATTACAGTGTCATCAATCCGGCATCACAGCATCATCAGACCATCACAACAACATCATCACAGCGTCATCACAGCATCATCACAGCATCATCACTGCATCATCAGAACGTCATCACAGTGTCATCAAACCGTCATCACAGCATCATCAGAGCATCACAACAGCATCATCACCGCATCATCACTGCATCATCACAGCATGATCACTGGGTCATCAGAACATAATCACAGTGTCATAAAACCATCATCACAGTATCATCACAGCATCATCACAGTATCAAGACAACATCATCACTGCATAATCAGTGCATTATCAATGCATCATCAGAGCTTCAACAAGGCATCACAGTGCCATCACAGTGTCATCACTGCATCGTCATAGAGTCATCACAGCATCATCACATCATCATCACAGCGTTATCAATGCGTCATCACCACTACATCGTCACAGCACCATCACTGCATCATCACAATATTATCACAGCCTCAACACAGCATCATAACTGCATCAACACTGCATTATCACTGCATCATCACAGCGTCATCACAGCATAAACACATCATCATAAATTCATCAGCACAGAATCATCAATACATCTTCACAGCATCAAAGCGTCATCAAAGCATCATCACAGCATCATCACAATATCATAACAGCATCATCGCAGTGTCATCACTGCATCATCACAGCATCATGACAACATCATCATAGCATCATGAAAGCATCACAGCATCATCACAGCGTATTCAGTGTCATCACAGTATCATCACGGCATCATCACTGCATCATCATATAATCATGACAGCATCATAGCTGTATAATCACAGCATCATCACAGCGTCATCACAGCATCATCAATGCATCATCATATAATCATGACAGAATCATAGCTGTATAATCACAGCATCATCAAAGCGTCATCACAGCATCATCACAGCATCATCACAGCATCATCAAACTTCATCACAGTATAATAACTGCATCATCACTGCATAAACACTACATCAGCACACCATTATCAGAGCATCATCACAGCATCAATACAGCGTCATCTGTGCATCATCACAGCATCATCACAACATCATCACAGCATCACAGCGTCATCACAGCGTCATCACTGCATCATCACTGCATCAAGAAAACATCATCACATTGTCATCAAACCGTCATCACAGCATCATAAGAGCATCACAACAGCATCATCGCCTCGTCATCACAGCATCATCACAGCATCATCACTGCATCATCACTGCATCATCACAGTGTCATCAAACCGTCATCACAGCATTATCAAAACATCACAACAGCATCATCGCCTCGTCATCACAGCATCATCACTGCATCATCACTGCATCATCAGAACATCATCACAGTGTCATCAAACCGTCATCACAGCATCATCAGAGCATCACAACAGCATCATCACCTCGTCATCACAGCGTCATCACAGCATCATCACTGCATCATAAGAACGTCATCACAGTGTCATCAAACCATCGTCACAGCATCATCAGAGCATCACATCAGCATCATCATTGAGTCATCACTGCATCATCACAGCATCATCATTGAATCACGACAGCGTCATCACAGCATCATGACAGCGTCATCACACCATCATCACTGCATCATATCATCCTGAGAGCATCATAGCTGCATAATCACAGCATCATCAAATTGTCATAACAGCATCATCACAGCGTCATCACAGCATAATAACATCGTCATCACAGCGTCATCAAAGCATCATCACAGCTTCATCAGAGCATCATCACAGCATCATTAGAGCATCATCACTGCATCATTACATCATCATCAGTGCATCATCAGAGCATCATCACAGCATCATCAGAGCATCATCATCAGAACATCATCACATCATCATGACTGCATCATCACAGCGTCATCACAGCGTCATCACAACATCATCACAGTGTCAACAAAGCCTCATCACAGCATCACAACAGCATCATCAGAGTGTCATCAAACCATCATCACAGCGTCATCAGAGCATTATCCCATCATCATTAAAGCATCATCACAGCATCATCACAGCATCATCGAAGCATCACAGTGTAATCAAAGAGTCATCATAGCGTCATAACAGCATCATCGCAGCATCATCACAGCATCATCAGAGCATCATCCCGGCATCATCACAGCATCACAGCGTCATCAAATTATCATCACTGCATCATCAGAGCATCACCAGAACTTCATCACAGCCTCATCACAGCACCATCACAGCGTTATCACAGCGTCATGAAAGCATCATCAAACATCATCAAAGCGTCATCACAGCACCATCACAGCATCATCACTGCATCATCACTGTGTCATCAAATCATCATCACAGCATCATCACAACAGCATCACCACAGCATCATTTCTGGTGCCAACGCAGAAATCTTGGGTTTTTTTGACCATGGGGCACTTTACTCAGCACCTGGCCTGATGGCCGCAGACGGGTCCCTATCTTTTAGGGGAAAAAGGATCCTGGGCCAGGAGCTGGCAGGGCTCATTGAGAGGGCTTTAAACTAGGTAAGAATAGGGATGGGGCTGAAGCAAGGATTGTTGGGGCTGTGCCAGGGGGAACAATGACAAGGCCAGAGGTTAGGGCAATGGCCCAGCTGAAGTGTATCTACACCAATGCTCTGATGATGCTCTGATGATGCAGTGATGTTGCAGTAGTGACGCTGTGATGACACTGAGATGTTGCTTTGATGATGCTGCGATGAAGTTCTGGTGATGCTCTGATGATGCAGTGATGATAATTTGATGACGCTATGATGCTGTGATGATGCTGTGATGACGCTGTGATGCACAGCACACATGATCAGAGCATCACAGCATCATCACAGCATCACCATAGTATCATCACAGCATCATCACCGCATCATCACCGCATCATCACAGCGTCCTTACAGTGTCATCACAGTGTCATCACAGCTTGTGATGCTGTGATGATGGTGATGCGGTGATGATGCAGTGAGGATGCAGTTACGACGCTGTGATGACGCTGTGATGATGCAGTGATGAGGCTGTGATGATGCTGTGATGACACTGTGATGATGTTGTGATGATGCAGTAATGGTGCTGTGATGATGAAGTCATGATGCTCTGATTACGAAGTGATGATGCAGTGATGATGCAGTAATGATGCTGTGATGACTATGTGATGATGTAGCGATAATGTTGTGATGATGGTCTGATGAAGCAGTGATGAAGCCGCGATGATGCTGTGAATAAGCAGTGATGATGCTGTGACGATATTGTGATGATGCTATGATAACGCCGTGATGACGCTGTCGAAATACTGTGATGACGCTGCTGTGATGGCATGATGATGCTGTGATGATGATGTGATGATGCCGTGATGAAGCAGTGATGAAGCTCTTATGATGCTGTGGTGATGCTGTGATGAAGCAGTGATGACCCTGTTGTGATTCTGTGATGATGCTGTGATGATGAACTGATGATGCAGTGATGACGCTGTGATTAAGTAGTGAAGATGATGTGATGATACTATGATGACGCTGTGATGATGCAGTGAGTAAGCAGTAATGAACCTACGATGATGCTGTGATGATGCTGTGATTATGCGGTTATGATGCAGTGATTATGCAGTGATGATGCTGTCATGACACTTCAATGATGCTGTGATGAGGCAGTGATTATGCAGAAATGATGTTGTGCTGGTGCTGTGATGATGTTTCCGTTACGCAGTAATGGTGCTGTGGTGATGCAGTGATGATGCAGTGATGATGCAGTGACGATGCTGTGATGATGCAGCGATGATGCTGTGATGATGCTGTGATGATGCTGTGATGACTCAGTGATGATGCAGGGATCATGTAGTGATGATGCAGTGACGATGCTGTGATGATGCAGCGATGATGCTGTGATGATGCAGTGACGATGCAGTGATGATTCAGTGATGATTCACTGATGATGTAGTGATGACGCTGTGGTGACGCAGTGATGATGCTTTGATGATTCTCTGATGATGCAATGTAGATGCTGTGATGATGCTGTGATGACGCTGTGATGATGATGTGATGGTGCTATGATTATGTACCTATGATGCTGTGATCATGCTGTGATGACTCAGTGATGATGCTTTGATGACGCAGTGATGATGCTGTGATGACGCTGTGATGATGCAGTGATCATGTAGTGATGATGAAGTGATGATGCTGTGATATCGCTCTGATGATACTGTGATGATGCAGTGATGATGCTGTGACAGTGCAGTGATTATTCAGTGTTTATGCTATGATGATGCTCTGATTATGTTGTGATGATGCTGTGATGATGATGTGATGATTCTCTGATTATGCTGTGATGATGCAGTGATGATGTTGTGATAACGCAGTCATGATGCTGTGATGATTGTGTGATGATGCAGTGATGAC
Organism: Clangula hyemalis; assembly: GCA_963989345.1. The sequence goes on along the minus strand of OZ022448.1, from coordinate 7,291,889 downwards.
GCTGTGATGATACTCTGATGATGGTGTGATGATGCAGTGATGATGATGTGATGATGCTCTGATGATGATGTGATGATGCTGTGATGATATTGTGATGATGTAGTGATGATGTTGTGATAACGCAGTGATGGCGCTGCAATGATGCTGTGATGATGCAGTGATCATGAGGTGATGATGCAGTGTGAATGATGTGATGATGTTGTGACGATGCAGTTCTGATGCAGTGATGATGCTGTGATGATGCAGTGATGATGCTGTGATGACTCAGTGATGATGCAGTGATCATGTAGTGATGATGATGTGATGACGCAGTGATTCTGCAGTAATGATGCTGTGATGATGCTGTGATGATACTGTGATGATGCAGTGATGACTCTGCAATGAAGTTATGATGATGCAGTGATGATACTGTGATGACGGTGTGATGATGCAGTGATTATGCAGTAATGATACTGTAATGATACTGAGATGATGCTGTTATGATGCAGTGGTGATGCATTGATGACGCTGTAATTATGCTGTGATTATGTAGTGATGATGTAGTGAGTACGCTGTAATGACACAGTGATGATGCTGTGTTGATGCAGTGATGATGCATTGATGATGTAGTGATGATGCAGTGATGATACTGTTATGATGCTGTCGTGATACTGTGATGACGCTTTGGTGGTGTTGTGATGATGCTGTGATTATGCTGTGATGACGCTGTAATGATGCAGTGATGATGCTGTGATGACCCTGTCGTGATGCTGTGATGATGCTGACATGACGCTGTGATGACACTGTGATGATGCATTTATGACGCTGTGATTATGTAATTATGATGCAGTGATGATTCTGCGATGATTCATTGATGATGCAGTGATGATGTAGTGATGATGCTGTGATGATGCAATGATGATACTGTGATGACGCTGTTATGATGCAGTGAGTAAGCAGTAATGATGCTTTGATGTTGCTGAGATGATGCTGTGATGATTCATTGATGAGGCAGTGATGATGCTGTGATGATGCTATGATTATGTTTTGATGATGCTGTGATGATGCTGTGATGATTCTGTGATGACACTGTGATGACTCTGTCGTGATGCTCTGATAACGCTGTCGTGATGCTGTGATGATGCTGCGATGATGTTGTGATGATGCAATGATTATGCTGTGATGATGTAGTAATGATGATGTTATGATGCTGAGGTGATGCAGTGATGATGCAATGATGATGCTATATTGACGCAGTGATGATGCTGTGATGATGCAGAGTTTATGCAGTTATGACACTGTGATTATGCTTTGATGACGACGCAATGATGATGTGACGATGCAGTGATGATGCTCTGATGATGCTGTGACGATGCACTGATTACGCTGCGATGATGACGTGATGATGCAGTGATGATGCAGTGATAATGACGTGATAATGCTGTGATGATGATGTGATGACGCTGTGATTATGCAGTGGTGATTATGTGATGATGTAGTGATGATGATGTGATGACGCACTGATGATGATGTGATGGTTCAGTGACTCTGCAGTATTGATACTGTGATGATGCTGAGATGATGCTGTAACGATGCAGTGATGATACAGTGATAATACTGTGATGATGGTAAGATAATGTTTTGATGATGCTGTGATGATGCAGTTATGAGGCTGCGATGATGCTGTGATGACGATGTGATGATTCTGTGATGACGCTGTGATGATGCTGTCGTGATGGTCTGATAACGTTGTCGTAACGCTGTGACGATGCTGCGATGATGTGATGATTCTGTGACGACGCAATGATGATGCACTGCATGTGATGATGCAGTGATGATGCACTGATGATGCTGTCATGGCGATGTGATGATGCTGTGATGATGCTGTGATGACGTAGTAATGATCATAGAATCATAGAATCATAGAATATCCTGAGTTGGAAGGGACCCTTAAGGATCATCTAGTCCAACTCTTGACACCGCACAGGTCTACCCAAGAGTTCAGACCATGTGACTAAGTGCACAGTCCAATCTCTTCTTAAATTCCGACAGGCTCGGTGCAGTGACCACTTCCCTGGGGAGCCTGTTCCAGTGTGCAACCACCCTCTCTGTGAAGAACCCCCTCCTGATGTCTAGCCTAAATTTCCCCTGCCTCAGCTTAACCCCGTTCCCGCGGGTCCTGTCACTGGTGTTAATGGAGAAAAGGTCTCCTGCCTCTCGACACCCCCTTACGAGGAAGTTGTAGACTGTGATGAGGTCTCCCCTCAGCCTCCTCTTCTCCAGGCTGAACAGGCCCAGTGACCTCAGCCGTTCCTCGTACGTCTTCCCCTCCAGGCCTTTCACCATCTTCGTAGCCCTCCTCTGGACACTCTCCAACAGTTTCATGTCCTTTTTATACTGTGGTGCCCAGAACTGCACACAGTACTCGAGGTGAGGCCGCACCAGCGCAGAGTAGAGTGGGACAATCACCTCCCGTGACCTACTAGCAATGCCGTGCTTGATGCACCCCAGGACACGGTTGGCCCTCCTGGCTGCCAGGGCACACTGCTGGCTCATATTCAACTTGCTGTCTACCACGACCCCCAGATCCCTCTCTTCTAGGCTGCTCTCCAGCGTCTCATGGCCCAGTCTGTACGTGCAGCCAGGGTTTCCCCGTCCCAGGTGCAGGACCCGGCACTTGCTCTTATTGAACTTCATGCGGTTGGTGATCGCCCAGCTCTCCAACCTATCCAGGTCCCTCTGCAAGGCCTTTCCACCCTCATTCGAGTCCACAACTCCTCCAAGTTTGGTGTCATCAGCAAACTTGCTCAAAATACCCTCTATTCCTACATCCAGATCGTTTATAAAAATATTGAAAAGTACCGGCCCTAAAATGGAGCCTTGAGGGACCCCACTGGTGACCGCCCGCCAGCCTGACGCAGCCCCATTTACCATAACCCTTTGGGCCCTGCCCGTTAGCCAATTGCTCACCCATCGTATGATGTTTTTATTTAGCTGTATGGTGGACATTTTCTCCAGTAGGATCCTATGGGAAACCGTGTCAAAAGCCTTGCTGAAGTCCAAAAAAATCACATCAGCTGGTTTCCCTTGGTCCACCATACGGGTGATCTTATCATAAAAGGAAATCAGGTTAGTTAGGCAGGACCTACCCTTCACAAACCCATGCTGGCTGGGACCAATGACTGCTTTGTCCCCCAGGTGCGCCTCAATAAGTTCAAGAACCATCTTCTCCATGATTTTGCCAGGCACTGACGTGAGACTGACAGGCCTGTAATTGCTAGGGTCTTCTTTCTGACCCTTCTTGAAAATCGGCACAACATTTGCCAGCTTCCAGTCTACCGGGACCTCTCCAAATTCCCAGGATCGTTGAAAAATAATTGAGAGAGGTTCCGTGATGACGTCCGCCAGCTCTTTCAGCACCCGGGCATGAATCCCATCCGGACCCATGGACTTGTAGGGATCCAAGTGGAGTAGCAAATCCCGCACACGTTCAGGGTCGGTTGGGAGTTTGTCATCCCCACCGTCCCGGTCCTCCAGCTCAGGGCACCCTGGGTCCCAAAACCCATCATCGGCATTGAAGACAGAGGCAAAGAAGGCGTTAAGCGTCTCTGCTTTGCCTATGTCATTGTCTGTGAGGAGACCTTCCCTATCAAGGAGCGGCCCTATGTATTCTTTAGTTCTCCTTTTTCCATCCAATGATGCTGTGATGATGCAGTTTTTACGCAGTTATGATGCTGCGATGATGCTGTGGTGATGATGTGATGATGCTGTTATGATGATGTGATGCTGTGATGATGCAGTGATGACGCTGTGATGATGTTGTGATGACGCATTCATGATGCTGAGATGATGCTGTGGTGATGATGTGATGATGCTGTTATGACGCAGCTACTATGCTGTTATGATGCTGTGATGACGCTTTGATGACTCTATAGTGATTCTGTGAGGATGCTGTAGTGGTACTATGATGATGATGTGATGACGCTGCGATGACACTGTTGTGATGCTGTGACGACGCTGTGATGATGCTGTGATGATACTGAGATGACGTTGTGCTGATGCAGTGATGATGCAGTGATGATGTAGTGATGACGCAGTAATGATGCTATGATGATGCTGTGATTATGATGTGATGATGCATTGATCACGATGTGATGATGCTGTGATGATGCAGTGATGACACTGTGATGATTTTGTGATGATTTATGATGATGCTGTGATGATGTAGTGATGATGCTGTGATGATGTGATTATGGAGCTATGAAGCTGTGATGATGCTGTGATGATGCTGTGATGACGCTCTGATGACACAGAGATTATGCTGTGATGACACTTACATGATGTTGTGATGATGATGTGATGATGCTGTGACGATGTAGTGATGATACTGTGATGACGCTGTGATGATGCAGTGAGTAAGTAGTAATGATGGTGAGATGATGCTGAGATGTTGCTGTGAAGATGCACTGATAATGCAGTGATGATGCTGTGATCATGCTATGATTATGTTTTTGACGCTGCGATGATGATGTGCTGATGTTGTGGTGACACTGCGATGACACAGTGATGGTGCTGTTATGATGCTAATGACGCTCTTATGATGTTGTGATGATGCTCTGATTATGCTGTGATGATGCAGTAATGATGCTGTGATGATGCTGTGATGATGCAGCGATGACGCTGTGATGATGCAATGATGATGATGTGTTGATGCTGTGATGACGCTGTTATGATGCAGTGATGACAATGTGATGATGCTGTGATGACACTGTGATGATGCAGTGATGATGATGTGATGATGCTGTGATGACATAGTGATGATGCTGTGATGATTCTGTGATGACGCTCTGATGATGATGTGATGATGCTGTGATATTGCTGTTATAACACTGTGATGACACTGTGATGATGCTGAGATTATGCTGTGAAGATGCAGTGATGATGCAGTGATCACAGATTCACAGAATTTCTAGGTTGGAAGAGACCTCAAGATCATCGAGTCCAACCTTTGACCTAACGCTAACAGTCCCCACTAAACCATATCCCTAAGCTCTACATCTAAACGTCTTTTAAAGACTTCCAGGGATGGTGACTCCACCACCTCCCTGGGCAGCCTGTTCCAGTGCCTAACAACCCATTCAGTAAAGAAGTTCTTCCTAACATCTAACCTAAAACTCCCCTGGCGCAACTTAAGCCCATTCCCCCTCGTTCTGTCACCAGGCACGTGGGAGAACAGGCCAACCCCCACCTCACTACAGCCTCCTTTAAGGTATCTGTAGAGAGCGATAAGGTCGCCCCTGAGCCTCCTCTTCTCCAGGCTGAACAAGCCCAGCTCCTTCAGCCGCTCCTCGTAGGACTTATTCTCCAGGCCCCTCACCAGCTTCGTCGCCCTCCTCTGGACCCGCTCAAGCACCTCGATGTCCTTCTTGTAGCGAGGGGCCCAAAACTGAACACAGTACTCGAGGTGCGGCCTCACTAGAGCCGAGTACAGGGGGATGATCACCTCCCTAGCCCTGCTGGTCACACTGTTTCTGATACAAGCCAGGAAGCCGTTGGCCTTCTTGGCCACCTGAGCACACTGCTGGCTCATATCCAGCCGACTGTCCACCATCACTCCCAGGTCCTTCTCTGCCTGGCAGCTCTCCAACCACTCATCTCCCAGCCTGTAGCTCTGCTTGGGGTTGTTGCGCCCCAGGTGCAGGACCCGGCACTTGGCCTTGTTGAACTTCATACAGTTGACCTCAGCCCATCGGTGCAGCCTATCCAGATCCTCCTGCAGAGCTTTCCTACCCTCGAGCAGATCGACACACGCACCTAACTTGGTGTACTGGGTCTGGCTGGAATGTTAACTTTCCCTGCAGCAGCCCATACAGTGCTGTACTCTGCACTTGTAGCTGGAACAGCAGTGTTATCACACCAGTGTTGTGTCTACTGCTGAGCAGCAGTGGCACAGCATCGGGCCTCTCTCTAACCCTCCTAGGGGGTGGGCAAAAAGTGAGAAGAGAAACATCACTAGGGCAGCTGACCTAAACCAACCAAAGGGATATTCCATACCATGTGATGTCACACAGCAATAAAAGGTGGAAACAGGAAGAAGAGGGGAGGGGTGGGCTCTCGTTGTGAAGACGTCGGTCCTCCTCCCGAACACCGGCTACGTGCGTTGAGGCCCTGCTTCAAGGACGTGGTCAATCATCACTCATTTGTGGGAAGTAAAGAGCAATTTCTTTCCTCTGCACTTCCACATAGCCTTCATTTATTTTGTTTGTTTTCCTCCCTTCTTTTTATTTTCCCTTTCCCCCCTCCCTTTTCCCTTTTCCCCTTTCCCTTTTATTTCCCTTTAGTTAAATTGTTTAGTTCATAATAATCTTTATTTAATTATTATTACTATTTCCCTTTAATTAAATTATCCTTATCTCAACCCGTGAGTTGTTCTTTGCTTTACTTCTCCCCCTCCTCATCTAAAAAAGAGGGGGAGTGAGAGAGCGGTTGTGGGGTTTAGCTGCCCAGCACGGTAAAACCACCACACTTGGTGTCATCTGCAAACTTACTGAGGGTGCACTCAATGCCCTCGTCCAGATCAGGGTCGGTTGGGAGTTTGTCATCCCCACTGTCCCGGTCCTCCAGCTCAGGGCACCCTGGGTCCCGAAGCCCATCATCGGCATTGAAGACAGAGGCAAAGAAGGCGTTAAGCGTCTCTGCTTTGCCTATGTCATTGTCTGTGAGGAGACCTTCCCTATCAAGGAGCGGCCCTATGTATTCTTTAGTTCTCCTTTTTCCATTCACATATCTAAAAAAACCCTTTTTATTTTCTCTCACAGACACAGCCAGCTTCAACTCTAGGTGTGTTTTGGCCACACGAATTTTCTCCCTACAAACACGAACAGCATCCCTGTATTCTTTCCTTGACACCTGGCCCTCCTTCCAGTAGCGAAACACTCTCTGTTTCCGCCTAATCTCCATTAGAATGTGCCTGGTCAGCCACGCCGGCCTCCTGCCCCGCCTGCCTGACTTGCGATATTTAGGAATTGCCTGATCTTGTGCTTCTAGGAGGCATCGCTTAAAGAATGACCAGCACTGGTGGACATCGAGGCCTTCAAGAGCAGTTTCCCAGGGGACCTTGCTGACTAGTTCCCTGAGCAGCCTGAAGTCCACTTTCCCCATATCTAGGGATGAGGTTTTGGTGGCACTTTTCCTTCTGTCACCGTAAATTTTGAACTCAACCACTTCATGGTCGCTATGAAAATATGCATCATCACAGCGTCATCACTATATCATCACTGCATCATCACAGAATCATCACTGCGTCATCACTGCATCATTACTGCATCATAACAGCATCATCACAGCATCATCACAGAACCATTACTACATAATCACTGCATCATCATAGCATCATCACAGTACCATAACTGCATCATCACAGCATCATCACATCATCATAACAACATCATCACTACATCATCACTGCATCATCACAGCGTCATCACAATACCATAACTGCATCATCACAGCATCATCAGAGCGACATCAGAGGATCATCACTGCGTCATGACAGCATCATCACATCACTACATCTCATCACTACATCATCACAATATAATCATAGCATCATCACAGCATCATCACTGTATCATCACTGCATCGTCACAGCATTATCAAATCATCACTGCACCATCACATCATCATCACTACATCATCAATGCTTCATCTCAGCGTCATCACAGTATCAATATTGCGGAATCACTGCATCATCACATCAAAATATCTGCATCATCACATCACCATCACTGCATCATCACATCATCATCACTGCATCATCACATCATCATCACATAATCTTCAATGCGTCATCACAGCGTAATCACAAAGTCATTAATTCATCATCAAATTATCATCACAGTGTCATCACAGCATCATCACAGCTGTATCGCAGCGTCATCACAGCATCACCACAGCATCATCACTGCTTCATTACATCATCATACCAGCATCATCACAACATCATGACAGCCTTATTACTGCTTACACACTGCATCATCACAGCGTCATCACAGCACCATCTCAGCATCAACACAGCATCATCACTGCATCATCTCAGCATCATCACAACATCATCAGTGTCATCACAGCATCATCACTGCGTCATCACAGCACCATCACAGCATCATCGCAGCTTCATAGCTGAATAATCACAGCATCATCACTGCATAATCACAGCATCATCACCGCATCATCCCAGCATCTTCACAACATCATGACAGCATCATTACTGCTGACTCACTGCATCATCACAGCATCATCACATCATCATAACGACATCATCACTACATCATCACTGCGTCATCACAGCATTATCACAGCATCATCATTCCGTCATCACAGCGTCATCAGAGCGACATCAGAGCGTCATCACAGCATCATAACAGCATCATCACAGCATCATCCCATATTCATTACAGCATCATCACATCATCATCGCAGCGTCATCACTTTGTGATCAGAGCGTCATCACAGCATCATCACATCACCATCACTGCATCATCACAGAATCATCATCTCAGCATCTTCGCAGTGTCATCAATGCATCGTTACAGCATCATCACAATATCATCACAGCATCGTCACTGCATCATCACTGCATCACCACTGCATCATCACAATATCCTCACAACATCATAAATGCATAATCACTGCATCATCACCGCATCATCACAGGGTCATCACAGCATCATCACAGCATCATCACAGCATTACCACTGCATCGTGACAGCATCATCACTGCATCATCGCTGCATCATCACAGCATCATCTCAGCGTCATTACAGAATTATTACTGCATAATCACTGCATCATCACAGCGTCATCACAGTATCATCACTGCATCATCATCATCACAGTGTCGTCACAGCATCCACACAGCATGATCATAGCGTCATCACAGCATCCTCACTACGTCATCATATTATCATCACTGTATCATAACAGCGTCATCACAGCATCATCACATCATCATCACTGCATCATCACAGCATCATCACATCATCATCACTGCATCATAACAGCGTCATCACATCATCATCACTACATCATAACAGCGTCATCACAGCAGCATCAGAGCAGCATCATGGTGTCATGACAGAATCATCACTACGTCATCAAATTGTCATCACAGCAGCCCACAGCATCATCACAGCATCATTGCAGCATCATAACAGCATCATCAAAGCATCTTTACTGCTTACTCACTGCATCCTCACAGCGTCATCACACTATTGTCAGTGCATCATCAGAGCATCATCACTGCATCATCACACCATAATCACATCATCACACCGTCATCACCGTGTCATCACTGCATCATCACAGTGTCATCACAGGGTCATAACTGCATCATCACTGCATCTTCACAGCATAATCTCAGCATCATCACAGGGTCATCACAGCGTCATAACTGCATAAACACTGCATCATCACAGCATCATCATTGCGTCATCACAAAATCATCACAACATCATCGCAGCATCAGCACAGCATCACGACAGCGTTACCAGAGCATCACAGCAGTGTCATCACAGTGTCATCACAGAATCATCACATAGTCATCACAACATCATCGCAGTGTCATAAATGCCTCATCACTACATCATCACAACATAATCATTGCATCATCACAGCATCATCACTGTATCATCACTGCATCGTCACAGCATTATCAAATCACCACTGCACCATCACATCATCATCACTACATCATCAAAGCTTCATCTCAGCGTCATCACAGTATCACTACTGCAGAATCACTGCATCATCACTGCATCATCACAGCATCATCAAAGCGTCATCACAGAATCATCACAGCATCATCAGAGCATCATTACAGAAGTATCGCAGCGTCATCACTGCATAATCACTGCGTCATCAAAGCATCATCACTGCATCATCTGATCATCATCACATTATCGTCACAGCGTCATCACTGCGTCAAAACAGTGTCACCACATCGTCCTCACTGCATCGTCAGAGCATCATCACAACATCATCACAGCATCATTGGATCATCATCACATCATCATCACAGCATCATCACAGAATCGTAGCTGCATAATCACAGCATCATCACAGTATCATAATAAGGTCATCACAGCGTCATCACTGCATCATCAAAATATCATCTCAGCATCATCACAGAATCATTAATGCATAATCACTGCATCATCACAGCGTCATCACAGTATCATCACCGCATCATCACAGCATCATTACTGTATCATCACAGCATAATCACAGCATCATCACAACATCATAAGAGCGTCATTAGCATCATAACAGCACCATCACTGTGTCATCGCAGTGTCAGTAGAACATCAGCACATCATCACCGTAGAGTCAACAAAACATAATCATGGCATCATCACAGCATCATCACTGCATTATCAGTGCATCTTCACAGCAACATCTCAGCATCATCACACCATCATTACTACTTACTGCATCATCACAGCGTCATCACAGTATCATCACTGCATCATCACTGCATCATCACATCATCATCACAACATCATGTAAGTGTCATCACAGCATAATCACTGCGTCATCAAGCATCATCACAGCATCATCATAAATCATCACAAAATCATCACAGTGTCATCACAGCATCATCACAGCATCATCACAGAATCATTACTGCATAAACACTGCATCATCACAGCGTTATCACAGTATCATCACTGCATCATTAGAGAATAATCACATCATCATCACAACATCATCAGAGTGCCATCACACTATCATCACTGCGTCATCAGAGCATCATCAAAACATCATCACAGCATCATCATAGTGTCATCACAGCATCATCACTGTGTCATCAGAGCGTCATCACAGCATAATCACAGCATCATCACAGCAGCATCAGAGCAGCATCATGGTGTCATGACAGAATCATCACTACGTCATCAAATTGTCATCAGAGCAGCCCACAGCATCATCACAGCATCCTTGCAGCATCATAACAGCATCATCAAAGCATCTTTACTGCTTACTCACTGCATCCTCACAGCATCATCACGCTATTGTCAGTGCATCATCAGAGCATCATCACTGCATCAGCACACCATAATCACAACATCATCACACCGTCATCACCGTGTCATCACTGCATCATCACATTGTCATCACAGGGTCATAACTGCATCATCATTTGCCGGTCATAACTGCATGCCATTTGCCGAGGCGATCGGCTCCGGGGCAGACGCATTCTGCAACGGAGCGGGGGATCGGGCCAGGCAGGGCTAAATTTTCCGGCATCGAGCGTACTTGAGGGAGCCGCCAGGACCTGGCAGCCCTCGTGAGGGAGGCTGATGAGGCGAAGGTGGAGCCAGCAGCGCCCCCTCCCCAGCCGTTCAAAAGCTGCCCCTGGGGAGCGCGAGCGACCAGGACGGGCAAACAGGGCGTGGCGCATCAGAAGGGAGTGGCGCGGCAGTTAGCGCGGCAGTTCGCGCAGGCAGGGCGAGCAGGAAGGGCAGAGCGCTCCCCCCGCCCACACGAACACCTCTTAACGACAGCCGTTAGCTAGGTGATAATGGTCTCCACCAGGCACGGTGCGCTCTCCAGGAAGTCGGTACACACCCAGACCGACTACCCGTTAAAAAATGCAGCAGTTCAGGTCACCGGATGCAGGGAGTGTCTGAGCCTGTTGTTGCCATCGGCGGGCAGCAGAGACACTGCGTGCGTGAGGTGCGAGCAGGTGGATGACCTGGTCCGCATGGTGGCGGAGCTCAAGGAGGAGGTCGAGAGGCTGAGGGATATCAGGGAGTGTGAGCGGGAGATAGACTTGTGGAGTAACTCCCTGCAGGGCCTCAAGGAGAGGTACCGGGGTGAGACACCCCAAATGGGGGTGGACCCTCTGCCCTGCTGCTGTCAGGCAGAGGGAGGGGATCTGGGAGTTGAGGAGGAATGGAAACAGGTCCCTGCTCGACGTCACAGGCGATGCCCTCCCCTTCCGGCCCCACCTTCCCAGGTGCCCCTAAGCAACAGGTTTGAGGCCCTGGAGCTTGACAGACCAGTAGCTGAGGAAGAGGTAGCAAGTGTTCCCAGGAGGATGCCTAGGGTGAGGAGGTCGACTCCACGCCTCAGGACTGCCTCCATCAAGAAAGACAGGAGGGTTATTGTTGTTGGAGACTCTACTCTTAGGGGAACAGAGGGCCCTATTTGTCGGCCTGACCCTACCCGTAGGGAAGTCTGCTGCCTCCCTGGGGCCAGGGTCAGGGACGTTGCCAGGAAGCTTCCCAACCTGGTACGCCCCTCTGATTATTATCCTCTTTTGATAGTCCAGGTGGGCAGTGACAACATTGAAGAGAGAAGCCTGAAGGCTATCAAAAGAGACTTTAGGGGGCTGGGACGGTTAGTGGATGGAGCGGGAGTGCAGGTGGTGTTTTCGTCCATCCCTACGGTGGCAGGGAGGGGTACAGAGAGGACACGGAAAGCCCACTTGTTAAACACGTGGCTCCGGGGCTGGTGCCAACGCAGAAATCTTGGGTTTTTCGACCATGGGGCACTTTACTCAGCACCTGGCCTGATGGCCGCAGACGGGTCCCTATCTTTTAGGGGAAAAAGGATCCTGGGCCAGGAGCTGGCAGGGCTCATTGAGAGGGCTTTAAACTAGGTAAGAAGGGGGATGGGGCTGAAGCAAGGATTGTTGGGGCTGTGCCAGGGGGAACAATGGCAAGGCCGGAGGATAGGGCAATGGCCCAGCTGAAGTGCATCTACACCAATGCACGCAGCATGGGTAACAAACAGGAGGAGCTGGAAGCCATTGTGCAGCAGGCAGGCTACGACTTGGTTGCCATCACGGAGACGTGGTGGGACCACAGGCATGACTGGAGTGCTGCAATGCCTGGCTATAAGCTCTTCAGAAGGGACAGGCAGCACAGAAGGGCTGGTGGTGTGGCTCTCTATATTAGAGAGTCTTTCGATGTTGTAGAACTCGAGGCTAGGAATGACAAGGTCGAGTCCCTTTGGGTTAGGATCGGCAGGGACAACAAGGCTAGTGTCCTGGTCGGGGTCTGCTATAGACCGCCGAACCAGGATGAGGAGACGGATGAGGAGTTCTACAGGCAGCTGACAGAAGTTGTGAAATCTTCAGCGCTTGTACTCGTGGGGGACTTCAACTTCCCTGACATATCCTGGAAGCACAACACAGCCCAGAGAAAGCAGTCTAGGAGGTTTCTGGAGAGCGTGGAAGATAGCTTCCTGACACAGCTGGTTAGTGAACCTACCAGGGGTGGTGCCCCGCTAGACCTTCTCTTCACAAACAGAGAAGGACTGGTGGAGGATGTGATTGTCGGGAGCTGTCTTGGGCAGAGTGACCACGAAATGGTGGAGTTCACTATTCTTGGCGAGGCCAGGAAGGGGACCAGTAAAACAGCTCTATTGGACTTTTCGGAGGGCTGACTTTGGGCTGCTCAGGACACTAGTTGGTGGAGTTCCTTGGGAGGCGGTTCTGAAGGGCAGAGGAGTCCAGGAAGGCTGGGCGTTCTTCAAGAGGGAAATCTTAATGGCGCAGGAGCGGTCTGTCCCCATGTGCCCAAAGATGAGCCAGCAGGGAAGAAGACCAGCCTGGCTCAACAGAGACCTGTGGCTTGAGCTTAGGAGAAAAAAGAGGGTTTATAATCTTTGGAAAAGTGGGCAGGCCACTAGGGAGGACTATAAGGATGTAGCGAGGCTGTGTAGGGACAAAATTAGGAAGGCCAAAGCTCATCTGGAGCTCCATCTGGCTACTGCCGTTAAAGATAACAAAAAACGTTTTTATAAATACATCAACACAAAAAGGAGGACTAAGGAGAATCTCCATCCTTTACTGGATGCGGGGGGAAACTTAGTTACAAGAGATGAGGAAAAGGCGGAGGTGCTCAATGCCTTCTTTGCCTCAGTCTTTAGCGGCAATACCGGTTGTTCTCTGGATACCCAGTACCCTGAGCTGGTGGAAGGGGATGGGGAGCAGGATGTGGCCCTCACTATCCACAAAGAACTGGTTGGTGACCTGCTACGGCACTTGGATGTGCACAAATCGATGGGGCCGGATGGGATCCACCCAAGGGTACTGAGAGAACTGGCAGAGGAGCTGGCCAAGCCCCTGTCCATCATTTATCAGCAGTCCTGGCTATCGGGGGAGGTCTCAGCTGACTGGCGACTAGCAAATGTGACGCCCATCTACAAGAAGGGCCGGAGGGCAGACCCGGGAAACTACAGGCCTGTCAGTTTGACCTCAGTACCGGGGAAGCTCATGGAGCAGATCCTCTTGAGAGTCATCATGCAGCACTTGCAGGGCAAGCAGGCGATCTGGCCCAGCCAGCATGGGTTTATGGAAGGCAGATCCTGCTTGACAAACCTGATCTCCTTCTATGACAAAGCGACGCGCTGGGTGGACGAGGGAGAGGCTGTGGATGTGGTCTACCTTGACTTCAGCAAGGCATTTGACACCGTCTCCCACAGCATTCTCCTCAAGAAACTGGCTGCTCTTGACTTGGACTGGCGCACGCTTCGTTGGGTTAGAAACTGGCTGGATAGCCGGGCCCAAAGAGTCGTGGTAAATGGAGTCAAGTCCAGTTGGAGGCCAGTCACTAGTGGCGTCCCCCAGGGCTCGGTGCTGGGGCCGGTCCTCTTTAATATCTTCATCAATGATCTGGACGAGGGCATTGAGTGCACCCTCAGTAAGTTTGCAGATGACACCAAGTTAGGTGCGTGTGTCGATCTGCTCGAGGGTAGGAAGGCTCTGCAGGAGGATCTGGATAGGCTGCACCGATGGGCTGAGGTCAACTGTATGAAGTTCAACAAGGCCAAGTGCCGGGTCCTGCACCTGGGGCGCAACAACCCCAAGCAGAGCTACAGGCTGGGAGATGAGTGGTTGGAGAGCTGCCAGGCAGAGAAGGACCTGGGAGTGATGGTGGACAGTCGGCTGGATATGAGCCAGCAGTGTGCTCAGGTGGCCAAGAAGGCCAACGGCTTCCTGGCTTGTATCAGAAACAGTGTGACCAGCAGGGCTAGGGAGGTGATCATCCCCCTGTACTCGGCTCTAGTGAGGCCGCACCTCGAGTACTGTGTTCAGTTTTGGGCCCCTCGCTACAAGAAGGACATCGAGGTGCTTGAGCGGGTCCAGAGGAGGGCGACGAAGCTGGTGAGGGGCCTGGAGAATAAGTCCTACGAGGAGCGGCTGAAGGAGCTGGGCTTGTTCAGCCTGGAGAAGAGGAGGCTCAGGGGCGACCTTATCGCTCTCTACAGATACCTTAAAGGAGGCTGTAGTGAGGTGGGGGTTGGCCTGTTCTCCCACGTGCCTGGTGACAGAACGAGGGGGAATGGGCTAAAGTTGCGCCAGGGGAGTTTTAGGTTAGATGTTAGGAAGAACTTCTTTACTGAATGGGTTGTTAGGCACTGGAACAGGCTGCCCAGGGAGGTGGTGGAGTCACCATCCCTGGAAGTCTTTAAAAGACGTTTAGATGTAGAGCTTAGGGATATGGTTTAGTGGGGACTGTTAGCGTTAGGTCAAAGGTTGGACTCGATGATCTTGAGGTCTCTTCCAACCTAGAAATTCTGTGATTCTGTGATCACTGCATCATCACTGCATATTCACAGCATAATCTCAGCATCATCACAGTGTCATCACAGTGTTATAACAGCAATATCACAGCATCATCACATCATCATCAGAGCGTCATCACAGAATCATCACAGCATCATCACTATGTCATCACAGCATCATCACAATATCATCAGAATGTCATTAAAGTGTCATAACTGCATCATCACTGCATCATAACTGCATCATCACAGCATCATCACATCATCACCACAGCGTCATCGCAGAAACATCACAGCATCATCACTGCATCGTAACTGCATCATCACAGCATAATCACAGCATCATCACAACATCATAAGAGCGTCATTAGCATCATCATCGCAGCGTCAAAAACATAATCATAGCATGGTCACAGCATCATCACTGCATTATCAGTGCATCTTCACAGCAACATCTCAGCATCATCTCCCAATCATTACTACTTACTCACTGCATCATCACAGCGTCATCACATCATCATCACAACATCATGTAAGTGTCATCACAGCATATTCTCTGTGTCATCACAGCGTCATCACAGCATCATCACAGCATCATCACAGCTTCATAGCTCCATAATCACATCATCACAGCATCATCACTACATCATCACAGCATCATCATAAATCATCACAAAATCATCACAGTGTCATCACTGCATCATCACAGCATCATCACATCGTGATCAATGCATCATCACATCATAATCACAGCATCATCATAGCATCATTACTGCGTCATCACTACATCATCACTGCATCATCACTGCATCAGCACAACGTCAACTCAGTATCGTCACAGCATCATCACAGCGTCATCACAGCATCACAACAGTGTCATCGCAGCGTCATCACAGCATCATCATAGTACCACTACAGCATCATCACAGAATCACTATAGAGTCATCACAGCGTCATCACTGCATCATCACAGCATCATCACATCATCATAACAGCATCATCACATCATCACCACAGCATCATCACACCATCATCAGAGTATCATCACAGCGTCATCACTGCATCATCACACAATCATCACAGCATAATCACTGCGTTATCACAACATCATCACTGCATCATCACAGCATCATCAGAGAATCATCACATCATCATCACTGCATCATCACACCATCATCAGAGTATCATCACAGCGTCATCACTGCATCATCACACAATCATCACAGCATCATCACTGCGTTATCACAACATCATCACTGCATCATCACAGCATCATCAGAGAATCATCACATCATCATCACAGAATCATCACAACATAATCAGAGCATCATCATAGCATAAACACTGCATAATCACTGCACTGTCACAGCATCATCACTGCATCATCACAGTATCATCAGAGCGATATCACAGCGTCATCACTTCATCATCACTACATGATCACTGCATCATCACAGCGTCATCACAGCGTCATCACTGCATCATCACTGTGTCATCAAATCATCATCACTGAGTCATCACAGCATGATCACAGCATCATAGGTACATAATCATAGCATCATCACATCATCATCACAGCGTCATCACAGCATCATCACAGCATCTACATTGCATCATCAGAGAATCATCAAAGCATCATCACTGCGTCACCACAGTGTCATCACTACATCATCACTGAATCATCACTGCATCGTCACTGCATCATCACAGCATCGTCGCTGCATCATCACAGCATCGTCACTGCATCATCACTGCATCATCACTGCATCACCACAGCACCATTACTGCGTAATCCAAACATCATCACAGCACCAGCACAATATCGTTTCTGCATAATCACTGCCTCATCACAGCATCATTGAAGTGTCATGACAGCATCATCACTGCATAATCACTGCATCATAACCGCATAATCACAGCATCATCACAGCATCATCGTAGGTTCATTACTGCTTACTCACTGCATCATCACAGCGTCATCACAGTATCATCACATCATCTTCACTACTTAATCACAGCGTCATCACTGCATCATCAGTTCATCATCACAGCATCATCACAGAATCACAACAGGGTCATCACTGCTTCATCACAGCATCACCACAGCATCATAAGAGCTTCATCACTGCTTCATCACGGCATCATCACATCATCATCACAGCATCATCATGCCATCACAGCAGCGTCATCACAGTATTTCGACAGCGTCATCACGGCGTTATCATAGCATCATCACAATATCGTCACAGCATCATCACTGCTTATTCACAGCATCATCGCGGCTTCATCACTGCTTCATCAGACCATCATCACAACATTATCGCTACATCATCACAAAGTCATCACAGCATCATTACTGCATCATCACTGCATCATCACTTCGTAATCAGAGCATCATGGCTTCATCATCACAGCACCATTACTGCATCATCACAACATCATCACAGTGTCATCACAGCATCATCACAGCCTCATCACTGCATCATCACAGCGTCATCACAGCGTCACTACTGCAACATCACTGCATCATCAGAGCATCATCAGAGCATTGGTGTAGATGCACTTCAGCTGGGCCATTGCCCTATCCTCCGGCCTTGCCATTGTTCCCCCTGGCACAGCCCCAACAATCCTTGCTTCAGCCCCATCCCCCTTCTTACCTAGTTTAAAGCCCTCTCAATGAGCCCTGCCAGCTCCTGGCCCAGGATCCTTTTTCCCCTAAAAGATAGGGACCCGTCTGCGGCCATCAGGCCAGGTGCTGAGTAAAGTGCCCCATGGTCAAAAAAAAACAAGATTTCTGCGTTGGCACCAGAAATGATGATGTTATGATGCTGTGGTGATGCTGTTGTGATGATGCTGTAATGATGATTTGATGACGCAGTGATGATGCTGTGATGGTGCTGTGATGAGGCTGTGATGAAGTTCTGATGATGCTCTGATGATGAAGTGATGACAATTTGATGACGCTGTGATGATGCCGTGATGATGCTCTGATGATGCTGTGATGATGCTCTGATGATGCTGCGATGATGCTGTGATGACGCTTTGATGACAATGTGATTATGCTGTTATGACGCTGTTATGACGCTGTGATGATGCAGTGTTTATGCATTGATGATGCAGTTATGATGCTGTGATGATGCAGTGATGACGCTATGATGACTCTTTGATTACACTGTGATGCTTCGATGATGCTGTGATGATGCTTTAATGGTGATGGGATGATGCTGTGATGACGCTGTTATGACAATTTGATGATGCTGTGATTATGCAGCTATGATGGTCTCAGGATGATATGATGATGCAGTGATGATGCTGTGATGTCGCTGTCATGATGCTGTGATGACGCTGTCGTGATTCAATGATGATGCTGTGATGACGCTGTGATGATGATGTGATGATGCTGTGATGATGCACAGATGACGCTTTGATGATGCTGTGATTATACAGCTATGATGCTGTCATGATTATATGATGATGCAGTGATGATGCTGTGATTATACAGCTATGATGCTGTCATGATTATATGATGATGCAGTCATGATGCTGTGATGACGCTGTGATGATGCAGTGATGATGCTGTATGACGCTTTGATGATGCTGTGATTATACAGCTATGATGCTGTCATGATTATATGATGATGCAGTGATGATGCCGTGATGATACTGTGATGACACTGAATACGCTGTGATGATGCTGTGATGCTTTCATGATGCTATGATGATGCTGTGATGATGCTGTGATGATGCAGTTATGACGCTGCGATAATGCTGTGATGATGCTGTGATGATGCATTGATAACGCTGCGACGATTCTGCGATGATGTTGTCATGATGCTGTGATGATGCAGTGATGACACTGCGATGATGCTGTTATGATATTGTGATGACGCTGTGATGATGCTTTGATGACGCTGTGATGCTGTGAAGATGTATTGATGATGCTATGATGATGCATTTATAATGATGTGTTTATGCTGTGATGACGCTGTGATGATGCAGTGATAATGCAGTGTTGATGCAGTTATGACGCTGTGTTGAGGCTGTGATAGTATTGTGATGATGCTGTGATGATGGTGTTATGACACTGCGATGATGCTGTGATGACGCTGTGATAACGCTTTGATGACACTGTAATGATGCTGTAATGACGCCGTGATGATGCTGTGATGACGCTGTGATGGTGCTTTGAGGACGCTGTCATGACGCAGTGATGATGTTTTGATTACGCTCTGATGACGCTGTGATGGTCTGATGATTGTGTGATGACGCAGTGATGACACTGCGATGATATTGTAATGATGCAGTGACGATGCTGTGATGATGCAGTGATGATGCTTTGGTGATGCTGTGATGATGCTCTGATGGTGCTGTGATCATGCTGTGATCATGCTGTGATGATGCAGTGATACCGCTGCGATGAAACAGTGATGATTCTGTGATGATGCAGTGATGGCGACGCTGTGATGCATTGATGATGCTCTGATGATGCTGCGATGATGCTGTTGTGATGCTGTGATGATGCAGTGATGATGCTGTGATGACACAGTGATGGTGCAGTGATGATATGATGATGACGCTGTGATGACGCTGTGATGACGCTGCGATGATGCTGTGGTGATGCATTGATGACACTGTGATGATGCTGTGAGGATGTTCTGATGATGCAGTGATGACACTGTGATGGCACTGTGATGCCTTGTTGAAGCTCTGATGATGCATTGAGAATGCACTGATTATGCAGTGATGATGTTGTCTTGATACTGTGATGATGCTGTGATGATACTGTGATGACGGTTTTATGACACTGTGATTATGTTCTGATGACCCAGTGATCATGCTGTGATGATGCTGTGATGACGCGGTGATGATGCTGTTGTGATGCTCTGATGATGCTGTGATGACGGTTTGATGACACTGTGATGACGTTCTGATGCTGCAGTGATGATGCTGTGATGATGCTGTGATGACGCTGCGATGATGCTGTTGTGATGCTCTTATACTGCTATGATGACGCTTTGATGACACTTTGATGTGGTTGTGATGATGCAGTGATGATGCTGTGATGATGCTGTGATGACGCTTTGATCACTGCATTACCACAGCATCATCACTGTGTAATCAAAACATCATCACAGTCTCATAACTACATAAACACTGCATCATCACAACATCATCACTGCGTCATCACAGCGTCATAACAGCATCATCACAGCATCATCATTGCATCATTACTGCAGAATCACTGCGTCATCACATCATCATCACTACATGATCACTGCATCATCACAGCATCATCACTTCGCCATCACATCATCATTGCATCATCACAACATCTATACAGCATCATTACAGCATCATCACAGCATCATCACATCATCACAGCATCATCACAAAATCATCACTGCAACAGAACTGCATCTTCACAGCATCATCACATCATTCAGACTGCATCATCACAGCATCATCACTGTGTTATCACAACATCATCACTGCATCATCACAATATCATCACAGCATCATCACAACATAATCAGAGCATCATCACAGCATAAACACTGCATAATCACTGCACTATCACAGCATCATCACAGAGTCATCAAGGAATCATCACAGCATTATCACAGAATCTTGGCATTGTCATCAAAGCATCATCACTGCGTCATCACTACATCGTCACAGCATCATCTCAGCATTATCACAGAATCATTACTGCATAATCACTGCATTATGACAGCGTCGTACCAGTATCATCACTGCATCATCACATCATCATCATTGCATCATCCCATCATCATCATTTCATCATAACAGCATCCTCACAACATCATCACAGTATAATCAATCTATCATCACGGCATCATCACAGCGTCATCAGAGCATCATCACAGCGTCATCACTGCGTCATCAAAGCATCACCACTGCATCATCACAGCATCATAACAGTGTCATCGAAACGTCATCACAGAGTAATCACAGGATCATCATATCGTCGTCGCAACATCATCACAGCATCATCACAGCATCATAACAGCATCATCGCAGCGTCATCACTGCATCTTCACAGCATCATCACAACATCATCACAGCATCATCACTGCACCATCACTTCATCGTCACAGCATCATTACAACATCATCACAGAAAAATCACTGCATCATCTCTGCATCATTACTGCATCATCACAGCATCATCACAGCATCATCACAGAACCATTACTACATAATCACTGCATCATCACAGCGTCATCACAGTACTAAAACTGCATCATCACAGCATCATCAGAGCGACATCAGAGCATCATCACTGCATGATGACAGCATCATCACTGCATCATCACATCATCATCACATGATCTTCAATGCGTCATCACAGCGTAATCAAAGTCATCACTTCATCATCAAATTGTCATCACAGCGTCATCACAGCTATATCGCAGCGTCATCACAGCATCACCACAGCATCATCACTGCTTCATCACATCATCATCCCAGCTTCATCACAACATCATGACAGCATTATTACTACTTACACACTGCATCATCACAGTGTCATCACAGCATCATCTCAGCATCATCACAGCATCATCCCTGCATCATCACATCATCATCACTGCATTACCACAACATCACCACAGCATCATCACAGCGTAATCACAGCATCATCACAGCAGGATTGCAGCGTCATCACTGCAGCATCACAGCATCATCACAGTATCCTCACAGCATCTTCACTGCATCATCACTACATTGTCACAGCATCATCACATCATCATCACTGCATCATCACAGCATCATCACAGCATAATCTCATCATCATCACAGTATCAGTACTGCAGAATCATTGCATTATCACACCTTCATCACAACATCATCGCAGCATCATCATAGCATCACGACTGTTATCTGAGCATCACGACAGCGTAATCATAGCGTCATCACAGATTCATCAGAGCATCATTGCAGCGTCATCACTGCATCATCACAGTATCATCACATTGTGAGGAATGTTTTAACAATTCGTGTCCATAAAGAACAGCCCTGTCTGCTTCTGTCTGCTTCGGGGCCCTGCAATGGCAGTTTGATTCCTTAACCACAGATGCAGTGTGCCCCAGTCTCCCCCTCATTCTAGTCAAGTTATCAAGTCTTCAGAAAATACTCCTCAAATTCTTGAGCTTGTTTGCCTTTGTTATTCCGGATTTCTATTTCTAACAGTTACAGCCTTTTTTTCTGTTGTTTTGTCTTCTTCGAAATTAACTTAACGCGGCTATAGGTATGGCTGTCCCTGTGAATGGCTGGTGAGGAATGTTTTAATTACTTGTGAAGTGTCAATAAGAAAGCTATTTGTGTTTGTATGACGTCTTTGATGTCTGGGAGCCTCAGAATAACTGATAACAATTAGTGACTGTTATGGAATACTATGCAGGCCTCTGATATCTGGCCAGGTGTCCAAGAGATTAAGAAGAGGAAAAAAAAAGAAGCTGAAGGACGGCTAGGAGACAAGACCTGCAGGGGATGCTGTATAAACTTGACACGGTGCCAAAGGAGTACAAAGGGGAAACACAAGAAAAAACTTGGAGAGGAAGACTACGAGCCTTCAGCATGAAAGACCCCTAGAGACCCCCAGAGGGACCACCGGAGACTGATGCGCATGCTCCAGTAGGAGGGACTGGACCCCGGAAGCTAATTATAATAACCTATTTTTTTTAGAAGTAGTAATGAATATGTATTAGTCGAGGAGTATAAAAATCAGCTCCTTGATGTGGCTGGTGTGAGTCCTGGTGGAGCGGAAACTCCCGGTGCACCCAGCGCTGTTTGCTTACTTCTATTCTTTTAATAAATCCTATTTTTTTATTTAAACCTATTTTGAAGACTGAGCTATTTATAACAACATCATAGTAACATCATCACAATATCATTGCAGAATCATCACTGCATCATCAGAGCATCATCTCAGCATAATCACAGCATCATTAGTGCAGAACTACTGCATCATCACATCATGATCAAAGCGTCATCACATCATAATCACAGCATCATCAGAGCATCATCACTGCGTCATCACAGCATCATTACTACGCCATCACAGCGTCATAACAGCATCATCAGAGCATCATCACTGAATAATCACAGCATCATCACAACATCATCACAGTGTCATGACAGCATTATCACGGCATAATCACTGCATCATCACCGCATTATCACAGCATTATCATAGTATCATTACTGCTTACACACTGCATCATCACTGCATCATCACAGCATCATCAAAAAATCATCACAGCGTCATCACAGCGTTATTACTGCATCATCTCTGCATCATCATAGCATCAACAGAGCATCGTCACAACGTCATAACAGCATCATCACAACGACATCACAGCATCATCACTGCATCAACACATCATCATTACAACATCATCACTGCGTCATCAGAGCATCATCAAAAAATCATCAGAGCGTCATGAGTGCATCATCACTGCATAATCACTGCATCATCTCAGCATCATCAAAGCACCATTATTGCATAATCATTGCATCATCACATCATCATCACTGCATCATCACATCGTCATCACTGCATCATCACTGCATCATCACTGCATCATCACAGCATCATCTCAGCGTCACCACTGCATCATCACGGCATCATCGCAACATCATCACTGCATCATCACAGCAGCATCACAGCAGCATCACAGCAGCAACAGAGCATCATAACAGCATCATCACAACATAATCATATCATCACCACAGCGTAATCACAGCATCGTCACTGCGCCATTACAGCATCATCACAGCAGCGTTGCAGCATGATCACTGCATCATCACATAATCATCAAAACATAATCATAGCATCAACACAGCATCATCACTGCGTCATGACAGCATAATCACAAAAGGATCTTAGCATCATCACTGCATCATCACATCATCATCAAAAAATTATCACAGTGTCATCAGAGCATCATCACTGCATCATCACAGCATCATCACCGCATTATTACAGCATCATCACAGCATCATTACTGCTTACTCACTGCATCATCACAACATAATCACAGTATCATCACTGCATCATAACTGCATCATCACTGCAGCAGCGCAGCGTCATCAAAGCATTATCACTGCATAATCACTGCATCATGACAGCATCATCAATGTGTCATCACAGCATCATCACAGCATCATCACAACATCATCACAGCATCATCACAACATCATCACAGCATCATCTCAGCATCATCACAGCATCATCACTGCAATATCTCAACATCATTACTTCATCATCACTGCATAATCATTTCATAAT
Source organism: Clangula hyemalis (assembly GCA_963989345.1). The sequence continues at coordinate 7,267,022 of OZ022448.1, read as the reverse complement.
CACAGCATCATAACTGCATTATCATCACAAAATCATAAGTGTCATCACAGCATCTTCACTGCATAATCACTGCATCTTCACTGCATCATCACAGCATCATCACAGCATCATCACAGCATCATTACTGCTTACTCACTGCATCATCACGGCATCATCACTACGTCATAACAGCGTCATCACAGCATCATCACTGCAACATCTCAGCATCATCACAGCATCATCACTGCATAATCATTTCATCATCACAGCAGCATAACTGCATCATCATCACAACATCATAACAGTGTCATCACAGCATCATCACATCATCATCACAGCATCATCCCAGCATCATCATTGCGTCATCAGAGCGTCAACACTACGTCATCACAGCATCATCAGTAAATCATCACAGTGTCATCACAATATCATCACTGCATCATCACAACATCATCACAGTGTTATAACAGCATCATCACAGCATAATCACTGCATCATCACCACATCATTGCAGCATCATCACAGCATCATTACTGCATAATCACTGCATTATCATAGCGTCATCACAGTATCATCACTGCATCGTCACAGCGTCATCACAGTGTCATCACTGCATCGTCACATGATCATCGCAGCGTCATCACAGTGTCATCACAGCATCATCAGAGCATCATTACAGCATCATAACAGCATCATCAATCCGTCATCAAATTAAAGTCAAGGCGTCATCACAGCATTATCACTGTATCATCACAGAATCACCACAGCATCATTACTGCGTCATCACAGCGTCACAACAGAATCATAAGAGCATCATCATAGCATCATCACAACATCATCACAGTATCATCACTACATCATCACAGCATCATCAGAGAGATATCACAGCGTCATGACTACATCATCAGAGCATAACATCATCGTCACTGCATTATCACATGATCATCGCAGCGTCATCACATCATCATCTCATAATCTTCACTGCGTCATTACAGCATCATCAGAGCATCATTACAGCGTCATAACAGCATCATCATCACAGCATCAAGGCAGCGTTATCACTGCATCGTCACAGCATCATCACAACATCATCACAGCATCATCAGAGCATCATTACTACTTACTCACTGCATCATCGCAGCATCATCACAGAATAATCACAACATAATAAGTGTCATCACAGCATCATCACTCCATAATTGCTGCATTATCACAGCATAATCACATCATCATCACAGCATCATCGCATCGTCATCACTGCGTCGTCACAGCATCGTCACAACATCATCACAGCATCGTCACTGCATCATCACTGCATTATCACTGCATCATCTCAGCATCATCAGAGCATCATCACAGCGTCATCACTGCATCGTCACAGCATCACCACAACATCATCACAGCATCGTCACTGCATCATCACTGCATTATCACTGCATCATCGCAGCATCATCAGATCATCATCACAGCGTCATCACTTCATCATCGTAGCATCATCTCAGCATCATCACTGCCTCGTCACTGCGTCATCACAGTGTCATCACAACATCATCACAGCATCATCACTGTATCATCACACCATCATCAAAACATCATCACAGTATCATCACTGTATCATCACCGAATCATCACAGCATCATCAGAGCGACATCACAGTGTCATCACTACATCATCACAGCATCATCACTGCATCATCACCGCATCATCACTGCATCATCACAGCGTCATCACAGTGTCATCACTGCATCATCATATCATCACCGCATCATCACAGTGTCATCACAGCATCATCACAGCATCTACATTGCGTCATCAGAGAATCATCAAAGCATGATCACTGCGTCACCACAGCGTCATCACAACATCATCACTGAATCATCACTGCATCAGCACAGCATCATCATAGCATCATCAAAGTATCAGCACAACATCATCACAGCATCTTCACTGCATCATCACTGCATCATCTCTGCATCACCACAGCATCATCACTGCGTAATCAATACATCATCACAGCATCATTATAGCGTCATCACAGCATCATGACTGTGTCATCAGAGCGTCATCACAGCATAATCACAGCATCATCACAGCTGCACCAGAGCAGCATCATGGCGTCATGACAGAATCATCACTACGTCATCAAATTGTCATCACAGCAGCCCACAGCATCATCACAGCATCATTGCAGCATCATCAAAGCATCTTTACTGCTTACTCACTGCATCATCACAGCGTCATCACACTATTGTCAGTGCATCTTCAGAGCATCATCACTGCATCATCACACCATAATCACAACATCATCACACCGTCATCACTGCATAATCACTGCATCATCACAGCATCATCAATGCATCATCACAGCGTCATCACTATATCATCACTGCATCATCACAGCATCATCACAGAATCATCACTGCATCATTACTGCATCATAACAGCATCCTCACAGCATCATCACAGAATCATTACAACATAATCACTGCATCATCACAGCGTCATCACAGTACCATAACTGCATCATCACAGCATCATCACAGCATCATCAGAGCGACATCAGAGCATCATCACTGCATCATGAAAGCATCATCACTGCCTCATCACATCATCATCACATAATCTTCAATGTGTCATCACAGCGTAATCACAAGTCATCACTTCATAATAAATTGTCATCACAGCGTCATCACAGCATCATCACAGCTGTATCGCGCAGCGTCATCACAGCATCACCACAGCATCATCACTGCGTCATCACATCATCATCCCACATCATCACAACATCATGACAGCATCATTACTGCTTACACACTGCATCATCACAGCGTCATCATAGCATAATCTCAGAATCGTCACAGCATCATCACTGCATCATCTCAGCATCATCACAACATCATCAGTGTCATCACAGCATCATCACTGCGTCATCACAGCATCATCACAGCTTCATAGCTGCATAATCACAGCATCATCACTGCATAATCACAGCATCATCACCGCATCATCCCAGCATCATCACAACATCATGACAGCATCATTACTGCTGACTCACTGCATCATCACATCATCATAAAAACATCATCACTACATCATCACTGTGTCATCACAGCATTATCAGAGCTTCATCACAGCATCATCATTCCGTAGTCACAGCGTCATCAGAACGACATCAGAGCATCATCACAGCATCATCCCATATTCATCACAGCATCATCACATCACCATCACTGAATCATCACAGAATCATCATCTCAGCATCTTCGAAGTGTCATCAGTGCATAGTTACAGCATCATCACAATATCATCACAGCATCATAAATGCATAATCACTGCATCATCACCGCATAATCATAGGGTCATCACAGCATCATCACAGCATCATCACAGCATAATCTCAATATCATCAAAGCATCATTATTGCTTATTCAGTGCATCATCACAGCATCATCACAGTATCATCACTGCATCATCACAGCATCATCTCAGCGTCATCACAGAATTATTATTGCATAATCACTGCATCATCACAGTATCATCAGAGTATCATCACTGCATCATCATATCATCATCACAGTGTCATCACAGCATCCTCCCACCATGATCATAACGTCATCACAGCATCATCACTACGTCATCACATCATCATCACTGCATCATAACAGCGTCATCACAGCATCATCACATCATCATCACTGCATCATCACAGCATCATCACTGCATCATCACAGCATCATCACTGCATCATAACAGCGTCATCACAGCATCATCAAATCATCATCACTGTATCATCACAGTGTCATCACAGCATCATCACATCATCATCACAGCATCATAACAGCGTCATCACAGCACCATCACATCATCATCACTGTATAATAACAGCGTCAACACAGCATCATCACATCATCATCATTGCTTCATCGCAGCGTCATCGCTGCTTCATCACAGCATCATCACAATGTCCTTGCAGCATCATCACAGCATCATCACAGCATAATCACAGCATCATCAGAACATCATAAGAGCGGCATTAGCATCATAACAGCACCATCACTGTGTCATCGCAGTGTCACGAGAACATCAGCACATTATCATCGCAGCGTCAAAAAAATATAATCATAGCATCATCACAGCATTATCACTGCATCATCAATGAATCATCACAGCATAATATCAGCAACATCACAGCATCATTACTGCTTACTCACTGCATCATAACAGCGTCATCACAGTATCATCACTGCATCATCACAGCATCATCACTACATCATCACTGCATCATCAATGAATCATCGCAGAATCATCACTGCATCATAATTACATAATCACAGCGTCATAAATGCATCATCACAGTGTCATCACAGCATCATGTCAGCATCATCACAGCATCACGACAGGGTCATCACAGCATCATCACTGCATCATTACAGCGTCATCACAGCATAATCATAGCATCATCACAACACCATCACAGCGTCATAACAGTATCATCACTGCGTCATCACTACATCATCACAGCATCATCACATCATCATCATTGCATCATCACAGCGTCATCGCTGCATCATCACAGCATCATCACAGCATCATCACAACATCATAAGAGCGTCATTAGCATCATAACAGCACCATCACTGTGTCATCGCAGTGTCACCAGAACATCAGCACATCATCATCGCAGCGTCAACAAAACAGAATCATAGCATCATCACAGCATCATCACTGCATTATCAGTGCATCTTCACAGCAACATCTCAGCATCATCTCACCATCATTACTAATTACTCACTGCATCATCACAGCGTCATCACAGTATCATCACTGCATCATCACAGCATCATCACATCATCATCACAACATCATGTAAGTGTCATCACAGCATAATCACTGTGTCATCACTATGTCATCACAGCAAAATCACAATATCATCACAACGTCATTAAAGCGTCATAACTGCATCATCACTGCATCATAACTGCATCATCACTGCATCATCACATCGTCACCACAGCGTCATCGCAGCAACATCACAGCATCATCACTGCATCGTAACTGCATCATCACGGTATCATCACAGCATCATCACAGCATCACAACAGCATTATCAGAGCATCACAACAGCCTCAACACAGTGTCACCACAGCAACATCACAGAATCATCACAGCATAATCGCAGCGTCACTACAGCATCATTACTGCATAATCACTGCATCATTACAGCATCATCACTGCATCATCACTGCGTCATCACAACGTTATCACAGTATCATCACTGCATCATCATATCATCATCGCAGCGTCATCACGGCATCATCGCAGCATCATCACTGCATAGTCACAGCATCATCGCGTCTTCATACAGGCATCATAACAGGGTCATCACAGCGTCATAACCGCATAAACACTGCATCATCACAGCATCATCATTGCGTCATCACAAAATCATCACAACATCATCGCAGCATCATCACAGCATCACGACAGTGTTACCAGAGCATCACAGCAGTGTCATCACAGTGTCATCACAGAATCATCACATAGTCATCACAACATCATCGCAGTGTCATAAATGCCTCATCACTACATCATCACAACATAATCATAGCATCATCACAGCATCATCACTGTATCAGCAATGCATCGTCACAGCATTATCAAATCATCACTGCACCATCACATCATCATCACTGCATCACCAATGCTTCATCTCAGCGTCATCACAGTATCAATACTGCGGAATCACTGCGTCATCACATCAAAATATCTGCATCATCACATCACCATCATAGCATCATCATATCATCATAACTGCATCATCACTGCGTCATCACAGCATCATCACAGCGTTATCACATAATCACGATGCGGTCATCACAGAGTCATCGCAGAATCATCACAGCATCATCACTGTGTCATCACAGCGTCGTCACAGCATCATCACAATATCATCACAGCTTCATCACAGCCTCATATCTGCATCATCACTGCATAATGAGTGCATCATAACAGCATCATAACTACGTCATCATATTGTCATCACAGCATCATCACAGCATCACGACAGCGTCATCACAATATCACGTCAGGGTCATCACAGCATCATCACTGCATAGTCACAGAATCATGACCGCGTCATCCCTGCATCATCACATCATCATCCCTGCATCATCACATCATCATCACTGCATCATCACAGCATTATCACAGCATCATCAAAGCATCATCACAGCGTAATCACAGCATCATCACAGCATCACAACAGCGTCATCACTGCAGCATCACAGCATCATCACAGTATCCTCACAGCATCTTCACTGCATCATCACTACATTGTCACAGCATCATCACATCATCATCACTGCATCATCACAGCATAATCTCAGCATCATCACAGTATCAGTACTGCAGAATCATTGCATCATCACACCATCATCACATCATCGCAGCATCATCATAGCATCACAACAGTTTTATCTGAGCATCACGGCAGTGTAATCATAGCGTCACAGATTCATAAGAGCATCATTGCAGCGTCATCACTGCATCATCACAGTACCATCACATCATAGCAACATCATGAGAACATCATCGCAGAATCATCACTGCATCATCAGAGCATCATCTCAGCATAATCACAGCATCATTAGTGCAGAATCACTACATCATCACATCATCATCACTGCATCATCACATCATCATCACAGCATCATCAGAGCATCATCACTGCGTCATCACTACATCATCACTACATAATCAGAGCATCATGACTTCATCATCACAGCACCATTACTGCATCATCACAAAATCATCACAGTGTCATCACAGCATCATCACTGCATCATCACTACATCATCACAGCATCATCACAGCATCATGGCAGCATCATGGCAGCGTCATCACACCGTCATAATTGTATCATCACAGCGTCATCATAGAATCATCACAGCCTCATCACAGCATCATCACAGTGTCATCACAGCGGCGTAACTGCATCCTCACTGCATCATCACCGCATCACCATCATCACAGCATCACAAGCTGTGATGACACTGTGATGACACTGTAAGGACGCTGTGATGATGCGGTGATGCTCTGATCATGTGTGCTGTGCATCACAGCATCATCACAGCATCATCACAGCGTCATCAAATTATCATCACTGCATCATCAGAGCATCATCAGAGCATTGGTGTAGATGCACTTCAGCTGGGCCATTGCCCTATCCTCCGGCCTTGCCATTTTTCCCCCTGGCACAGCCCCAATAATCCTTGCTTCAGCCCCATCCCCCTTCTTACCTAGTTTAAAGCCCTCTCAATGAGCCCTGCCAGCTCCTGGCCCAGGATCCTTTTTCCCCTAAAAGATAGGGACCCGTCTGCGGCCATCAGGCCAGGTGCTGAGTAAAGTGACCCATGGTCAAAAAAAAACACAAGATTTCTGCGTTGGCAACAGAAATGATGATGTTATGATGCTGTGGTGATGCTGTTGTGATAATGCTGTGATGGTGCTGTGATAAGTCTGTTATGACGCAGTGATGATGCTCGGATGATGCAGTGATGTTGCAGTAGTCACGCTGTGATGTTGCTTTGATGATGCTGCGATGAATTTCTGGTGATGCTCTGATGATGCAGTGATGATGCTGTGATGATGATGTGATGATGCAGTGATGATGCTGTGATGATGCTTTGGTGATGCTTTGGTGATGCTGTGATGATGCTCTAATGACAGAGTGATGATGCTGAGATGACTCTGTGATGATGCTGTAATAATGCTGTGATAATATGATGATGCTGCAGTGTTGCCGTGATGATCCTCTGATGACACGTTGATGACGCTGTGAGGCTTTGATGATGCTGTGATGATGCTCTGATGATGCTGTAATGATGCAGTGATGATGCAGTGATGACGCTATGATGACGCTTTGATGACGCTTTGATGACGCTGTGATGATTTTGTTATGATGCTGTTGTGATGCTGTGATGATGCAGTGATGATGCTGCGATGATGCTGTTGTGATGCTGTGTTGACGCTTTGATGACACTATGATAATGTTCTGATGATGCAGTAATCATGCAGTGATGATGCTGTGATGATGCTGTAATGATGCAGCGATGATGCTGTGATGATGTTGTGATTATGCTGTGATGACGCTACGATAATGCTATTATGATGCTGTGATGATGCAGTGATGACGCTGCAATGATGCTTTGATGATTCTGTGAAGATGCAGTGATGACGCTGTGATGACGCTATTATGATGCAGTGATGATGCAGTGATGATTCTGTGACGATGTAGTGGTGATGACGCATTGATGACGCTGTGATGATGCTGTGATGACGATGTGATGATGTTGTGATGACTACGATGATGCAGTGATGACACTGTGATGGCACTGTGATGCCTTGTTGAAGCTCTGATGATGCATTGAAAATGCACTGATTATGCAGTGATGATGTTGTCTTGATACTGTGATGATGCTGTGATGACGGTTCTATGACACTGTGATTATGTTCTGATGATGCAGTGATGATGCTGTGATGATGCAGTGATGACTCAATGATGATGCTGATGTGATGCTCTGATGATGCTGTGACGACGGTTTGATGACACTGTGATGACGTTCTGATGATGCAGTGATGATGCTGTGATGACGCTGTGATGACGAGGCGATGATGCTGTTGTGATGCTCTGATGATGCTGTGATGACGGTTTGATGACACTGTGATGATGTTCTGATGATGCAGTGATGATGCTGTGATGATGCTGTGATGACGAGGCGATGATGCTGTTGTGATGCTCTGATAATGCTGTGATGACGGTTTGATGACACTGTGATGATGCAGTGATGATGCTGTGATGATGCTGTGATGACAAGGCGATGATGCTGTTGTGATGCTCTTATTATGCTGTGATGACGGTTTGATGACAATGTGATGATGTTTTGTTGTTGCAGTGATGATGCAGTGATGATGCTGTGATGATGCTGTGATGACGCTGCGATGATGCTGTGATGATGCAGTGATGATACTTTGATGATGCTGTGATGATGCAGTGATGATACTTTGATGATGCTGTGATGATGCTGTGATGACGCTGTGATGCTGTGATGATGTTGTGATGATGCTGTGGCGATGCTGTGATGACGTTTTCATGATGCAGTGATCATGATGTTATGATGCTGTGATAATGCTTTAATGACGCTTTGATGACACTATGATCATGTTGTGATGATTCTGTGTTGATGCAGTGATGACTCTGCAATGATGCTGTGATTATGTTGTGAATACGCTGTGATGATTCAGTGATGTCGCTGTGATGGCACTGTGATGCTTTGTTGAAGCTCTGATGATGCTGTGATGATGCAGTAATGATGCTGTGATGATGCCGTGATGATTCTGTGATGATGTTGTGTTGATGCAGTGATGATGCTGTGATGATGCAGTAATGATGCCGTGATGATGCCGTGATGATGCTGTTATTATGCTGTGATCATGCAGTGAAATGATGTGATGATGCTCTGATGATACATTGATGATGCCGTGATGATGAAGTTATGACGCTGTGGTGAGGCTGTGATAATATTGTGATGATGCTGTGATGATGCAGTGATGATGCTGTGATGATGCAGTGAGGAGGCAGCAATAATGCTCTGATGATGCTTTGATGATGCTGTGATGATACAATGATGACGCTGTGATTCTTTGGTGATGTTGTGATGATGCTGTGATGATGCAGTGATGACGCTGTGATGATGCAGTGATAACACTGTGATGATGCTGTGTTGATGCTGTAATGATGCCGTGATGACGCTGTGATGATGCACTGATAATGTAGTTATTACGCTGTGATGATTCTGTGATGACGCGCTGATGATGCTGTGATGACGCTTTGATGACACTGTGATGATGCCGTGTTGATGTTGTGATGAAGCTGTGATGACGCTGTGATGGTGCTTTGATGACGCTCTGATGATGCTGTGATGATGGCATGATGATGGCGTGATGATTCTGTGATGATGCTGTGATGATGCGGTGTTGATGACGTGATGAAGCTGTGATGACACTTTAATTACGCTGTGATGCTTTGATGATGCTGTGATGACGCTGTGGTGACGCTGTGATGATGCAGTGATGATGATTTGATGATGCTGTGATGATGCTGTTGTGATGTGGTGATGATGTGTTATGATGCTGTGATGATGCAGTAATGATGCTGTGATGACGCTTTGATGACAGTGTGATGTTGTTGTGATGTTGAAGTGATGATGTTGTGATGACACAGTGATGATGCTGTGATGATGCAGTGATGAGGCAGCGATAATGTTCTGATGACGCTATGATGATGCTTTGATGATTCTGTGATGATGCAATGGTGACGCTGCGAATCTTTGTTTAAGCTGTGATGATGCTGTGATGATGCTTTCATGATTCTGTGAAGATGCAGTGATGACGACATGATGACACTGTGATGATGTTGTTAGGACGCAGTGATGATGCAGTGATGATGCTGTGACGATGTAGTGGTGATGATGCATTGATGACGCTGTGATGATGCTGTGATGATGATGTGATGATGCTTTGATGACTCAATGATGATGCAGTGATGACACTGTGATGACGCTGTGATGACGCTGTGATGCTGTGATGGTGATGCGATGATGCTGTGATGATGCAGTGATGATGCAGTGATGATGATGAGATGATGCTGTGATGATGCTGTGATGATGCAGTGAAGATGCAGTGATGACACCCTCGTGATGCTTTGATGAAGCTGTGATGCTTTCATGATTATTTCATGATGTTGTGATGATGCAGTGATGATGCAGTTATGATGCTGTGATGATGCAGTGATGACGCTGCGATGATGCTGTGTTGATGCTGTGATGATGCTGTGATGACACTGTGATGACGAACTGATAATGTTGTTATTATGCTGTGATGATTCTGTGATAATGCGTTGATGATGCTGTGATGACACTTTCATGACACTGTGATGATGCTGTGTTGATGCTGTGATGAAGCTCTGATGACGCTGTGATGGTTCTTTGATGACGCTCTGATAACGCAGTGGTGATGCTGTGATGACACTGTGATGACTCTGATGATGCTGTGATGCTTTAATGATGCTGTGATGATGCTGCGATGATGCTGTGATGATGGTGTGATGACGCAGTGATGATACTGTTGGGATGCTGTGATGATAATATTGTGATGCTGCAGTGATGACGCTGTGATGGTGCTGTGATGATGCTGTGATGATGTGTTATGATGCTGTGAGGATGTTGTGATGATGCTGTGATGAGGCTTTGATGACACTGTGATTATGTTCTGATGATGCTGTGATGACGCAGTATTGATGATGTGATGATGCTGCAATGATGCTGTGATGATTCTGTGATGATGTTGTGATGATGCTGTGATGACGCTGCGATAACAGTGTGATGATGTTGTGATGATGCAGTAATGATGCTGTGACGACGCACTGATTCTGCTGTGTTGATGCTGTAATGATGCAGTCATGATGCAATAATGATGTTGTGATGATGCTGTGATTACATTGCAATCACACTGTGATGATGCTGTGATGATGCAGTAATGATGCTGTGATGACGCACTGATGATGCTGTGATGATGCTGTAATGAAGCAGTGATGATGCAGTAATGATGCAGTGATGATGCTGTGATGATGCTGTGATGACGCTGCGATGATGCTGTGATGATGCAGTGATGACGCTGTGATGATTCTCTGATGATGCTGTGATGACGCAGTGATGACTCTGTGATGATGCTGTAATAATGCTGTGATGATAGGATGATGCTCTAGTGATGCCGTGATGATGCTCTGATGACACTTTGATGACGCTGTGATGCTTTGATGATGCTGTGATGATGCTCTGATGACGCTGTAATGATGCAGTGATGATGTAGTGATGATGCTGTGATGACGCTTTGATGACGCTGTGATGATATTGTTATGATGCTGTTGTGATGCTGTGATGATGCAGTGATAATGCTGCGATGATGCTGTTGTGATGCTGTGATGATGCTCTGATGACGCTGTAATGATGCAGTTATGACGTAGTGATGATGCTGTGATAACGCTGTGATGACGCTTTGACGACGCTGTGATGATTTTGTTATGATGCTGTTGTGATGCTGTGATGATGCAATGATGCTGCGATGATGCTGTTGTGATGCTGTGATGATGCTGTGTTGACGCTTTGATGACACTATGATAATGTTCTGATGATGCAGTAATGATGCAGTGATGACGCAGTGATGATGCTGTGATGATGCTGTAATGATGCAGCGATGATGCTGTGATGATGTTGTGATTATGCTGTGATGACGCTACGATAATGCTGTTATGATGCTGTGATGACGCTGTGATCATGCTGTGATGATGCAGTGATGACGCTGCGATGATGCTTTGATGATTCTGTGAAGATGCAGTGATGATGCTGCGATGATGCTGTTGTGATGCTGTGATGATGCAGTGATGATGCTGTGACGATGTAGTGGTGATGACGCATTGATGACGCTGTGATGATGCTGTGATGACGCTGCGATGATGCTTTGATGACTCAATGATGATGCAGTGATGACACTGTGATGGCACTGTGATGCCTTGTTGAAGCTCTGATGATGCATTGATAATGCACTGATTATGCAGTGATGATGTTGTCTTGATACTGTGATGATGCTGTGATGATACTGTGATGACGGTTTTATGACACTGTGACTATGTTCTGATGACCCAGTGATGATGCTGTGATGATGCTGTGATGACTCTGCGATGATGATGTTGTAATGCTCTGATAATGCTATGATGACGCTTTGATGACACTGTGATGTTGTTGTGATGATCCAGTGATGATGCTGTGATGATGCTGTGATGCTCTGATGATGATGTTATGATGCTGTGATGATGCAGCGATGATGCTGTGATAATGCTGTGATGATGTTGTGATGATGCTGTGATTATGCTGTGATGATGCTGTGATGATGCTGTGATGATGCTGTTATGACGCTGTGATGATGTTGTTATGATGGTGTGATTATGCTATGCTGATGCTGTGATGACGCTCTCATAACATTTTGATGACGCTCTGATGCTGTGGTGATGTTGTGATACTGCTGTGATGATGCTGTTGTGATGCTGTTATGATGCTGTGATGACGCTTTGATGACAATATGATGATGTTTTGATGATGCAATAATGATGCTGTGATGACGTATTGATGATGTTGTGTTTATGCTTTGATGATGCTGTTACGATGCAGTAATGATGTTGAGATGATGCTGTGATGACGCTGTGATGATGTTGTGATGACGCTGTGATGATGCAGTGATGACGCTGCGATATGCTGTGATGATTCTGTGATGACGCTTTGATCACTGCATCATCTCTGCATCATCACTGCATCGCCACAGCATCATCACTACGTAATCAAAACATCATCACAGCATATGCACAACATCATAGAATCATAGAATCATAGAATATCCTGAGTTCACTGTGTCCTCACTGCATCCTCACAGCATCATCACTGCATCATAAAAGCATCATCTCAGTGTCATCACAGCATCATTTCTGCATAATCACTGCATTATCACAGCGTCATCACAGTATCATCACTGCATCGTCACTGCATCATCACTGCATCACCACTGCATCATCACAATATCCTCACAACATCATAAATGCATAATCACTGCATCATCACCGCATAATCACAGGGTCATCACGGCATCATCACAGCATCATCACTGCATCATGACATCATCATCACTGCATCATCGCTGCATCATCACAGCATCATCTCAGCGTCATTACAGAATTATTACTGCATAATCACTGCATCATCACAGCGTCATCACAGTATCATCACTGCATCATCATCATCACAGTGTCGTCACAGCATCCAAACAGCATGATCATAGCGTCATCACAGCATCCTCACTACGTCATCACATCATCATCACTGCATCATAGCAGCGTCATCACAGCATCATCACATCATCATCACTGCATCATCCCATATTCATCACAGCATCATCACATCATCATCGCAGCGTCATCACTTTGTGATCGAGCGTCATCACATCACCATCTCTGCATCATCACAGAATCATCATCTCAGCATCTTCGCAGTGTCATCAATGCATCGTTACAGCATCATCACAATATCATCACAGCATCATAAATGCATAATCACTGCATCATCACCGCATCATCACAGGGTCATCACAGCATCATCACAGCATCATCACAGTATCATCACTACATCATCACTGCATCATCACAGCATCATCACATCATCATCCCAATAACATGTAAGTGTCACCACAGCATAATCACTGTGTCATCACAGCATCATCACAGCATCATCACAGCTTCATAGCTCCATAATCACAGCATCATCACTACATCATTACAGCATCATCATAAATCATCACAAAATCATCAGTGTCATAACAGCATCATCACAGCATTATCACAGAATCATTACTGCATAAACACTGCATCATCACAGCGTTATCACAGCATCATCAGAGAATAATCACATCATCATCACAACATCATCAGAGTGCCATCACAGTATCATCACTGCATCATCAGAGCATCATCAAAACATCATCACAGCATCATACTGTGTCATCATAGCGTCATCACAGCATCATCACTGTGTCATCAGAGCGTCATCACAGCATAATCACAGCATCATCACAGCAGCATCAGAGCAGCATCATGGCGTCATGACAGAATCATCACTACGTCATCAAATTGTCATCAGAGCAGCCCACAGCATCATCACAGCATCATTGCAGCATCATAACAGCATCATCAGTTAGGTGTGTGTGTCGATCTGCTCGAGGGTAGGAAAGCTCTGCAGGAGGATCTGGATAGGCTACACCGATGGGCTGAGGTCAACTGCATGAAGTTCAACAAGGCCAAGTGCCGGGTCCTGCACCTGGGGCGCAACAACCCCAAGCAGAGCTACAGGCTGGGAGATGAGTGGTTGGAGAGCTGCCAGGCAGAGAAGGACCTGGGAGTGATGGTGGACAGTCGGCTGGATATGAGCCAGCAGTGTGCTCAGGTGGCCAAGAAGGCCAACGGCATCCTGGCTTGTATCAGAAACAGTGTGACCAGCAGGGCTAGGGAGGTGATCGTCCCTCTGTACTCGGCTCTGGTGAGGCCGCACCTCGAGTACTGTGTTCAGTTTTGGGCCCCTCGCTACAAGAAGGACATCGAGGTGCTTGAGCGGGTCCAGAGGAGGGCGACGAAGCTGGTGAGGGGCCTGGAGAACAAGTCCTACGAGGAGCGGCTGAGGGAGCTGGGCTTGTTCAGCCTGGAGAAGAGGAGGCTCAGGGGCGACCTTATCGCTCTCTACAGGTACCTTAAAGGTGGCTGTAGTGAGGTGGGGGTTGGCCTGTTCTCCCACGTGCCCGGTGACAGGACGAGGGGGAATGGGCTAAAGTTGCGCCAGGGGAGTTTTAGGTTAGATGTTAGGAAGAACTTCTTTACTGAAAGGGTTGTTAGGCACTGGAACAGGCTGCCCAGGGAGGTGGTGGAGTCACCATCCCTGGAAGTCTTTAAAAGACGTTTAGATGTAGAGCTTAGGGATATGGTTTAGTGGGGACTGTTAGCGTTAGGTCAAAGGTTGGACTCGATGATCTTGAGGTCTCTTCCAACCTAGAAATTCTGTGATTCTGTGTGATTCTGTGATCAAAGCATCTTTACTGCTTACTCACTGCATCATCAGAGCGTCATCACACTACTGTCAGTGCATCATCAGAGCATCATCACTGCATCATCACACCATAATCACAAAATCATCACACCGTCATCACAGTGTCATAACTGCATCATCACAGGGTCATCACAGGGTCATAACTGCATCATCACATAGTCATCACAACATCATCGCAGTGTCATAAATCCATCATCACTACATCATCACAACATAATCATAGCATCGTCACAGCATCATCACTGTATCAGCAATGCATCGTCACAGCATTATCAAATCATCACTGCACCATCACATCATCATCACTGCATCATCAATGCTTCATCTCAGCGTCATCACAGTATCAATACTGTGGAATCACTGCATCATCACATCAAAATATCTGCATCATCACATCACCATCACTGCATCATCACATCATCATCACAAAATCATTACAGCATCATCACTGCGTAATCATATCATCATCACTGCGTCATCACTGCATCATCACTGCATCATCACAGCATCACCTCAGCATCATCACAGCATCATTACTTCAGAATCACAGCATCATCACTGCATCATCATTGCATCATCACAGCATCATCACAGCGTTATCACATAATCACGATGCGGTCATCACAGAGTCATCGCAGAATCATCACAGCATCATCACTGCGTCATCACAGCGTCGTTACAGCATCATCACAATATCATCACAGCCTCATATCTGCATCATCACTGTATAATGACTGCATCATAACAGCATCATAACTACGTCATCATATTGTCATCACAGCATCACGACAGCGTCATCACAACATCACGACAGGGTCATCACTGCATCGTCACAGAATCATGACAGCGTCATCAGAGCTTCAACACAACATCATCACATCATCATCCCTGCATCATCACATCATCATCACTGCATTATCACAGCATCGTCACAGCGTAATCACAGCATCATCACAGCAGGATCGAAGCGTCATCACTGCAGCATCACAGCATCATCACAGTATCCTCACAGCATCTTCACTGCATCATCACTACATTGTCACAGCTTCATCACATCATCATTGCTGCATCATCACAGCATCATCACAGCATAATCTCAGCATCATCACAGTATCAGTACTGCAGAATCATTGCATCATCACACCATCATCACAACATCATCGCAGCATCATCATAGCATCACAACAGTGTTATCTGAGCATCACGACAGCGTAATCATAGCGTCATCACAGATTCATCAGAGCATCATTGCAGCGTTATCACTGCATCATCACAGTATCATCACATCATAGCAACATCATCACAACATCATCACAGTCATCACTGCATCATCACAGCATCATCACATCATTATCAATGCATCATCACATCATAATCACAGCATCATCATAGCATCATTACTGCGTCATCACTGCATCAGCACTGCATCAGCACTGCATCAGCACAATGTCATCTCAGTATCATCACAGCATCATCACAGCGTCATCACAGCATCACGACATTGTCATCGCAGCGTCATCACAGCATTATTACATCATCATTACTGCGTCATCAGAGCGTTATCGCAGCATCTTCACCGCATCATCATAGTACCACTACAGCATCATCACAGCATCGTCACTGCGTCAATACAGCATCATCATTTCATAATCACTGCATCACCTCAGCATCATAACATCATCATTACTACATCATCACAGCATAATCATTGCATCATCACAACATCATCGCAGCATCATCACAGCATCACGACAGCATTATCAGAGCATCACGACAGAGTCATCACAGTGTCATCACAGAATCATCACAGCATCATCACAGCATCATCGCAGTGTCATCACTGAATCATCACAGCATCATCAAAACATAATCATAGCATCATCACTGCATCATAAAGGAATCATCACAGCATCATCTCAGCAACATCACAGCATCATTACTGCTTACTCACTGCATCATAACAGCGTCATCACAGTATCATCACTGCATCATCACAGCATCATCACTACATCATCACTGCATCATCAATGAATCATCGCAGAATCATCACTGCATCATAGCTACATAATCACATCGTCATAAATGCATCATCACAGTGTCATCACAGCGTCATCTCAGCATCATCACTGCATGATTACAGCGTCATCACAGCATAATCACAGCATCATCACAACACCACCACAGCGTCATCACAGTATCACGACAGCGTCATAACAGTATCATCACTGCATCATCACTACATCAGCACAGCATCATCACTGCATCATCAATGAATCATCACAGCATCATCACTGCATCATCACAGCATCATCAGAGTATCATCACATCATCATCACAGTATCATCAGTGCATTATCACAGCATAATCACTGCATCATCACTGCACAATCACAGCGTGATCACAGCATCATCACATCATCATCACAACATCATCACAGTGTCATCACAGCATAATCACTGTGTCATCAGAGCGTCATAACAGCATCATCACAGCATCATTACAGCATCATAGAGTCATAATCACGACAGCATTTCAGCATCATCACTGCATCATCATAGCGTCATCACAGCATCATCACTACATCATCACAGCATCTTCATATTTTCATCACAGCTTCATCACTGCGTCATCACTTCATAATCACTGCACAATCACTGCATCATCACAGCATCATCTCAGCATCATCACAGTATCACTACTGCAGAATCACTGCATCATCACATCATCATCACTGCATCTTCATATCATCATCACTGCATCATCAAAGCGTCATCACAGAATCATCACAGCGTCATCATAGCATCACACATCGTCATCACAGCGTCATCACTGCGTCATCAAAGCATCATCAGATCATCATCACATCAACTTCACAGCGTCATCACTGCATCAACACAGCGTTAACACACCATCCTCACTGCATCGTCACAGCATCATCACGACATCATCACAGCATCATCGGATCATCATCACATCATCATCACATCATCATAACTGCATCATCACAGAATCGTAGCTGCATAATCACAGCATCATCACAGCATCATTACAGCATCATAATAAGGTCATCACAGCGTCATCACTGCATCATCAAAATATCATCTCAGCATCATCACAGAATCATTAATGCATAATCACTGCATCATCACAGCGTCATCACAGTATCATCACTGCAATCATATCATCATCACCGCATCATCACAGTGTCATCACAGCATCATCAAAGCGTCATCACAACATCAACACTGCATCATCACTGCGTCATCAAAGCATCATCACTGAGTCATCACAGCGTCATCACTACATCATCACTGAATCATCACTGCATCGTCACTGCATCATCACTACATCATCACTGCATCATCACAGCATCTCGCTGCATCATCACAGCGTCATCACTGAGTAATCAAAACATCATCACAGCACCAGCACAACATCATTTCTGCATAATCACTGCCTCATCAGAGCATCATTACAGTGTCATGACAGCATCATCACTGCATAATCACTGCATCATAACCGCATAATCACAGCATCATCACAGCATCATCGCAGCATCATTACTGCTTACTCACTGCATCATCACAGCGTCATCACAGTATCATCACTGCATCATCAAAGCATCATATCAGCATCATCACAGCATCATCACAGTATCATCACATCATCTTCACTACTTAATCACAGTGTCTTCACTGCATCATCAGTGCATCATCACAGCATCATCACAGAATCACAACAGGGTCATCACTGCTTCATCACAGCATCACCATTGCATCATAAGAGCTTCATCACGGCATCATCACATCACAGCATCATCACGCCATCACAGCAGCGTCATCACAGTATTAAGACAGGGTCATCACAGCGTTATCATAGCATCACCACAATATCGTCACAGCATCATCACTGCTTATTCACAGCATCATCGCAGCTTCATCACTGCTTCATCAGAGCATCATCACAACATTATTGCTGCATCATCAAAGAGTCATCACAGCATCATCACTGCATCATCACTTCGTAATCAGAGCATCATGACTTCATCATCACAGCACCATTACTGCATCATCACAGTGTCATCACGGCATCATCACAGCGTTGTAACTGCATCCTCACTGCATCATCACCGCATCACCATCATCACAGCATCACAAGCTGTGATGACACAGTAAGGACGCTGTGATGATGCTGTGATGATGCGGTGATGATGCTTTGATGATACTATGGTGATGTTGTGATGATGCTGTGATGCTCTGATCATGTGTGCTGTGCATCACAGCATCATCACAGCATCATCACGGCATCATAGCGTCATCAAATTATCATCACTGCATCATCAGAGCATCACCAGAACTTCATCGCAGCATCATCAAAGCAACATCTCAGCGTCATCACAGCGTCACTACTGCAACATCACTGCATCATCAGAGCATTGGTGTAGATGCACTTCAGCTGGGCCATTGCCCTAACCTCCGGCCTTGCCATTGTTCCCCCGGAACAGCCCCAACAATCCTTGCTTCAGCCCCATCCCCCTTCTTACCTAGTTTAAAGCCCTCTCAATGAGCCCTGCCAGCTCCTGGCCCAGGATCCTTTTTCCCCTAAAAGATAGGGACCCGTCTGTGGCCATCAGGCCAGGTGCTGAGTAAAGTGACCCATGGTCAAAAAAAAAAAAAACAAGATTTCTGCGTTGGCACCAGAAATGATGATGTTATGATGCTGTGGTGATGCTGTTGTGATAATGCTGTGATGGTGCTGTGATAAGTCTGTTATGACGCAGTGATGATGCTCGGATGATGCAGTGATGTTGCAGTAGTCACGTTGTGATATTGCTTTGATGATGCTGCGATGAATTTCTGGTGATGCTCTGATGATGCAGTGATGATGCTGTGATGATGCAGTGACGATGCTGTGATGATGCTCTAATGACGGAGTGATGATGCTGTGATGACTCTGTGATGATGCTGATTTAATGCTATGATGATATGATGATGCTGCAGTGATGCCCTGATGATCCTCTGATGACACGTTGATGACGCTGGGATGATGATGTGATGAAGCAGTGATGATGCTGTGGTGATGCTGTGATGACGCTGCGATATAGCTGTGATGACGCTGTGATGACAATTTGATGATGAAGTGATGACTTTGTGATTACGCTGTGATGACGCATTGAAGATCATGTGATGATGATGTGATGATGCAGTGATGATGCTGTCATCATGCAGTGATGATGCTCTGATGTCGCTCTGATGATGCTGTGATGATGCAGTTTTGGTACTGTGATGACGCTGTGATGATGCAGTGATTATGTAGTAATGGTTCTGTGATGATGCTGTGATGATGCTGTTATGATGCAGTAATGATGCAGTGATGACGCAGTGATGATTCTGTGATGATGCTGTGATGATGCAGTGATGATATAGTGATGACGCTGTGATGATGCATTGATGATGCAGTAATGATGCAGTGATGACGCAGTGATGATTCTGTGATGATGCTGTGATGATGCTGTGATGACCATGTGATGATGCAGTAATGATGATGTGATGATGCAGATATGATGGTGTTATGATGCAGTGAATACACCGTGATGACGCTGTGATGATGCAGTGACTAAGCAGTAATGATGCTGCGATGATGCTGTGATTATGCTGTGATGATGAGGTGATGATGCAGTGATTATGCAGTGATGATGCTGTCATGATACTCTAATGATGCTCTGATGATGCAGAGATGATGCAGTGATTTTTCTGTGATGATGTTGTAATGATGATAATGTGATGATGCTGTGATAATGCAGTGATTATGCTGTAATGATATTCTGATGACACTGAGATAATGCTCTGATGCTGTAGTGATGATGCTGTGAAGATGCAGTCAGGACGCAGAGATGATGCTGTGATGACAATGCGAAGATGCTGTGATGATGCAGTGATGGCGCAGTGATGATGCTGTGATGACACTGTGATTATGTGGTGATGATGATATGATGATGCTGTGATGATGCTGAGATTATGCAGCTATGACGCTGTGATGACATAGTGATGATGCTGTGATGACACTGTGATGATTATGTCATGATGCAATGATGATGCAGTGGTGATGCTCTGATGATGCTGTAATGATGCTGTGACGATGAAGTGATGGTGCAGTGATGATGATGTGATGATGCTGTGATGATGTTGTGATGATGCTGTGAAGATGCAGTGATGACGCTGCGATGATGCTGTGATGATGCTGTGATGATGCTGTGATGACGTTGCGACGACGATATGATGATCCTGTGATTACTCTGTGATGACGTTTCGATGAAACTGTTATGATGCTGTGATGATGCAGTGGTGATGCTTTGATGACGCAGTGATGATGCTGTGATGATAGATTGATTATACTGTGATGATGTTGTGATGATGCTGTTATGATGAAATGATGATGATGGGATGATGCAATGATGACGCTGTGATGATGCTGTGATGATAGATTGATTATACTGTGATGATGTTGTGATGATGCTGTTATGATGTAATGATGATGATGGGATGATGCAATGATGATGATGTGATGATGCAGTGATGATACTGGTACGACGCTGTCATAATGCAGTGATTATGCAGTAATGATTCTGTGAAAATGCTGAGATGATGCTGTGATGATGTAGTGATGACGCAGTGATGATGCTTTGATGACAATGCCAAGATTCTGTGATGATGCTGTGATGATTCCTTGATGACTCTGTGATGATGCTGTGATAGTGCAGTGATTATGCAGTGTTTATGCTGTGATGATGCTCTGATTATGTTGTGATGATGCTGTGATGATATTGTGATGATGCAGTGATGATGTTGTGATAACACAGTGATGATGCTGTGATGATGCAGTCTGAATGATGTGATGATGCTGTGAAGATGCAGTTCTGTTGCAGTGATGATGCTGTGATGATGCTGTAATGATGCTGTATTGATGTTCTGATGATGCAGTGATCATGTAGTGATGATGATGTGATGACGCAGTGATTCTGCAATAATGATGCAGTGATGATGCTGTGATGATACTGTGATGATGAAGTGATGACGCTGCGATGAAGATATGATGATGCAGTGAAGATGCTGTGATGACGCTGCGATGATGATGTGATGATGCTGTGATGACTGTGATGACGCTCTGATGACACTATTATGATGCTGAGATGATGCAGTGATGCTGTGATGACGGTTTGATGACAATGTGATGATGTTTTGTTGTTGCAGTGATGATGCAGTGATGATGCAATGATGATGCTGTGATGATGCTGTTATGACGCTGTGATGACGCAGTGATGATGCTGTGATGTTGCAGTGTTTATGTAGTTATGAGGCTGTGATGATGTTTTGATTACACAGTGATGATGCTGTGGTGATGCAGTGATGATACAGTGATGATGCAGTGATCAAAGCGTCATCACAGCATCATCACAGCATCATTACTACATCATAACAGCATCGTAACATCATAATCAGAGCATCACAGAATCATCACAGCATCATCACTGCATCATCACAACCAAATCAAAGTGTCATCAAAGCGTCATCATAGCAGTATAAGAGCATCACAACAGCATCATCACCGCGTCATCACTGCATCATCACAGCATGATCACTGGGTCATCAGAACATAATCACAGTGTCATAAAACCGTCATCACAGTATCATCACAGCATCATCACAGTATCAAGACAACATCATCACTGCATAATCAGTGCATTCTCAATGCATCATCAGAGCTTCAACAAGGCATCACAGTGCCATCAGTGTCATCACTGCATCATCATTGAGTCATCAAAGCATCATCACATCATCATCACAGCATCATCACAGCGTCATCAATGCGTCATCACCACTACATCGTCACAGCATCATCACTGCATCATCACTGTGTCATAACAGAATCATCACAGCGTCATTATATCGTCATCACTGCATCTTCACAGAATCATCAAAGCATCATCGCAGCATCATCAATGCATCATCACAGCATGATCACAGCATGATCACAGCGTCATCACAGCATCATAACAGCATTATCGTAGCGTCATCACAGCATAATCACAACATCATCACAGCATAATCGCTGCATCATTACAGCATCATCACTGCGTCATCACTGCATCATTACTGCATCATCGGAACATTATCATAGTGTCATCAAAGCGTGAACACAGCATCATCACAGCATCACAACAGCTTCATCGCAGCATCATCACTGCATCATCACAGCATCACAACAGAATCATAACAAAATCATCACAGCGTCATCAAAACGTCATCACAGCATCATCAATGCATCATCACTGCATCATTACATCATCATCAGAGCATGATCACAGCATCATCAAAGCATCACAGCATCATCAAAGTGTCATCAGAGCATCATCACGGCATCACTACAGCATCATCATATCATAACAACATTATTACAGCATCATCACAGCATCATCACTACATCATCACAGCATCATCGCAGCGTCATCACAGCATCATCACTGCATCATTACTGCATTATCACAACATTATCATAGTGTCATCAAAGCGTCATCACAGCATCATCACTGCATCATCACAGTGTCATCAAAGCATCATCAAAGCATTATCACAGCATCATAACATCATGATCACTGCATCATGAAAACGTCATCACAGCATCACCACAGCATCATCACAACATCATCACAGAATCACAGCGTCATCACAGCGTCATCACAGCATCATCACAGCATCATCAAATAATCAAAGCGTTATCAAAGCGTCATCACAGCATCATCACAGCATCATCACTGCATCATCACAGCATCATCGCAGAGTCATCACAGCATAATCACAGCATCATTACAGCATCATCACAACATCATCACAGTGTCATGACAGCATAATCACAGCATAATCAGAGCATGCTGTGATGATGCTGTTTTGACGCTATGATGACGCAGTGATGATGCTGTGATGATGCAGTGTTTATGTAGTTATGAGGCTGTGATGATGCTGTGATGATGCAGTGATGATGTTGTGATGATGCTGTAATGATGCTGTGATGATGCAGTGATGATGTTGTGCTGATGCTGTGATGATGTTTTGATTAGGTAGTGATGATGCTGTGGTGATGCAGTGATGATGCAGTGATGATGCAGTAATCAAAGCGTCATCACAGCACCATCACAGCATCATTACTGCATCATCACAGCATCATAACATCATCATCAGAGCATCACAGCATCATCACAACGTCATCACTGCATCACAACAACAGCATCACAGTGTCATCAAAGCGTCATCATAGCATTATCAGATCATCACAACAGCATCATCGAAGCATCATGACAGCATCATCACTGCATCATCAGAACATCATCACAGTGTCATCAAACCGTCATCACAGCATCATCAGACCATCACAACAACATCATCGCAGCGTCATCACAGCATCATCACAGCATCATCACTGGGTCATCAGAACATAATCACAGTGTCATAAAACCGTCATCACAGTATCATCACAGCATCATCACAGTATCAAGACAACATCATCACTGCATAATCAGTGCATTCTCAATGCATCATCAGAGCTTCAACAAGGCATCACAGTGCCATCACAGTGTCATCACTGCATCATCATAGAGTCATCACAGCATCATCACATCATCATCAAAGCATCATCACAGCGTCATCAATGCGTCATCACAACTACATCGTCACAGCATCATCACTGCATCATCACTGTGTCATAACAGCGTCATGACAGCGTCATCACAGCGTCATCACGTCGTCATCACTGCATCTTCACAGAATCATCAAAGCATCATCGCACCGTCATCACTGCATCATCACAGCATGATCACAGCATGATCACAGCGTCATCACAGCATCATAACAGCATTATCGTAGCGTCATCACAGCATAATCACAGCATCATCGCTGCATCATTACAGCATCATCACAGCATCATCACAGCATCATCACTGCGTCATCACAGCATCATTACTGCATCATCAGAACATTATCATAGTGTCATCAAAGCGTGAACACAGCATCATCACAGCATCACAACAGCTTTATCGCAGCGTCATCACTGCATCATCACAGCATCACAACAGCATCATAACAAAATCATCACAGCGTCATCAAAGCGTCATCACAGCATCATCACTGCATCATAACTGCATCATTACAGCGTCATCACAGCATCATCACAGCATCATCAAAGCATCACAGCGTCATCAAAGTGTCATCAGAGCATCATCACGGCATCACTACAGTATCGTCATATCATCACAGCATTATTACAGCATCATCACAGCATCATCATAACATCACAGCGTAATCAAAGCGTCATCACAGTTTCATCACGGCATCAACACAGCATCATCACTGCATCATCACAGCTTCATCACGGCATCAACACAGCATCATCGCAGCATCATCACAGCATCATTAAACCATCACAGCGTCATCAAAGACTCATCGCAGCGTCATCAAAAACATCACCTCTGCGTCATCAGAGCGTCATCAAAGAACCATCACCTCGTCATCACAGCTTCATCACAGCATCAACACAGCATCATCACAGTGTCTTCAAAGCGTCATCACATCATCATCAGTGCGTCATCACAGAATCATCACAGCGTAATAACGACATTATCAGTGCGTCATCACAGCGTCATCACATCATCATTACAGCATCAACACAGCATCATCGCATCGTCATCACTGCATCATCGCAGCGTCATGACTGCATCATAACAGCATCATGTGAATGATCACTGCACCATCACAGCATCATAACAACATCATCACATCATCATCACTGCATCATCACAGCATCATCACAGCATCACCAAAGAATCACAGCGTCATCATTGTATCATCACAGCATCATCATAGCGTCATCACAGCATCATCACAATATTATCACAGCCTCACCACATCGTCATAACTGGATCATCACTGCATCATCACTGTATCATCAGAGCATCATCATATCATTTCACTACATGATCACAGCATAATAACAGCATCATCACAGCATCATCACAGCATAATCACGACATCATTACTGCATCATCACAGCATCATCAGAGCTTAAACAAAGCATCACAGTGCCATCACAGAATCATCACAACATGATCACAGCGTCATCACAGCATCATCACTGAGTCATCACTGCATCATTACTGCATTATCACAACATTATCATAGTGTCATCAAAGCGTCATCACAGCATCATCACAGCATCACAACAGCATCATCGTAGCACCATCACTGCATCCTCACTGCATCATCACAGCATCATCACTGCATCATCACAACATCATCACAGTGTCATCAAAGCGTCATCAAAGCATTATCACAGCATCATAACATCATGATCACTGCATCATGAAAACCTCATCACAGCTTCACCATAGCATTATCACAACATCATCACAGCATCACAGTGTCATCACAGCGTCATCACAGCGTCATCACAGCATCATCAAATAATCAAAGCCTCATCAAAGCGTCATCACAGCATCATCACTGCATCATCGCAGCATCATCGCAGCGTCATCACAGTGTAATCAATGCGTCATCATAAATACATCGTCACAGCATCATCACAGTGTCATCAATGTATCATCACAGCATAATCACAGCGTCATCACAGCGTCATCACAGCATCATCAAATAATCAAAGCCTCATCAAAGCGTCATCACAGCATCATCGCAGCGCCATCACAGCATCATCACTGCATCATCACAGCATCATCACAGTGTAATCAATGTGTCATCATAAATACATCGTCACAGCATCATCACAGTGTCATCAATGTATCATCACAGCATAATCACAGCGTCATCACAGCGTCATCACAGCATCATCAAATAATCAAAGCCTCATCAAAGCGTCATCACAGCATCATCGCAGCGCCATCACAGCATCATCACTGCATCATCACAGCATCATCACAGTGTAATCAATGCGTCATCATAACTACATCGTCACAGCATCATCACAGTGTCATCAATGCATCATCACAGCATCATCACAGCGTCATCACAGCGTCATCACAGAATCATCACAGCGTCATCACAGCGTCATCACAGCGTCATCATCACATCATCACTGTACCATCACTGAGTCATCACAGCGTCATTACTGCATCATCACAACATCATCACAGTGCTATCAAAGCATTGTCACAGCATCATCACAACATCACCATCGCATTGTCATCACTGCATCATCAAAGCATCACAACAGAATCATAACAAAATCATCACAGCGTCATCAAAGCGTCATCACAGCATCATCACTGCATCATAACTGCATCATTACAGCGTCATCACAGCATCATCACAGCATCATCAAAGCATCACAGCGTCATCAAAGTGTCATCAGAGCATCATCACGGCATCACTACAGTATCGTCATATCATCACAGCATTATTACAGCATCATCACAACATCATCATAACATCACAGCGTAATCAAAGCGTCATCACAGTTTCATCACGGCATCAACACAGCATCATCGCAGCATCATCACAGCATCATTAAACCATCACAGCGTCATCAAAGACTCATCGCAGCGTCATCAAAAACATCACCGCTGCGTCATCAGAGCGTCATCAAAGAACCATCACCTCGTCATCACAGCTTCATCACAGCATCAACACAGCATCATCACAGCATCACCAAAGAATCACAGCGTCATCATTGTATCATCACAGCATCATCATAGCGTCATCACAGCATCATCACAATATTATCACAGCCTCACCACATCGTCATAACTGGATCATCACTGCATCATCACTGTATCATCAGAGCATCATCATATCATTTCACTACATGATCACAGCATAATAACAGCATCATCACAGCATCATCACAGCATAATCACGACATCATTACTGCATCATCACAGCATCATCAGAGCTTAAACAAAGCATCACAGTGCCATCACAGAATCATCACAACATGATCACAGCGTCATCACAGCATCATCACTGAGTCATCACTGCATCATTACTGCATTATCACAACATTATCATAGTGTCATCAAAGCGTCATCACAGCATCATCACAGCATCACAACAGCATCATCGTAGCACCATCACTGCATCATCACTGCATCATCACAGCATCATCACTGCATCATCACAACATCATCACAGTGTCATCAAAGCGTCATCAAAGCATTATCACAGCATCATAACATCATGATCACTGCATCATGAAAACCTCATCACAGCTTCACCATAGCATTATCACAACATCATCACAGCATCACAGTGTCATCACAGCGTCATCACAGCATCATCACAGCATCATCACTGCATCATCGCAGCATCATCGCAGCGTCATCACAGTGTAATCAATGCGTCATCATAAATACATCGTCACAGCATCATCACAGTGTCATCAATGTATCATCACAGCATAATCACAGCGTCATCACAGCGTCATCACAGCATCATCAAATAATCAAAGCCTCATCAAAGCGTCATCACAGCATCATCGCAGCGCCATCACAGCATCATCACTGCATCATCACAGCATCATCACAGTGTAATCAATGCGTCATCATAACTACATCGTCACAGCATCATCACAGTGTCATCAATGCATCATCACAGCATCATCACAGCATCATCGCAGTGTCATCACACCATCATCACAGTGTCATAACTGCATCAACAGTGCATTATCGCTGCATCATCACAGCGTCATCACAGCATAAACACATCATCATAAATGCATCATCACAGCATCACAACAGAATCATAACAAAATCATCACAGCATCATCAATACATGTTCACAGCAACACACCGTCATCAAAGCATCATCACAGCGTCATCACAGCAGCATCACTACATCATCACTGTCATCACAGCGTCATCAGAGCATCATCACAACATCATCACAGTGTCATCAAAGCATCATCACAGCATCATCATAGCATCATCACAGCATCATGACAACATCATCGCAGCATCATCGCAGCGTTATCAATGCATCATCACAGCATCATCACAGCATCATCATAGCATCATGAAAGCATCACAGCGTCATCACAGCGTATTCAGTGTCATCACTGCACCATAACAGCGTCATCACAGCATCATCACTGCATCATCATATAATCATGAAAGCATCATAGCTGTGTAATCACATCATCATCAAAGCTTCATCACAGCATCATCAAAGCTTCATCGCAGTATCATAACTGCATCATCACTGCATAAACACTACATCAGCAGAGCATCATCAGAGCATCATCACAGCATCAACACAGCCTCATATGTGCATCATCGCAGCATCATCACAACATCATCACAGCGTCATCACAACATAATCATTGAATCACGACAGCGTCATCACAGCATCATGACTGCATCATCACAGCATCATCACTGCATCAGCATATCATCCTGAGAGCATCATAGCTGTATAATCACAGCATCATCAAATTGTCATAACAGCATCATCACAGCGTCATCACAGCAAAATAACATCGTCATCACAGCATCATCAAAGCATCACAGTGTAATCAAAGCGTCATCATAGCGTCATCACTGCATCATCACAGCACCATCACAGCATCATCACTGTGTCATCAAATCATCATCACAGCATCATCACAACAGCATCACCACAGCATAATAACATCATCATTTCTGGTGCCAACGCAGAAATCTTGTTTTTTTTTTTTTGACCATGGGTCACTTTACTCAGCACCTGGCCTGATGGCCGCAGACGGGTCCCTATCTTTTAGGGGAAAAAGGATCCTGGGCCAGGAGCTGGCAAGGCTCATTGAGAGGGCTTTAAACTAGGTAAGAAGGGGGATGGGGCTGAAGCAAGGATTGTTGGGGCTGTGCCGGGGGAACAATGGCAAGGCCGGAGGATAGGGCAATGGCCCAGCTGAAGTGCATCTACACCAATGCTCTGATGATGCAGTGATGTTGCAGTAGTGACGCTGTGATGACGCTGAGATGTTGCTTTGATGATGCTGCGATGAAGTTCTGGTGATGCTCTGATGATGCAGTGATGATAATTTGATGACGCTATGATGCTGTGATGATGCTGTGATGACGCTGTGATGATGCAGTGATGAGGCTGTGATGATGCTGTGATGACACTGTGATGATGTTGTGATGATGCAGTAATGGTGCTGTGATGATGAAGTCATGATGCTCTGATTACGAAGTGATGATGCAGTGATGATGCAGTAATGATGCTGTGATGACTCTTCGATGATGCAGCAATAATGTTGTGATGATGCTCTGATGAAGCAGTGATGAAGCTGCGATGATGCTGTGAATAAGCAGTGATGATGCTGTGACGATATTGTGGTGATGCTATGATAATGCTGTGATGACGCTGTCGTAATACTGTGATGACGCTGCTGTGATGGCGTGATGATGCTGTGATGTGATGATGCCGTGATGAAGCTCTTATGATGCAATGGTGATGCTGTGATGAAGCAGTGATGACCCTGTTGTGATTCTGTGATGATGCTGTGATGATGCACTGATGATGCAGTGAAGACACTGTGATTAAGTAGTGAAGATGATGTGATGATACTGTGATGACGCTGTGATGATGCTGATATGATGCTTTGATGATGCAGTGATGATACTGTGATGACGCTGTGATGATGCAGTGAGTAAGCAGTAATGATGCTGCGATGTTGCTGAGATGATGCTGTGATTATGCGGTTATGATGCAGTGATTATGCAGTGATGATGCTGTCATGACACTGTAATGATGCTCTGATGAGGCAGTGATTATGCAGAAATGATGTTGTGCTGGTGCTGTGATGATGTTTTGATTACTCAGTGATGGTGCTGTGGTGATGCAGTGATGATGCTTAGATGATGCAGTGATGACGCTGTGATGATGCAGCGAGATGCTGTGATGATGCAGTGATGATGTAGTGATGATGCAGTGACGATGCAGTGATGATGCTTTGATGACGCAGTGATGATGCAGTGTTGATGTTGTGATGACGCTTTGATGATGCTGTGATGACACTGTGATGATGCGGTGATGATGATATGATGATTGCAGTGATGACCTTATTATGATGCTGTGATGATGCTGTGATTATGCAGCTACGATTCTGTGATGATGCAGTTATGATGATGTGATGATGATGTGATGATGATCCGATGATGCTGTGATGATGTTGTGATGATGCTGTGACGATGCAGTGAGGATGATGTGTTAACGCTGTGTTGATGCAGTGATGACGCTGTGATGTTGATGTGATGATGATCTGATGATGCAGTGATGATGCTTTGATGACGCAGTGATGACGCTGCGATGACGCTGTGATGATGCTATGATGACGCTGTGATGATTCTGTGATGACGCTTTGATGATGCAGTGATGATGATATGAAGATGCAGTGATGATGATGTGATGATGCAGTGATTCTGCAGTATTGATACTGTGATGATGCTGAGATGATGCTGTGATGATGCAGTGATTATGCAGTGATGGTGCTGTTATATTGCTGAGATGATTCTGTGATGATGCAGTGATTGTGCAGTGATTATGAAGTGATGACGCAGTGATGAAGCTGTGATGAAAATATGAAGATGCTGTGATGATGTAGTGATGATGCTGAAATGCTGTCGTGATTATGACTCTATGATGCTGTAATGATGCTGTGATGATGCTGTTATGACGCTCTGATGACACAGTGATTATGCTGTGATGACACTGTGATGATGTTGTGATGATGATGTGATGATGCTGTGATTACGCTGTGATTGTGCAGTGATGATGCAGTGATTATGCTGTGATAATGCACTGATGATACTGTGATGATGATGTGATGATTCTCTGATGATACTGTGATGATTAATTGATGATGCAGTGATGATGTAGTGATGATGCTGTGTTGATGCAGTGATAATGCAGAGATGATGCTGTGCTGATGTAGTGATGATGCAGTGATGATACTGTTATGACGCTGTCGTGATACTGTGATGACGCTGTGGTGGTGTTGTGATGATGCTGTGATTATGCTGTGATGACGCTGTAATCATGCAGTGATGATGCTGAGATGACGCTGTGATGACACTGTGATGATGCATTTATGACGATGTGATTATGTAGCTATGATGCAGTGATGATTCTGCGATGAATCATTGATGATGCAGTGATGATGTAGTGATGATGCTGTGATGATGCAGTGATGATACTGTGATGACGCTGTTATGATGCAGTGAGTAAGCAGTAATGATGCTGTGATGTTGCTGAGATGATGCTGTGATGATTCCTTGATGATGCAGTGATGATGCTGTGATGATGCTATGATTATGTTTTGATGATGCTGTGATGATTCAGTGATGATTCTGTGATGACACTGTGATGACTCTGTCGTGATGCTCTGATAACGCTGTCGTGATGCTGTGATGATGCTGCGATGATGTTGTGATGATGCAATGATTATGCTGTGATGATGTAGTAATGATGATGTTATGATGCTCAGGTGCTGCAGTGATGATGCAATGATGATGCTATATTGACGCAGTGATGATGCTGTGATGGTGCAGAGTTTATGCAGTTATGACACTGTGATTATGCTTTGATGACGACGCAATGATGATGTGACGATGCATTGATGATGCTGTGATGATGCTGTGATGATGCAGTGATCATGTAGTGAAGATGATGCGATGACGCAGTGATTCTGCAGTAATGATGCAGTGATGATGCTGTGATGATACTGTGATGACGCAGTGATGATGCTGCGATGAAGTTACGATGATGCAGTGATGATACTGTGATGACGCTGTGATGATGCAGTGATTATGCAGTAATGATACTGTAATGATACTGAGATGATGCTGTTATGATACAGTGGTAATGCATTGATGACGCTGTAATTATGCTGTGATTATGTAGTGATGATGTAGTGAGTACGCTTTGATGACGCAGTGATGATGCTGTGTTGATGCAGTGATGATGCTGTGATGATGTAGTGATGATGCTGTGATGACACATTGATGATGCTGTCATGATGCAGTGATTATGCAGTGATAATGCTTTGATGACGCTGCGCTGCTGCAGTGATGACGCAGTTATGATGCAGTGATGATGCAGTGGTGATACTGTGATTATGTTGTGATGATGCAGTGAGTAAGCAGTAATGATGCTGTGATGATGCTGTAATAATGCGGTGATGATGCTGTGATGATGCAGTGATGATGCTCTGATGACGCTGTAATAATTTTGTGATGATGATGTGATGATGCAGTTCTGATGCAGTTCTGATGCAGTGATGACGCTGTCATGATGCTGTGATGATATTGTGATGATGCTATGATTATGTTTTGATGATTATGTGATGATGCAGTGATCATGCTGCAACGCTGCTGTGATGATGCTGTAATGGCGCAGTGATGATGCTGTGATTATGCTGTGGTGATGCTATGATTATGTTGTGATGATGCTGTGATGATGCTCTGATGCTGCTGTGATGATGCAGTGATGATGTTGCGATGATGCCGTGATGATGCAGTGGTGTCGCTGGGATGATGCTGTGATGATGCAGTGATGATGCAGTGATGATGCAGTGATGACGATGTGATGATGCAGTGATGATGATGTGATGATGCAATGATTATGCAATAATGGTGCTTTGATGATGCTGAGATAATGCAGTGATTATGCAGTGATGATGCACTCATGACGCTGTGATGATTTTTTGATGATGCTCTGATGACGCAGTGATGATGTTGTAATGATGATGTGTTGATGCAGTGATGATGCTGTGATGTCGTTGTGATGATGCTGTTATGACGTTGTGACGATGCTCTGTTGATGCTATGATGATGCAGTGATGATGCAGTAATAACGCTGTGATGACGCTGTGATGATGCAGTGTGTAAGCAGTAATGATACTATGATAATGCTGTGATAATGCGGTGATGATGCAGTGATTATGCCGTGATAATGCTGTCATGACACTGTGATGATGTTGTGATGATGCTGTGATTATTCAGTGATGATGCAGTGATGATGCTGTTATGACGCTGTGATGGCGCAGTAATGATGCTGTGATGACGCAGTGATGATGCTCTGATGATGTTGTGATTATGATGTGATGACGCATTGATCATGATGTGATGATGCAGTAATTCTGCACTAATGATGCTGTGATTATGCTGAGATGATGCTCTGATGATGCAGTGATGATTCTGCAATGATATTGTGATGATGTTACTATGATGTTGTTATAAATAGCTCAGTCTTCAAAATAGGTTTAAGTAAGAAAATAGGATTTATTAAAAGAATAGAAGTAAGCAAACAGCGCTGGGTGCACCGGGAGTTTCCGCTCCAACAGGACTCACACCAGCCACATCAAGGAGCTGATTTTTATACTCCTAGACTAATACATATTCATTACTACTTCTAAAAAAAATAGGTTATTATAATTAGCTTCCGGGGTCCAGTCCCTCCTACTGGAGCATGCGCATCAGTCTCCGGTGGTCCCTCTGGGGGTCTCTAGGGGTCTTTCATGCTGAAGGCTCGTAGTCTTCCTCTCCAAGTTTTTTTCTTGTCCTTCCCCTTTGTACTCCTTTGGCACCGTGTCAAGTTTATACAGCATCCCCTGCAGGTCTTGTCTCCTAGCCGTCCTTCAGCTTCTTTTTTTTTCCTCTTCTTAATCTCTTGGACACCTGGCCAGATATCAGAGGCCTGCATAGTATTCCATAACAGTCACTAATTGTTATCAGTTATTCTGAGGCTCCCAGACATCAAAGACGTCATACAAACACAAATAGCTTTCTTATTGACACTTCACAAGTAATTAAAACATTCCTCACCAGCCATTCACAGGGACAGCCACACCTATAGCCGCGTTAAGTTAATTTCGAAGAAGACAAAACAACAGAAAAAAAGGCTGTAACTGTTAGAAATAGAAATCCGGAATAACAAAGGCAAACAAGCTCAAGAATTTGAGGAGTATTTTCTGAAGACTTGATAACTTGACTAGAATGAGGGGGAGACTGGGGCACACTGCATCTGTGGTTAAGGAATCAAACTGCCATTGCAGGGCCCCGAAGCAGACAGAAGCAGACAGGGCTGTTCTTTATGGACACGAATTGTTAAAACATTCCTCACAATGTGATGATACTGTGATGATGCAGTGATGACGCTGCAATGATGCTCTGATGAATCTGTGATGACGCTATGATTACGCTGTCGTGATGCTCAGATAACACTGTCGTGATGCTATGATGATGCTGCGATGATATTGTGATGATGGTGTGATAATGCAATGATTCTGCAGTACTGATACTGTGATGATGCTGAGATTATGCTGTGATGATGCTGCAATCCTGCTGTGATGATGCTGTGATTACGCTGTGGTGATGCTGTGGTAATGCAGTGATGATGATGTGATGATGCAGGGATGATGCTGTGATGATGCTGAGATGATGCTGTGATGACGCTGTGATGATGCAGTGTGTAAGTAGTAATAATGCTGTCATGATGTTGTGATGATGCTGGGATGATGATGTGATGAAGCAGTGATGATGCTGTGGTGATGCTGTGATGACGCTGCGATATAGCTGTGATATAGCTGTGATGACAATTTGATGATGAAGTGATGACTTTGTGATTACGCTGTGATGACGCATTGAAGATCATGTGATGATGATGTGATGATGCAGTGATGATGCTGTCATCATGCAGTGATGATGCTCTGATGTCGCTCTGATGACGCTGTGATGATGCAGTGATTATGTAGTAATGGTTCTGTGATGATGCTGTGATGATGCTGTTATGATGCAGTA
Organism: Clangula hyemalis; assembly: GCA_963989345.1. The sequence continues at coordinate 7,230,455 of OZ022448.1, read as the reverse complement.
ATGATGCAGTGATGACGCAGTGATGGTTCTGTGATGATGCTGTGATGATGCTGTGATGACCATGTGATGATGCAGTAATGATGATGTGATGATGCAGATATGATGGTGTTATGATGCAGTGAATACACCGTGATGACGCTGTGATGATGCAGTGACTAAGCAGTAATGATGCTGCGATGATGCTGTGATTATGCTGTGATGATGAGGTGATGATGCAGTGATTATGCAGTGATGATGCTGTCATGATACTCTAATGATGCTCTGATGATGCAGAGATGATGCAGTGATTTTTCTGTGATGATGTTGTAATGATGATAATGTGATGATGCTGTGATAATGCAGTGATTATGCTGTAATGATATTCTGATGACACTGAGATAATGCTCTGATGCTGTAGTGATGATGCTGTGAAGATGCAGTCAGGACGCAGAGATGATGCTGTGATGACAATGCGAAGATGCTGTGATGATGCAGTGATGGCGCAGTGATGATGCTGTGATGACACTGTGATTATGTGGTGATGATGATATGATGATGCTGTGATGATGCTGTGATGATGCTGAGATTATGCAGCTATGACGCTGTGATGACATAGTGATGATGCTGTGATGACACTGTGATGATTATGTCATGATGCAATGATGATGCAGTGGTGATGCTCTGATGATGCTGTAATGATGCTGTGACGATGAAGTGATGGTGCAGTGATGATGCTGTGATGATGTTGTGATGATGCTGTGAAGATGCAGTGATGACGCTGCGATGATGCTGTGATGATGCTGTGATGATGCTGTGATGACGTTGCGACGACGATATGATGATCCTGTGATTACTCTGTGATGACGTTTCGATGAAACTGTTATGATGCTGTGATGATGCAGTGGTGATTCTTTGATGACGCAGTGATGATGCTGTGATGATAGATTGATTATACTGTGATGATGTTGTGATGATGCTGTTATGATGAAATGATGATGATGGGATGATGCAATGATGACGCTGTGATGATGCTGTGATGATAGATTGATTATACTGTGATGATGTTGTGATGATGCTGTTATGATGAAATGATGATGATGGGATGATGCAATGATGATGATGTGATGATGCAGTGATGATACTGGTACGACGCTGTCATAATGCAGTGATTATGCAGTAATGATTCTGTGAAAATGCTGAGATGATGCTGTGATGATGTAGTGATGACGCAGTGATGATGCTTTGATGACAATGCCAAGATTCTGTGATGATGCTGTGATGATTCCTTGATGACTCTGTGATGATGCTGTGATAGTGCAGTGATTATGCAGTGTTTATGCTGTGATGATGCTCTGATTATGTTGTGATGATGCTGTGATGATATTGTGATGATGCAGTGATGATGTTGTGATAACACAGTGATGATGCTGTGATGATGCAGTCTGAATGATGTGATGATGCTGTGAAGATGCAGTTCTGTTGCAGTGATGATGCTGTGATGATGATGTGATGATGTGATGATGCTGTGATGATGCTGTAATGATGCTGTAATGATGCTGTATTGATGTTGTGATGATGCAATGATGATGTTGTGATGGCGAAGTGATGATGCTGTGATGATGCAGTGATCATGTAGTGATGATGATGTGATGACGCAGTGATTCTGCAGTAATGATGCAGTGATGATGCTGTGATGATACTGTGATGATGCAGTGATGACGCTGCGATGAAGATATGATGATGCAGTGATGATGCTGTGATGACGCTGCGATGATGATGTGATGATACTGTGATGACTGTGATGACGCTCTGATGACACTATTATGATGCTGAGATGATGCAGTGATGATGCAATGATGATGCTGTGATGATGCTGTTATGACGCTGTGATGACGCAGTGATGATGCTGTGATGATGCAGTGTTTATGTAGTTATGAGGCTGTGATGATGTTTTGATTACACAGTGATGATGCTGTGGTGATGCAGTGATGATACAGTGATGATGCAGTGATCAAAGCATCATCACAGCATCATCACAGCATCATTACTACATCATAACAGCATCGTAACATCATAATCAGAGCATCACAGAATCATCACAGCATCATCACTGCATCATCACAAACACATCAAAGTGTCATCAAAGCGTCAAAATAGCATTATAAGAGCATCACAACAGCATCATCGCAGCGTCATCACAGCATCATCACTGCATCATCACTGCATCATCAGAACATAATCACAGTGTCATAAAACCGTCATCACAGTATCATCACAGCATCATCACAGTATCAATACAACATCATCACTGCATAATCAGTGCATTCTCAATGCATCATCAGAGCTTCAACAAGGCATCACAGTGCCATCACAGTGTCATCACTGCATCATCATAGTCATCACAGCATCATCACATCATCATCACTGCATCATCACGGTGTCATAACAGCATCATCACAGCGTCATCACATCGTCATCACTGCATCTTCACAGAATCATCAAAGCATCATCGCAGCGTCATCAATGCATCATCACAGCATGATCACTGCATGATCACAGCGTCATCACAGCATCATAACAGCATTATCGTAGCGTCATCACAGCATAATCACAACATCATCACAGCATAATCGCTGCATCATTACAGCATCATCACTGCGTCATCACTGCATCATTACTGCATCATCGGAACATTATCATAGTGTCATCAAAGCGTGAACACAGCATCATCACAGCATCACAACAGCTTCATCGCAGCATCATCACTGCATCATCACAGCATCCTTACATCATCATCAGAGCATGATCACAGCATAATCAAAGCATCACAGCATCATCAAAGTGTCATCAGAGCATCATCACGGCATCACTACAGCATCATCATATCATAACAACATTATTACAGCATCATCACAGCATCATCACTACATCATCACAGCATCATCGCAGCGTCATCACAGCATCATCACTGCATCATTACTGCATTATCACAACATTATCATAGTGTCATCAAAGCGTCATCACAGCATCATCACTGCATCATTACTGCATTATCACAACATCATCACAGTGTCATCAAAGCGTCATCAAAGCATTATCACAGCATCATAACATCATGATCACTGCATCATGAAAACGTCATCACAGCATCACCACAGCATCATCACAACATCATCACAGAATCACAGCGTCATCACAGCATCATCACAGCATCATCAAATAATCAAAGCGTTATCAAAGCGTTATCACAGCATCATCACAGCATCATCACAGCATCATCACAGCATCATTACAACATCATCACAGTGTCATCACAGCATAATCACAGCGTAATCAGAGCATCACAACAGCATCATCACAGCGTCATCACTGCATCATCAGAACATCCTCACAGCATCATCACAGTGTCATCAATGCATCACCACAGCGTCATCACAGCGTCATCACAGAATCATCACAGCGTCATCATCACATCATCACTGCACCATCACTGTGTCATCACAGCATCATCACTGCATCATCACAGCATCACAACAGCATCATCACAGCGTCATCTCTGCATCATCCAGGCGTCATCACAGCATCATCTCAGCGTCACCACAGAATCATCACTGCATCATCACTGCATCACAACAGCATCATCGCAGCATCATCAGAGCATCATCAATGCATCACCACAGCGTCATCACAGCGTCATCACAGAATCATCACTGTTTCATTGCAGCGGTATCACTGCATCATCACAGCATGATCACAGCATCATCACAGCACCATCACAACATCATCACAGCATCATCACTGCATCATTACATCATCATACCAACATCATCACAGCATCACAGCATCATCAAAGTGTCATAACAGCGTCATCACAGCATCATCACTGCATCATCACTCCGTCATTACAGCGTCATCAGAGCATCATCACAGTATCACCAAAGCATCATCACTGCATCATCACAGCATCGTCACTGCATCATTACAATATCATCGCAGTGTCATCACTGCGTCATCACACAATCATCAGAGCATCACAGCGTCATCAGAGCGTCATCACGGCGTCATCACAGCATCATCGCAGTGTCATCACACCACAATCACAGCATCATCACAATACTATCAGAGCCTCAACACAGCGTCATAACTGCATCAACACTGCATTATCACTGCATCGTCACAGCGTCATCACAGCATAAACACATCATCATAACTGCATCATCAATACATCTTCACAGCATCACAGCGTCATCAAAACATCATCACAGCGTCATCACAATATCATAACAGCATCATCGCAGTGTCGTCACCGCATCATCACAGCATCATGACAACATCATCGCAGCATCATTGCAGCGTTATCAATGCATCATCACTGCATCATCACAGCATCATCGCAGTGTCATCACTGCACCATCACAGCATCATCACAGCATCATCATAGCATCATGAAAGCATCACAGCATCATCACAGCGTATTCAGTGTCATCACAGTATCATCACGGCATCATCACTGCATCATCATATAAACATGACAGCATCATAGCTGTATAATCACAGCATCATCAAAGCGTCATCACAACATCATCACAGCATCATCAAAGCTTCATCACAGTATAATAACAGCATCATCACTGCATAAACACTACATCAGCACAACATCATCAGAGCATCATCACAGCATCAAGACAGCGTAATCTGTGCACCATCACAGCATCATCACAACATCATCACAGCGTCATCACAGCATCATCATTGAATCACGACAGCATCATCACAGCATCATGACAGCGTCATCACAGCATCATCACTGCATCATCATATCATCCTGAGAGCATCATAGCTGCATAATCACAGCATCATCAAATTGTCATAACAGCATCATCACAGCGTCATCACAGCATAATAACATCGTCATCACAGCGTCATCAAAGCATCATCACAGCTTCATCAGAGCATCATCACAGCATCATTAGAGCGTCATCACTGCATCATTACATCATTATCAGTGCATCATCAGAGCATCATCACAGCTTCATCAGAGCATCATCACAGCATCATTAGAGCGTCATCACTGCATCATTACATCATCATCAGTGCATCATCAGAGCATCATCACAACATCATCACATCATCATGACTGCATCATCACAGCGTCATCACAACATCATCACAGTGTCATCAAAGCCTCATCACAGCATCACAACAGCATCATCACAGTGTCATCAGAGCGTCATCATAGCGTCATCACTGCATTATCACAGTATCATAACTGCATCATCACTGCATAAACACTGCATCATCACAGTGTCATAACAGCGTCATAACAGCATAATCACATTGTCATCAAAGCGTCATCACAGCATCATCGCAGCATCATCACAGCATCATCAGAGCATCATCCCGGCATCATCACAGCATCACAGCGTCATCAAATTATCATCACTGCATCATCAGAGCATCACCAGAACTTCATCACAGCCTCATCACAGCACCATCACAGCGTTATCACAGCGTCATGAAAGCATCATCACAACATCATCAAAGCGTCATCACAGCACCATCACAGCATCATCACTGCATCATCACTGTGTCATCAAATCATCATCACAGCATCATCACAACAGCATCACCACAGCATCATAACATCATCATTTCTTGTGCCAACGCAGAAATCTTGTTTTTTTTTGACCATGGGGCACTTTACTCAGCACCTGGCCTGATGGCCGCAGACGGGTCCCTATCTTTTAGGGGAAAAAGGATCCTGGGCCAGGAGCTGGCAGGGCTCATTGAGAGGGCTTTAAACTAGGTAAGAAGGGGGATGGGGCTGAAGCAAGGATTATTGGGGCTGTGCCAGGGGGAACAATGGCAAGGCCGGAGGATAGGGCAATGGCCCAGCTGAAGTGCATCTACACCAATGCTCTGATGATGCTGTGATGTTGCAGTAGTGACGCTGTGATGACACTGAGATGTTGCTTTGATGATGCTGCGATGAAGTTCTGGTGATGCTCTGATGATGCAGTGATGATAATTTGATGACGCTGTGATGATGCTGTGATGACGCTGTGATGCACAGCACACATGATCAGAGCATCACAGCATCATCACAGCATCACCATAGTATCATCACAGCATCATCACCGCATCATCACCGCATCATCACAGCGTCCTTACAGTGTCATCACAGTGTCATCATACCTTGTGATGCTGTGATGATGGTGATGCGGTAATGATGCAGTTACGACGCTGTGATGACGCTGTGATGATGCAGTGATGAGGCTGTGATGATGCTGTGATGACACTGTGATGATGTTGTGATGATGCAGTAATGGTGCTGTGATGATGAAGTCATGATGCTCTGATTACGAAGTGATGATGCAGTGATGATGCAGTAATGATGCTGTGATGACTCTGTGATGATGTAGCGATAATGTTGTGATGATGCTCTGATGAAGCTGTGATGAAGCCGCGATGATGCTGTGAATAAACAGTGATGATGCTGTGACGATATTGTGATGATGCTATGATAACGCGGTGATGACGCTGTCGAAATACTGTGATGACGCTGCTGTGATGGCATGATGATGCTGTGATGATGATGTGATGATGCCGTGATGAAGCAGTGATGAAGGTCTTATGATGCTGCGGTGATGCTGTGATGAAGCAGTGATGACCCTGTCGTGATGCTGTGATGATGCTGAGATGACGCTGTGATGACACTGTGATGATGCATTTATGACGATGTGATTATGTAGCTATGATGCAGTGATGATTCTGCGATGATTCATTGATGATGCAGTGATGATGTAGTGATGATGCTGTGATGATGCAGTGATGATACTGTGATGACGCTGTTATGATGCAGTGAGTAAGCAGTAATGATGCTGTGATGTTGCTGATATTATGCTGTGATGATTCATTGATGATGCAGTGATAATGCTGTGATGATGCTATGATTATATTTTTTTGACGCTGCGATGATAATGTGCTGATGTTCTGGTGACACTGCGATGACACAGTGATGGTGCTTTTATGATGCTAATGACGCTCTTATGATGTTGTGATGATGCTGTGATGATGCTGTGATGATGCTGCAAGGACATTGTGATGATGCTGTGATGATGCAGCGATGACGCTGCGATGAAGCAATGATGATGATGTGATGATGCTGTGTTGACGCTGTTATTATACAGTGATGATGATGTGATGATGCTGTGATGACGCTGTTATGATGCTGTGATGATGCTGTGATGATGCTGTGATGATGCAGTGATGATGATGTGATGATGTAATGATGATGCTGTGATGAGGTTATGATCATGGTGTGAGGATGCTGTGATGACACTGTGATGATGCATTTATGACGATGTGATTATGTAGCTATGATGCAGTGATGATTCTGCGATGATTCATTGATGATGCAGTGATGATGTAGTGATGATACTGTGATGATGTTGTGATGATGCTATGATGATGCAGTAATGATTCTGTTGTGACGCTGTGATGACGCAGTAATGATGCTGTGGTGATTCTGTGATTATACAGTGATAATGCTGTGATGACGCCTTGACTTTGATGACGGATTGATGATGCTGTTATGATGCTGTAATGATGCTCTGATGATGCTGTGATGACACTGTGATGACCATGTGACGATGCAGTGATGACACTGTGATGACGCTGTGACGATGCAGTGATGATACTGTGATGACGCTATGATAATGCAGTGATTATGCAGTAATGATGCTGTGATGATGCTGCAATGATGTGGTGATGATGCAGTGATTATGCTGTGATGATGCTGTTATAAAACTGTGATGATGTTGTGATGATGATGTAATGATGCTGTGATGATGCAGTGATGATACTGTGATGACACTGTGATGATTTACTGATGATGCTGTGATGACGTAGTGTTGACGCTCTGATGACGCAATGATGATGCTGGGATGATGCTGTGATGATGATGTGATGATGCTGTGATGACACTGTTATGATGTTGTGATGATGATGCAGTTATGCTGCTGTGATGATGAAATGATTATGCAGTGATGATGCTGTGATGATGCTGAGATGTTGCAGTGATGATGCTGTGATGACGCTGTTATGACGTAGTGATGATGCCGTGATGATGCAGTGAGTAAGCAGTAATGATGCTGTGATGATGCTGTAATAATGCGGTGATGATGCTGTGATGATGCAGTGATGATGCTCTGATGACGCTGTAATAATTTTGTGATGATGATGTGATGATGCAGTTCTGATGCAGTTCTGATGCAGTGATGACGCTGTCATGATGCTGTGATGATATTGTGATGATGCTATGATTATGTTTTGATGATTATGTGATGATGCAGTGATCATGCTGCAACGCTGCTGTGATGATGCTGTAATGGCGCAGTGATGATGCTGTGATTACGCTGTGGTGATGCTATGATTATGTTGTGATGATGCTGTGATGATGCTCTGATGCTGCTGTGATGATGCTGTGATGCTGCTGTGATGCTGCTGTGATGATGCAGTGATGATGTTGCGATGATGCCGTGATGATGCAGTGGTGTCGCTGGGATGATGCTGTGATGATGCAGTGATGATGCAGTGATGATGTTGTAATGATGATGTGTTGATGCAGTGATGATGCTGTGATGTCGTTGTGATGATGCTGTTATGACGTTGTGACGATGCTCTGTTGATGCTATGATGATGCAGTGATGATGCAGTAATAACGCTGTGATGACGCTGTGATGATTTTTTGATGATGCTGTGATGACGCTGTGATGATGCAGTGTGTAAGCAGTAATGATACTATGATAATGCTATGATAATGCGGTGATGATGCAGTGATTATGCCGTGATAATGCTGTCATGACACTGTGATGATGTTGTGATGATGCTGTGATTATTCAGTGATGATGCAGTGATGATGCTGTTATGACGCTGTGATGGCATAGTAATGATGCTGTGATGACGCAGTGATGATGCTCTGATGATGCTGTGATTATGATGTGATGACACATTGATCATGATGTGATGATGCAGTAATTCTGCACTAATGATGCTGTGATTATGCTGAGATGATGCTCTGATGATGCAGTGATGATTCTGCAATGATATTGTGATGATGTTACTATGATGTTGTTATAAATAGCTCAGTCTTCAAAATAGGTTTAAGTAAGAAAATAGGATTTATTAAAAGAATAGAAGTAAGCAAACAGCGCTGGGTGCACCGGGAGTTTCTGCTCCACCAGGACTCACACCAGCCACATCAAGGAGCTGATTTTTATACTCCTAGACTAATACATATTCATTACTACTTCTAAAAAAAATAGGTTATTATAATTAGCTTCCGGGGTCCAGTCCCTCCTACTGGAGCATGCGCATCAGTCTCCGGTGGTCCCTCTGGGGGTCTCTAGGGGTCTTTCATGCTGAAGGCTCGTAGTCTTCCTCTCCAAGTTTTTTTCTTGTCCTTCCCCTTTGTACTCCTTTGGCACCGTGTCAAGTTTATACAGCATCCCCTGCAGGTCTTGTCTCCTAGCCGTCCTTCAGCTTCTTTTTTTTTCCTCTTCTTAATCTCTTGGACACCTGGCCAGATATCAGAGGCCTGCATAGTATTCCATAACAGTCACTAATTGTTATCAGTTATTCTGAGGCTCCCAGACATCAAAGACGTCATACAAACACAAATAGCTTTCTTATTGACACTTCACAAGTAATTAAAACATTCCTCACCAGCCATTCACAGGGACAGCCACACCTATAGCCGCGTTAAGTTAATTTCGAAGAAGACAAAACAACAGAAAAAAAGGCTGTAACTGTTAGAAATAGAAATCCGGAATAACAAAGGCAAACAAGCTCAAGAATTTGAGGAGTATTTTCTGAAGACTTGATAACTTGACTAGAATGAGGGGGAGACTGGGGCACACTGCATCTGTGGTTAAGGAATCAAACTGCCATTGCAGGGCCCCGAAGCAGACAGAAGCAGACAGGGCTGTTCTTTATGGACACGAATTGTTAAAACATTCCTCACAATGTGATGATACTGTGATGATGCAGTGATGACGCTGCAATGATGCTCTGATGAATCTGTGATGACGCTATGATTACGCTGTCGTGATGCTCAGATAACACTGTCGTGATGCTATGATGATGCTGCGATGATATTGTGATGATGGTGTGATAATGCAATGATTCTGCAGTACTGATACTGTGATGATGCTGAGATTATGCTGTGATGATGCTGTGATGATGCAGTGATGATGATGTGATGATGCTGTGACAATGTAGTGATGATGCAGTGAAGATGCTGTGAGGATACTGTGATGATGCTGTGATGCTGCAGTGATGACGCTGCAATCCTGCTGTGATAATGCTGTGATTACGCTGTGATGATGCTGTGGTGATGTTGTGGTAATGCAGTGATGATGATGTGATGATGCAGGGATGATGCTGTGATGATGCTGAGATGATGCTGTGATGACGCTGTGATGATGCAGTGATTATGTAGTAATGGTTCTGTGATGATGCTGTGATGATGCTGTTATGATGCAGTAATGATGCAGTGATGACGCAGTGATGATTCTGTGATGATGCTGTGATGATGCAGTGATGATATAGTGATGACGCTGTGATGATGCATTGATGATGCTGTAATGATGCTGTGATGACCCTGTGATGATGCAGTGATGACACTGTGATGGTGGTGTGATGATGCTGTGATGATGCAGTAATGATGATGTGATGATGCAGATATGATGGTGTTATGATGCAGTGAATACACCGTGATGACGGTCTGATGATGCAGTGACTAAGCAGTAATGATGCTGCGATGATGCTGTGATTATGCTGTGATGATTAGGTGATGATGCAGTGATTATGCAGTGATGATGCTGTCATGATACTCTAATGATGCTCTGATGATGCAGAGATAATGCAGTGATTTTTCTGTGATGATGTTGTAATGATGCTGTGACGATGAAGTGATGGTGCAGTGATGATGCTGTGATGATGTTGTGATGATGCTGTGAAGATGCAGTGATGACGCTGCGATGATGCTGTGATGATGCTGTGATGATGCTGTGATGACGTTGCGACGACGATATGATGATCCTGTGATTACTCTGTGATGACGTTTCGATGACACTCTTATGATGCTGTGATGATGCAGTGGTGATGCTTTGATGACGCAGTGATGACGCTGTGATGATGCTCTGATGACGCTGTGATGATGCCGTGATGATAGATTGATTATACTGTGATGATGTTGTGATGATGCTGTTATGATGAAATGATGATGATGGGATGATGCAATGATGATGATGTGATGATGCAGTGATGATACTGGTACGACGCTGTCATAATGCAGTGATTATGCAGTAATGATTCTGTGAAAATGCTGAGATGATGCTGTGATGATGTAGTGATGACGCAGTGATGATGCTTTGATGACAATGCCAAGATTCTGTGATGATGCTGTGATGATTCCTTGATGACTCTGTGATGATGCTGTGATAGTGCAGTGATTATGCAGTGTTTATGCTGTGATGATGCTCTGATTATGTTGTGATGATGCTGTGATGATATTGTGATGATGCAGTGATGATGTTGTGATAACACAGTGATGATGCTGTGATGATGCAGTCTGAATGATGTGATGATGCTGTGAAGATGCAGTTCTGTTGCACTGATGATGCTGTGATGATGATGTGATGATGTGATGATGCTGTGATGATGCTGTAATGATGCTGTATTGATGTTGTGATGATCCAATGATGATGTTGTGATGGCGAAGTGATGATGCTGTGATGATGCAGTGATGATACTGTGATGATGCTGTGATGACGCTGCGATGATGATGTGATGATGCTGTGATGACTGTGATGACGCTCTGATGACACTATTATGATGCTGAGATGATGCAGTGATGATGCAATGATGATGCTGTAATGATGCTGTGATGATGCAATGATGATGCTGTGATGATGCAGTGTTTATGTATTTATGAGACTGTGATGATGTTTTGATTACACAGTGATGATGCTGTGGTAATGCAGTGATCCAAGCGTCATCACAGCATCATCACAGCATCATTACTACATCATCACAGCATCATAACATCATAATCAGAGCATCACAGCATCATCACAGCATCATCACTGCATCATCACAACCACATCAAAGTGTCATCAAAGCGTCATCATAGCAGTATAAGAGCATCACAACAACATCATCGCAGCGTCATCACAGCATGATCACAGCATCATCACTGCAGCATCAGAACGTCATCACAGTGTCATCAAACCGTCATCACAGCATCATCAGACCATCACAACAGCATCATCACCGCATCATCACTGCATCATCACAGCATGATCACTGGGTCATCAGAACATAATCACAGTGTCATAAAACCATCATCACAGTATCATCACAGCATCATCACAGTATCAAGACAACATCATCACTGCATAATCAGTGCATTCTCAATGCATCATCAGAGCTTCAACAAGGCATCACAGTGCCATCACAGTGTCATCACTGCATCATCATAGAGTCATCACAGCATCATCACATCATCATCACAGCGTTATCAATGCGTCATCACCACTACATCGTCACAGCATCATCACTGCATCATCACTGTGTCATAACAGCGTCATGACAGCGTCATCAGAGCGTCATCACGTCGTCATCACTGCATCTTCACAGAATCATCAAAGCATCATCGCAGCGTCATCAATGCATCATCACAGCATGATCACAGCATGATCACAGCGTCATCACAGCATCATAACAGCATTATCGTAGCGTCATCACAGCATAATCACAACATCATCACAGCATAATCGCTGCATCATTACAGCATCATCACAGCATCATCACTGCGTCATCACTGCATCATTACTGCATCATCAGAACATTATCATAGTGTCATCAAAGGCTGAACACAGCATCATCACAGCATCACAACAGCTTCATCGCAGCATCATCACTGCATCATCACAGCATCACAACAGCATCATAACAAAATCATCACAGCGTCATCAAAGCGTCATCACAGCGTCATCACAGCATCATCAATGCATCATCACTGCATCATTACATCGTCATCAGAGCATCATCACAGCATCATCAAAGCATCACAGCATCATCAAAGTGTCATCAGAGCATCATCACGGCATCACTACAGCATCATCATATCATAACAACATTATTACAGCATCATCACAGTATCATCAAAACGTCATCACAGCATCATCACTGAGTCATTACTGCATTATCACAACATTATCATAGTGTCATCAAAGCGTCATCACAGCATCATCACAGCATCATCACTGCATCATCACAACATCATCACAGTGTCATCAAAGCGTCATCAAAGCATTATCACAGCATCATAACATCATGATCACTGCATCATGAAAACGTCATAACAGCATCACCACAGCATCATCACAACATCATCACAGAATCACAGCGTCATCACAGCGTCATCACAGCATCATCACAGCATCATCACAGCATCATCGCAGAGTCATCACAGCATCATCACAGCATCATTACTGCATCATCACAACATCATCACAGTGTAATCACAGCATAATCACAGCATAATCAGAGCATCACAACAGCATCATCACAGCGTCATCACTGCATCATCAGAACATCCTCACAGCATCATCACAGTGTCATCAATGCATCACCACAGCATCATCGCAACGTCATCACAGCATCATCACAGCGTCATCACAGCGTCATCATCATATCATCACTGCACCACCACTGTGTCATCACAGCATCATCACTGCATCATCACAGCATCACAACAGCATCATCGCAGCATCATCAGAGCATCATCAATGCATCACAGCGTCGCCTTCACTGCATCATCACAGAATCATCACTGTTTCATAGCAGCGGTATCACTGCATCATCACAGCATGATCACAGCATGATCACAGCACCATCACAACATCATCACAGCATCATCACTGCATCATCACTCCGTCATTACAGCGTCATCAGAGCATCATCACAGCATCACGAAAGCATCATCACTGCATCATCACAGCATCGTCACTGCATCATTACAATATCATCGCAGTGTCATCACTGCGTCATCACACAATCATCAGAGCATCACAGCGTCATCAGAGCGTCATCAAAACATCATCACTGCGTCATGACAGCGTCCTCAAAGCACCATCACAGCGTCATCACAGCTTCATCACGGCGTCATTACAGCATCATTACAGTGTCATCAAAGCGTTATCACAGCGTCATCACAGCATCATCGCAGTGTCATAACACCATCATCACAGCATCATCGCAATATTATTACAGCCTCAACACTGCGTCATAACTGCATCAACACTGCATTATCACTGCATCATCACTGCGTCATCACAGCATAAACACATCATCATAAATGCATCATCACAGCATCATCAATACATCTTCACAGCATCACAGCGTCATTAAAGCATCATCACAGCGTCATCACAATATCATAACAGCATCATCGCAGTGTCATCACTGCATCATCATAGCATCATGAAAGCATCACAGCATCATCACAGCGTATTCAGTGTCATCACAGTATCATCACGGCATCATCACTGCATCATCATATAATCATGACAGCATCATAGCTGTATAATCACAGCATCATCACAGCGTCATCACAGCATCATCACTGCATCATCATATAATCATGACCGCATCATAGCTGTATAATCACAGCATCATCAAAGCGTCATCACAGCATCATCACAGCATCATCACATCATCATCTAAGCTTCATAACAGCATCAATACAGCGTCATCTGTGCATCATCACAGCATCATCACAACATCATCACAGCGTCATCACAGCATCATCATTGAATCACGACAGCGTCATTACAGCATCATGACAGCGTCATCACAGCGTCATCAAAGCATCATCACAGCTTCATCAGAGCATCATCACAGCATCATTAGAGCGTCATCACTGCATCATTACATCATCATCAGTGCATCATCAGAGCATCATCACAGCATCATCAGAGCATCATCACAACATCATCACATCATCATGACTGCATCATCACAGCGTCATCACAGCATAATAACATCGTCATCACAGCGTCATCGAAGCATCATCACAGCATAATAACATCGTCATCACAGCGTCATCAAAGCATCATCACAGCTTCATCAGAGCATCATCACAGCATCATTAGAGCGTCATCACTGCATCATTACATCATCATCAGTGCATCATCAGAGCATCATGACAGCATCATCAGAGCATCATCACAACACCATCACATCATCATGACTGCATCATCACAGCATCATCACTGCGTCATCACAGCGTCATCACAACATCATCACAGTGTCATCAAAGCCTCATCACAGCATCACAACAGCATCATCACAGTGTCATCAAAGCATCATCAGAGCGTCATCACAGCATCATCCCATCACCATTAAAGCATCATCACTGAAGCATCACAGTGTAATCAAAGAGTCATCATAGCGTCATCACTGCATCATCACAGTATCATAACTGCATCATCACTACATAAACACTGCATCATCACAGCGTCATAACAGCATAATCACATTGTCATCAAAGCGTCATCACAGCATCATCATCACAGCATCATCAGAGCATCATCAGAGCATCATCCCGGCATCATCACAGCATCACAGCGTCATCAAATTATCATCACTGCATCATCAGAGCATCACCAGAACTTCATCACAGCCTCATCACAGCACCATCACAGCGTTATCACAGCGTCATGAAAGCATCATCACAACATCATCAAAGCATCATCACAGCACCATCACAGCATCATCACTGCGTCATCAAATCATCACCACAGCATCATCACAACAGCATCACCACAGCATCATAACATCATCATTTCTTGTGCCAACGCAGAAATCTTGTTTTTTTTTGACCATGGGGCACTTTACTCAGCACCTGGCCTGATGGCCGCAGACGGGTCCCTATCTTTTAGGGGAAAAAGGATCCTGGGCCAGGAGCTGGCAGGGCTCATTGAGAGGGCTTTAAACTAGGTAAGAAGGGGGATGGGGCTGAAGCAAGGATTGTTGGGGCTGTGCCAGGGGGAACAATGGCAAGGCCGGAGGATAGGGCAATGGCCCAGCTGAAGTGTATCTACACCAATGCTCTGATGATGCTCTGATGATGCAGTGATGTTGCAGTAGTGACGCTGTGATGACGCTGTGATGATGCAGTGATGAGGCTGTGATGACACTGTGATGATGTTGTGATGATGCAGTAATGGTGCTGTGATGATGAAGTCATGATGCTCTGATTATGAAGTGATGATGCAGTGATGATGCAGTAATGATGCTGTGATGACGTAGCGATAATGTTGTGATGATGCTCTGATGAAGCAGTGATGAAGCTGCGATGATGCTGTGAATAAGCAGTGATGATGCTGTGACGATATTGTGATGATGCTATGATAACGCGGTGATGACGCTGTTGAAATACTGTGATGACGCTGCTGTGATGGCATGATGATGCTGTGATGATGCCGTGATGAAGCAGTGATGAAGCTCTTATGATGCTGTGGTGATGCTGTGATGAAGCAGTGATGACCCTGTTGTGATTCTGTGATGATGCTGTGATGATGAACTGATGATGCAGTGATGACGCTGTGATTAAGTAGTGAAGATGATGTGATGATACTGTGATGACGCTGTGATGATGCAGTGAGTAAGCAGTAATGAACCTACGATGATGCTGTGATGATGCTGTGATTATGCGGTTATGATGCAGTGATTATGCAGTGATGATGCTGTCATGACACTTCAATGATGCTGTGATGAGGCAGTGATTATGCAGAAATGATGTTGTGCTGGAGCTTTGATGATGTTTGTGTTACGCAGTAATGGTGCTGTGGTGATGCAGTGATGATGCAGTGACGATGCTGTGATGATGCAGCGATGATGCTGTGATGATGCAGTGACGATGCAGTGATGATTCAGTGATGATTCAGTGATGATGTAGTGATGACGCTGTGGTGACGCAGTGATGATGTTGTGATAACGCAGTGATGATGCTGTGATGATTGTGTGATGATGCAGTGATGACGCTGTGATGATACTCTGATGATGGTGTGATGATGCAGTGATGATGATGTGATGATGCTCTAATGATGATGTGATGATGCTGTGATGATATTGTTATGATGCAGTGATGATGTTGTGATAACGCAGTGATGATGCTGTGATGATGCAGTGATCATGAGGTGATGATGCAGTGTGAATGATGTGATGATGCTGTGACGATGCAGTTCTGATGCAGTGATGATGCTGTGATGATGCAGTGATGATGCTGTGATGACTCAGTGATGATGCAGTGATCATGTAGTGATGATGATGTGATGACGCAGTGATTCTGCAGTAATGATGCTGTAATGATGCTGTGATGATACTGTGATGATGCAGTGATTACTCTGCGATGAAGTTATGATGATGCAGTGATAATACTGTGATGACGCTGTGATGATGCAGTGATTATGCAGTAATGATACTGTAATGATACTGAGATGATGCTGTTATGATGCAGTGGTGATGCATTGATGACGCTGTAATTATGCTGTGATTATGTAGTGATGATGTAGTGAGTACGCTGTGATGACGCAGTGATGATGCTGTGTTGATGCAGTGATGATGCAGTGATGATGTAGTGATGATGCAGTGATGATACTGTTATGACGCTGTCGTGATACTGTGATGACGCTGTGGTGGTGTTGTGATGATGCTGTGATTATGCTGTGATGACGCTGTAATGATGCAGTGATGATGCTGTGATGACCCTGTCGTGATGCTGTGATGATGCTGAGATGACGCTGTGATGACACTGTGATGATGCATTTATGACGATGTGATTATGTAGCTATGATGCAGTGATGATTCTGCGATGATTCATTGATGATGCAGTGATGATGTAGTGATGATGCTGTGATGATGCAATGATGATACTGTGATGACGCTGTTATGATGCAGTGAGTAAGCAGTAATGATGCTGTGATGTTGCTGAGATGATGCTGTGATGATTCCTTGATGATGCAGTGATGATGCTGTGATGATGCTATGATTATGTTTTGATGATGCTGTGATGATGCTTTGATGATTCTGTGATGACACTGTGATGACTCTGTCGTGATGCTCTGATAACGCTGTCGTGATGCTGTGATGATGCTGCGATGATGTTGTGATGATGCAATGATTATGCTGTGATGATGTAGTAATGGTGATGTTATGATGCTGAGGTGATGCAGTGATGATGCAATGATGATGCTATATTGACGCAGTGATGATGCTGTGATGATGCAGAGTTTATGCAGTTATGACACTGTGATTATGCTTTGATGACGACGCAATGATGATGTGACGATGCAGTGATTACGCGGCGATGATGACGTGATGATGCTGTGATGATGCAGTGATAATGACGTGATAATGCTGTGATGATGATGTGATGACGCTGTGATTATGCAGTGGTGATTATGTGATGATGTAGTGATGATGATGTGATGACGCACTGATGATGATGTGATGATTCAGTGATTCTGCAGTATTGATACTGTGATGATGCTGAGATGATGCTGTAACGATGCAGTGATGATACAGTGATAATGCTGTGATGATGCTAAGATAATGTTGTGATGATGCTGTGATGATGCAGTTATGAGGCTGCGATGATGCTGTGATGACGATGTGATGATTCTGTGATGACTCTGTGATGATGCTTTCGTGATGGTCTGATAACGTTGTCGTAACGCTGTGACGATGCTGCGATGATGTTGTGATGATTCTGTGATGATGCAATGATGATGCACTGCATGTGATGATGCAGTGATGATGCACTGATGATGCTGTCATGGCGATGTGATGATGCTGTGATGATGCTGTGATGACGTAGTAATGATGCTGTGATGATGCAGTTTTTACGCAGCTATGATGCTGCGATGATGCTGTGGTGATGATGTGATGATGCTGTTATGATGATGTGATGATGCTGTGATGATGCAGTGATGACGCTGTGATGATGTTGTGATGACGCATTCATGATGCTGCGATGATGCTGTGGTGATGATGTGATGATGCTGTTATGACGCAGCTGCTATGCTGTTATGATGCTGTGATGACGCTTTGATGACTCTATAGTGATTCTGTGATGATGCTGTAGTGGTACTATGATGATGATGTGATGACGCTGTGATGACACTGTTGTGATGCTGTGATGACGCTGTGATGATGCTGTGACGATACTGAGATGACGTTGTGCTGATGCAGTGATGATGCAGTGATGATGTAGTGAAGATGCAGTAATGATGCTATGATGATGCTGTGATTATGATGTGATGATGCATTGATAATGATGTGATGATGCTGTGATGATGCAGTGATGACACTGTGATGATTTTGTGATGATTTATGATGATGCTGTGATGATGTAGTGATGATGCTGTGATGATGTGATTATGGAGCTATGAAGCTGTGATGAGGCTGTGATGATGCTGTGATGACGCTGTGATGACACAGAGATTATGCTGTGATGACACTTACATGATGTTGTGATGATGATGTGATGATGCTGTGACGATGTAGTGATGATACTGTGATGACGCTGTGATCATGCAGTGAGTAAGTAGTAATGATGGTGAGATGATGCTGAGATATTGCTGTGAAGATGCACTGATAATGCAGTGATGATGTTGTGATCATGCTATGATTATGTTTTTGACGCTGCGATGATGATGTGCTGATGTTTCTGTGACACTGCGATGACACAGTGATGGTGCTGAGATTATGCTGTGAAGATGCAGTGATGATGCAGTGATCACAGAATCACAGAATTTCTAGGTTGGAAGAGACCTCAAGATCATCGAGTCCAACCTTTGACCTAACGCTAACAGTCCCCACTAAACCATATCCCTAAGCTCTACATCTAAACGTCTTTTAAAGACTTCCAGGGATGGTGACTCCACCACTTCCCTGGGCAGCCTGTTCCAGTGCCTAACAACCCATTCAGTAAAGTTCTTCCTAACATGTAACCTAAAACTCCCCTGGCGCAACTTTAGCCCATTCCCCCTCGTTCTGTCACCAGGCACGTGGGAGAACAGGCCAACCCCCACCTCACTACAGCCTCCTTTAAGGTATCTGTAGAGAGCGATAAGGTCGCCCCTGAGCCTCCTCTTCTCCAGGCTGAACAAGCCCAGCTCCTTCAGCCGCTCCTCGTAGGACTTGTTCTCCAGGCCCCTCACCAGCTTCGTCGCCCTCCTCTGGACCCGCTCAAGCACCTCGATGTCCTTCTTGTAGCGAGGGGCCCAAAACTGAACACAGTACTCGAGGTGCGGCCTCACTAGAGCCGAGTACAGGGGGATGATCACCTCCCTAGCCCTGCTGGTCACACTGTTTCTGATACAAGCCAGGAAGCCGTTGGCCTTCTTGGCCACCTGAGCACACTGCTGGCTCATATCCAGCCGACTGTCCACCATCACTCCCAGGTCCTTCTCTGCCTGGCAGCTCTCCAACCACTCATCTCCCAGCCTGTAGCTCTGCTTGGGGTTGTTGCGCCCCAGGTGCAGGACCTGGCACTTGGCCTTGTTGAACTTCATGCAGTTGACCTCAGCCCATCGGTGCAGCCTATCTAGATCCTCCTGCAGAGCCTTCCTACCCTCGAGCAGATCGACACACGCACCTAACTTGGTGTCATCTGCAAACTTACTGAGGGTGCACTCAATGCCCTCGTCCAGATCATTGATGAAGATATTAAAGAGGACCGGCCCCAGCACCGAGCCCTGGGGGACGCCACTAGTGACTGGCCTCCAACTGGACTTGACTCCATTTACCACGACTCTTTGGGCCCGGCTATCCAGCCAGTTTCTAACCCAACGAAGCGTGCGCCAGTCCAAGTCAAGAGCAGCCAGTTTCTTGAGGAGAATGCTGTGGGAGACGGTGTCAAATGCCTTGCTGAAGTCAAGGTAGACCACATCCACAGCCTTTCCCTCGTCCACCCAGCGCGTCGCTTTGTCATAGAAGGAGATCAGGTTTGTCAAGCAGGATCTGCCTTCCATAAACCCATGCTGGCTGGGCCAGATCGCCTGCTTGCCCTGCAAGTGCTGCATGATGACTCTCAAGAGGATCTGCTCCATGAGCTTCCCCGGTACTGAGGTCAAACTGACAGGCCTGTAGTTTCCCGGGTCTGCCCTCCGGCCCTTCTTGTAGATGGGCATCACATTTGCTAGTCGCCAGTCAGCTGAGACCTCCCCCGATAGCCAGGACTGCTGATAAATGATGGACAGGGGCTTGGCCAGCTCCTCTGCCAGTTCTCTCAGTACCCTTGGGTGGATCCCATCCGGCCCCATCGATTTGTGCACATCCAAGTGCCGTAGCAGGTCACCAACCATTTCTTCGTTGATAGTGAGGGCCACATCCTGCTCCCCATCCCCTTCCACCAGCTCAGGGTACTGGGTATCCAGAGAACAACCGGTATTGCCGCTAAAGACTGAGGCAAAGAAGGCATTGAGCACCTCCGCCTTTTCCTCATCTCTTGTAACTAAGTTTCCCCCCGCATCCAGTAAAGGATGGAGATTCTCCTTAGTCCTCCTTTTTGTGTTGATGTATTTATAAAAACGTTTTTTGTTATCTTTAACGGCAGTAGCCAGATTGAGCTCCAGATGAGCTTTGGCCTTCCTAATTTTGTCCCTACACAGCCTCGCTACATCCTTATAGTCCTCCCTAGTGGCCTGCCCACTTTTCCAAAGATTATAAACCCTCTTTTTTCTCCTAAGCTCAAGCCACAGTTCTCTGTTGAGCCAGGCTGGTCTTCTTCCCTGCTGGCTCATCTTTGGGCACATGGGGACAGACCGCTCCTGCGCCATTAAGATTTCCCTCTTGAAGAACGCCCAGCCTTCCTGGACTCCTCTGCCCTTCAGAACCGCCTCCCAAGGAACTCCACCAACTAGTGTCCTGAGCAGCCCAAAGTCAGCCCTCCGAAAGTCCAATAGAGCTGTTTTACTGGTCCCCTTCCTGGCCTCGCCAAGAATAGTGAACTCCACCATTTCGTGGTCACTCTGCCCAAGACAGCTCCCGACAATCACATCCTCCACCAGTCCTTCTCTGTTTGTGAAGAGAAGGTCTAGCGGGGCACCACCCCTGGTAGGTTCACTAACCAGCTGTGTCAGGAAGCTATCTTCCACGCTCTCCAGAAACCTCCTAGACTGCTTTCTCTGGGCTGTGTTGTGCTTCCAGGATATGTCAGGGAAGTTGAAGTCCCCCACGAGTACAAGCGCTGAAGATTTCGCAACTTCTGTCAGCTGCCTGTAGAACTCCTCATCCGTCTCCTCATCCTGGTTCGGCGGTCTATAGCAGACCCCGACCAGGACACTAGCCTTGTTGTCCCTGCCGATCCTAACCCAAAGGGACTCGACCTTGTCATTCCTAGCCTCGAGTTCTACAACATCAAAAGACTCTCTAATATAGAGAGCCACACCACCAGCCCTTCTGTGCTGCCTGTCCCTTCTGAAGAGCTTATAGCCAGGCATTGCAGCACTCCAGTCATGCCTGTGGTCCCACCACGTCTCCGTGATGGCAACCAAGTCGTAGCCTGCCTGCTGCACAATGGCTTCCAGCTCCTCCTGTTTGTTACCCATGCTGCGTGCATTGGTGTAGATGCACTTCAGCTGGGCCATTGCCCTATCCTCCGGCCTTGCCATTGTTCCCCCTGGCACAGCCCCAATAATCCTTGCTTCAGCCCCATCCCCCTTCTTACCTAGTTTAAAGCCCTCTCAATGAGCCCTGCCAGCTCCTGGCCCAGGATCCTTTTTCCCCTAAAAGATAGGGACCCGTCTGTGGCCATCAGGCCAGGTGCTGAGTAAAGTGCCCCATGGTCGAAAAACCCAAGATTTCTGCGTTGGCACCAGCCCCGGAGCCATGTGTTTAACAGGTGGGCTTTCCGTGTCCTCTCTGTACCCCTCCCTGCCACCGTAGGGATGGACGAAAACACCACATGCACTCCCGCTCCATCCACTAACCGTCCCAGCCCCCTAAAGTCTCTTTTGATAGCCTTCAGGCTTCTCTCTTCAATGTTGTCACTGCCCGCCTGGACTATCAAAAGAGGATAATAATCAGAGGGGCGTACCAGGTTGGGAAGCTTCCTGGCAGCGTCCCTGACCCTGGCCCCAGGGAGGCAGCAGACTTCCCTACGGGTAGGGTCAGGCCGACAAATAGGGCCCTCTGTTCCCCTAAGAGTAGAGTCTCCAACAACAATAACCCTCCTGTCTTTCTTGATGGAGGCAGTCCTGAGGCGTGGAGTCGAGCTCCTCGCCCTAGGCATCCTCCTGGGAACACTTGCTACCTCTTCCTCAGCTACTGGTCTGTCAAGCTCCAGGGCCTCAAACCTGTTGCTTAGGGGCACCTGGGAAGGTGGGGCCGGAAGGGGAGGGCATCGCCTGTGACGTCGAGCAGGGACCTGTTTCCATTCCTCCTCAACTCCCAGATCCCCTCCCTCTGCCCGAGAGCAGCAGGGCAGGGGGTCCACCCCCATTTGGGGTGTCTCACCCCGGTACCTCTCCTTGAGGCCCTGCAGGGAGTTACTCCACAAGTCTATCTCCTGCTCACACTCCCTGATATCCCTCAGCCTCTCAACCTCCTCCTTGAGCTCTGCCAGATGCGGACCAGGTCATCCACCTGCTCGCACCTCACGCACGCAGTGTCTCTGCCGCCCGCCGATGGCAACAACAGGCTCAGACACTCCCTGCATCCGGTGACCTGAACTGCTGCATTTTTTAACGGGTAGTCGGTCTGGGTGTGTACCGACTTCCTGGAGAGCGCACCGTGCCTGGTGGAGACCATTATCACCTAGCTAACGGCTGTCGTTAAGAGGTGTTCATGTGGGCGGGGGGGAGCGCTCTGCCCTTCCTGCTCGCCCTGCCTGCGCGAACTGCCGCGCTAACTGCCGCGCCACTCCCTTCTGACGCGCCACGCCCTGTTTGCCCGCCCTGGTCGCTCGCGCTCCCCAGGGGCAGCTTTTGAACGGCTGGGGAGGGGGCGCTGCTGGCTCCACCTTCGCCTCATCAGCCTCCCTCACGAGGGCTGCCAGGTCCTGGCGGCTCCCTCAAGTACGCTCGATGCCGGAAAATTTAGCCCTGCCTGGCCCGATCCCCCGCTCCGTTGCAGAATGCGTCTGCCCCGGAGCCGATCGCCTCGGCAAATGGCATGCAGTTATGACCGGCAAATGATGATGCAGTTATGACCCTGTGATGACAATGTGATGATGCAGTGATGACACGGTGATGACGGTGTGATGATGTTGTGATTATGGTGTGCTGATGCAGTGATGATGCTCTGATGATGCACTGACAATAGTGTGATGACGCTGTGAGGATGCAGTGAGTAAGCAGTAAAGATGCTTTGATGATGCTGTTATGATGCTGCAATGATGCTGTGGGCTGCTCTGATGACAATTTGATGACGTAGTGATGATTCTGTCATGACACCATGATGCTGCTCTGATGCTGCTGTGATGACGCTGTTATGATGTAGTGATGATGATGTGATGACGCTGTTATGATGCAGTGATGATGATGTGATGATGCTGTGATGACACTATGATGATGCTGTGATGATGCTGTGATGATGTTTTGATGATACTCTGATGACGCAGTGATGATACTGTGATAGCACTCTGATGATGTTGTGATGATGATGTGATTATTCTCTGATGATGCAGTGATGATACTGTGATAACGCTGTGATGATGCAGTGTTTATGCAGTAATGATTCTGTGATAATGCTGTGATGATGCTGTGATGACACTGTGATGATTTTGTGATGATTTATGATGATGCTGTGATGATGCTTGATGACGCAGTGATTATGCTGTGATGACACTTACATGACGTTGTGATGATGATGTGATGATGCAGTAAGTAGTAATGATGGTGTGATGATGCTGAGATGTTGCTGTGAAGATGCACTGATAATGCAGTGATGATGCTGTGATCATGCCATGATTATGTTTTGTTGACGCTACGGTGATGATGTGCTGATGTTCTGGTGACACTGCGATGACACAGTGATGGTGCTGTTATGATGCTAATGACGCTCTTATGATGTTGTGATGATGCTGTGATGATGCTGTGATGATGCTGCAAGGATATTGTGATGATGCTGTTATGATGCAGCGATGACGCTGCGATGATGCAATGATGATGATGAGATGATGCTGTGATGACGCTGTGATGATGCAGTGATGATGATGTGATGATGCAGTGATGATACTGTGATGACGCTGTGATGATGCAGTGAGTATGCATTAATGATTCTGTGATGATGCTGAGATGATATTTTGATGACGCAGTGATGACGCTGTGATGACCTTATTATGATGCTGTGATGATGCTGTGATGATGCTGTGATTATGCAGCTACGATTCTGTGATGATGCTGTGATGATGCTGTGATAATGATGTGATGATGATCCGATGATGCTGTGATGATGTTGTTATGATGCTCTGACGATGCAGTGAGGACGATGTGGTGACGCTGTTTTGACGCAGTGATGACGCTGTGACGATGATGTGATGATGATCAGATGATGCAGTGATGATGCTTTGATGACGCAGTGATTATGCAGTGATGACACTGAGATGACGCTGTGATGATGCTATGATGACGCTGTGATGATGCTGTGATGACGCTGCGATACTTCTGTAATGATGCTCTGATGATGCTGTGATGATTCTGTGATGACGCTTTGATGATGCTGTGATGATGCAGTGATGATGCAGTGATGATGATGTGATGATGCAGTGATGGTGATGTGATGATGCAGATATTTTGATGTGATGATGCAGTGATTCCGCAGTATTGATACTGTGATGACGCTGAGATGAAGCATTGATGATGCAGTTATGATGATGTGATGGTGCAGTGATGATTTGATAATGCTGTGACGATGCAGTGATGATACAGTGATGATGCTGTGATGATGCTATGATTATGTTGTGATGATGTAGTGATGAGGCATTCATAAATGACACTGCGATGATGTTGTGATGACTATGTGATGATTCTGTGATGACACTGTGATGACACTGCTGTGATGCTCTGGTAACGCTGTCGTGATGCTGTGCTGATGCTGCGATGATGTTGTGATGATTTTGTGATGACGCAATGACGATGCTGTGATGATGTAGTATTTATGCAGTTATGACGCTGTGATGACCCTGTGATGATGCTGAGATTATGCTGTGAAGATGCAGTGATGATGCAGTTATGACCCCGTGATGACACTATGATGATGCAGTAATGACACGGTGATGACGGTGTGATGATGTGATTATGGTGTGATGATGCAGTGATGATGCTCTGATGATGCACTGACAATAGTGTGATGATGTTGTGAGGATGCAGTGAGTAAGCAGTAAAGATGCTTTGATGATGCTGTTATGATGCTGCAATGATGCTGTGATGATGCAGTGATAATACTGTGATGACGCTGTGATGATGCAGTGAGTAAGTAGTAATGATGGTGTGATGATGCTGAGATGTTGCTGTGAAGATGCAGTGATAATGCAGTGATGATGCTGTGATGATGCCATGATTATGTTTTGTTGACACTGCGGTGATGATGTCCTGATGTTCTGGTGACACTGCGATGACACAGTGATGGTGCTGTTATGATGCTAATGACGCTCTTATGATGTTGTGATGATGCTGTGATTATGCTGTGATGATGCAGTGATGATGCTGTGATGATGCTGTGATGATGCTGTGATGATGCAGTGATGATGATGTGATGATGCTGTGATGACGCTGTTATGATACAGTGATGATGATATGATGACGTAGTGAGGATGCTATGATGACGCTATGATCATGCTGTGTGGATGCTGTGACGACACTGTGATGATGATGATGCAGTGATGATACTGTGATGACGCTGTGATGATGCAGTGATTATGCAGTAATAATTCTGTAATGACGCTGAGATGATGCTGTGATGATGCAGCGATGATGCAGTGATGATGATGTCACGATGCAGTGATAATGCTGTGATGATGATGTGATGATGCTGTGATGACCCTGTGATGATGCGGTGATGATGCAGTGATTATGCATTTATGATGTTGTGAGGATATTGTGATGATTCAGTGGTGATGCAGTGATGATGCAGTGACGATGCTGTGATGATATTGTGATGATGCTGTAACGATGCATTGATGACACTGAGAAGATGCTGAGATGATGATTCTGTGATGATGCAGTGATGGTGATGTGATGATGCTGTGATGACGCTCTGATCACAAAGTGATGACGCTGCGATGATGATGTGATGATGCTGTAATGAATATGGGATGATGCTGTGATGATGCTGTTATGATGCTGTGATGACGCTCTGATGTCGCTCTGATGACGCTGTGATGACGGAATGATGATGCTGTGATGAAGCTGTGATAATGCTGTGATGACGCAGTGATGATGTAGTGATGATGTCGTTATGATGATGTGATGATGCTGTGATGATGCAGTGAGTCAGCAGTAATGATGCTGTCATGATGTTGTGAAGATGCTGGGATGATGCTGTGATGATGCTGTGATTATGCAGTGATGATGCTGTGATTATGCATCTATGAAGCTGTGATGATGCTGTGATGACGCAGTGATGACACTGATGATGTTGTGATGATGCTGAGATGATGCAGTGATGATGCTGTGCTGATGCTGAGATGGTGCTGTGATGACGCTGTGATGATGCAGTGTGTAAGCAGTAATGATGCTGTCATGATTTTGTGATGATGCAGTGATGATGCTGTCATGACGCAGTGATGATCCTCTGATGTCGCTCTGATGATGCTGTGTTGATGCAGTTATGGTATTGTGATGACGCTGTGATGATGCAGTGATGATGTAGTGATGATGTCGTTATGATGATGTGATGATGCTGTGATGATGCAGTGAGTCAGCAGTAATGATGCTGTCATGATGTTGTGATGATGCTGGCATGATGCGGTGATGATGCTGTGATTATGCAGCTATGAAGCTGTGGTGATGCTGTGATGATGCTGAGATGATGCAGTGATGATGCTGTGATGATGCTGAGATGATGCTGTGATGACGCTGTGATGATGCAGTGTGTAAGCAGTAATGATGCTGTCATGATTTTGTGATGATGCTGGGATGATGATGTGATGACGCAGTGATGATGCTGTGGTGATGCTGTGATGACGCTGCGATACAGCTGTGATGATGCTGTGATGACGCTGTGATGGCAATTTGATGATGAAGTGATGACTTTGTGATTACGCTGTGATGACGCATTGAAGATTATGTGATGATGATGTGATGATGCAGTGATGATGCTGTCATGATGCAGTGATGATGCTCTGATGTCTCTCTGATGATGCTGTGATGATGCTGTGATGATGCAGTTATGGTACTGTGATGATGCTATGATGATGCAGTGATTATGTAGTAATGGTGCTTTGATGATGCTGTGATGATGCTGTTATGATGCTGTGATGATGCTGTTATGATGCAGTAATGATGCAGTGATGACGCAGTGATGATTCTGTGATGATGCAGTGATGATATAGTGATGACGCTGTGATGATGCATATTTTCATAGCGACCATGAAGTGGTTGAGTTCAAAATTTACGGTGACAGAAGGAAAGTGCCACCAAAACCTCATCCCTAGATATGGGGAAAATGGACTTCAGGCTGCTCAGGGAACTAGTCAGCAAGGTCCCCTGGGAAACTGCACTTGAAGGCCTCGATGTCCACCAGTGCTGGTCATTCTTTAAGCGATGCCTCCTAGAAGCACAAGATCAGGCAATTCCTAAATATCGCAAGTCAGGCAGGCGGGGCAGGAGGCCGGCGTGGCTGACCAGGCACATTCTAATGGAGATTAGGCGGAAACAGAGAGTGTTTCGCTACTGGAAGGAGGGCCAGGTGTCATGGAAAGAATACAGGGATGCTGTTCGTGTTTGTAGGGAGAAAATTCGTGTGGCCAAAGCACACCTAGAGTTGAAGCTGGCTGTGTCTGTGAGAGAAAATAAAAAGGGTTTTTTTAGATATGTGAATGGAAAAATGAGAACTAAAGAATACATAGGGCCGCTCCTTGATAGGGAAGGTCTCCTCACAGACAATGACATAGGCAAAGCAGAGATGCTTAACGCCTTCTTTGCCTCTGTCTTCAATGCCGATGATGGGCTTCGGGACCCAGGGTGCCCTGAGCTGGAGGACCGGGACGGTGGGGATGACAAACTCCCAACCGACCCTGAAAGTGTGCGGTATTTGCTACTGTGGTGGTGGAGTCACCATCCCTGGAAGTCTTTAAAAGACGTTTAGATGTAGAGCTTAGGGATATGGTTTAGTGGGGACTGTTAGCGTTAGGTCAAAGGTTGGACTCGATGATCTTGAGGTCTCTTCCAACCTAGAAATTCTGTGATTTTGTGATTCTGGGATTTGCTACTCCACCTGGATCCCTACAAGTCCATGGGTCCGGATGGGATTCATCCCCGGGTGCTGAAAGAGCTGGCGGACGTCATCGCGGAACCTCTCTCATTTATTTTTCAGCGATCCTGGGAATTTGGAGAGGTCCCGGTAGACTGGAAGCTGGCAAATGTTGTGCCGATTTTCAAGAAGTGTCAGAAAGAAGACCCTAGCAATTACAGGCCTGTCAGTCTCACGTCAGTGCCTGGTAAAATCATGGAGAATATGGTTCTCGAACTTATTGAGGCGCACCTGGGGGACAAAGCAGTCATTGGTCCCAGCCAGCATGGGTTTGTGAAGGGTAGGTCCTGCCTAACTAACCTGATTTCCTTTTATGATAAGATCACCCGTATGGTGGACCAAGGGAAACTAGCTGATGTGATTTTTTTGGACTTCAGCAAGGCTTTTGACACGGTTTCCCATAGGATCCTACTGGACAAAATGTCCACCATACAGCTAAATAAAAACATCATACGATGGGTGAGCAATTGGCTAACGGGCAGGGCCCAAAGGGTTATGGTAAATGGGGCTGCGTCAGGCTGGCGGGCGGTCACCAGTGGGGTCCCTCAAGGCTCCATTTTAGGGCCGGTACTTTTCAATATTTTTATAAACGATCTGGATGTAGGAATAGAGGGTATTTTGAGCAAGTTTGCTGATGACACCAAACTTGGAGGAGTTGTGGACTCGAATGAGGGTGGAAAGGCCTTGCAGAGGGACCTGGATAGGTTGGAGAGCTGGGCGATCACCAACCGCATGAAGTTCAATAAGAGCAAGTGCCGGGTCCTGCACCTGGGACGGGGAACCCTGGCTGCACGTACAGACTGGGCGATGAGACGCTGGAGAGCAGCCTAGAAGAGAGGGATCTGGGGGTCGTGGTAGACAGCAAGTTGAATATGAGCCAGCAGTGTGCCCTGGCAGCCAGGAGGGCCAACCGTGTCCTGGGGTGCATCAAGCACGGCATTGCTAGTAGGTCACGGGAGGTGATTGTCCCGCTCTACTCTGCGCTGGTGCGGCCTCACCTCGAGTACTGTGTGCAGTTCTGGGCACCACAGTATAAAAAGGACATGAAACTGTTGGAGAGTGTCCAGAGGAGGGCTACGAAGATGGTGAAAGGCCTGGAGGGGAAGACGTACGAGGAACGGCTGAGGTCACTGGGCCTGTTCAGCCTGGAGAAGAGGAGGCTGAGGGGAGACCTCATCACAGTCTACAACTTCCTCGTAAGGGGGTGTCGAGAGGCAGGAGACCTTTTCTCCATTAACACCAGTGACAGGACCCGCGGGAACGGGGTTAAGCTGAGGCAGGGGAAATTTAGGCTTGACATCAGGAGGGGGTTCTTCACAGAGAGGGTGGTGGCACACTGGAACAGGCTCCCCAGGGAAGTGGTCACTGCACCGAGCCTGTCTGAATTTAAGAAGAGATTGGACTGTGCACTTAGTCACATGATCTGAACTTTTGGGTAGACCTGTGCGGTGTCAAGAGTTGGACTTGATGATCCTTAAGGGTCCCTTCCAACTCAGGATATTCTATGATTCTATGATTCTATATGATGATGCAGTGATTACGCAGTGATGATGATGTGATAACGCAGTGACGATGCTGTCGTGATACTGTGATGATGCTGTGATGCCGCAGTGATGATGATGTGATGATGCTGTGATAATGATGTGATGATGCAGTGATGATGCAGTGATGATGATATGGTGATGCAGTGATGGTGATGTGATGATGCAGTAATTCTGCAGTAATGATGCTGTGATTATGCTGAGATGATGCTCTGATGATGCAGTGATGATGCTGCGATGATGCTGTGATGATGTTGCTATGATGTGATGATGCTGTG
Organism: Clangula hyemalis; assembly: GCA_963989345.1. Next base: position 7,199,107 of record OZ022448.1, on the reverse strand, counting down.
ATGATGCAGTGATGACGCTGTAATGATGCTCTGATGAATCTGTGATGACGGTATGATTACGCTGTCGTGATGCTCAGATACCACTGTCATGATGCTATGATGATGCTGTGATGATGCTGTGATGATGCTCTGATGCTGCAGTGGTGACGCTACGATGCTGCTGTGATGCTGCTGTGATGCTGCTGTGATTATGCTGTGACGATGCTGTGATGATGCTGTGATGACGCAGTGATGATGATGTGATGGTGCTGGGATGATGATGTGATGATGTGGTGTTGATGCTGCGATGACACTGTTATGATTCTGTGACGATGCAGTGATGATGCTGTGATGACCCCATTGTGACGTTGTGATGACGCTATCGTGATGCTGTGATGACAATATGATGACGCAGTTATGATGCTGTTATGATACATTCATTATGCAGTAATGATGCAGATATGAGGCTGTGATGACGCTGTGATGATGCAGTGATGATGATGTGATGAAGCAGTGATGATGCTGTGATGATGCTGTGATGACGCAGTGATGATGATGTGATGATGCTGGGATGATGATGTGATGATTTTGTGATGATGCTTTGATGACGCTTTTATGATTCTGTGACGATGCAGTGATGATGCTGTGATGACCCCATTGTGATGTTGTGATGACGCTGTCGTGATGCTGTGATGATGCTGTGGTGACACTATGATGACGCAGTTATGATGCTGTTATGATGCAGTGATTATGCTGTGATGATGCAGTTATGAGGTTGTGATGACGCTGTGATGATTTTGTGATGATGCTGTGATGATGCAGTGATGCCGCAGTGATGATGCTGAGATGATGATTTGAAGATGCTGTGATGATGCAGTGATGATGCAGTGATGATGCTGTGAAGGCGCAGTGGCGATGCTTTCATTATGCTGTGATGATGCAGTGATTATGCAGCAATGGTGCTGTGATGATGCTGTGATGATACCGTGATGACGCTGTGATGACGGAGTGACGATGCTGTGATGACACTCTGATGATGCTGATAATGTGATGATGCCGTGATGATGCAGTGAAGATAATGTGATGACGCTGTTATGATGCAGTATTTATGCAGTAAAGACTCTGGAATGCTGAGATGATGCTCCCATGAGGCTGCGATGATGATGTGATGATGCTGTGATGACTGTGATAACACTCTGATGACACTATTATGATGCTGAGATGATGCAGTGATGATGCAATGATGATGCTGTGATGATGCTGTTTTGACGCTGTGATGACGCAGTGATGATGCTGTGATGATGCAGTGTTTATGTAGTTATGAGGCTGTGATGATGCTGTGATGATGCAGTGATGATGCTGTGATGATGCTGTAATGATGCTGTGATGATGCAGTGACGATGTTGTGCTGATGCTGTGATGATGTTTTGATTAGGCAGTGATGATGCTGTGGTGATGCAGTGATGATGCAGTGATGATGCAGTAATCAAAGCGTCATAACAGCACCATCACAGCATCATTACTGCATCATCACAGCATCATAACATCATCATCAGAGCATCACAGCATCATAACAGCGTCATCACTGCATCACAACAACAGCATCGTAGCGTCATCAAAGCGTCATCATAGCATTATCAGATCATCACAACAGCATCATCGAAGCGTCATCACAGCATCATCACAACATCATCACTGCATCATCAGAACATCATCACAGTGTCATCAAACCGTCATGACAACATCATCAGACCATCACAACAACATCATCGCAGCGTCATCACAGCATCATCACAGCATCATCACTGCAGCATCAGAACGTCATCACAGTGTCATAAAACCGTCATCACAGTATCTTCACAGCATCATCACAGTATCAAGACAACATCATCACTGCATAATCAGTGCATTCTCAATGCATCATCAGAGCTTCAACAAGGCATCACAGTGCCATCACAGTGTCATCACTGCATCATCATAGAGTCATCACAGCATCATCACATCATCATCACAGCATCATCACAGCGTCATCAATGCGTCATCACCACTACATCGTCACAGCATCATCACTGCATCATCACTGCGTCATAACAGCGTCATCACAGCGTCATCACGTCGTCATCACTGATTCTTCACAGAATCATCAAAGCATCATCGCAGCGTCATCACTGCATCATCACAGCATGATCACAGCATGATCACAGCGTCATCACAGCATCATAACAGCATTATCGTAGCGTCATCACAGCATAATCACAACATCATCACAGCATCATCGCTGCATCATTACAGCATCATCACAGCATCATCACAGCATCATCACTGCGTCATCACAGCATCATTACTGCATCATCAGAATATTATCATAGTGTCATCAAAGCGTCAACACAGCATCACAACTGCTTCATCGCAGCATCATCACTGCATCATCAAAGCATCACAACAGCATCATAACAAAATCATCACAGCGTCATCAAAGCGTCATCACAGCATCATCACTGCATCATTACAGCGTCATCACAGCATCATCACAGCATCATCAAAGCATCACAGCGTCATCAAAGTGTCATCAGAGCATCATCACGGCATCACTACAGTATCATCATATGATCACAGCATTATTACAGCATCATCACAGCATCATCAAAGAATCACAGCGTAATCAAAGCGTCATCACAGCTTCATCACGGCATCAACACAGCATCATCGCAGCATCATCACAGCATCATTAAACCATCACAGCGTCATCAAAGACTCATCGCAGCGTCATCACAGCATCACCACTGCGTCATCAGAGCGTCATCAAAGAACCATCACCTCGTCATCGTAGCACCATCACTGCATCATCACTGCATCATCACAGCATCATCACTGCATCATCACAACATCATCACAGTGTCATCAAAGCGTCCTCAAAGCATTATCACAGCATCATAACATCATGATCACTGCATCATGAAAACGTCATCACAGCTTCAGCACAGCATTATCACAACATCATCACAGCATCACAGTGTCATCACAGCGTCATCACAGCATCATCACAGCATCATCAAATAAAGCCTCATCAAAGCGTCATCACAGCATCATCAAAGCATCATCACTGCATCATCACAGCATCATCACTGTATCATTAAATATCATCGCAGTGTCATCACTGCGTCATCACACCATCATCACAGCATCATCAAAGCATCACAGCGTCATCAGAGCATCATCACAACATCATTACTGCGTCATCACAGCGTCATCAAAGCACCATCACAGCTTCATCACAGCTTCATCATGGCGTCATTACAGCATCATTACAGTGTCATCAAAGCGTTATCACAGAGTCATCACAACATCATCACAGCATCATCGCAGTGTCATCACACCATCATCACAGCATCATCACACTATTATCACAGCCTCACCACAGAGTCATAACTGCATCAACAGTGCATTATCGCTGCATCATCACAGCGTCATCACAGCATAAACACATCATCATAAATGCATCATCACAGCATCATCAATACATCTTCACAGCGTCATCAGAGCATCATCACAACATCATCACAGTGTCATCAAAGCATCATCACAGCATCATCATAGCATCATCACAGCATCATGACAACATCATCGCAGCATCATCGCAGCGTTATCAATGCATCATCACAGCATCATCGCAGCGTCATCACTGAATCATCACAGCATCATCACAGCATCATCATAGCATCATGAAAGCATCACAGCGTCATCACAGCATATTCAGTGTCATCACTGCGTCATAACAGCGTCATCACAGCATCATCACTGCATCATCATATAATCATGAAAGCATCATAGCTGTGTAATCACATCATCAACAAAGCTTCATCACAGCATCATCACAGCATCATCAAAGCTTCATCGCAGTATCATAACTGCATCATCACTGCATAAACACTGCATCAGCACAGCCTCATCTGTGCATCATCACAGCATCATCACAACATCATCACAGCGTCATCACAGCATCATCATTGAATCACGACAGCATCATCATAGCATCATGACTGCATCATCACAGCATCATCACTGCATCATCATATCATCCTGAGAGCATCATAGCTGTATAATCACAGCATCATCAAATTGTCATAACAGCATAATCACAGTGTCATCACAGCATAATAACATCGTCATCACAGCATCATCAAAGCATCACAGTGTAATCAAAGCGTCATCATAGCGTCATCAAAGCATCATCACAGCATCATAATTGTATCATCACTGTGTCATCAAATCATCATCACAGCATCATCACAACAGCATCACCACAGCATCATAACATCATCATTTCTGGTGCCAACGCAGAAATCTTGTTTTTTTTTTGACCATGGGGCACTTTACTCAGCACCTGGCCTGATGGCCGCAGACGGGTCCCTATCTTTTAGGGGAAAAAGGATCCTGGGCCAGGAGCTGGCAGGGCTCATTGAGAGGGCTTTAAACTAGGTAAGAAGGGGGAGGGGGCTGAAGCAAGGATTGTTGGGGCTGTGCCAGGGGGAACAATGGCAAGACCAGAGGATAGGGCAATGGCCCAGCTGAAGTGCATCTACACCAATGCTCGGATGATGCAGTGATGTAGCAGTAGTGATGCTGTGATGACACTGAGATGTTGCTTTGATGATGCTGCGATGAAGTTCTGGTGATGCTCTGATGATGCAGTGATGATAATTTGATGACGCTATGATGCCGTGATGATGCTGTGATGACGCTGTGATGCACAGCACACATGATCAGAGCATCACAGCATCATCACAACATCACCATAGTATCATCACAGCATCATCACCGCATCATCACAGCTTCCTTACTGTGTCATCACAGCTTGTGATGCTGTGATGATGGTGATGCGGTGATGATGCAGTGAGGATGCAGTTACGATGCTGTGATGATGCTGTGATGATGCAGTGATGATGCTGTGATGACACTGTGATGATGTTGTGATGATGCAGGAATGGTGCTGTGATGATGAAGTCATGGTGCTGTGATTACGAAGTGATGATGCAGTGATAATGTTGTGATGATGCTCTGATGAAGCAGTGATGAAGCTGCGATGATGCTGTGAATAAGCAGTGATGATGCTGTGACGATATTGTGATGATGCTATGATAACGCTGTGATGACGCTGTCGTAATACTGTGATGACGCTGCTGTGATGGCATGATGATGCTGTGATGTGATGATGCCGTGATGAAGGTCTTATGATGCAATGGTGATGCTGTGATGAAGCAGTGATGACCCTGTTGTGATTCTGTGATGATGCTGTGATGATGCACTGATGATGCAGTGATGACACTGTGATAAAGTAGTGAAGATGATGTGATGATACTGTGATGACGCTGTGAGGATGCTGAGATGATGCTTTGATGATGGAGTGATGATATTGTGATGACGCTGTGATGATGCAGTGAGTAAGCAGTAATGATGCTGCGATGATGCTGTGATGATGCTGTGATTATGCGGTTATGATGCAGTGATTATGCAGTGATGATGCTGTCATGACACTGTAATGACGCTCTGATGAGGCAGTGATTATGCAGAAATGATGTTGTGCTGGTGCTGTGATGATGTTTTGATTACTCAGTGATGGTGCTGTGGTGATGCAGTGATGATGCTTAGATGATGCAGTGATGACGCTGTGATGATGCAGCGATGATGCTGTGATGATGCAGTGATGATGCAGTGACGATGCAGTGATGATTCAGTGATGATGTAGTGATGACGCTGTGATGACTCAGTGATGATGCTTTAATGACACAGTGATGATGCAGTGTTGACGTTATGATGACGCTCTGATGATGCTGTGATGACACTGTGATGACGCTATGATGATGCAGTGATTATGCATTAATGATTCTGTGATGATGCTGAGATGATATTTTGATGATGCAGTGATGACGCTCTGAGGACCTTATTATGATGCTGTGATGACGCTGTGATGATGCTGAGATGATGCTTTGATGATGGAGTGATGATACTGTGATGACGCTGTGATGATGCAGTGAGTAAGCAGTAATGATGCTGCGATGATGCTGTGATGATGCTGTGATTATGCGGTTATGATGCAGTGATTATGCAGTGATGATGCTGTCATGACACTGTAATGATGCTCTGATGAGGCAGTGATTATGCAGAAATGATGTTGTGCTGGTGCTGTGATGATGTTTTGATTACTCAGTGATGGTGCTGTGGTGATGCAGTGATGATGCTTAGATGATGCAGTGATGATGCTGTGATGATGCAGCGATGATGCTGTGATGATGCAGTGATGATGCAGTGTTGACGTTATGATGACGCTCTGATGATGCTGTGATGATACTGTGATGACGCTATGATGATGCAGTGATTATGCATTAATGATTCTGTGATGATGCTGAGATGATATTTTGATGATGCAGTGATGACGCTGTGAAGACCTTATTATGATGCTGTGATGATGCTGTGATGATGCTGTGATTATGCAGCTACGATTCTGTGATGATGCAGTTATGATGATGTGATGATGATGTGATGATGATCCGATGATGCTGTGATGATTTTGTGATGATGCTGTGACGATGCAGTGAGGATGATGTGGTAACGCTGTGTTGATGCAGTGATGATGCTGTGACGTTGCTGTGATGATGATGTGATGATGCAGTGATGATGCAGTGATGATACTTTGATGACGCAGTGATGACGCTGTGATGACGCTGTGATGATGCTATGATGACGCTGTGATGATTCTGTGATGACGCTTTGATGATGCAGTGATGATGATATGAAGATGCAGTGATGATGATGTGATGATGCAGTGATTCTGCAGTAGTGATACTGTGATGATGCTGAGATGATGCTGTGATGATGCAGTGATTATACAGTGATGGTGCTCTGACGTTGCTGTGATGATTCTGTGATGACGCTTTGATGATGCAGTGATGTTGATATGAAGATGCAGTGATGATGATGTGATGATGCAGTGATTCTTCAGTATTGATACTGTGATGATGCTGAGATGATGCTGTGATGATGCAGTGATTATGCAGTGATGGTGCTGTGATATTGCTGAGATGATTCTGTGATGATGCAGTGATTGTGCAGTGATTATGAAGTGATGACGCAGTGATGATGCTGTGATGAAAATACGAAGATACTGTGATGATGTAGTGATGATGCTGTGATGACGCTATTATGATGCAGTGATGATGCTGAAATGTTGTCGTGATTATGACTCTATGATGCTGTAATGATGCTGTGATGATGCTGTTATGACGCTCTGATGACACAGTGATTATGCTGTGATGACACTGTGATGATGTTGTGATGATGATGTGATGATGCTGTGATTACGCTGTGATTGTGCAGTGATGATGCAGTGATTATGCTGTGATAATGCACTGATGACGCTGTGATGATGCCGTGATGATGATGTGATGATTCTCTGATGATGCTGTGATGATGCAGTGGTGATGTTGTGATAACAAAGTGATGATGCTGTGACGATGCAGATCTGATGCAGTTCTGATGCAGTGATGACGCTGTCATGATGCTGTGTTGATATTGTGATGATGCAATGATGATGCTGTGATGACTCAGTGATGATGCTGTGATGATGCAGTGATCATGTAGTGATGATACTGTGATTATGCAGTGATGACGCTGCGATGAAGTTATGATGATGCAGTGATGATACAGTGATGACGCTGTGATGATGCAGTGATTATGCAGTAATGATACTGTAATGATACTGAGATGATGCTGTTATGATGCAGTGGTGATGCATTGATGACGCTGTAATTATGCTGTGATTATGTAGTGATGATGTAGTGAGTACGCTGTGATGATGCAGTGAAGATGCTGTGTTGATGCAGTGATGATGCAGTGATGATGCTGTGCTGATGTAGTGATGATGCAGTGATGATACTGTTATGACGCTGTCGTGATACTGTGATGATGCTGTGGTGGTGTTGTGATGATGCTGTGATGACGCTGTAATGATGCAGTGATGATGCTGAGATGACGCTGTGATGACACTGTGATGATGCATTTATGACGATGTGATTATGTAGCTATGATGCAGTGATGATTCTGCGATGATTCATTGATGATGCAGTGATGATGTAGTGATGATGCTGTGATGATGCAGTGATGATACTGTGATGACGCTGTTATGATGTAGTGAGTAGGCAGTCATGATGCTGTGATGTTGCTGAGATGATGCTGTGATGATTCATTGATGATGCAGTGATGATGCTGCGATGATGCTATGATTATATTTTGATGATGCTGTGATGATTCAGTGATGATTCTGTGATGACACTGTGATGACTCTGTCGTGATGCTCTGATAACGCTGTCGTGATGCTGTGATGATGCTGCGATGATGTTGTGATGATGCAATGATTATGCTGTGATGATGTAGTAATGATGATGTTATGATGCTGAGGTGTTGCAGTGATGATGCAATGATGATGCTATATTGACGCAGTGATGATGCTGTGATGGTGCAGAGTTTATGCAGTTGTGACACTGTGATTATGCTTTGATGAGGACGCAATGATGACGTGACGATGCAGTGATGATGCAGTGGTGATGCTGTGATGATACTGTGATGATGCAGTGATGACGCTGCGATGAAGTTATGATGACGCAGTGATGATACTGTGATGACGCTGTGATGATGCAGTGATTATGCAGTAATGATACTGTAATGATACTGAGAAGATGCTGTTATGATACAGTGGTAATGCATTGATGACGCTGTAATTATGCTGTGATTATGAAGTGATGATGTAGTGAGTACGCTTTGATGACGCAGTGATGATGCTGTGATTGTGCTGTGATGATGCTGTGATGATGTAGTGATGATGCTGTGATGACCCTGTCGTGATACTGTGATGATGCAGTGATGACGCTGCAATGATGCTCTGATGAATCTGTGATGACGCTATGATTACAGTGTCGTGATGCTCAGATAACACTGTTGTGATGCTATGATGATGCTGCGATGATGTTGTGATGATGGTGTGATGATGCAATGATTCTGCAGTACTGATACTGTGATGATGCTGAGATTATGCTGTGATGATGCTGTGATGATGCAGTAATGATGATGTGATGATGCTGTGACAATGTAGTGATGATGCAGTGAAGATGCTGTGAGGATACTGTGATGATGCTGTGATGCTGCAGTGATGACACTTCGATCCTGCTGTGATGATGCTGTGATTACGCTGTGATGATGCTGTGATTATGCAGCTATGAAGCTGTGATGACGCTGTGATGACGCAGTGATGATGCTGTGATGACACTGATGATGTTGTGATGATGCTGAGATGATGCAGTGATGATGCTGTGATGATGCTGAGATGATGCTGTGATGACGCTGTGATGATGCAGTGTGTAAGCAGTAATGATGCTGTCATGATGTTGTGATGATGTGGGATGATGATGTGATGACGCAGTGATGATGCTGTGGTGATGCTGTGATGACGCTGCGATACAGCTGTGATGATGCTGTGATGACGCTGTGATGACAATTTATTATGAAGTGATGACTTTGTGATTACGCTGTGATGACACATTGAAGATTATGTGATGATGATGTGATGATGCAGTGATGATGCTATCATGATGCACTGATGATGCTCTAATGTCGCTCTGATGATGCTGTGATGATGCTGTGATGATACAGTTATGGTACTGTGATGACGCTGTGATGATGCAGTGATTATGTTGTAATGATTCTGTGATGATGCTGTGATGATGCTGTTATGATGCAGTAATGATGCAGTGATGATTCTGTGATGATGCTGTGATGATATAGTGATGACGCTGTGATGATGCATTGATGACGCTGTGATGATGCATTGATGATGCTGTGATGATGCAGTGATTATGCAGTGATGACACTGTGATGATGGTGTGATTATGGTGTGATTATGGTGTGATTATGGTGTGATGATGCAGTGATGATGCTCTGAAGATGCACTGACAATAGTGTGATGACACTGTGATGATGCAGTGAGTAAGCAGTAAAGATGCTTTGATGATGCTGTTATGATGCTGCAATGATGCTGTGGTTTGCTGTGATGACAATTTGATGACGTAGTGATGATTCTGTCATGACGCCATGATGCTGCTCTGGTGCTGCTGTGATGATGCTCTGATTATGCTGTGATGACACTCTGATGACACGGTCATGATGCTGTGATGACGCTATAATGATGCTGTGATGATGTTTTGATTACGCAGTGATGATGCTGTGGTGATGCAGAGATGATGCAGTGATGATGCAGTGAAGATGCTGTGATGATGCAGTGATGATTCAGTGATGATGTTGTGATGACGCTGTGGTGACGCAGTGATCATGCTTTGATGATTCTCTGATGATGCAATGTAGATGCTGTGATGATGCTGTGATGACGTTGTGATGACGCTTTGATGATGCTGTGATGACACTGTAATGATGCGGTGATGATGATATGATGATGCAGTGATGATACTGTGATGACGCTGTGATGATGCAGTGATTATGCATTAATGATTCTGTGATGATGCTGAGATGATATTTTGATGATGCAGTGATGATGCTGTGATGATGCATTGATGATGCTGTGATGATGCAGTGATTATGCAGTGATTATGCAGTAATAATTCTGTGATGACGCTGAGATGATGCAGTGATGATACTGTGATGACGCTGTGATGATGCAGTGAGTAAGCAGTAAAGATGCTTTGATGATGTTGTTACGATGCTGCAGTGATGCTGTGATGATGCCGTGGGCTGCTGTGATGACAATTTGATGACGTAGTGATGATTCTGTCATGATGCCATGATGCTGCTCTGATGCTGCTGTGAGGATGCTGTGATTATGCTGTGATGACGCTCTGATGACACAGTCATGATACTGTGATTGCACTCTGATGATGTTGTGATGATGATGTGATTATTCTCTGATGATGCAGTGATGATACTGTGATAACGCTGTGATGATGCAGTGTTTATGCAGTAATGATTCTGTGATAATGCTGTGATGATGCTGTGATGACACTGTGATGACTTTGTGATGATTTATGATGATGCTGTGATGATGTAGTGATGATGCTGTGATGATGCTGTGATTATGGAGCTTTGAAGCTGTGAAGATGCTGTGATGACGCTGTGATGACACAGTGATGATGCAGTGATGATACTGTGATGACGCTGTGATGATGCAGTGAGTAAGTAGTAATGATGGTGTGATGATGCTGAGATGTTGCTGTGAAGATGCACTGATAATGCAGTGATGATGCTGTGAAGATGCTATGATTATGTTTTTTTGACGCTGCGATGATGATGTGCTGATGTTCTGGTGACACTGCGATGACACAGTGATGGTGCTGTTATGATGCTAATGACGCTCTTATGATGTTGTGATGATGCTGTTATTATGCTGTGATGATGCAGTAATGATGCTGTGATGATGATATGGGGTGGGGTGGCGATGTATGTGAAGCAGGGGCTGGACTGTGTGGAACTTCAGGTCGGCGATGGCAAAGTTGAGAGCCTCTGGGTAAGGATCAAGGGACGAACGAATAAAGGGGAGGTCGTTGTGGGAGTCTATTACAGACCGCCTGGCCAGGACGATAGCGCCGATAAATTATTCTTTACAGAACTAAGAGAGGCCTCGAGATTAACTCCCCTTGTCCTTATGGGGGACTTCAACTTGTCAGACGTTAACTGGGAGTGCCACACAGCTGACACGAGCAAGTCCAGGAGGTTCATGAAGCACCTAGATGATAACTTCTTGGTGCAGGTGCTAACGTAACCAACTAGGAAAGGTGCCCTCCTAGACCTGTTGCTAGTAAACAGAGAGGGTCTGGTGGGAGATGTGGTGATTGGTGGCCGCCTTGGTCATAGCGACCATGAAGTGGTTGAGTTCAAAATTTACGGTGACAGAAGGAAAAGTGCCACCAAAACCTCATCCCTAGATATGGGGAAAATGGACTTCAGGCTGCTCAGGGAACTAGTCAGCAAGGTCCCCTGGGAAACTGCTCTTGAAGGCCTCGATGTCCACCAGTGCTGGTCATTCTTTAAGCGATGCCTCCTAGAAGCACAAGATCAGGCAATTCCTAAATATCGCAAGTCAGGCAGGTGGGGCAGGAGGCCGGCGTGGCTGACCAGGCACATTCTAATGGAGATTAGGCAGAAACAGAGAGTGTTTCGCTACTGGAAGGAGGGCCAGGTGTCATGGAAAGAATACAGGGATGCTGTTCGTGTTTGTAGGGAGAAAATTCGTGTGGCCAAAGCACACCTAGAGTTGAAGCTGGCTGTGTCTGTGAGAGAAAATAAAAAGGGTTTTTTTAGATATGTGAATGGAAAAATGAGAACTAAAGAATACATAGGGCCGCTCCTTGATAGGGAAGGTCTCCTCACAGACAATGATATAGGCAAAGCAGAGACGCTTAACGCCTTCTTTGCCTCTGTCTTCAATGCCGATGATGGGCTTCGGGACCCAGGGTGCCCTGAGCTGGAGGACCGGGACAGTGGGGATGACAAACTCCCAACCGACCCTGATCTGGACGAGGGCATTGAGTGCACCCTCAGTAAGTTTGCAGATGACACCAAGTTAGGTGCGTGTGTCGATCTGCTCGAGGGTAGGAAGGCTCTGCAGGAGGATCTGGATAGGCTGCACCGATGGGCTGAGGTCAACTGTATGAAGTTCAACAAGGCCAAGTGCCGGATCATGCACCTGGGGCGCAACAACCCCAAGCAGAGCTACAGGCTGGGAGATGGGTGGTTGCAGAGCTGCCAGGCAGAGAAGGACCTGGGAGTGATGGTGGACAGTCGGCTGGATATGAGCCAGCAGTGTGCTCAGGTGGCCAAGAAGGCCAACGGCTTCCTGGCTTGTATCAGAAACAGTGTGACCAGCAGGGCTAGGGAGGTGATCATCCCCCTGTACTCGGCTCTAGTGAGGCCGCACCTCGAGTACTGTGTTCAGTTTTGGGCCCCTCGCTACAAGAAGGACATCGAGGTGCTTGAGCGGGTCCAGAGGAGGGCGACGAAGCTGGTGAGGGGCCTGGAGAACAAGTCCTACGAGGAGCGGCTGAAGGAGCTGGGCTTGTTCAGCCTGGAGAAGAGGAGGCTCAGGGGCGACCTTATCGCTCTCTACAGATACCTTAAAGGAGGCTGTAGTGAGGTGGGGGTTGGCCTGTTCTCCCACGTGCCCGGTGACAGGACGAGGGGGAATGGGCTAAAGTTGCGCCAGGGGAGATTTAGGTTAGATGTTAGGAAAAACTTCTTTACTGAAAGGGTTGTTAGGCACTGGAACAGGCTGCCCAGGGAGGTGGTGGAGTCACCATCCCTGGAAGTCTTTAAAAGACGTTTAGATGTAGAGCTTAGGGATATGGTTTAGTGGGGACTGTTAGCGTTAGGTCAAAGGTTGGACTCGATGATCTTGAGGTCTCTTCCAACCTAGAAATTCTGTGATTCTGTGATTCTGGGATTTGCTACTCCACCTGGATCCCTACAAGTCCATGGGTCCAGATGGGATTCATCCCCGGGTGCTGAAAGAGCTGGCGGACATCATCGCGGAACCTCTCTCATTTATTTTTCAACGATCCTGGGAATTTGGAGAGGTCCCGGTAGACTGGAAGCTGGCAAATGTTGTGCCGATTTTCAAGAAGGGTCAGAAAGAAGACCCTAGCAATTACAGGCCTGTCAGTCTCACGTCAGTGCCTGGTAAAATCATGGAGAAGATGGTTCTCGAACTTATTGAGGCGCACCTGGGGGACAAAGCAGTCATTGGTCCCAGCCAGCATGGGTTTGTGAAGGGTAGGTCCTGCCTAACTAACCTGATTTCCTTTTATGATAAGATCACCCGTATGGTGGACCAAGGGAAACTAGCTGATGTGATTTTTTTGGACTTCAGCAAGGCTTTTGACACGGTTTCCCATAGGATCCTACTGGACAAAATGTCCACCATACAGCTAAATAAAAACATCATACGATGGGTGAGCAATTGGCTAACGGGCAGGGCCCAAAGGGTTATGGTAAATGGGGCTGCGTCAGGCTGGTGGGCGGTCACCAGTGGGGTCCCTCAAGGCTCCATTTTAGGGCCGGTACTTTTCAATATTTTTATAAACGATCTGGATGTAGGAATAGAGGGTATTTTGAGCAAGTTTGCTGATGACACCAAACTTGGAGGAGTTGTGGACTCGAATGAGGGTGGAAAGGCCTTGCAGAGGGACCTGGATAGGTTGGAGAGCTGGGCGATCACCAACCGCATGAAGTTCAATAAGAGCAAGTGCCGGGTCCTGCACCTGGGACGGGGAAACCCTGGCTGCACGTACAGACTGGGCGATGAGATGCTGGAGAGCAGCCTAGAAGAGAGGGATCTGGGGGTCGTGGTAGACAGCAAGTTGAATATGAGCCAGCAGTGTGCCCTGTCAGCCAGGAGGGCCAACCGTGTCCTGGGGTGCATCAAGCACGGCATTGCTAGTAGGTCACGGGAGGTGATTGTCCCGCTCTACTCTGCGCTGGTGCGGCCTCACCTCGAGTACTGTGTGCAGTTCTGGGCACCACAGTATAAAAAGGACATGAAACTGTTGGAGAGTGTCCAGAGGAGGGCTACGAAGATGGTGAAAGGCCTGGAGGGGAAGACGTACGAGGAACGGCTGAGGTCACTGGGCCTGTTCAGCCTGGAGAAGAGGAGGCTGAGGGGAGACCTCATCACAGTCTACAACTTCCTCGTAAGGGGGTGTCGAGAGGCAGGAGACCTTTTCTCCATTAACACCAGTGACAGGACCCGCGGGAACGGGGTTAAGCTGAGGCAGGGGAAATTTAGGCTTGACATCAGGAGGGGGTTCTTCACAGAGAGGGTGGTGGCACACTGGAACAGGCTCCCCAGGGAAGTGGTCACTGCACCGAGCCTGTCTGAATTTAAGAAGAGATTGGACTGTGCACTTAGTCACATGATCTGAACTTTTGGGTAGACCTGTGCGGTGTCAAGAGTTGGACTTGATGATCCTTAAGGGTCCCTTCCAACTCAGGATATTCTATGATTCTATGATTCTATATGATGATGCAGTGATTACACAGTGATGATGATGTGATAACGCAGTGACGATGCTGTCGTGATACTGTGATGATGCTGTGATGCCGCAGTGATGATGATGTGATGATGCTGTGATAATGATGTGATGATGCAGTGATGATGCAGTGATGATGATATGGTGATGCAGTGATGGTGATGTGATGATGCAGTAATTCTGCAGTAATGATGCTGTGATTATGCTGAGATGATGCTCTGATGATGCAGTGATGATGCTGCGATGATGCTGTGAATATGTTGCTATGATGTGATGATGCTGTGATGATGCAGTGAAGACGCTGTAATGATGCTCTGATGAATCTGTGATGATGGTATGATTACGCTGTCGTGATGCTCAGATACCACTGTCATGATGCTATGATGATGCTGCGATGATGTTGTGATGATGCTGTGATGATGCAATGATGATGATGTGATGATGCTGTGACAATGTAGTGATGATGCTGTGACGATGCTGTGATGATGCTGTGATGACGCAGTGATGATGATGTGATGGTGCTGGGATGATGATGTGATGATGTGGTGTTGATGCTGCGATGACACTGTTATGATTCTGTGACGATGCAGTGATGATGCTGTGATGACCCCATTGTGACGTTGTGATGACGCTGTCGTGATGCTGTGATGATGCTGTGATGACAATATGATGACGCAGTTATGATGCTGTTATGATACATTAATTATGCAGTGATGATGCAGATATGAGGCTGTGATGACGCTGTGATGATGCAGTGATGATGATGTGATGAAGCAGTGATGATGCTGTGATGACGCAGTGATGATGATGTGATGATGCTGGGATGATGATGTGATGATTTTGTGATGATGCTTTAATGACGCTTTTATGATTCTGTGACGATGCAGTGATGATGCTGTGATGACCCCATTGTGATGTTGTGATGACGCTGTCGTGATGCTGTGATGATGCTGTGGTGACACTATGATGACGCAGTTATGATGCTGTTATGATGCAGTGATTATGCTGTGATGATGCAGTTATGAGGTTGTGATGACCCTGTGATGATTTTGTTATGATGCTGTGATGATGCAGTGATGCCGCAGTGATGATGCTGCGATGATGATTTGAAGATGCTGTGATGATGCAGTGATGATGCAGTGATGCCGCAGTGATGATGCTGAGATGATGATTTGAAGATGCTGTGATGATGCAGTGATTATGCAGCTATGGTGCTGTGATGATGCTGTGATGATACCGTGATGACGCTGTGATGACGGAGTGATGATGCTGTGATGACACTCTGATGATGTTGTGATGATAATGTGATGATATCGTGATGATGCAGTGAAGATAATGTGATGACGCTGTTATGATGCAGTATTTATGCAGTAAAGATTCTGTGATGTTGAGATGATGCTGTGATGATGCAGTGAAGATGCAGTGATTATGCAGTGAAGATGCTGTGATGACACTTATGATTTTGTGATGATAATGCAGTTATGATGCTGTGATGATGAAATGATTATGCAGTGATAATGAAGTGATGATGCTGAGATGATGCTGTGATGATGTTGTGATGATGCTGTGATGATGCTGTGATGACACATTGATGATGCTGTCATGATGCAGTGATTATGCAGTGATAATGCTTTGATGACGCTGCGCTGATGCAGTGATGACGCAGTTATGATGCAGTGATGATGCAGTGATGATACTGTGATGATGCTATGATTATGTTTTGATGATTATGTGATGATGCAGTGATCATGCTGCAACGCTGCTGTGATGATGCTGTAATGGCGCAGTAATGATGCTGTGATTATGCTGTGGTGATGCTATGATTATGTTGTGATGATGCTGTGATGATGCTCTGATGCTGCTGTGATGATGCTGTGATTATGTAGTAATGGTTCTGTGATGATGCTGTGATGATGCTGTTATGATGCAGTAATGATGCAGTGATGACGCAGTGATGATTCTGTGATGATGCTGTGATGATGCAGTGATGATATAGTGATGACGCTGTGATGATGCATTGATGATGCTGTAATGATGCTGTGATGACCCTGTGATGATGCAGTGATGACACTGTGATGGTGGTGTGATGATGTTGTGATGATGCAGTAATGATGATGTGATGATGCAGATATGATGGTGTTATGATGCAGTGAATACACCGTGATGACGCTGTGATGATGCAGTGACTAAGCAGTAATGATGCTGCGATGATGCTGTGATTATGCTGTGATGATGAGGTGATGATGCAGTGATTATGCAGTGATGATGCTGTCATGATACTCTAATGATGCTCTGATGATGCAGAGATGATGCAGTGATTTTTCTGTGATGATGTTGTAATGATGCTGTGATGATGCAGTGATGATTATGTGATGATGCAGTGATGATAATGTGATGATGCTGTGATAATGCAGTGATTATGCTGTAATGATATTCTGATGACACTGAGATAATGCTCTGATGCTGTAGTGATGATGCTGTGAAGATGCAGTCAGGACGCAGAGATGATGCTGTGATGACACTGTGATTATGTGGTGATGATGATATGATGATGCTGTGATGATGCTGAGATTATGCAGCTATGACGCTGTGATGACATAGTGATGATGCTGTGATGACACTGTGATGATTATTTCATGATGCAATGATGATGCAGTGGTGATGCTCTGATGATGCTGTAATGATGCTGTGACAATGAAGTGATGGTGCAGTGATGATGCTGTGATGATGTTGTGATGATGCTGTGAAGATGCAGTGATGACGCTGCGATGATGCTGTGATGATGCTGTGATGATGCTGTGATGACGTTGCGACAACGATATGATGATCCTGTGATTACTCTGTGATGACGTTTCGATGACACTGTTATGATGCTGTGATGATGCAGTGGGGATGCTTTGATGACGCAGTGATGACGCTGTGATGATGCTCTGATGACGCGGTGATGATGCCGTGATGATAGATTGATTATACTGTGATGATGTTGTGATGATGCTGTTATGATGAAATGATGATGATGGGATGATGCAATGATGATGATGTAATGATGCAGTGATGATACTGGTACGACGCTGTCATAATGCAGTGATTATGCAGTAATGATTCTGTGATAATGCTGAGATGATGCTGTGATGATGTAGTGATGACGCAGTGATGATGCTGTGATGATGCAGTGATCATGTAGTGATGATGATGTGATGACGCAGTGATTCTGCAGTAATGATGCAGTGATGATGCTGTGATGATACTGTGATGATGCAGTGATGACGCTGCGATGAAGATATGATGGTGCAGTGATGATGGTGTGATGACGCTGCGATGATGATGTGATGATGCTGTGATGACTGTGATGACGCTCTGATGACACTATTATGATGCTGAGATGATGCAGTGATGATGCAATGATGATGCTGTGATGATGCTGTTATGACGCTGTGATGACGCAGTGATGATGCTGTGATGATGCAGTGTTTATGTAGTTATGAGGCTGTGATGAGGTTTTGATTACACAGTGATGATGCTGTGGTGATGCAGTGATGATGCAGTGATGATGCAGTGATCAAAGCGTCATCACAGCATCATCACAGCATCATTGCTACATCATCACAGCATCATAACATCATAATCAGAGCATCACAGCATCATCACAGCATCATCACTGCATCATCACAACCACATCAAAGTGTCATCAAAGCGTCATCATAGCATTATAAGAGCATAACAACAGCATCATCGCAGCGTCATCAGAGCATCATCACTGCATCATGAGAACATCATTACAGTGTCATCAAACCGTCATCACAGCATCATCAGAGCATCACAACAGCATCATCACCGCGTCATCACTGCATCATCACAGCATGATCACTGGGTCATCAGAACATAATCACAGTGTCATAAAACCGTCATCACAGTATCATCACAGCATCATCACAGTATCAAGACAACATCATCACTGCATAATCAGTGCATTCTCAATGCATCATCAGAGCTTCAACAAGGCATCACAGTGCCATCACAGTGTCATCACTGCATCATCATAGAGTCATCACAGCATCATCACATCATCATCACAGCGTTATCAATGCGTCATCACCACTACATCGTCACAGCACCATCACTGCATCATGACAATATTATCACAGCCTCAACACAGCATCATAACTGCATCAACACTGCATTATCACTGCATCATCACAGCGTCATCAGAGCATAAACACATCATCATAAATTCATTATCACAGCATCATCAATACATCTTCACAGCATCAAAGCGTCATCAAAGCATCATCACAGCATCATCACAATATCATAACAGCATCATCGCAGTGTCATCACTGCATCATCACAGCATCATGACAACATCATCGCAGCATCATCGCAGCGTTATCAATGCATCATCACAGCATCATCACAGCATCATCGCAGCGTCATCACTGCATCATCACAGCATCATCACAGCATCATCATAGCATCATGAAAGCATCACAGCATCATCACAGCGTATTCAGTGTCATCACAGTATCATCACGGCATCATCACTGCATCATCATATAATCATGACAGCATCATAGCTGTATAATCACAGCATCATCAAAGCGTCATCACAGCATCATCACTGCATCATCACAGCGTCATCACAGCATCATCAATGCATCATCATATAATCATGACAGCATCATAGCTGTATAATCACAGCATCATCAAAGCGTCATCACAGCATCATCACAGCATCATCACATCATCATCAAACTTCATCACAGTATCATAACTGCATCATCACTGCATAAACACTACATCAGCACACCATTATCAGAGCATCATCACAGCATCAATACAGCGTCATCTGTGCATCATCACAGCATCATCACAACATCATCACAGCGTCATCACAGCATCATCATTGAATCACGACAGCGTCATCACAGCATCATGACAGCGTCATCACAGCATCATCACTGCATCATCATATCATCCTGAGAGCATCATAGCTGCATAATCACAGCATCATCAAATTGTCATAACAGCATCATCACAGCGTCATCACAGCATAATAACATCGTCATCACAGCGTCATCAAAGCATCATCACAGCTTCATCAGAGCATCATCACAGCATCATTAGAGCGTCATCACTGCATCATTACATCATCATCAGTGCATCATCAGAGCATCATCATAGCATCATCAGAGCATCATCATCAGAACATCATCACATCATCATGACTGCATCATCACAGCGTCATCACAGCGTCATCACAACATCATCACAGTGTCATCAAAGCCTCATCACAGCATCACAACAGCATCATCACAGCGTCATCAGAGCATAAACACATCATCATAAATTCATTATCACAGCATCATCAATACATCTTCACAGCATCAAAGCGTCATCAAAGCATCATCACAGCATCATCACAATATCATAACAGCATCATCGCAGTGTCATCACTGCATCATCACAGCATCATGACAACATCATCGCAGCATCATCGCAGCGTTATCAATGCATCATCACAGCATCATCACAGCATCATCGCAGCGTCATCACTGCATCATCACAGCATCATCACAGCATCATCATAGCATCATGAAAGCATCACAGCATCATCACAGCGTATTCAGTGTCATCACAGTATCATCACGGCATCATCACTGCATCATCATATAATCATGACAGCATCATAGCTGTATAATCACAGCATCATCAAAGCGTCATCACAGCATCATCACTGCATCATCACAGCGTCATCACAGCATCATCAATGCATCGTCATATAATCATGACAGCATCATAGCTGTATAATCACAGCATCATCAAAGCGTCATCACAGCATCATCACAGCATCATCACATCATCATCAAACTTCATCACAGTATCATAACTGCATCATCACTGCATAAACACTACATCAGCACACCATTATCAGAGCATCATCACAGCATCAATACAGCGTCATCTGTGCATCATCACAGCATCATCACAACATCATCACAGCGTCATCACAGCATCATCATTGAATCACGACAGCGTCATCACAGCATCATGACAGCGTCATCACAGCATCATCACTGCATCATCATATCATCCTGAGAGCATCATAGCTGCATAATCACAGCATCATCAAATTGTCATAACAGCATCATCACAGCGTCATCACAGCATAATAACATCGTCATCACAGCGTCATCAAAGCATCATCACAGCTTCATCAGAGCATCATCACAGCATCATTAGAGCGTCATCACTGCATCATTACATCATCATCAGTGCATCATCAGAGCATCATCATAGCATCATCAGAGCATCATCATCAGAACATCATCACATCATCATGACTGCATCATCACAGCGTCATCACAGCGTCATCACAACATCATCACAGTGTCATCAAAGCCTCATCACAGCATCACAACAGCATCATCACAGTGTCATCAAAGCAACATCACAGCGTCATCACAGCATCATCCCATCATCATTAAAGCATCATCACAGCATCATTGAAGCATCACAGTGTAATCAAAGAGTCATCATAGCGTCATCGCTGCATCATCACAGTATCATAACTTCATCATCACTGCATAAACACTGCATCATCACAGCATCATAACAGCGTCATAACAGCATAATCACATTGTCATCAAAGCGTCATCACAGCATCATCGCAGCATCATCACAGCATCATCAGAGCATCATCCCGGCATCATCACAGCATCACAGCGTCATCAAATTATCATCACTGCATCATCAGAGCATCACCAGAACTTCATCGCAGCATCATCAAAGCAACATCTCAGCGTTATCACAGCGTCATGAAAGCATCATCACAACATCATCAAAGCGTCATCAGAGCACCATCACAGCATCATCACTGTGTCATCAAATCATCATCACAGCATCATCACAACAGCATCACCACAGCATCATAACATCATCATTTCTTGTGCCAACGCAGAAATCTTGTTTTTTTTTGACCATGGGGCACTTTACTCAGCACCTGGCCTGATGGCCGCAGACGGGTCCCTATCTTTTAGGGGAAAAAGGATCCTGGGCCAGGAGCTGGCAGGGCTCATTGAGAGGGCTTTAAACTAGGTAAGAAGGGGGATGGGGCTGAAGCAAGGATTGTTGGGGCTGTGCCAGGGGGAACAATGACAAGGCCGGAGGTTAGGGCAATGGCCCAGCTGAAGTGTATCTACACCAATGCTCTGATGATGCTGTGATGTTGCAGTAGTGACGCTGTGATGACACTGAGATGTTGCTTTGATGATGCTGCGATGAAGTTCTGGTGATGCTCTGATGATGCAGTGATGATAATTTGATGACGCTATGATGCTGTGATGATGCTGTGATGATGCTGTGATGCACAGCACACATGATCAGAGCATCACAGCATCATCACAGCATCACCATAGTATCATCACAGCATCATCACCGCATCATCACAGCATCATCACAGCGTCCTTACAGTGTCATCACAGTGTCATCATACCTTGTGATGCTGTGATGATGGTGATGCGGTGATGATGCAGTCAGGATGCAGTTACGACGCTGTGATGACGCTGTGATGATGCAGTGATGATGCTGTGATGATGCTGTGATGATGCAGTAATGGTGCTGTGATGATGAAGTCATGATGCTCTGATTACGAAGTGATGATGCAGTGATGATGCAGTAATGATGCTGTGATGACTCTGTGATGATGTAGCGATAATGTTGTGATGATGCTCTGATGAAGCAGTGATGAAGCCGCGATGATGCTGTGAATAAGCAGTGATGATGCTGTGACGATATTGTGATGATGCTATGATAACGCTGTGATGACGCTGTCGAAATACTGTGATGACGCTGCTGTGATGGCATGATGATGCTGTGATGATGCAGTGATGAAGCTCTTATGATGCTGTGGTGATGCTGTGATGAAGCAGTGATGATCCTGTTGTGATTCTGTGATGATGCTGTGATGATGAACTGATGATGCAGTGATGACACTGTGATTAAGTAGTGAAGATGATGTGATGATACTGTGATGACACTGTGATGATGCAGTGAGTAAGCAGTAATGAACCTACGATGATGCTGTGATGATGCTGTGATTATGTGGTTATGATGCAGTGATTATGCAGTGATGATGCTGTCATGACACTGTAATGATGCTGTGATGAGGCAGTGATTATGCAGAAATGATGTTGTGCTGGTGCTGTGATGATGTTTGGGTTACGCAGTAATGGTGTTGTGATGATGCAGTGATGATGCAGTGACCATGCTGTGATGATGCAGTGATGATGCTGTGATGATGCAGTGATGATGCAGTGATGATTCAGTGATGATTCAGTGATGATGTAGTGATGACGCTGTGGTGACGCAGTGATGATGCTTTGATGATTCTCTGATGATGCAATGTAGATGCTGTGATGATGCTGTGATGACGCTGTGATGATGATGTGTTGATGCTATGATTATGTACCTATGATGCTGTGATCATGCTGTGATGACTCAGTGATGATGCTTTGATGACGCAGTGATGATGCAGTGATGACGCTGTGATGACGCTGTGATGATGCAGTGATCATGTAGTGATGATGAAGTGATGACGCTGTGATATCGCTCTGATGATACTGTGATGATGCAGTGATGATGCTGTGACAGTGCAGTGATTATGCAGTGTTTATGCTATGATGATGCTCTGATTATGTTGTGATGATGCTGTGATGATGATGTGATGATTCTCAGATGATGCTGTGATGATGCAGTGATGATGTTGTGATAACGCAGTGATGATGCTGTGATGATTGTGTGATGATGCAGTGATGACGCTGTGATGATACTATGATGATGGTGTGATGATGCAGTGATGATGTTGTGATAACGCAGTGATGATGCTGCGATGATGCTGTGATGATGCAGTGATCATGAGGTGATGATGCAGTGTGAATGATGTGATGATGCTGTGACGATGCAGTTCTGATTCAGTGATGATGCTGTGATGATGCAGTGATGATGCTGTGATGACTCAGTGATGATGCAGTGATCATGTAGTGATGATGATGTGATGACGCAGTGATTCTGCAGTAATGATGCTTTGATGATGCTGTGATGATACTGTGATGATGCAGTGATGACTCTGCGATGAAGTTATGATGATGCAGTGATGATACTGTGATGACGCTGTGATGATGCAGTGTTTATGCAGTAATGATACTGTAATGATACTGAGATGATGCTGTTATGATGCAGTGGTGATGCATTGATGACGCTGTAATTATGCTGTGATTATGTAGTGATGATGTAGTGAGTACGCTGTGATGACGCAGTGATGATGCTGTGTTGATGCAGTGATGATGCAGTGATGATGTAGTGATGATGCAGTGATGATACTGTTATGACGCTGTCGTGATACTGTGATGACGCTGTAATGATGCAGTGATGATGCTGTGATGACCCTGTCGTGATGCTGTGATGATGCTGACATGACGCTGTGATGACACTATGATCATGCTGAGATGACGCTGTGATTATGTAATTATGATGCAGTGATGATTCTGCGATGATTCATTAATGATGCAGTGATGATGTAGTGATGATGCTGTGATGATGCAATGATGATACTGTGATGACGCTGTTATGATGCAGTGAGTAAGCAGTAATGATGCTGTGATGTTGCTGAGATGATGCTGTGATGATTCATTGATGATGCAGTGATGATGCAGTGATGATGCTATGATTGTGTTTTGATGATGCTGTGATGATGCTGTGATGATTCTGTGATGACACTGTGATGACTCTGTCGTGATGCTCTGATAACGCTGTCGTGATGCTGTGATGATGCTGCGATGATGTTGTGATGATGCAATGATTATGCTGTGATGATGTAGTAATGATGATGTTATGATGCTGAGGTGATGCAGTGATGATGCAATGATGATGCTATATTGACGCAGTGATGATGCTGTGATGATGCAGAGTTTATGCAGTTATGACAGTGTGATTATGCTTTGATGATGACGTAATGATGATGTGACGATGCAGTGATAATGCAGTGATGATGCTGTGACGATGTAGTGATTACGCTGCGATGATGACGTGATGATGCTGTGATGATGTAGTGATAATGACGTGATAATGCTGTGATGATGATGTGATGACGCTGTGATGATGCAGTGGTGATTATGTGATGATGTAGTGATGATGATGTGATGACGCACTGATGATGATGTGATGATTCAGTGATTCTGAATGCACTGATTATGCAGTGATGATGTTGTCTTGATACTGTGATGATGCTGTGATGATACTGTGATGACGGTTTTATGACACTGTGATTATGTTCTGATGACCCAGTGATCATGCTGTGATGATGCAGTGATGACGCGGTGATGATGCTGTTGTGATGCTCTGATGATGCTGTGATGACGGTTTGATGACACTGTAATGATGTTCTGATGATGCAGTGATGATGCAGTGATGATGCTGTGATGACGCTGCGATGATGCTGTTGTGATGCTCTTATACTGCTATGATGACGCTTTGATGACACTTTGATGTGGTTGTGATGATGCAGTGATGATGCTGTGATGATTCTGTGATGCTCTGATTATGATGTTATGATGCTGTGATGATGTAGTAATGATGCTGTGATGATGCTGTGATGACGCTTTGATCACTGCATCATCACTGTATCATCACTGCATCACCACAGCATCATCACTGTGTAATCAAAACATCATCACAGCCTCATAACTACATAAACACTGCATCATCACAGCATCATCACTGCGTCATAACAGCGTCATAACAGCATCATCACAGCATCATCATTGCATCATCACTGCATCATCTCAGCATCATAATAGTGTCATCAGAGCGTCATCACAGTCATCACAGCATCATCACATCATCATCGCAGTGTCACCACTGCATCATCACAGTATCATCACAGCATCATCACTGCATCATTACTGCAGAATCACTGCGTCATCACATCATCATCACTACATGATCACTGCATCATCACAGCATCATCACTTCGCCATCACAACATCATCATTGCATCATCACAACATCAATACAGCATCATTACAGCATCATCACAGCATCATCACATCATCACATCATCATCACAGCATCATCACTGCAACAGAACTGCATCTTCACAGCATCATCACATCATTCAGACTGCATCATCACACCATCATCACTGTGTTATCACAACATTATCACTGCATCATCACAATATCATCACAGCATCATCACAACATAATCAGAGTATCATCACAGCATAAACACTGCATAATCACTGCACTATCACAGCATCATCACAGAGTCATCAAGGAATCATCACAGCATCATCACAGAATCTTGGCATTGTCATCAAAGCATCATCACTGCGTCATCACTACATCATCACAGCATCATCACAGAATCTTGGCATTGTCATCAAAGCATCATCACTGTGTCATCACTACATCATCACAGCATCATCTCAGCATTTTCACAGAATCATTACTGCATAATCACTGCATTATTACAGCGTCGTACCAGTATCATCACTGCATCATCACATCATCATCATTGCATCATCCCATCATCATCATTTCATCATAACAGCATCATCACAACATCATCACAGTATAATCAATCTATCATCACAGCATCATCACAGCGTCATCATTGCATCATCCCATCATCATCATTTCATCATAACAGCATCATCACAACATCATCACAGTATAATCAATCTATCATCACAGCATCATCACAGCGTCATCAAAGCATCACCACTGCATCATCACAGCATCATAACAGTTTCATCGAAACGTCATCACAGAGTAATCACAGGATCATCATATCGTCGTCGCAACGTCATCACAGCATCATCACAGCATCATCACAGCATCATCGCAGCGTCATCACTGCATCTTCACAGCATCATCACAACATCATCACAGCATCATCACATCATCATCACTGCACCATCACTTCATCGTCACAGCATCATTACAGCATCATCAGAGCATCACCACTGCATCATCATTGCATCATGACATAATCATCACAGTGTCATCACAGCATCATCACTATGTCATCACAGCGTCATAGCTGCATAATCTCAGCATCATCACAGCATCATCACAGCATCATCATATCATCATCACCACATAATCACAGTGTCATCACAGCATCATCACTGCGCCATCACTGCATCATCACAGCATCTTCGCATTGTCATCACAGCATCATCTCTGCGTCCTGACTGCATCTTCACAGCATCATCACTACAGCATCAGAGCATTATCTCAGTGTCATCCGAATATCATTACAGCATAATCACTGCATTATCACAGCATCATCACATTATCATCACTGCATCATCACATCATCATCACTGCATCATCACAGCATCGTTACAACATCATCACAGAAAAATCACTGCATCATCTCTGCATCATCAGAGCATCATTAGAGTATCATGACAGCATCATCACTGCATAATCACTGCATCATCACCTCATCATCACAGCATAATCACAGCATCATCGCAGCATCATTACTGCTTAGTCACTGCATCATCACAGCGTCATCACGGTGTATTCACTGCATCATAACACCATCATATCTGCATCATCACATCATCATTACTGCATCATCACAACATCATCACACCACCATCACAGTGTCATCACTACATCATCACAGGGTCATGACAGCATCATTACAGCATCATCAATGCATCATCACAGCGTCATCACAGAATCATCACTGCGTCATCACTGCATCATTACTGCATCATCACAGCATCATCACAGCATCATCACAGAACCATTACTACATCATCACTGCATCATCACAGCGTCATCACAGTACCAAAACTGCATCATCACAGCATCGTCAGAGCGACATCAGAGCATCATCACTGCATGATGAAAGCATCATCACTGCATCATCACATCATCATCACATGATCTTCAATGCGTCATCACAGCGTAATCACAAAGTCATCACTTCATCATCAAATTGTCATCACAGTGTCATCACAGCTATATCGCAGCGTCATCACAGCATCACCACAGCATCATCACTGCTTCATCACATCATCATCCCAGCATCATCACAACATCATGACAGCATTATTACTACTTACACACTGCATCATCACAGCGTCATCACAGCATCATCTCAGCATCATCACAGCATCATCCCTGCATCATCACATCATCATCACTGCATTACCACAGCATCACCACAGCATCATCACAGCGTAATCACAGCATTATCACAGCAGGATTGCAGCGTCATCACTGCAGCATCACAGCATCATCACAGTATCCTCACAGCATCTTCACTGCATCATCACTACATTGTCACAGCATCATCACATCATCATCACTGCATCATCACAGCATCATCACAGCATAATCTCATCATCATCACAGTATCAGTACTGCAGAATCATTGCATTATCACACCTTCATCACAACATCATCGCAGCATCATCATAGCATCACGACAGTGTTATCTGAGCATCACGACAGCGTAATCATAGCGTCATCACAGATTCATCAGAGCATCATTGCAGCGTCATCACTGCATCATCACAGTATCATCACATTGTGAGGAATGTTTTAACAATTCGTGTCCATAAAGAACAGCCCTGTCTGCTTCTGTCTGCTTCGGGGCCCTGCAATGGCAGTTTGATTCCTTAACCACAGATGCAGTGTGCCCCAGTCTCCCCCTCATTCTAGTCAAGTTATCAAGTCTTCAGAAAATACTCCTCAAATTCTTGAGCTTGTTTGCCTTTGTTATTCCGGATTTCTATTTCTAACAGTTACAGCCTTTTTTTCTGTTGTTTTGTCTTCTTCGAAATTAACTTAACGCGGCTATAGGTGTGGCTGTCCCTGTGAATGGCTGGTGAGGAATGTTTTAATTACTTGTGAAGTGTCAATAAGAAAGCTATTTGTGTTTGTATGACGTCTTTGATGTCTGGGAGCCTCAGAATAACTGATAACAATTAGTGACTGTTATGGAATACTATGCAGGCCTCTGATATCTGGCCAGGTGTCCAAGAGATTAAGAAGAGGAAAAACAAAGAAGCTGAAGGACGGCTGGGAGACAAGACCTGCAGGGGATGCTGTATAAACTTGACACGGTGCCAAAGGAGTACAAAGGGGAAGGACAAGAAAAAAACTTGGAGAGGAAGACTACGAGCCTTCAGCATGAAAGACCCCTAGAGACCCCCAGAGGGACCACCGGAGACTGATGCGCATGCTCCAGTAGGAGGGACTGGACCCCGGAAGCTAATTATAATAACCTATTTTTTTTAGAAGTAGTAATGAATATGTATTAGTCTAGGAGTATAAAAATCAGCTCCTTGATGTGGCTGGTGTGCATCCTGGTGGAGCGGAAACTCCCGGTGCACCCAGCGCTGTTTGCTTACTTCTATTCTTTTAATAAATCCTATTTTCTTATTTAAACCTATTTTGAAGACTGAGCTATTTATAACAACATCATAGTAACATCATCACAATATCATTGCAGAATCATCACTGCATGATCAGAGCATCATCTCAGCATAATCACAGCATCATTAGTGCAGAATTACTGCATCATCACATCATGATCAATGCGTCATCACATCATAATCACAGCATCATCAGAGCATCATCACTGCGTCATCACAGCGTAATCACTACATCATCACTACATAATCATAGCATACTTACTGCGTCATCGCTGCATCATCACTGCATCATCACTGCATCAGCACGTCATCTCAGTATCATCACAGCATCATCACAGTGTCATCACAGCATCACGACAGTGTCATCACAGCATCATTACATCATCATAACTGCGTCATCAGAGCGTCATCGCAGCATCCTCACAGCATCATCATAGTACCACTACAGCATCATCACAGAATCACTATAGCGTCATCAAAGAGTCATCACAGCATCATCACAGCATCGTCACTGCGTCATCACAGCATCATCACATCATCATCACAGCATCATCACATCATCACCACAGCATCATCGCAGCATCATCGCAGCATCATCACTGCGTCATCACAACAACATCACAGCGTCATCACTGCATCATCACAGCGTCATCACTGCATCATCACAGCATCATCACATCATCATAACAGCATCATCACATCATCATAACAGCATCATCATATCATCACCACAGCATCATCGCAGCATCATCACTGCGTCATCACAACAACATCACAGCGTCATCACTGCATCATCACAGCGTCATCACTGCATCATCACAGCATCATCACATCATCACCACAGCATCATCACATCATCATCACTACATCATCACAGCATCATCACAGCATAATCACTGCGTTATCGCATCACCATTACTGCGTCATCACTGCATCATCACTGCATCATCACAGCACCATCAATGCATCATCACAGCATCATTACTACGCCATCACAGCGTCATAACAGCATCATCACAGCATCACCACATCGTCATGACAGCATCATCAGTGCATCATCACTTCATCATCACAGCATTATCATTGCATCATCACAGAATCATCACATCATCGCAGCATCGTCACAGCGTTACGACAAAGTTATCAGACCATCACGACAGCATCATCACAGAGTCATCACAGAATCATCACATCGTCATCACAGCATCATCGCAGCGTCATAACTGCATCATCACAGCATCATCACAACATTATCATAGCATCATCACAGCATTATCACTGTATCATCACTGCATCGTTACAGCATCATCTCAGCATCATCACAGTATCAATACTGCAGAAGCACTGGATCATCACATCATCATCAGTGCGTCATCACATCATCATCACTACATCATCACATCATCACCATTGCATCATCACAGCGTTATCACATCACCATCACAGCATTATCACATCATTATCACTGCATCATCACAGCATCATCGCAGCATCATCACAGCATCATCGCAGCGTAATCACTGCATCGTCACAGCATCATTGCGTCGTCATCAAAGCATAATCACAGTGTCATAACTGAATAAACTCTGCATCATCACAGCATCATCACTGCATCTATACAGCATCATCATTGCATCATCACTGCAGCACCTCAGCATCATAACATCATCATTACTACATCATCACAGCATCATCTTTGCATTATCACAACATCATCGCAGCATCATCACAGCATCACGACAGCGTTATCAGAGCATCACGACAGTCATCACAGCGTCATAACAGAATCATCACACCGTAATCACAGCATCATCAGAGCATCATCACTGCTTCATCACAGCGTAATCACTACATTATCACTACATAATCATAGCATAATTACTGTGTCATCACTGCATCATCACTGCACCATCACTGCATCAGCACAGCGTCATCACAGTATCATCACAGCATCATCACAGTGTCATCACAGCATCACGACAGTGTCATCGCAGCGTCATCACAGCATCATCATAGTACCACTACAGCATCATCGCAGAATCACTATAGCGTCATCAGAGTCATCACAGCATCATCACAGCAACATCCCTGCTTCTTCGCATTTTCATCACAGCATCATCACTGCGTCATCACTTCATAATCACTGCACAATCACTGCATCATCACAGCATCATCTCAGCAATATCACAGCACCATCACCGCATAATCACTTCATCATCACAGCATTATCTCAGTGTCATCAGAGTATCACTACTGCAGAATCACTGCATCATCACTGCATCATCCTATCATCATCACTGCATCATCAAAGCGTCATCACAGAATCATCACAGCATCATCAGAGCATCATCACAGCAGTATCGCAGCATCATCACAGCATCATCACAGCGTCATCATAGCATCATCAGAGCGTCATCACAGAGTCGTAACTGCATCCTCACTGCATCATCACTGCATCACCATCATCACAGCATCACAAGCTGTGATGACACTGTGATGACACTGTAAGGACGCTGTGATGATGCGGTGATGATGCGGTGATTATGCAGTGATGATGCTGTGATGATGCTGTGATGATGCTGCGATGACGCTGTGGCGACAATGTGATTATGCTGTTATGACGCTGTGATGATGCAGTGTATATGCAGTGATGATGCAGTTATGATTCTTTGATGATGCAGTGATGATGCAATGATGATGATGTGATGATGCTGTGATGACACTCTGATGATGCAGTGATGATGATGCTGTGATGTTGTGATGACGCTGTTATGATGCAGTGATGATGCAGTTATGATGCAGTGATGATGCAGTTATGACGCTTTAATGACGTTCTGATGATATTGTGATTATGCTGTGATGACATAGTGATGATGCTGTGATGATTCTGTGATGACGCTCTGATGATGATGTGATGATGCTGTGATATACTGTTATAACACTGTGATGACACTGTGATGATGCTGAGATTATGCTGTGAAGATGCAGTGATGATGCAGTGATCACAGAATCACAGAATTTCTAGGTTGGAAGAGACCTCAAGATCATCGAGTCCAACCTTTGACCTAACGCTAACAGTCCCCACTAAACCATATCCCTAAGCTCTACATCTAAACGTCTTTTAAAGACTTCCAGGGATGGTGACTCCACCACCTCCCTGGGCAGCCTGTTCCAGTGCCTAACAACCCTTTCAGTAAAGAAGTTCTTCCTAACATCTAACCTAAAACTCCCCTGGCGCAACTTTAGCCCATTCCCCCTCGTTCTGTCACCAGGCACGTGGGAGAACAGGCCAACCCCCACCTCACTACAGCCTCCTTTAAGGTATCTGTAGAGAGCGATAAGGTCGCCCCTGAGCCTCCTCTTCTCCAGGCTGAACAAGCCCAGCTCCTTTAGCCGCTCCTCGTAGGACTTGTTCTCCAGGCCCCTCACCAGCTTCGTCGCCCTCCTCTGGACCTGCTCAAGCACCTCGATGTCCTTCTTGTAGCGAGGGGCCCAAAACTGAACACAGTACTCGAGGTGCGGCCTCACTAGAGCCGAGTACAGAGGGATGATCGCCTCCCTAGCCCTGCTGGTCACACTGTTTCTGATACAAGCCAGGAAGCCGTTGGCCTTCTTGGCCACCTGAGCACACTGCTGGCTCATATCCAGCCGACTGTCCACCATCACTCCCAGGTCCTTCTCTGCCTGGCAGCTCTCCAACCACTCATCTCCCAGCCTGTAGCTCTGCTTGGGGTTGTTGCGCCCCAGGTGCAGGACCCGGCACTTGGCCTTGTTGAACTTCATACAGTTGACCTCAGCCCATTGGTGCAGCCTATCCAGATCCTCCTGCAGAGCTTTCCTACCCTCGAGCAGATCGACACACGCACCTAACTTGGTGTCATCTGCAAACTTACTGAGGGTGCACTCAATGCCCTCGTCCAGATCAGGGTCGGTTGGGAGTTTGTCATCCCCACTGTCCCGGTCCTCCAGCTCAGGGCACCCTGGGTCCCGAAGCCCATCATCGGCATTGAAGACAGAGGCAAAGAAGGCGTTAAGCGTCTCTGCTTTGCCTATGTCATTGTCTGTGAGGAGACCTTCCCTATCAAGGAGCGGCCCTATATATTCTTTAGTTCTCCTTTTTCCATTCACATATCTAAAAAAACCCTTTTTATTTTCTCTCACAGACACAGCCAGCTTCAACTCTAGGTGTGCTTTGGCCACACGAATTTTCTCCCTACAAACACGAACAGCATCCCTGTATTCTTTCCATGACACCTGGCCCTCCTTCCAGTAGCGAAACACTCTCTGTTTCTGCCTAATCTCCATTAGAATGTGCCTGGTCAGCCACGCCGGCCTCCTGCCCCGCCTGCCTGACTTGCGATATTTAGGAATTGCCTGATCTTGTGCTTCTAGGAGGCATCGCTTAAAGAATGACCAGCACTGGTGGACATCGAGGCCTTCAAGAGCAGTTTCCCAGGGGACCTTGCTGACTAGTTCCCTGAGCAGCCTGAAGTCCGCTTTCCCCATATCTAGGGATGAGGTTTTGGTGGCACTTTTCCTTCTGTCACCGTAAATTTTGAACTCAACCACTTCATGGTCGCTATGAAAATATGCATCATCACAGCGTCATCACTATATCATCACTGCATCATCACAGAATCATCACTGCGTCATCACTGCATCATTACTGCATCATAACAGCATCATCACAGCATCATCACAGAACCATTACTACATAATCACTGCATCATCATAGCATCATCACAGTACCATAACTGCATCATCACAGCATCATCACATCATCATAACAACATCATCACTACATCATCACTGCATCATCACAGCGTCATCACAATACCATAACTGCATCATCACAGCATCATCAGAGCGACATCAGAGGATCATCACTGCGTCATGACAGCATCATCACATCACTACATCTCATCACTACATCATCACAACATAATCATAGCATCATCACAGCATCATCACTGTATCATCACTGCATCGTCACAGCATTATCAAATCATCACTGCACCATCACATCATCATCACTACATCATCAATGCTTCATCTCAGCGTCATCACAGTATCAATACTGCGGAATCACTGCATCATCACATCAAAATATCTGCATCATCACATCACCATCACTGCATCATCACATCATCATCACTGCATCATCACTGCATCATCACAGCATCATCAAAGCGTCATCACAGAATCATCACAGCATCATCAGAGCATCATTACAGAAGTATCGCAGCGTCATCACAGCATCATCACAGTGTCATCATAGCATCATCACAGCGTCATCTCAGTGTCATCACTGCATAATCACTGCGTCATCAAAGCATCATCACTGCATCATCTGATCATCATCACATTATCGTCACAGCGTCATCACTGCGTCAAAACAGCGTCACCACATCGTCCTCACTGCATCGTCAGAGAATCATCACAACATCATCACAGCATCATCAGATCATCATCACATCATCATCACAGCATCATCACAGCATCATCACAGAATCGTAGCTGCATAATCACAGCATCATCACAGCATCATAATAAGGTCATCACAGCGTTATCACTGCATCATCAAAATATCATCTCAGCATCATCACAGAATCATTAATGCATAATCACTGCATCATCACAGCGTCATCACAGTATCATCACTGCATCATCACATCATCATCACTGCATCATCACAGCGTCATCACAGCATCATAACAGCATCATCACAATATCCTTGCAGCATCATCACAGCATCATCACAGCATCATTACTGCATCATCACAGCATAATCACAGCATCATCACAACATCATAAGAGCGTCATTAGCATCATAACAGCACCATCACTGTGTCATCACAGTGTCACCAGAACATCAGCACATCATCACCGTAGCGTCAACAAAACATAATCATGGCATCATCACAGCATCATCACTGCATTATCAGTGCATCTTCACAGCAACATCTCAGCATCATCACACCATCATTACTACTTACCGCATCATCACAGCGTCATCACAGTATCATCACTGAATCATCACTGCATCATCACATCATCATCACAACGTCATGTAAGTGTCATCACAGCATAATCACTGCGTCATCAAGCATCATCACAGCATCATCATCAATCATCACAAAATCATCACAGTGTCATCACAGCATCATCACAGAATCATTACTGCATAAACACTGCATCATCACAGCGTTATCACAGTATCATCACTGCATCATTAGAGAATAATCACATCATCATCACAACATCATCAGAGTGCCATCACACTATAATCACTGCGTCATCAGAGCATCATCAAAACATCATCACAGCATCATCATAGTGTCATCACAGCATCATCACTGTGTCATCAGAGCGTCATCACAGCATAATCACAGCATCATCACAGCAGCATCAGAGCAGCATCATGGTGTCATGACAGAATCATCACTACGTCATCAAATTGTCATCAGAGCAGCCCACAGCATCATCACAGCATCCTTGCAGCATCATAACAGCATCATCAAAGCATCTTTACTGCTTACTCACTGCATCCTCACAGCGTCATCACGCTATTGTCAGTGCATCATCAGAGCATCATCACTGCATCAGCACACCATAATCACAACATCATCACACCGTCATCACCGTGTCATCACTGCATCATCACAGTGTCATCACAGGGTCATAACTGCATCATCATTTGCCGGTCATAACTGCATGCCATTTGCCGAGGCGATCGGCTCCAGGGCAGACGCATTCTGCAACGGAGCGGGGGATCGGGCCAGGCAGGGCTAAATTTTCCGGCATCGAGCGTACTTGAGGGAGCCGCCAGGACCTGGCAGCCCTCGTGAGGGAGGCTGATGAGGCGAAGGTGGAGCCAGCAGCGCCCCCTCCCCAGCTGTTCAAAAGCTGCCCCTGGGGAGCGCGAGTGACCAGGACGGGCAAACAGGGCGTGGCGCGTCAGAAGGGAGTGGCGCGGCAGTTAGCGCGGCAGTTCGCGCAGGCAGGGCGAGCAGGAAGGGCAGAGCGCTCCCCCCTGCCCACACGAACACCTCTTAACGACAGCTGTTAGCTAGGTGATAATGGTCTCCACCAGGCACGGTGTGCTCTCCAGGAAGTCGGTACACACCCAGACCGACTACCCATTAAAAAATGCAGCAGTTCAGGTCACCGGATGCAGGGAGTGTCTGAGCCTGTTGTTGCCATCGGCGGGCGGCAGAGACACTGCGTGCGTGAGGTGCGAGCAGGTGGATGACCTGGTCCGCATGGTGGCGGAGCTCAAGGAGGAGGTCGAGAGGCTGAGGGATATCAGGGAGTGTGAGCGGGAGATAGACTTGTGGAGTAACTCCCTGCAGGGCCTCAAGGAGAGGTACCGGGGTGAGACACCCCAAATGGGGGTGGACCCTCTGCCCTGCTGCTGTCAGGCAGAGGGAGGGGATCTGGGAGTTGAGGAGGAATGGAAACAGGTCCCTGCTCGACGTCACAGGCGATGCCCTCCCCTTCCGGCCCCACCTTCCCAGGTGCCCCTAAGCAACAGGTTTGAGGCCCTGGAGCTTGACAGACCAGTAGCTGAGGAAGAGGTAGCAAGTGTTCCCAGGAGGATGCCTAGGGTGAGGAGGTCGACTCCACGCCTCAGGACTGCCTCCATCAAGAAAGACAGGAGGGTTATTGTTGTTGGAGACTCTACTCTTAGGGGAACAGAGGGCCCTATTTGTCGGCCTGACCCTACCCGTAGGGAAGTCTGCTGCCTCCCTGGGGCCAGGGTCAGGGACGCTGCCAGGAAGCTTCCCAACCTGGTACGCCCCTCTGATTATTATCCTCTTTTGATAGTCCAGGCGGGCAGTGACAACATTGAAGAGAGAAGCCTGAAGGCTATCAAAAGAGACTTTAGGGGGCTGGGACGGTTAGTGGATGGAGCGGGAGTGCATGTGGTGTTTTCGTCCATCCCTACGGTGGCAGGGAGGGGTACAGAGAGGACACGGAAAGCCCATTTGTTAAACACGTGGCTCCGGGGCTGGTGCCAACGCAGAAATCTTGGGTTTTTCGACCATGGGGCACTTTACTCAGCACCTGGCCTGATGGCCGCAGACGGGTCCCTATCTTTTAGGGGAAAAAGGATCCTGGGCCAGGAGCTGGCAGGGCTCATTGAGAGGGCTTTAAACTAGGTAAGAAGGGGGATGGGGCTGAAGCAAGGATTATTGGGGCTGTGCCAGGGGGAACAATGGCAAGGCCGGAGGATAGGGCAATGGCCCAGCTGAAGTGCATCTACACCAATGCACGCAGCATGGGTAACAAACAGGAGGAGCTGGAAGCCATTGTGCAGCAGGCAGGCTACGACTTGGTTGCCATCACGGAGACGTGGTGGGACCACAGGCATGACTGGAGTGCTGCAATGCCTGGCTATAAGCTCTTCAGAAGGGACAGGCAGCACAGAAGGGCTGGTGGTGTGGCTCTCTATATTAGAGAGTCTTTTGATGTTGTAGAACTCGAGGCTAGGAATGACAAGGTCGAGTCCCTTTGGGTTAGGATCGGCAGAGACAACAAGGCTAGTGTCCTGGTCGGGGTCTGCTATAGACCGCCGAACCAGGATGAGGAGACGGATGAGGAGTTCTACAGGCAGCTGACAGAAGTTGCGAAATCTTCAGCGCTTGTACTCGTGGGGGACTTCAACTTCCCTGACATATCCTGGAAGCACAACACAGCCCAGAGAAAGCAGTCTAGGAGGTTTCTGGAGAGCGTGGAAGATAGCTTCCTGACACAGCTGGTTAGTGAACCTACCAGGGGTGGTGCCCCGCTAGACCTTCTCTTCACAAACAGAGAAGGACTGGTGGAGGATGTGATTGTCGGGAGCTGTCTTGGGCAGAGTGACCACGAAATGGTGGAGTTCACTATTCTTGGCGAGGCCAGGAAGGGGACCAGTAAAACAGCTGTATTGGACTTTTGGAGGGCTGACTTTGGGCTGCTCAGGACAGTAGTTGGTGGAGTTCCTTGGGAGGCGGTTCTGAAGGGCAGAGGAGTCCAGGAAGGCTGGGCGCTCTTCAAGAGGGAAATCTTAATGGCGCAGGAGCAGTCTGTCCCCATGTGCCCAAAGATGAGCCAGCAGGGAAGAAGACCAGCCTGGCTCAACAGAGAACTGTGGCTTGAGCTTAGGAGAAAAAAGAGGGTTTATAATCTTTGGAAAAGTGGGCAGGCCACTAGGGAGGACTATAAGGATGTAGCGAGGCTGTGTAGGGACAAAATTAGGAAGGCCAAAGCTCATCTGGAGCTCAATCTGGCTACTGCCGTTAAAGATAACAAAAAACGTTTTTATAAATACATCAACACAAAAAGGAGGACTAAGGAGAATCTCCATCCTTTACTGGATGCGGGGGGAAACTTAGTTACAAGAGATGAGGAAAAGGCGGAGGTGCTCAATGCCTTCTTTGCCTCAGTCTTTAGCGGCAATACCGGTTGTTCTCTGGATACCCAGTACCCTGAGCTGGTGGAAGGGGATGGGGAGCAGGATGTGGCCCTCACTATCAACGAAGAAATGGTTGGTGACCTGCTACGGCACTTGGATGTGCACAAATCGATGGGGCCGGATGGGATCCACCCAAGGGTACTGAGAGAACTGGCAGAGGAGCTGGCCAAGCCCCTGTCCATCATTTATCAGCAGTCCTGGCTATCGGGGGAGGTCTCAGCTGACTGGCGACTAGCAAATGTGACGCCCATCTACAAGAAGGGCCGGAGGGCAGACCCGGGAAACTACAGGCCTGTCAGTTTGACCTCAGTACCGGGGAAGCTCATGGAGCAGATCCTCTTGAGAGTCATCATGCAGCACTTGCAGGGCAAGCAGGCGATCTGGCCCAGACAGCATGGGTTTATGGAAGGCAGATCCTGCTTGACAAACCTGATCTCCTTCTATGACAAAGCGACGCGCTGGGTGGACGAGGGAAAGGCTGTGGATGTGGTCTACCTTGATTTCAGCAAGGCATTTGACACCGTCTCCCACAGCATTCTCCTCAAGAAACTGGCTGCTCTTGACTTGGACTGACGCACGCTTCGTTGGGTTAGAAACTGGCTGGATAGCCGGGCCCAAAGAGTCGTGGTAAATGGAGTCAAGTCCAGTTGGAGGCCAGTCACTAGTGGCGTCCCCCAGGGCTCGGTGCTGGGGCCGGTCCTCTTTAATATCTTCATCAATGATCTGGACGAGGGCATTGAGTGCACCCTCAGTAAGTTTGCAGATGACACCAAGTTAGGTGCGTGTGTCGATCTGCTCGAGGGTAGGAAGGCTCTGCAGGAGGATCTGGATAGGCTGCACCGATGGGCTGAGGTCAACTGTATGAAGTTCAACAAGGCCAAGTGCCGGGTCCTGCACCTGGGGCGCAACAACCCCAAGCAGAGCTACAGGCTGGGAGATGAGTGGTTGGAGAGCTGCCAGGCAGAGAAGGACCTGGGAGTGATGGTGGACAGTCGGCTGGATATGAGCCAGCAGTGTGCTCAGGTGGCCAAGAAGGCCAACGGCTTCCTGGCTTGTATCAGAAACAGTGTGACCAGCAGGGCTAGGGAGGTGATCATCCCCCTGTACTCGGCTCTAGTGAGGCCGCACCTCGAGTACTGTGTTCAGTTTTGGGCCCCTCGCTACAAGAAGGACATCGAGGTGCTTGAGCGGGTCCAGAGGAGGGCGACGAAGCTGGTGAGGGGCCTGGAGAACAAGTCCTACGAGGAGCGGCTGAAGGAGCTGGGCTTGTTCAGCCTGGAGAAGAGGAGGCTCAGGGGCGACCTTATCGCTCTCTACAGATACCTTAAAGGAGGCTGTAGTGAGGTGGGGGTTGGCCTGTTCTCCCACGTGCCTGGTGACAGAACGAGGGGGAATGGGCTTAAGTTGCGCCAGGGGAGTTTTAGGTTACATGTTAGGAAGAACTTCTTTACTGAAAGGGTTGTTAGGCACTGGAACAGGCTGCCCAGGGAGGTGGTGGAGTCACCATCCCTGGAAGTCTTTAAAAGACGTTTAGATGTAGAGCTTAGGGATATGGTTTAGTGGGGACTGTTAGCGTTAGGTCAAAGGTTGGACTCGATGATCTTGAGGTCTCTTCCAACCTAGAAATTCTGTGATCACTGCATCATCACTGCATCTTCACAGCATAATCTCAGCATCATCACAGTGTCATCACAGTGTTATAACAGCAATATCACAGCATCATCACATCATCATCAGAGCGTCATCACAGAATCATCACAGCATCATCACTATGTCATCACAGCATAATCACAATATCATCAGAACGTTATTAAAGCGTCATAACTGCATCATCACTGCATCATAACTGCATCATCACAGCATCATCACATCATCACCACAGCGTCATCGCAGAAACATCACAGCATCATCACTGCATCGTAACTGCATCATCACAGCATAATCACAGCATCATCACAACATCATAAGAGCGTCATTAGCATCATCATTGCAGCGTCAAAAACATAATCATAGCATGGTCACAGCATCATCACTGCATTATCAGTGCATCTTCACAGCAACATCTCAGCATCATCTCACCATCATTACTACTTACTCACTGCATCATCACAGCGTCATCACAGTATCATCACTACATCGTCACAGCATCATCACATCAGCATCACAACATCATGTAAGTGTCATCACAGCATAATCTCTGTGTCATCACAGCGTCATCACAGCATCATCACAGCATCATCACAGCTTCATAGCTCCATAATCACATCATCACAGCATCATCACTACATCATCACAGCATCATCATAAATCATCACAAAATCATCACAGTGTCATCACTGCATCATCACAGCATCATCACATCGTGATCAATGCATCATCACATCATAATCACAGCATCATCATAGCATCATTACTGCGTCATCACTACATCATCACTGCATCATCACTGCATCAGCACAACGTCATCTCAGTATCGTCACAGCATCATCACAGCGTCATCACAGCATCACAACAGTGTCATCGCAGCGTCATCACAGCATCATCATAGTACCACTACAGCATCATCACAGAATCACTATAGAGTCATCAAAGCGTC
Source organism: Clangula hyemalis (assembly GCA_963989345.1). The sequence continues at coordinate 7,157,537 of OZ022448.1, read as the reverse complement.
ATCACAGCATCGTCACTGCATCATCACTGCATCATCACTGCATCACCACAGCACCATTACTGCGTAATCCAAACATCATCACAGCACCAGCACAATATCATTTCTGCATAATCACTGCCTCATCACAGCATCATTGAAGTGTCATGACAGCATCATCACTGCATAATCACTGCACTGTCACAGCATCATCACTGCATCATCACAGTATCATCAGAGCGATATCACAGCGTCATCACTTCATCATCACTACATGATCACTGCATCATCACAGCGTCATCACAGCGTCATCACTGCATCATCACTGTGTCATCAAATCATCATCACTAAGTCATCACAGCATGATCACAGCATCATAGGTACATAATCATAGCATCATCACATCATCATCACAGCGTCATCACAGCATCATCACAGCATCTACATTGCATCATCAGAGAATCATCAAAGCATCATCACTGCGTCACCACAGCGTCATCACTACATCATCACTGAATCATCACAGCATCGTCACTGCATCATCACAGCATCATCACTGCATCACCACAGCACCATTACTGCGTAATACAAACATCATCACAGCACCAGCACAATATCATTTCTGCATAATCACTGTCTTATCACAGCATCATTGAAGTGTCATGACAGCATCATCACTGCATAATCACTGCATCATAACCGCATAATCACAGCATCATCACAGCATCATCGTAGGTTCATTACTGCTTACTCACTGCATCATCACAGCGTCATCATAGTATCATCACATCATCTTCACTACTTAATCACAGCGTCATCACTGCATCATCAGTTCATCATCACAGCATCATCACAGAATCACAACAGGGTCATCACTGCTTCATCACAGCATCACCACAGCATCATAAGAGCTTCATCACTGCTTCATCACGGCATCATCACATCATCATCACAGCATCATCATGCCATCACAGCAGCGTCATCACAGTATTTCGACAGCGTCATCACCGCGTTATCATAGCATCATCACAATATCGTCACAGCATCATCACTGCTTATTCACAGCATCATCGCGGCTTCATCACTGCTTCATCAGAGCATCATCACAACATTATCGCTACATCATCACAGAGTCATCACAGCATCATTACTGCATCATCACTGCATCATCACTTCGTAATCAGAGCATCATGGCTTCATCATCACAGCACCATTACTGCATCATCACAACATCATCACAGTGTCATCACAGCATCATCACAGCCTCATCACTGCATCATCACAGCGTCATCACAGCGTCACTACTGCAACATCACTGAATCATCAGAGCATCATCAGAGCATTGGTGTAGACACACTTCAGCTGGGCCATTGCCCTATCCTCCGGCCTTGCCATTGTTCCCCCTGGCACAGCCCCAACAATCCTTGCTTCAGCCCCATCCCCCTTCTTACCTAGTTTAAAGCCCTCTCAATGAGCCCTGCCAGCTCCTGGCCCAGGATCCTTTTTCCCCTAAAAGATAGGGACCCGTCTGCGGCCATCAGGCCAGGTGCTGAGTAAAGTGACCCATGGTCAAAAAAAAACAAGATTTCTGCGTTGGCACAAGAAATGATGATGTTATGATGCTGTGGTGATGCTGTTGTGATGATGCTGTGATGATGATTTGATGACGCTGTGATGATGCTGTGATGGTGCTGTGATGAGGCTGTAATGAAGTTCTGATGATGCTCTGATGATGAAGTGATGACAATTTGATGACGCTGTGATGCTGTGATGATGCCGTGATGATGCTCTGATGATGTTGTGATGATGCTCTGATGATGCTGCGATGATGCTGTGATGACGCTTTGATGACAATGTGATTATGCTGCTATGACGCTGTTATGACGCTGTGATGATGCAGTGTTTATGCATTGATGATGCAGTTATGATACTGTGATGATGCAGTGATGACGCTATGATGACTCTTTGATTACACTGTGATGCTGTGATGATGCTGTGATGATGCAGTGATGATGCTTTAATGGTGATGGGATGACGCTGTGATGACGCAGTGATGATGCTGTGATGATGCAGTCATGATGATGTGATGATGTTGTGATGATGCTCTGATGATGCTGTGATGCTCTGATGATTGTGTGATGACGCAGTGATGACACTGCGATGATATTGTAATGATGCAGTGACGATGCTGTGATGATGCAGTGATGATGCTTTGGTGATACTGTGATGATGCTCTGATGACGCTGTAATGACGGAGCGATGATGCAGTGATGATGCTGTGATGATGTTGTGATGGTGCTGTGATCATGCTGTGATCATGCTGTGATGATGCAGTGATACCGCTGCGATGAAACAGTGAAGATTCTGTGATGATGCAGTGATGGCGATGCTGTGATGCATTGATGATGCTGTGATGACGCTGCGATGATGTTGTTGTGATTGTCTGATGATGCTGTGATGACGGTTTGATGACACTGTAATGATGTTCTGATGATGCAGTGATGATGCCGTGATGATGCTGTGATGACGCTGCGATGACGCTTTGATCACTGCATTACCACAGCATCATCACTGTGTAATCAAAACATCATCACAGTCTCATAAATACATAAACACTGCATCATCACAGCATCATCACTGCGTCATCACAGCGTCATCTCAGCATCATAATAGTGTCATCAGAGCATCATCACAGTATCATCACAGCATCATCACTGCATCATTACTGCAGAATCACTGCGTCATCACATCATCATCACTACATAATCACTGCATCATCACAGCATCATCACTTCGCCATCACAACATCATCATTGCATCATCACAACATCAATACAGCATCATTACAGCATCATCACAGCATCATCACATCATCACAGCATCATCACAGCATCATCACTGCAACAGAACTGCATCTTCACAGCATCATCACATCATTCAGACTGCATCATCACAGCATCATCACTGTGTTATCACAACATCATCACTGCATCATCACAATATCATCACAGCATCATCACAGAATCTTGGCATTGTCATCAAAGCATCATCACTGCGTCATCACTACATCATCACAGCATCATCTCAGCATTTTCACAGAATCATTACTGCATAATCACTGCATTATGACAGCGTCGTACCAGTATCATCACTGCATCATCACATCATCATCATTGCATCATCCCATCATCATCATTTCATCATAACAGCATCATCACAACATCATCACAGTATGATCAATCTATCATCATGGCATCATTACAGCGTCATCAGAGCATCATCACAGCGTCATCACTGCGTCATCAAAGCATCCCCACTGCATCATCACAGCATCATAACAGTGTCATCGAAATGTCATCACAGAGTAATCACAGGATCATCATATCGTCGTCGCAACGTCATCACAGCATCATCACAGCATCATCACAGCATCATCGCAGCGTCATCACTGCATCTTCACAGCATCATCACAACATCATCACAGCATCATCACTGCACCATCACTTCATCGTCACAGCATCATTACAACATCATCACAGAAAAATCACTGCATCATCTCTGCATCATCAGAGCATCATTAGAGTATCATGACAGCATCATCACTGCATAATCACTGCATCATCACCTCATCATCACAGCATAATCACAGCATCATCGCAGCATCATTACTGCTTAGTCACTGCATCATCACAGCGTCATCACGGTGTATTCACTGCATCATAACACCATCATATCTGCATCATCACATCATCATTACTGCATCATCACAACATCATCACACCACCATCACAGTGTCATCACTGCATCATCACAGGGTCATCACAGCATCATTACAGCATCATCAATGCATCATCACAGCGTCATCACTATATCATCACTGCATCATCACAGCATCATCACAGAATCATCACTGCGTCATCACTGCATCATTACTGCATCATAACAGCATCATCACAGCATCATCACAGAACCATTACTACATAATCACAGCATCATCACAGCAGCATCAGAGCATCATCACAGCATCATCACAACATAATCATAGCATCACCACAGCATAATCACAGCATCATTACTGCGCCATTACAGCATCATCACAGCAGCGTTGCAGCATGATCACTGCATCATCACATAATCATCAAAACATAATCATAGCATCATCTTAGTATCATCACTGCATCATCACTGCATCATCACAGGGTCATCACTGCATCATTACAGCATCATCAATGCATCATCATAGCGTCATCACTATATCATCACTGCATCATCACAGCATCATCACAGAATCATCACTGCATCATCACTGCATCATTACTGCATCATCACTGCATCATCACAGCGTCATCACAGTACCAAAACTGCATCATCACAGCATCATCAGAGCGACATCAGAGCATCATCACTGCATGATGACAGCATCATCACTGCATCATCACAGCATCATCACATGATCTTCAATGCGTCATCACAGCGTAATCACAAAGTCATCACTTCATCATCAAATTGTCATCACAGCGTCATCACAGCTATATCGCAGCGTCATCACAGCATCACCACAGCATCATCACTGCTTCATCACATCATCATCCCAGCATCATCACAACATCATGACAGCATTATTACTACTTACACACTGCATCATCACAGTGTCATCACAGCATCATCTCAGCATCATCACAGCATCATCCCTGCATCATCACATCATCATCACTGCATTACCACAGCATCACCACAGCATCATCACAGCGTAATCACAGCATCATCACAGCAGGATTGCAGCGTCATCACTGCAGCATCACAGCATCATCACAGTATCCTCACAGCATCTTCACTGCATCATCACTACATTGTCACAGCATCATCACATCATCATCACTGCATCATCACAGCATCATCACAGCATAATCTCATCATCATCACAGTATCAGTACTGCAGAATCATTGCATTATCACACCTTCATCACAACATCATCGCAGCATCATCATAGCATCACGACAGTGTTATCTGAGCATCACGACAGCGTAATCATAGCGTCATCACAGATTCATCAGAGCATCATTGCAGCGTCATCACTGCATCATCACAGTATCATCACATTGTGAGGAATGTTTTAACAATTCGTGTCCATAAAGAACAGCCCTGTCTGCTTCTGTCTGCTTCGGGGCCCTGCAATGGCAGTTTGATTCCTTAACCACAGATGCAGTGTGCCCCAGTCTCCCCCTCATTCTAGTCAAGTTATCAAGTCTTCAGAAAATACTCCTCAAATTCTTGAGCTTGTTTGCCTTTGTTATTCCGGATTTCTATTTCTAACAGTTACAGCCTTTTTTTCTGTTGTTTTGTCTTCTTCGAAATTAACTTAACGCGGCTATAGGTGTGGCTGTCCCTGTGAATGGCTGGTGAGGAATGTTTTAATTACTTGTGAAGTGTCAATAAGAAAGCTATTTGTGTTTGTATGACGTCTTTGATGTCTGGGAGCCTCAGAATAACTGATAACAATTAGTGACTGTTATGGAATACTATGCAGGCCTCTGATATCTGGCCAGGTGTCCAAGAGATTAAGAAGAGGAAAAAAAAAGAAGCTGAAGGACGGCTAGGAGACAAGACCTGCAGGGGATGCTGTATAAACTTGACACGGTGCCAAAGGAGTACAAAGGGGAAGGACAAGAAAAAAACTTGGAGAGGAAGACTACGAGCCTTCAGCATGAAAGACCCCTAGAGACCCCCAGAGGGACCACCGGAGACTGATGCGCATGCTCCAGTAGGAGGGACTGGACCCCGGAAGCTAATTATAATAACCTATTTTTTTTAGAAGTAGTAATGAATATGTATTAGTCTAGGAGTATAAAAATCAGCTACTTGATGTGGCTGGTGTGAGTCCTGGTGGAGCGGAAACTCCCGGTGCACCCAGCGCTGTTTGCTTACTTCTATTCTTTTAATAAATCCTATTTTCTTATTTAAACCTATTTTGAAGACTGAGCTATTTATAACAACATCATAGTAACATCATCACAATATCATTGCAGAATCATCACTGCATCATCAGAGCATCATCTCAGCATAATCACAGCATCATTAATGCAGAACTACTGAATCATCACATCATGATCAAAGCGTCATCACATCATAATCACAGCATCATCAGAGCATCATCACTGCGTCATCACAGCATCATTACTACGCCATCACAGCGTCATAACAGCATCATCACTGCATCATCACTGAATAATCACAGCATCATCACAACATCATCACAGTGTCATGACAGCATTATCACGGCATAATCATTGCATCATCACCGCATTATCACAGCATTATCATAGTATCATTACTGCTTACACACTGCATCATCACTGCATCATCACAGCATCATCAAAAAATCATCACAGCGTCATCACAGCGTTATTACTGCATCATCTCTGCATCATCATAGCATCAACAGAGCATCGTCACAACGTCATAACAGCATCATCACAACGACATCACAGCATCATCACTGCATCAACACATCATCATTACAACATCATCACTGCGTCATCAGAGCATCATCAAAAAATCATCAGAGCGTCATGAGTGCATCATCACTGCATAATCACTGCATCATCTCAGCATCATCAAAGCACCATTATTGCATAATCATTGCATCATCACATCATCATCACTGCATCATCACTGCATCATCACTGCATCATCTCAGCGTCACCACTGCATCATCTCAGCGTCACCACTGCATCATCACGGCATCATCGCAACATCATCACTGCATAGTCACAGCAGCATCACAGCAGCATCACAGCAGCATCACAGCAGCAACAGAGCATCATCACAGCATCATCACAACATAATCATAGCATCACCACAGCGTAATCACAGCATCATCACTGCGCCATTACAGCATCATCACAGCAGCGTTACAGCATGATCACTGCATCATCACATAATCATCAAAACATAATCATAGCATCAACACAGCATCATCACTGCATAATCATTTCATAATCACAGCATCATAACTGCATTATCATCACAAAATCATAAGTGTCATCACAGCATCTTCACTGCATCATCGCAGCATCATCACAGCATCATCACAGCATCATCACAGCATCATTACTGCTTACTCACTGCATCATCACGGCATCATCACTACGTCATAACAGCGTCATCACAGCATCATCACAGCGTTATCACATAATCACGAAATGGTCATCACAGAGTCATCGCAGAATCATCACAGTATCATCACTGTGTCATCACAGCGTCGTCACAGCATCATCACAATATCATCACAGCTTCATCACAGCCTCATATCTGCATCATCACTGCATAATGACTGCATCATAACAGCATCATAACTACGTCATCATATTGTCATCACAGCATCATCACAGCATCACGACAGCGTCATCACAACATCACGTCAGGGTCATCACAGCATCATCACTGCATAGTCACAGAATCATGACCGCGTCATCACAGCATCATCACATCATCATCCCTGCATCATCATAGCATTATCACAGCATCATCAAAGCATCATCACAGCGTAATCACAGCATCATCACAGCATCACAACAGCGTCATCACTGCAGCATCACAGCATCATCATTGCATCATCACAGTGTTATCACATAATCACGATAGGGTCATCACAGAATCATTGCAGCATCGTCACAGCATCATCACTGCGTCATCACAGCGTCATAACAGCCTCATATCTGCATCATCACTGCATAATGACTGCATCATAACAGCATCATAACTACGTCATCATATTGTCATCACAGCATCATCACAGCATCACGACAGCGTCATCACAACATCACGACAGGTTCATCGCAGCCTAATCACTGCATCGTCTAGCATCATCACAGCATCATCACTGCATCGTCACATCATCATTGCATCATCATCAAAGCATAATCACACTGTCATAACTGCATAAACTCTGCATCATTACAGCATCATCACTGCGTCAATACAGCATCATCATTGCATCATCACTGCATCACCTCAGCATCATAACATCATCATTACTACATCATCACAGCATAATCATTGCATAATCACAGCATCACGACAGCGTTATCAGAGCATCACGACAGAGTCATCACAGCGTCATCACAGAATCATCACATCATCATCAAAACATAATCATAGCATCATCACAGCATCATCACAGCATCATCAAGGAATCATCACAGCATCATCTCAGCAACATCACAGCATCATTACTGCTTACTCACTGCATCATAACAGCGTCATCACAGTATCATCACTGCATCATCACTGCATCATCAATGAATCATCGCAGAATCATCACTGCATCATAGCTACATAATCACAGCGTCATAAATGCATCGTCACAGTGTCATCACAGCATCATCTCAGCATCATCACAGCATCACGACAGGGTCATCACAGCATCATCACTGCATCATCACAGCACCATCTCAGCATCATCACAGCGTCATTACTGCTTACTCACTGCGTCATCACAGCATCATCAGAGCGATATCACAGTGTCATCATTTCATCATCACTACATGATCACTGCATCACCACAGCACCATCTCAACATCATCACACCATCATTACTGCTTACTCACTGCATCATCACAGCGTCATCACAACATCATCACAGTGTCATCACAGCATCATCACTGCATAATCACTGCATCATCACGGCATAATCACAACATCATCTCAGCTTCATCACAGAATCATTCCTTAATAATCACTGCATCATCACAGCATCATAGAATCATAATCACGACAGAATTTCTGCATCATCACTGCATCATCATAGCGTCATCAAAGCATCATCACTACATCATCAAATTGTCATCACAGCATCATCGTGGCCTCATCACGGCGTCATCACAGCATCATCACTGCATCATCACTGCGTCCTCAAAGCATCATCACTGTATCATCAGATCATCATCACATCATCGACACAGCGTCATCACTGCGTCAACACAGCGTAACCACATTGTCCTCACTGCATGGTCACAGCATCATCACAACATCATCACAGCATCATCGGATCATCATCACATCATCATCACAGCATCATCACAGAATCGTAGCTGCATAATCACAGCATCATAATAAGGTCATCACAGCGTCATCACAGCATCATCACAGCATCTACACTGCATCATCAGAGAATCATCAAAGCATCATAACTGCGTCACCACAGCGTCATCACAACATCATCACTGAATCATCACTGCATCAGCACAGCATCATCATAGCATCATCAAAGTATCAGCACAACATCATCACAGCATCTTCACTGCATCATCACTGCATCACAGCATCATTACTTCATAATCACTGCATCATCACAGCTTCATCACTGCACCATCACTGCATCATGACATCATCATCACAGCATCATCATGCCATCTAAGCAGCATCATCACAGTATTACGAAGGCATCATCACAGCGTTATCATAGCATCATCACAATATCCTCACAGCATCGTCACTGCTTATTCACAGCGTCATCGCAGCTTCATCACTGCTTCATCAGAGCATCATCACAACATTATCGCTGCATCATCACAGTCATCACAGCGTCATCACAACGTCATTACCGCATCATCACTGCATCATCACTTCGTAATCAGAGCATCATGACTTCATCATCACAACACCATTACTGCATAATCACAACATCATCACAGTGTCATCACAGCATCATCACTGCATCATCACAGCCTCATCACTGCATCATCACAGCATCATCACAGCGTCGTAACTGCATCATCACCGCGTCACCATCATCACAGCATCACAAGTTGTGATGACACTGTGATGACACTGTAAGGACGCTGTGATGATGCTGTGATGATGCAGTGATGACGCTGTGATGATGCTTTGATGACACTGTGATGATGCTGTGACGATGTAGTTATGATGACGCATTGATGACGCTGCGATGATGCTGTGATGATGCAGTGATGATGCTGTGATGGCGCTGTGATGATGTTCTGATGATGCAGTGATGACGCTGTGATGATGCAGTTGTGATGCTCTGATTATGCTGTGATGATGTTCTGATGAAGCAGTGATGACGCTGTGATGATGCTGTTGTGATGAAGCAACGATGATGCTGTTGTGATGCTGTGATGATGCTGTGATGACGCTGCGATGATGCTGTGCTGATGTTGTGATGATGTTGTGACGATACTGTGATGACGCTGGAATGACGCTGTGATGCTGTGATGATGTTGTGATGATGCTGCTGTGATGCTGTGATGATGTTTTCATGATGCAGTGATCATGATGTTATGATGCTGTGATAATTCTTTGATAACGCTTTGATGACACTGTGATGATGTTGTCATGATGTAGTGATGATGCAGTGATGGTGCTACGATGATGCTGTTGTGATGCTGTGATGACGCTTTGATGACACTATGATAATGTTGTGACAATAATGATGCAGTGATGACGAAGTGATGATGCTGTGATCATGTTGTGATGATTCTGTGATGATGCTGCGATGATGCTGTGATTACGCTGTGATGATGCTGTGATGGCACTGTGATGCTTTGTTGAAGCTCTGATGATACTGTGATGATGCAGAAATGATGCCGTGATGATGCTGTTATTATGCTGTGATCATGCAGTGAAATGATGTGATCATGCTCTGATGATACAGTGATGATGCAGTGATGATGCAGTTATGACGCTGTGGTGAGGCTGTGATAATATTGTGATGATGCTGTGATGATGCAGTGATGATGCTGTGATGATGCAGTGATGAGGCAGCGATAAAGCTCTGATGACGCTATGATGATGCTGTGATGATACAATGATGACGCTGTGATTCTTTGGTGATGCTGTGATTCTTTGGTGATGCTGTGATGATGCTGTGATGATGCAGTGATGATCATGTGATGATGTTGTTATGATGCTGTGATGATGCAGTGATGATGCACTTATGATGCAGTGCTGACGCTGCGATGATGCAGTGATGCCGCTGCGATGATGCTGTGTTGATGCTGTAATGATGCTATGATGACGCTGTGATGACACTGTGATGATGCTGTGTTGATGCTGTGATGAAGCTGTGATAACGCGGTGATGGTGCTTTGATGACGCTCTGATGACACAGTGGTGATGCTGTGATGACGCTGTGATGAGTCTTTGATGACGCTGTGATGCTTTAATGATGCTGTGATGATGCTGCGATGATGCTGTTATGATGCAGTGATGATGCAGTGATGACGCTGTGGTGACGCTGTGATGATGCAGTGATGACGCCTGGATGATTCTGTTATGATGCTGTGATGATGCTGCTGTGATGTGGTGATGATGTGCTAAGATGCTGTGTTGATGCAGTAATGATGCTGTGATGACGCTTTGATGACAGTGTGATGTTGTTGTGATGTTGAAGTGATGGTGTTGTGATGACGCAGTGATGATGCTGTGATGATGTAGTGATGAGGCTGCGATAATGCTCTGATGACGCTATGATGATGCTTTGATGATTCTGTGATGATGCAATGATGACACTGCGAATCTTTGGTGATGCTGTGATGATGCTGCGGGGATGCTGTGATGATAATGTTGTGATGATGCAGTGATGACGCTGAGATGGTGCTGTGATGATGTTATGATGATGCCTGGATGATGCTGTTATGAAGCTGTGATGATGTGTTATGATGCTGTGATGATGCCGTGATGACGCTGTGATGACGCTTTGATGACAGTGTGATTATGTTCTGATGATGCTGTGATGACGCAGTATTGATGATGTGATGATGTTGCAATGATGCTGTGATGATTCTGTGATGATGTTATGATGATGCAGTAATGATGCTGTGATGACACACTGATGAAGCTGTGATGATGCTGTGATGATGCTGTAATGATGCAGCGATGATGCTGTGTTGATGTTGTGATTATGCTGTGATGACGCTACGATAAGGCTGTTATGATGCTGTGATGAAGCTGTGATCATGCTGCGATCATGCTGTGATGATGCATTGATGATGCTGCGATGATGCTTTGATGATTCTGTGAAGATGCAGTGATGACGACGTGATGACGCTGTGATGACGCTGTGATGACGCTGTTATGACGCAGTGATGATGCAGTGATGATGCTGTGACGATGTAGTGGTGATGACGCATTGATGATGCTGTGATAATGCTGTGATGATGATGTGATGATGCTGTGATGACTCTACGATGATGCAGTGATGACACTGTGATGGCACTGTGATGCCTTGTTGAAGCTCTGATAATGCATTGATAATGCACTGATTATGCAGTGATGATGTTGTCTTGATACTGTGATGATGCTGTGATGATACTGTGATGCCGGTTTTATGACACTGTGATTATGTTCTGATATCTCAGTGATCATGCTGTGATGATGCAGTGATGACGCGGTGATGATGCTGTTGTGATGCTCTGATGATGCTGTGATGACGGTTTGATGACACTGTGATGACGTTCTGATGATGCAGTGATGATGCTGTGATGATGCTGTGATGATGCTGTGATGACGCTGCTATGATGTTTTTGTGATGGTCTGATGATGCTGTGATGACGGTTTGATGACACTGTAATGATGTTCTGATGATGCAGTGATGATGCAGTGATGATGCTGTGATGATGCTTCGATGATGCTGTTGTGATGCTCTGATAATGCTATGATGACGCTTTGATGACACAGTGATGCTGTTGTTGTGATGCAATGATGATGCTGTGATGATGCTGTGATGCTCTGATGAGGATGTTATGATGCTGTGATGATGCAGTAATGATGCTGTGATGATTCTGTGATGACGCTTTGATCACTGCATCATCATTGCATCACCACAGCATCATCACTGCGTAATCAAAACATCATCACTGCATCATCACAACATCATCACTGCATCATCACAGCGTCATTACAGCATCATCACAGCATCATCACTGTATCATCACAGCATCATCACAGCATCATAACTACATAAACACTGCATCATCACATCATCATCACTGCATCGACACTGCATAATCACTGCATCATCAGAACATCATAATTGTGTCATCACAGCTTGATCACAGCATAATCACTGTATCATCACTGCTTCATCACACCATCATCACTGCATCATCAGAGCATCATCGCAGCCTCATAACTACATAAACACTGCATCATCACAGCATCATCACTGCGTCATCACAGCGTCATCACAGCATCATCACATCATCATCGCAGTGTCATCACAGAATCATCAATACATCATAACAGCATCATCACAGAATCATTACTGCGTAAATACTGCATCATAACAGCGTCATCAAAGTATCTTCACAGCATCATCACGGCATCATCACATTATAATCACAACATCATTAGAGTGTAATCACAGCATCATCACTCCGTCATCACAACGTCATCACGGTATCATCACAGCATCATCACAGCACCATAGCTGCATAATCACTGCATCATCACAGCATAATCAAAGCATCACCACTGTGCATTCACAGCATCATCACTGCATCATCACTGCACCATCACTGCATCATCACAGCATCATCTGAGCATCATCACAGCATCATTACTGCATAATCACTGCATTATCACAGCGTCATCACAGTATCATCACTGCATCATGACATCATCATCACTGCATCATCCAATCATCTTCACTGCATCATCACAGCATCATCACTGCGTTATCACAACATCATCACTGCATCATCACAATATCATCACAGCATCATCACAACATAATCAGAGCATCATCACAGCATAAACACTGCATCATCACTGCACTATCACAGCATCATCACAGCGTCATCAAGGAATCATAACAGCATCATCACAGAATCTTGGCATTGTCATCAAAACATCATCACTGCGTCATCACTGCATCATCACTGAACAATCACTACATCATCACAGCATCATCTCAGCAGTATCACAGAATCATTACTGCATAATCACTGCATTATGACAGCGTCGTACGAGTATCATCACATCATCATCACATCATCATCACAAAATCATTACAGCATCATCACTGCGTAATCACATCATCATCACTGTGTCATAACAGCATCATCACAGCATCATCACTGAGTCATCACTGTATCATCACTGCGTCATCACTGCATCATCATAGCATCACCGCAGCATCATCACAGCATCATTACTTCAGAATCACAGCATCATCACAGCATCACCTCAGCATCATCATTGCATTATCACAGCATCATCACAGCGTTATCACATAATCACGATAGGGTCATCACAGAGTCATCGCAGAATCATCACAGCATCATTACAGCATCATCACAACTTCATCACAGCATCATCACAGCGTCATAACAGCCTCATATCTGCATCATCACTGCATAATGACTGCATCATAACAGCATCATAATTACGTCATCATATTGTCATCACAGCATCATCACAGCATCACGACAGCGTCATCACAGCATCACGACAGTGTCATCACAACGTCACGACAGGGTCATCACAGCATCATCACTGCATTGTCACAGAATCATGACAGCGTCATCACAGCATCAACACAACATCATCACATCATCATCCCTGCATCATCACATCATCATCACTGCATCATCACAGCATCATCACAGCATCATCACAGCATCATCACTGCACCATCACTTCATCGTCACAGCATAATTACAGCATCATCAGAGCATCACCACTGCATCATCTTTGCATCCTGACATCATCATCACAGCATCATCATATCATCATCACCACATAATCACAGCATCTTCGCATTGTCATCACAGCATCATCTCTGTGTCCTCACTGCATCTTCACAGCATCATCACTACAGCATCAGAGCATTATCTCAGTGTCATCAGAGTATCATTACAGCATAATCACTGCATTATCACAGCATCATAACATTATCATCACTGCATCATCACATCATCATCACTGCATCATCGCAGCATCATTACAACATCATCACAACATCATAAATGCATAATCACTGCATCATCACCGCATCATCATAAGGGTCATCACAGCATCATCACAGCATCATCACAGCATCATCTCAATATCATCAAAGCATCATTACTGCTTACTCAGTGCATCATCACAGCATCATCACAGTATCATCACTGCATCATCACAGCATTATCACTGCATCATGACATCATCATCACTGCATCATCACTGCATCATCATATCATCATCACAGTGTCATCACAGCATCCACACAGCATCCTCACTACGTCATCACAGCATCATCACTACGTCATTACAGCGTCATCACAGCATCATCACATCATCATCACTGCATCATAACAGCATCATCACAGCATCATCAAATCATCATCACTGCATCATCACAGTGTCATCAAAGCATCATCACAGCATCATCACAGCATCATTACTGCATCATCACAGCATAATCACAGCATCATCACAACATCATAAGAGCGTCATTAGCATCATAACAGCACCATCACTGTGTCATCGCAGTGTCACCAGAACATCAGCACATCATCACCGTAGCATCAACAAAACATAATCATGGCATCATCACAGCATCATCAGTGCATCTTCACAGCAACATCTCAACATCATCACACCATCATTACTACTTACTGCATCATCACAGCGTCATCACAGTATCATCACTGCATCATCACTGCATCATCACAACGTCATGTAAGTGTCATCACAGCATAATCACTGCATCATCAAGCATCATCACAGCATCATCATAAATCATCACAAAATCATCACAGTGTCATCACAGCATCATCACAGCATCATCACAGAATCATCACTGCATCATCAGAGAATAATCACATCATCATCACAGCATCATCAGAGTGCCATCACAGTATCATCACTGCGTCATTAGAGCGTCATCAAAACATCATCACAGCATCATCATAGCGTCATCACAGCATCATCACTGTGTCATCAGAGCGTCATCACAGCATAATCACAGCAGCATCAGAGCAGCATCATGGTGTCATGACAGAATCATCACTACGTCATCAAATTGTCATCAGAGCAGCCCACAGCATCATCACAGCATCATTGCAGCATCATAACAGCATCATCAAAGCTTCTTCACTGCTTACTCACTGCATCATCACAGCATCATCACACTATTGTCAGTGCATCATCAGAGCATCATCACTGCATCATCACACCATAAACACAACATCATCACACCGTCATCAGTGTCATCACAGCACCATCACTGCATCATCACAACATCATCACAACTTCACCAAAGCATCATCACAGCTTCATAACTGCGTAAAAACTGCATCATCACAGCATCATTACTACGACATCACAGCGTCATAACAGAATCATCACAGTATCACCACATCGCCATGACAGCATCATCAGTGCATCATCACTGCATCATCACATGCAGTGCATCATCATAGCATCATCACAGCATCATCACTGTATCATCACTGCATCGTCACAGCATTATCAAATCATCACTGCACCATCACATCATCATCACTGCATCATCAAAGCTTCATCTCAGCGTCATCACAGTATCAATACTGCGGAATCACTGCATCATCACATCAAAATATCTGCATCATCACATCACCATCACAGCATCATCACCTCATCATCACTGCATCATCACAACGTCATCACAGCACCATCACAATATCATCACAGCGTCATAACAGCCTCATATCTGCATCATCACTGCATAATGACTGCATCATAACAGCATCATAACTATGTCATCATATAGTCATCACTGCAACATCACTGCATCATCCGAGCGTTGGTGTAGATGCACTTCAGCTGGGCCATTGCCCTATCCTCCGGCCTTGCCATTGTTCCCCCTGGCACAGCCCCAACAATCCTTGCTTCAGCCCCATCCCCCTTCTTACCTAGTTTAAAGCCCTCTCAATGAGCCCTGCCAGCTCCTGGCCCAGGATCCTTTTTCCCCTAAAAGATAGGGACCCGTCTGCGGCCATCAGGCCAGGTGCTGAGTAAAGTGACCCATGGTCAAAAAAAAACAAGATTTCTGCGTTGGCACCAGAAATGATGATGTTATGATGCTGTGGTGATGCTGTTGTGATGATGCTGTGATGATGATTTGATGACGCTGTGATGGTGCTGTGATAAGGATGTTATGACGCAGTGATGATGCAGTGATGATGCAGTGATGTTGCAGTAGTGACGCTGTGATGTTGCTTTGATGACACTGTGATGAAGTTCTGGTGATGCTCTGATGATGCAGTGATGATGCTGCGATGATGTTGTGATGATGCTGTGATGACAATGTGATTATGCTGTTATGACGCTGTGATGATGCAGTGTTTATGCAGTGATGATGCAGTTATGATGCTGTGATGATGCAGTGATGACGCTTTGATGACGTTTTGATTACACTGTGATGCTTTGATGATGATGTGATGATGCAGTGATGATGCTTTAATGATGATGGGATGATGCTGTGATGACGCTGTGATGATGATTTGATGACACTGTGATGACGTTCTGATGACGCTGTGATGATGCTGTGATGACGCAGTGATGATGTTGTGATGATGCTCTGATGATGCTGTGATGATGCAGTGATGATGCTTTGGTGACGCTGTGATGATGCAGTGATGACGCCTGGATGATGCTGTTATGATGCTGTGATAATGCTGTTGCTATGTGGTGATGATGTGTTATGATGCTGTGATGTTGCAGTCATGATGATGTGATGATGTTGTGATGATAGTCTGATGATGCTGTGATGATGCATTGATAACGCTGCAATGAAGCTGTGATGACGCTGTGATGACACTGTGATGATGTTTTGATGACGCTCTGATGATGCTGCGATGATGCAGTGATGACACTGCGATGATATTGTAATGATGCTCTGATGATGCTGTGATGATGCAGTGATGACGCCTGGATGATGCTGTTATGATGCTGTGATGATGCTGTTGTGATGTGGTGATGATGTGTTATGATGCTGTGATGATGCAGTAATGATGCTGTGATGACGCTTTGATGACAGTGTGATGTTGAAGTGATGATGTGATGACGCAGTGATGATGCTGTGATGATGCAGTGATGAGGCAGTGATAATGCTCTGATGATGCTATGATGATGCTTTGATGATTCTGTGATGATGCAATGATGACGCTGCGAATTTTTGGTGATGCTGTGATGATGCAGTGATGATGCAGTGATGATGCAGTTATGATGCTGTGATGATGCAGTGATGACGCTGCGATGATGCAGTTATGATGCTGCGATTATGCTGTGTTGATGCTGAGATGATGCTGTGATAACACTGTGATAATGCACTGATAATGTTATTATTATGCTGTGATGATGCTGTGATGACACTGATGACACTGTGATGATGCTGAGATTATGCTGTGATGAAGCTCTGGTGATGCTGTGATGGTTCTTTGATGACGCTCTGATAACGATGTGGTGATGCTGTGATGACTCTTTCATGATGCTGTGATGCTTTAATGATGCTGTGATGATGCTGCGATTATGCTGTGATGATGCAGTGATGATACTGTTGGGATGTTGTGATGATAATGTTGTGATGATGCAGTGATGACAATGTGATGGTGCTGTGATGATGCTGTGATGACACCTGGATGATACTGTTATGAAGCTGTGATGATGCTGTTGTGATGCTGTGATGATGTGTTATGATGTTGTGATGATGCTGTGATGAGGCTTTGATGACAGTGTGATTATGTTCTGATGATGCTGTGATGATGCAGTATTGATGATGTGATGATGCTGCAATGATGCTACGATAACACTGTGATGACGTTGTGATGATGCAGTAATGATGCTGTGACGACGCACTGATTCTGCTGTGATGATGCTGTAATGATGCAGTCATGATGCAATAATGATGCTGTGATGATGCAGTGATGATGCTGTGATGATGCAGTGATGACGCTGCGATGATGCTGTGATGATGCTGTGATGACACTGTGATGATGTTGTGATGATGCTGTGATGACGCAGTGATGATGTAGTGATGCTGCTGTGATGACGCTGTAATGATGCTGTGATAACGCTTTGATGACACAGTAATGACGCCGTGATGAAGCTGTGATGACGCTGTGATGGTGTTTTGATGACTCTGTGATGACGCAGTAATGATGTTTTGATGACGCTCTGATGATGCTGTGATGATGCAGTGATGACACTGTGATGATATTGTAATGATGCAGTGATGATGCTGTGATGATGCAGTGATGATGCTGTGCTGACGCTGTGATGACGCTGTGATGCTGTGATGATGATGCAATGATGCAGTGATGATGCAGTTATGATGCAGTGATGATGATGAGATGATGCTGTGATGATGCTGTGATGATGCACTGAAGATACAGTGATGACGCTCTGATGACGCTTTGATGAAGCTGTGATGCTTTAGTGATTATTTGATGATGTTGTGATGATGCAGTCATGATGCAGTTATGATGCTGTGATGATTCTGTGATGATGTTGTGGTGATGCTGTGATGACGCTGCAATAACACTGTGATGATGTTGTGATGATGCAGCAATGATGCTGTGACAACGCACTGATTCTGCTGTGATGATGCTGTAAGGATGCAGTCATGATGCAATAGTGATGATGCTGTGATGATGTTGTGATGATACTGTGATGACGCTTCGATGATGCTGTGATGATGCAGTGATGATGCTCTGATGATGCTGTGAGGATGTTGTGGTGATGCTGTGATTATGTTGCGATCACACTGTGATGATGCAGTAATGATGCTGTGATGAGGCACTGATGATGCTGTGATGATGCTGTAATGATGCAGTGATGATGAAGTAATAATGCAGTGATGATGCTGTGATTACGCTGCGATGATGCTGTGATGATGCAGTGATTATGCTGTGATGATGCTGTGATGACTCTGTGATGATGCTGTAATAATGCTGTGATGATATGATGATGCTGTAGTGATGCCGTGATGATGCTTTGATGACACTTTGATGACGATGTGATGCTTTGATGATGCTGTGATGATGCTCTGATGACGCTGCAATGATGCAGTGATGATGCAGTGATGATGCTGTGATGACGCTTTGATGACGCTGCGATGATTTTGTTATGATGCTGTTGAGATGCTGTGATGATGCTGTTATGACGCTGTGATTATGTTGTTATGATGGTGTGATTATGCTATGCTCATGATGTGATGATGCTCTCATAACGCTTTGATGACTCTCTGATGCTGTGGTGATGTTGTAATGGTGCTGTGATCATGCTGTTGTGATGCTATTATGATGCTGTGATGACGCTTTGATGACAATGTGATGATGTTTTAATGATGCAATAATGATTCTGTGATGACGTATTGATGATGTTGTGTTTATGCTTTGATGATGCTGTTACGATGCAGTAATGATGCTGAGATGATGCTGTGATGACGCTGTGATGATGTTGTGATGATGCTTTGATCACTGCATCATCACTGCATCATCACAGCATCATAGCTACATCATCACGTCATCATCAATGCATCATCAAAACATCATCACAGCATCATCACAGTCTCATCACTGCATCATCACTGCATAATCACTGCATCATCACAGCATCATTACAGCATCATCAGAGCATCACCACTGCATCATCACAGCATCATAACAGTGTCATCAAAACGTCATCACAGAGTAATCACAGCATCATCATATCGTCGTCGCAGCGTCATCACAGCATCATAATAGCATCATCACAGCATCATAACAGAATCATCACTGAATCATCACTGCATCATCACAGCATGATCACAACATCATCGCAGCGTCATCACTGCATCTTCACAGCATCATCACAACATCATCACTGCATCATCAGTTCATCGTCACAGCATCATTACAGCATCATCAGATTATCACCACTGCATCATCATTGCATCATGACATCATCATCACAGCATCATCGTATCATCATCACCACATAATCACAGTGTCATCACAGCATCATCACTGCGCCTCACTGCATCTTCACAGAATCTTCGCATTTTCATCACAGCATCATCTCTGCGTCCTCCGTGCATCTTCACAACATCATCACTACAGCATCAGAGCATCATCACTGCATCATCACATCATCTTCACTGCATCATCACAGCATCATTACAACATCAACACAGAAAAGTCACTGCATCATCTCTGCATCATCCGAGCATCATTAGAGTATCATGACAGCATCATCACTGCATAATCACTGCATCATCATTTCATCGTCACAGCATAATCACAGCATCATCGCAGCATCATTACCCGGGAAGCTACAGGCCTGTCAGTTTGACCTCAGTACCGGGGAAGCTCATGGAGCAGATCCTCTTGAGAGTCATCATGCAGCACTTGCAGGGCAAGCAGGCGATCAGGCCCAGACAGCATGGGTTTATGGAAGGCAGATCCTGCTTGACAAACCTGATCTCCTTCTATGACAAAGCGACGCGCTGGGTGGACGAGGGAAAGGCTGTGGATGTGGTCTACCTTGACTTCAGCAAGGCATTTGACACCGTTTCCCACAGCATTCTCCTCAAGAAACTGGCTGCTCTTGACTTGGACTGGCGCACGCTTCGTTGGGTTAGAAACTGGCTGGATAGCCGGGCCCAAAGAGTCGTGGTAAATGGAGTCAAGTCCAGTTGGAGGCCAGTCACTAGTGGCGTCCCCCAGGGCTCGGTGCTGGGGCCGGTCCTCTTTAATATCTTCATCAATGATCTGGACGAGGGCATTGAGTGCACCCTCAGTAAGTTTGCAGATGACACCAAGTTAGGTGCGTGTGTCGATCTGCTCGAGGGTAGGAAGGCTCTGCAGGAGGATCTGGATAGGCTGCACCGATGGGCTGAGGTCAACTGTATGAAGTTCAACAAGGCCAAGTGCCGGGTCCTGCACCTGGGGCGCAACAACCCCAAGCAGAGCTACAGGCTGGGAGATGAGTGGTTGGAGAGCTGCCAGGCAGAGAAGGACCTGGGAGTGATGGTGGACAGTCGGCTGGATATGAGCCAGCAGTGTGCTCAGGTGGCCAAGAAGGCCAACGGCTTCCTGGCTTGTATCAGAAACAGTGTGACCAGCAGGGCTAGGGAGGTGATCATCCCCCTGTACTCGGCTCTAGTGAGGCCGCACCTCGAGTACTGTGTTCAGTTTTGGGCCCCTCGCTACAAGAAGGACATCGAGGTGCTTGAGCGGGTCCAGAGGAGGGCGACGAAGCTGGTGAGGGGCCTGGAGAACAAGTCCTACGAGGAGCGGCTGAAGGAGCTGGGCTTGTTCAGCCTGGAGAAGAGGAGGCTCAGGGGCGACCTTATCGCTCTCTACAGATACCTTAAAGGAGGCTGTAGTGAGGTGGGGGTTGGCCTGTTCTCCCACGTGCCTGGTGACAGAACGAGGGGGAATGGGCTTAAGTTGCGCCAGGGGAGTTTTAGGTTACATGTTAGGAAGAACTTCTTTACTGAAAGGGTTGTTAGGCACTGGAACAGGCTGCCCAGGGAGGTGGTGGAGTCACCATCCCTGGAAGTCTTTAAAAGACGTTTAGATGTAGAGCTTAGGGATATGGTTTAGTGGGACTGTTAGCGTTAGGTCAAAGGTTGGACTCGATGATCTTGAGGTCTCTTCCAACCGAGAAATTCTGTGATTCTGTGATCATCACAGCATCATCACATAATCGTCACTTAGTCATCACTGCATCATCACAGCATCACCAGAACATCATCAAAGCATCATCCCATCATCATCGCATAGTCATCACTGCATCATCAGAGCATCACCAAAACATAACCAGAGCATCATCATAGCATCATCGCAGCGTCATCACTGCATCATCAGAGCATCATCACAACATCACCAGAACATCATCAAAGCATCATCCCAGCATCATCGCATAGTCATCACTGCATCATCAGAGCATCACCAAAACATAATCACAGCATCATCATAGCATCATCGCAGCGTCATCACTGCATCATCACAGCATCATCACAACATCATGACAGGATAATCAGAGCATCACGACAGCATCATCACAGAATCACGACAGCGTCATCACAGCGCCTTTGCAGCATCATCACAGCATCATCACTGCATAATCACGTAATCATCACAGCATCTTCGCAGTATCATCACTACATCATCACTGCATCACCACAGCATCATCACAACCTCTTCACAACATCATCACATCATCATCACTGCATAATCACAGCATCACAAAAAAATCATCACAACATCATCACGGCATCATCACAGCATCATCACTGCATCATCACACGTCATCACTGCATCATCGCAGCATCATCACAGAATCATCACAGCATCATCACTACGTCATCAGTGTCATCACAGCATCATCGCAGTGTAATCACAGCATCACGACAGCGGCATCCCTGCATCATCACAGCGTTATCACAGCGTCATCGCACTGTCATCACTGCATCATAACATCATCGTCACAACATCATCACTGCAACATCACATCATCATCACATCATTATCACAACATCATCACAGCATCATAGCATGAGAACAGCGTAATTATGACTCTGTGATGACGCTGTCGTGATGCTGTGATGACACACTGATGATGCTTTGATGATGCAGTGATGATATGATTATGACGCTGTGATGACGCAGTGTTTATGCATTAATGATGCTGTGATGATTATGAGATGATGCTGTGATGATGCTGTGATGACACTGTGATGATGTTGTGATGATGCAGTTATGATGCTGTGATTGTGTTGTGATGAGGCAGTGATGACGATGCGATGATGCTGTGATGACACTGTGTTTACTCTGTCATGACACAGGGATGATACAGAGATGAGTCGGTGATGATGTTCTGATAATGTTGTGATGATGCTGTTATGAAGACGCGATGATGCTGTGATGATGTGAGGATGCTGTGATGATGCTGTGATTATGCACTGATTATGCAGTGATGATGCTGTGATGACACTGTCATGACACTATCGTGATGCTGTGACAGTGCTGTGATTCAGCAGCTATGATGCTGTGATGATGCAGTGATTATGCAGTGAAGATGCTGTGAAGATGCTGTGACGATTCTGTGATGTCGCAGTTATGATGCTCTGATGACGCTGTGATGACGCAGTGATGATGTTGTGATGATGCAATTATGACTCTGTGATGACGCTGTGGGAACTTTGTGATGATGCTGTGTTAATGCTGTGATGATGCTTTGATTATTCAAAGATGATGATGTGATGATGCAGTGATGACGCAGCGATGAGGCTGTGATGACGCAGTGATGATGCAGTGCTGATTCTGTGATGATGTAGTGATGAAGATGCGATGATGCTGTGATGATGCAGTGATAATACAGTAACGATGCTGTTATGATCCAGTGATGATGTTTTGATGACACTGTGATGAACCTGTGATTATGCAGTAATGATTCTGTTATGATCCAGTGATGAAGCAGTGATTATGCTCTGATGATGCAGTGATTATGCTGTGAGGATGCAGTTATTATGCAGTGATGATGCTTTGATGACACTTTGATGACGTAGTGATGATGCTGTGATTAAGTAGTGATGATGATGTGATGATGCTTTGGTGACGCTGTGATGACGAAATGATGATTTTGTGATGATGATATGATGATGCAGTGATGAGTCTGAGATGACGCTGTGATGATACTGGGATGATGTTGTAATGCTGCTGTGATGACACTGTGATTATGAAGTGATGACGTTTTGATGATGAAGTGATGACGCGGTCGTGATGCTGTAATGACGCTGCGATGATGGTGTGATGATTCTGTGATGATGCTGTGATGACACTGATGACGTAGTGATGATGCTGTGATGATGCAGTGATGACGTTGTGATGACACAGAAATGATACTGTGATGATCCAGCTATGATGCTTTGATGTTGCTCTGATGATGCAGTGATGATGATGTGATGATGCAGTGATGATGCTGTTACGATGCTGTGATGATTAAGTGATAATGACGTGATGATGCAGGGGTGAAGTATCGAAGATGCTGTGATGACCCTGTTGTAACGATGTAATGACGCTGTGACGATGCAGTGATGATGCTGTGATTATGCAGTGATGACGCAGTAATGATGCTGTGATGATGCTGCGATGATCCTCTGACGATGCTGTGATGACACTGTGATACCGCTGTGATGATGATGAGAATATGCAGTTACGGTGCTGTGATGATGCATTGATGATGATGTTATGATGCAGTGATGATGCAGTGCTTATACGGTGACGATGCTGTGATGATGCTATGATGATCCTTTGATGATACTCTGATGATGCAGTGATGACGCTGTGATGATGCTGTGATGTCGCTGTGATGATGCTATTATGATTCTGTGATGATACTGTTATAACGCTGTGATGATGCTTTGATGACACTGTGAAGATATTGTGATAATGCAGTGATGATGATATGCTGATGCTGTGATGATGCTGTGATGACGCAGTGCTGACGCTCTGATGACGCTGTCGTGATGCAGTGATGACGCTGTGATGATACAGTAATGATGCTGTGATAACGTTCTGATGATCAGACCTGCATCATCACAGATGATGAAGATCGATTCCCCATACCGGAAAAAAAAAAACAGGTCGGGTCGGGTCCCTGGATGGCGTGATACGGTAATGTCTGGACTCTGGCACCCGAGGTCCCAGGTTCGATTCTCCATACTTGCCAAAAAACCCCGAGTCGAGTCGGGTCCCAAGGTGACATCACAGGGTAATGTTTGGACCCTGGCACAAGAGGTCGCAGGTTCAATTCCCCATACCGGCCAAAAAACCCCGGGTCTGTTGGGGTCCCCGGGTGGCGCCACAGGGTAATGTCGGGACCCCGGCACCCGAGGTCGTAGGTTCAATTCCTCATACCGGCCAAAAAACCCCGGGTCTGTTTGGGTCCCCGCGTGGCATCACAGGGTAATGTCTGGACTCTGGCACCCGAGGTTACAGGTTCGATTCCCCATACCGGCCAGAAAACATCGAATCTCATGGGGTCCCCGGGTGGCGCCACAGGGTAATGTCTGGACCTTGGCACCCGAGGTCGCAGATTAGATTCCCCATACCGGCCAAAAAACGCCGGGTCGGGTCGGGTCCCTAGGTGGTGTCACAGGGTAATGTCTGGACCCCGTCACCCGAGGTCGCAGGTTCGCTTCCCCATACAGGCCAAAAAACCCTGGGTCTGGTGGGGTCCCCGGGTGGCGCCACAGGGTAATGTCTGGACCCCGGCAAACGAGGTCGCAGGTTCGATTCCTCATACCGGCCAAAAAACCCTGGGTCTGGTGGGGTCCCCGGGTGGCGCCACAGGGTAATGTCTGGACTCTGTCACCTGAGGTTACAGGTTCGATTCCCCATACCGGCCAGAAAACATCGAATCTCATGGGGTCCCCGGGTGGCGCCACAGGGTAATGTCTGGACCTTGGCACCCGAGGTCGCAGATTAGATTCCCCATACCGGCCAAAAAACCCCGGGTCGGGTCGGGTCCCTAGGTGGTGTCACAGGGTAATGTCTGGACTCTGTCACCTGAGGTCGCAGGTTCGATTAATCATACTGGCCAAAAAGCCCCGGGTCTGTTGGGGTCTGCTAGTGGCAACAGAGGGTAATGTCTGGACTCTATCACCTGAGGTCGCAGGTTCGATTAATCATACTGGCCAAAAAGCCCCGGGTCTGTTGGGGTCTGCTAGTGGCAACAGAGGGTAATGTCTGGACTCTGGCACTCGAGGTCACAGGTTCGAATCCTCATACTGGCCAAAAAACCCCGGATCGGGCAGTTCCCCCGGGTTGCGTCACAGCGTAATGTCTGGTCTCTGGCACTCGAGCTCGCAGGTTGGTTTCCTCATACCGGCCAAAAAACCCAGTTTTGGTCCACTACCCAGGTGGCGTCACAGGGTAGTGTCTGGACCCCGGCACCCGAGGTCGCAGGTTCGATTCCCCATAAGGGCCAAAAAGCCCTTGTCGGGTCAGGTCCTTGGGTGGCGCCACAGGGTAATGTCTGGACCCCGGCACCCGAGGTCACAGGTTCGATTCCCCATACCGGCCAAAAAACCCCGGGTCGGATAGATTCCCCTGGTGGAATCACAGGGTAAGGTCTGGACCCCGTCACCCGAGGTCACAGGTTCGATTCCCCATACCGGCCAAAAAACCCTGGGTCGGGTCGGGTCCCCGGGTGACGCCACAGGGTAATGTCTGGACCCCGGCAACCGAGGTCGCAGGTTCGCTTCCCCATACCGGCCAAAAAACCCTGGGTCTGGTGGGGTCCCCGGGTGGCGCCACAGGGTAATGTCTGGACCTTGGCACCCGAGGTCGCAGGTTCGCTTCCCCATACCGGCCAAAAAACGTCGGGTCTGTTGGGGTCCCTGGGTGGCGTCACAGGGTAATGTCTGGACTCTGGTACTCGAGGTCGCAGGTTCGAATCCTCATACTGGCCAAATAAACCCCGGGTCCGGCGGTTCCCCCGAGTTGCATCACAGGGTAATGTCTGGACCCCGGCACCCGAGGTTACAGGTTCGCTTCCCCATACCGGCCAAAAAACCCAGGGTCTGTTGGGGTCCCTGGGTTGCGCCACAGGGTAATGTCTGGACTCTGGCACCTGAGGTAGCAGGTTCGATTCCCCATACCGGCCAAATAACCCCGGGTCTGTTGGGGTCCCCGGGTGGCGCCACAGGGTAATGTCTGGACTCTGGCACTCGAGGTCGCAGGTTTGAATCCTCATACTGGCCAAAAAAACCCGGGTCCGGTCAGGTCCCCGGGTGGCGCCCCAGGGTAATGTCTGCACCCCGGCACCAGAGGTCGCAGATTAGATTCCCCATACCGACCAAAAAACCCCGGGTCGGATAGATTCCCCTGGTGGAATCACAGGGTAATGTCTGGACCCCGTCACCCGAGGTCGCAGGTTCGCTTCCCCATACCGGCCAAAAAACCCTGGGTCTGGTGGGGTCCCCGGGTGGCGCCACAGGGTAATGTCTGGACCCCGGCAACCGAGGTCGCAGGTTCGATTCCTCATACCGGCCAAAAAACCCCGGGTCTGTTTGGGTCCCCGCGTGCTATCACAGGGTAATGTCTGGACTCTGGCACCCGAGGTTACAGGTTCGATTCCCCATACCGGCCAGAAAACATCGAATCTCATGGGGTCCCCGGGTGGCGCCACAGGGTAATGTCTGGACCTTGGCACCCGAGGTCGCAGATTAGATTCCCCATACCGGCCAAAAAACCCCGGGTCGGGTCGGGTCCCTAGGTGGTGTCACAGGGTAATGTCTGGACTCTGCCACCCGAGGTCGCAGGTTCGATTCCCCATACCCGTCAAAAAACCCCGGGTCGGGTCGATTCCCCTGATGGCATCACAGGGTAAGGTCTGGACTCTATCACCCGAGGTCGCAGGTTCGATTCCCCATAAGGGCCAAAAAACCCCGGGTCGGGTCGGATCCCCGGGTGGCGCCACAGGGTAATGTCTGGACCCCGGCACCCGAGGTTACAGGTTCGCTTCCGCATACCGGCCAAAAACCCAGGGTCTGGTGGGGTCCCTGGGTTGCGTCACAGGGTAATGTCTGGACTCTGGCACTCGAGGTCGCAGGTTTGAATCCTCATACTGGCCAAAAAACCCCGGATCGGGCGGTTCCCCCGGGTTGCGTCACAGCGTAATGTCTGGTCTCTGGCACTCGAGCTCGCAGGTTGGTTTCCTCATACCGGCCAAAAAACCCAGTTTCGGTCCACTACCCAGGTGGCGTCACAGGGTAGTGTCTGGACCCCGGCACCCGAGGTCGCAGGTTCGATTCCCCATAAGGACCAAAAAAGCCCTTGTCGGGTCAGGTCCTTGGGTGGCGCCACAGGGTAATGTCGGGACCCCGGCACCCGAGGTCACAGGTTCGATTCCCCATACCGGCCAAAAAACCCCGGGTCGGATAGATTCCCCTGGTGGAATCACAGGGTAAGGTCTGGACCCCGTCACCCGAGGTCACAGGTTCGATTCCCCATACCGGCCAAAAAACCCTGGGTCGGGTCGGGTCCCCGGGTGACGCCACAGGGTAATGTCTGGACCCCGGCAACCGAGGTCGCAGGTTCGCTTCCCCATACCGGCCAAAAAACCCTGGGTCTGGTGGGGTCCCCGGGTGGCGCCACAGGGTAATGTCTGGACTCTGTCACCTGAGGTCGCAGGTTCGATTCCCCATACCGGTCAAAAAAGCCCGGGTCATGTCGGGTCCCCGGGTGGCGCCACAGGGTAATGTCGGGACCCCGGCACCCGAGGTCGCAGGTTCAATTCCCCATAAGGGCCAAAAAAGCCCGGGTCGGGTCGGGTCCCCGGGTGGCGCCTCAGAGTAATGTTGGGACCCTAGCACCAGAGGTCGCAGGTTCGATTCCCCATAAGGGCCAAAAAAGCCCGGGTCTGTAAGTGTCCCAGGGTGGCGCCACAGTGTAATGTCGGGACCCCCGCAACCGAGGTCGCAGGTTCGATTCCCCATAAGGGCCAAAAAAGCCCGGGTCGCGTCGGGACCCTGGGTGGCTCGACACGGTAATGTCTGGACCCTGGCACCCGAGGTCGCAGGTTCGATTCCCCATAAGGGCCATAAAAACCCCAGGAATGTTTGAGTCCCCGAGTTGCTCCACAATGTAATGTCGGGACCCCGGTCACCCGAGGTCGCAGGTTCGATTCCCCATAAGGGCCAAAAAAGCCCGGGTCGGGTCGGGACCCCGGGTGGCGCCACAGGGTAATGTCGGGACCCCAGCACCCGAGGTCGCAGGTTCAATTCCCCATAAGGGCCAAAAAAGCCCGGGTCGGGTCGGGACCCCGGGTGGCGCCACAGGGTAATGTCGGGACTCCGGCACCCGAGGCAGCAGGTACAATTCCCCATAAGGGCCAAAAAACCACTTCTCCGGTCGGGTCACCGGGTGGCGCCACAGTGTAATGTCGGGACCCCCGGCACCCGAGGTCGCAGGTTCGATTCCCCATAAGGGCCAAAAAAGCCCGGGTCGGGTCGGGTCCCCGGGTGGCGCCACAGGGTAATGTCGGGACCCCGGCACCCGAGGTCGCAGGTTCGATTCCCCATAAGGGCCAAAAAAGCCCCGGTCGGGTCTGGTCCCCGGGTGGCGCCACAGGGTAATGTCTGGACCTTGGCACCCGAGGTCGCAGATTAGATTCCCCATACCGGCCAAAAAACCCCGGGTCGGGTCGGGTCCCTAGGTGGTGTCACAGGGTAATGTCTGGACTCTGCCACCCGAGGTCGCAGGTTCGATTCCCCATACCCGTCAAAAAACCCCGGGTCGGGTCGATTCCCCTGATGGCATCACAGGGTAAGGTCTGGACTCTATGTCCCGAGGTCGCAGCTTCGATTCCCCATAAGGGCCATAAAAGCTCGGGTCGGTTTGTGTCCCTTGGAGGAGTCACAGGGTAATGTCGGGACCCCGGCACCCGAGGTCACAGGTTCGATTCCCCATAAGGTCCAAAAAGCCCGGGTCAGATTAGGTCCCCGGGTACGCGCCACAGGGTAATGTCTGGACCTTGGCACCCGAGGTCGCAGGTTCGATTCCCCATAAGGGCCAAAAAAGCCCTTGTCGGGTCAGGTCCTTGGGTGGCGCCACAGGGTAATGTCGGGACCCCGGCACCCGAGGTCACAGGTTCGATTCCCCATACCGGCCAAAAAACCCCGGGTCGGATAGATTCCCCTGGTGGAATCACAGGGTAAGGTCTGGACCCCGTCACCCGAGGTCACAGGTTCGATTCCCCATACCGGCCAAAAAACCCCGGGTCGTGTCGGGTCCCCGGGTGGCGCCACAGGGTAATGTCTGGACTCTGTCACCTGAGGTCGCAGGTTCGCTTCCCCATACCGGCCAAAAAACCCTGGGTCTGGTGGGGTCCCCGGGTGGCGCCACAGGGTAATGTTGGGACCCTGGCACCCGAGGTCGCAGGTTCGATTCCCCATAAGGGCCGAAAAAGCCCAGGTCTGTAAGTGTCCCCGGGTGGCGCCACAGTGTAATGTCGGGACCCCCGCAACCGAGGTCGCAGGTTCGATTCCCCATAAGGGCCAAAAAAGCCCGGGTCGCGTCGGGACCCCGGGTGGCTCGACACGGTAATGTCTGGACCCTGGCACCCGAGGTCACAGCTTCGATTCCCCATAAGGGCCATAAAAACCCCAGGAATGTTTGAGTCCCCGAGTTGCTCCACATGGTAATGTCGGGACCCCGGTCACCCGAGGTCGCAGGTTCGATTCCCCATACCGGTCAAAAAAGCCCGGGTCGGGTCGGGTCCCCGGGTGGCGCCACAGGGTAATGTCGGGACCCCGGCACCCGAGGTCGCAGGTTCGATTCCTTATAAGGGCCAAAAAAACCCCAGGTATGTTCGAGTCCCCGGGTGGCGTCACAGGGTAATGTCTGGACCCTGGCACCCGAGGTCGCAGGTTCAATTCCCCATAAGGGCCAAAAAAGCCCGGGTCGGGTTGGGACCCCGGGTGGCTCCACAGGGAAACTTCGGGACCCCGGCACCCGAGGTCACAGGTTCGATTCCCCATAAGGGCCAAAAAAGCCCGGGTCGGGTCGGGTCCCAGGGTGGCACCTCAGAGTAATGTTGGGACCCTGGCACCCGAGGTCGCAGGTTCGATTCCCCATAAGGGCCAAAAAATCCCTTGTCGGGTCAGGTCCCCGGGTGGCGACACAGGGTAATGTCGGGACCGCGGCACCCGAGGTCGCAGGTTCGATTCCCCATAAGGGCCAAAAAAGCCCGGGTCGGGTCGGGTCCCCGGGTGGCGCCACAGGGTAATGTCGGGACCCCGGCACCCGAGGTCACAGGTTCGATTCCCCATACCGGCCAAAAAACCCCGGGTCTGTTGGGGTCCCCTGGTGGCGTCAGAGGGTTAAGTCTGGACCCCGGCACCCGAGGTAGCAAGTTCGATTCCCCATACCAGCCAAAAAGCGTCGAATCTCGTGAGGTCCCCGGGAGGCGTCACAGGGTAATGTCTGGACTCTGGCACTCGAGGTCGCAGGTTCGAATCCTCATACTGGCCAAAAAAACACGGGTCCGGTCAGGTCCCCGGGTGGCGCCCCAGGGTAATGTCTGCACCCCGGCACCAGAGGTCGCAGATTAGATTCCCCATACCGACCAAAAAACCCCGGGTCGGATAGATTCCCCTGGTGGAATCACAGGGTAATGTCTGGACCCCGTCACCCGAGGTCGCAGGTTCGCTTCCCCATACAGGCCAAAAAACCCTGGGTCTGGTGGGGTCCCCGGGTGGCGCCACAGGGTAATGTCTGGACTCTGCCACCCGAGGTCGCAGGTTCGATTCCCCATACCCGTCAAAAAACCCCGGGTCGGGTCGATTCCCCTGATGGCATCACAGGGTAAGGTCTGGACTCTATGTCCCGAGGTCGCAGCTTCGATTCCCCATAAGGGCCATAAAAGCTCGGGTCGGTTTGTGTCCCTTGGAGGAGTCACAGGGTAATGTCGGGACCCCGGCACCCGAGGTCACAGGTTCGATTCCCCATAAGGTCCAAAAAGCCCGGGTCAGATTAGGTCCCCGGGTACGCGCCACAGGGTAATGTCTGGACCTTGGCACCCGAGGTCGCAGGTTCGATTCCCCATAAGGGCCAAAAAAGCCCTTGTCGGGTCAGGTCCTTGGGTGGCGCCACAGGGTAATGTCGGGACCCCGGCACCCGAGGTCACAGGTTCGATTCCCCATACCGGCCAAAAAACCCCGGGTCGGATAGATTCCCCTGGTGGAATCACAGGGTAAGGTCTGGACCCCGTCACCCGAGGTCACAGGTTCGATTCCCCATACCGGCCAAAAAACCCCGGGTCGTGTCGGGTCCCCGGGTGGCGCCACAGGGTAATGTCTGGACTCTGTCACCTGAGGTCGCAGGTTCGCTTCCCCATACCGGCCAAAAAACCCTGGGTCTGGTGGGGTCCCCGGGTGGCGCCACAGGGTAATGTTGGGACCCTGGCACCCGAGGTCGCAGGTTCGATTCCCCATAAGGGCCGAAAAAGCCCAGGTCTGTAAGTGTCCCCGGGTGGCGCCACAGTGTAATGTCGGGACCCCCGCAACCGAGGTCGCAGGTTCGATTCCCCATAAGGGCCAAAAAAGCCCGGGTCGCGTCGGGACCCCGGGTGGCGCCACAGGGTAATGTCGGGACCCCGGCACCCGAGGTCGCAGGTTCGATTCCTTATAAGGGCCAAAAAAACCCCAGGTATGTTCGAGTCCCCGGGTGGCGTCACAGGGTAATGTCTGGACCCTGGCACCCGAGGTCGCAGGTTCAATTCCCCATAAGGGCCAAAAAAGCCCGGGTCGGGTTGGGACCCCGGGTGGCTCCACAGGGAAACTTCGGGACCCCGGCACCCGAGGTCACAGGTTCGATTCCCCATAAGGGCCAAAAAAGCCCGGGTCGGGTCGGGTCCCAGGGTGGCACCTCAGAGTAATGTCTGGACCCTGGCACCCGAGGTCGCAGGTTCAATTCCCCATAAGGGCCAAAAAAGCCCGGGTCGGGTTGGGACCCCGGGTGGCTCCACAGGGAAACTTCGGGACCGCGGCACCCGAGGTCACAGGTTCGATTCCCCATAAGGGCCAAAAAAGCCCGGGTCGGGTCGGGTCCCAGGGTGGCACCTCAGAGTAATGTTGGGACCCTGGCACCCGAGGTCGCAGGTTCGATTCCCCATAAGGGCCAAAAAATCCCTTGTCGGGTCAGGTCCCCGGGTGGCGACACAGGGTAATGTCGGGACCGCGGCACCCGAGGTCGCAGGTTCGATTCCCCATAAGGGCCAAAAAAGCCCGGGTCGGGTCGGGTCCCCGGGTGGCGCCACAGGGTAATGTCGGGACCCCGGCACCCGAGGTCACAGGTTCGATTCCCCATACCGGCCAAAAAACCCCGGGTCTGTTGGGGTCCCCTGGTGGCGTCAGAGGGTTAAGTCTGGACCCCGGCACCCGAGGTAGCAAGTTCGATTCCCCATACCAGCCAAAAAGCGTCGAATCTCGTGAGGTCCCCGGGAGGCGTCACAGGGTAATGTCTGGACTCTGGCACTCGAGGTCGCAGGTTCGAATCCTCATACTGGCCAAAAAAACACGGGTCCGGTCAGGTCCCCGGGTGGCGCCCCAGGGTAATGTCTGCACCCCGGCACCAGAGGTCGCAGATTAGATTCCCCATACCGACCAAAAAACCCTGGGTCTGGTGGGGTCCCCGGGTGGCGCCACAGGGTAATGTCTGGACCCCGGCAAACGAGGTCGCAGGTTCGATTCCTCATACCGGCCAAAAAACCCTGGGTCTGGTGGGGTCCCCGGGTGGCGCCACAGGGTAATGTCTGGACTCTGTCACCTGAGGTTACAGGTTCGATTCCCCATACCGGCCAGAAAACATCGAATCTCATGGGGTCCCCGGGTGGCGCCACAGGGTAATGTCTGGACCTTGGCACCCGAGGTCGCAGATTAGATTCCCCATACCGGCCAAAAAACGCCGGGTCGGGTCGGGTCCCTAGGTGGTGTCACAGGGTAATGTCTGGACTCTGCCACCCGAGGTCGCAGGTTCGATTCCCCATACCCGTCAAAAAACCCCGGGTCGGGTCGATTCCCCTGATGGCATCACAGGGTAAGGTCTGGACTCTATCACCCGAGGTCGCAGGTTCGATTCCCCATAAGGGCCAAAAAACCCCGGGTCGGGTCGGGTCCCCGGGTGGCGCCACAGGGTAATGTCTGGACCCCGGCAACCGAGGTCGCAGGTTCGCTTCCCCAGACCAGCCAAAAAACGTCGGGTCTGTTGGGGTCCCTGGGTGGCGTCACAGGGTAATGTCTGGACTCTGGCACTCGAGGTCGCAGGTTCGAATCCTCATACTGGCCAAAAAACCCCGGGTCCGGCAGTTCCCCCGAGTTCCATCACAGGGTAATGTCTGGACTCTGCCACCCGAGGTCGCAGGTTCGATTCCCCATACCCGTCAAAAAACCCCGGGTCGGGTCGATTCCCCTGATGGCATCACAGGGTAAGGTCTGGACTCTGGCACCCGAGGTCGCAGGTGCGATTCCCCATAAGGGCCAAAAAACCCCGGGTCGGGTCGGATCCCCGGGTGGCGCCACAGGGTAATGTCTGGACCCCAGCACCCGAGGTTACAGGTTCGCTTCCCCATACCGGCCAAAAACCCAGGGTCTGGTGGGGTCCCTGGGTTGCGCCACAGGGTAATGTCTGGACCCCGGCACCCGAAGTCACAGGTTCGATTCCCCATACCGGCCAAAAACCCCGGGTCGGATAGATTCCCCTGGTGGAATCACAGGGTAAGGTCTGGACCCCGTCACCCGAGGTCACAGGTTCGATTCCCCATAAGGGCCAAAAAAGCCTGGGTCGGGTCGGGTCCCCGGGTGGCGCCACAGGGTAATGTCTGGACTCTGTCACCTGAGGTCGCAGGTTCGATTCCCCATACCGGTCAAAAAAGCCCGGGTCTGTAAGTGTCCCCGGGTGGCGCCACAGGGTAATGTTGGGACCCCGGCACCCGAGGTCGCAGGTTCAATTCCCCATAAGGGCCAAAAAAGCCCGGGTCTGTAAGTGTCCCCGGGTGGCGCCTCAGAGTAATGTTGGGACCCTAGCACCCGAGGTCGCAGGTTCGATTCCCCATAAGGGCCAAAAAAGCCCGGGTCTGTAAGTGTCCCCGGGTGGCGCCACAGTGTAATGTCGGGACCCCCGCAACCGAGGTCGCAGGTTCGATTCCCCATAAGGGCCATAAAAACCCCAGGAATGTTTGAGTCCCCGAGTTGCTCCACAGGGTAATGTCGGGACCCCGGCACCCGAGGTCGCAGGTTCGATTCCCCATAAGGGCCAAAAAAGCCCTTGTCGGGTCAGGTCCTTGGGTGGCGCCACAGGGTAATGTCGGGACCCCGGCACCCGAGGTCACAGGTTCGATTCCCCATACCGGCCAAAAAACCCCGGGTCGTGTCGGGTCCCCGGGTGGCGCCACAGGGTAATGTCTGGACTCTGTCACCTGAGGTCGCAGGTTCGCTTCCCCATACCGGCCAAAAAACCCTGGGTCTGGTGGGGTCCCCGGGTGGCGCCACAGGGTAATGTCGGGACCCTGGCACCCGAGGTCGCAGGTTCGATTCCCCATAAGGGCCGAAAAAGCCCAGGTCTGTAAGTGTCCCCGGGTGGCGCCACAGTGTAATGTCGGGACCCCCGCAACCGAGGTCGCAGGTTCGATTCCCCATAAGGGCCAAAAAAGCCCGGGTCGCGTCGGGACCCCGGGTGGCTCGACACGGTAATGTCTGGACCCTGGCACCCCAGGTCACAGCTTCGATTCCCCATAAGGGCCATAAAAACCCCAGGAATGTTTGAGTCCCCGAGTTGCTCCACATGGTAATGTCGGGACCCCGGTCACCCGAGGTCGCAGGTTCGATTCCCCATACCGGTCAAAAAAGCCCGGGTCGGGTCGGGTCCCCGGGTGGCGCCACAGGGTAATGTCGGGACCCCGGCACCCGAGGTCGCAGGTTCGATTCCTTATAAGGGCCAAAAAAACCCCAGGTATGTTCGAGTCCCCGGGTGGCGTCACAGGGTAATGTCTGGACCCTGGCACCCGAGGTCGCAGGTTCAATTCCCCATAAGGGCCAAAAAAGCCCGGGTCGGGTTGGGACCCCGGGTGGCGACACAGGGTAATGTCGGGACCGCGGCACCTGAGGTCACAGGTTCGATTCCCCATACCGGCCAAAAAAGCCCGGGTCGGGTCGGGTCCCCGGGTGGCGCCACAGGGTAATGTCGGGACCCCGGCACCCGAGGTCACAGGTTCGATTCCCCATACCGGCCAAAAAACCCCGGGTCTGTTGGGGTCCCCTGGTGGCGTCAGAGGGTTAAGTCTGGACCCCGGCACCCGAGGTAGCAAGTTCGATTCCCCATACCAGCCAAAAAGCGTCGAATCTCGTGAGGTCCCCGGGAGGCGTCACAGGGTAATGTCTGGACTCTGGCACTCGAGGTCGCAGGTTTGAATCCTCATACTGGCCAAAAAAACACGGGTCCGGTCAGGTCCCCGGGTGGCGCCCCAGGGTAATGTCTGCACCCCGGCACCAGAGGTCGCAGATTAGATTCCCCATACCGACCAAAAAACCCCGGGTCGGATAGATTCCCCTGGTGGAATCACAGGGTAATGTCTGGACCCCGGCAAACGAGGTCGCAGGTTCGATTCCTCATACCGG
This sequence comes from Clangula hyemalis, assembly GCA_963989345.1. The sequence goes on along the minus strand of OZ022448.1, from coordinate 7,120,404 downwards.
CCAAAAAACCCTGGGTCTGGTGGGGTCCCCGGGTGGCGCCACAGGGTAATGTCTGGACTCTGTCACCTGAGGTTACAGGTTCGATTCCCCATACCGGCCAGAAAACATCGAATCTCATGGGGTCCCCGGGTGGCGCCACAGGGTAATGTCTGGACCTTGGCACCCGAGGTCGCAGATTAGATTCCCCATACCGGCCAAAAAACCCCGGGTCGGGTCGGGTCCCTAGGTGGTGTCACAGGGTAATGTCTGGACTCTGCCACCCGAGGTCGCAGGTTCGATTCCCCATACCCGTCAAAAAACCCCGGGTCGGGTCGATTCCCCTGATGGCATCACAGGGTAAGGTCTGGACTCTATCACCCGAGGTCGCAGGTTCGATTCCCCATAAGGGCCAAAAAACCCCGGGTCGGGTCGGGTCCCCGGGTGGCGCCACAGGGTAATGTCTGGACCCCGGCAACCGAGGTCGCAGGTTCGCTTCCCCAGACCAGCCAAAAAACGTCGGGTCTGTTGGGGTCCCTGGGTGGCGTCACAGGGTAATGTCTGGACTCTGGCACTCGAGGTCGCAGGTTCGAATCCTCATACTGGCCAAAAAACCCCGGGTCCGGCAGTTCCCCTGAGTTCCATCACAGGGTAATGTCTGGACTCTGCCACCTGAGGTCGCAGGTTCGATTCCCCATACCCGTCAAAAAACCCCGGGTCGGGTCGATTCCCCTGATGGCATCACAGGGTAAGGTCTGGACTCTGGCACCCGAGGTCGCAGGTGCGATTCCCCATAAGGGCCAAAAAACCCCGGGTCGGGTCGGATCCCCGGGTGGCGCCACAGGGTAATGTCTGGACCCCAGCACCCGAGGTTACAGGTTCGCTTCCCCATACCGGCCAAAAACCCAGGGTCTGGTGGGGTCCCTGGGTTGCGCCACAGGGTAATGTCTGGACCCCGGCACCCGAGGTCACAGGTTCGATTCCCCATACCGGCCAAAAAACCCCGGGTCGGATAGATTCCCCTGGTGGAATCACAGGGTAAGGTCTGGACCCCGTCACCCGAGGTCACAGGTTCGATTCCCCATAAGGGCCAAAAAAGCCTGGGTCGGGTCGGGTCCCCGGGTGGCGCCACAGGGTAATGTCTGGACTCTGTCACCTGAGGTCGCAGGTTCGATTCCCCATACCGGTCAAAAAAGCCCGGGTCGTGTCGGGTCCCCGGGTGGCGCCACAGGGTAATGTCGGGACCCCGGCACCCGAGGTCGCAGGTTCAATTCCCCATAAGGGCCAAAAAAGCCCGGGTCGGGTCGGGTCCCCGGGTGGCGCCTCAGAGTAATGTTGGGACCCTAGCACCCGAGGTCGCAGGTTCGATTCCCCATAAGGGCCAAAAAAGCCCGGGTCTGTAAGTGTCCCCGGGTGGCGCCACAGTGTAATGTCGGGACCCCCGCAACCGAGGTCGCAGGTTCGATTCCCCATAAGGGCCAAAAAAGCCCGGGTCGCGTCGGGACCCTGGGTGGCTCGACACGGTAATGTCTGGACCCTGGCACCCGAGGTCGCAGGTTCGATTCCCCATAAGGGCCATAAAAACCCCAGGAATGTTTGAGTCCCCGAGTTGCTCCACAGGGTAATGTCGGGACCCCGGCACCCGAGGTCGCAGGTTCGATTCCCCATAAGGGCCAAAAAAGCCCGGGTCGGGTCGGGTCCCCGGGTGGCGCCACAGGATAATGTCGGGACCCCGGCACCCGAGGTCGCAGGTTCAATTCCCCATAAGGGCCAAAAAAGCCCGGGTCGGGACGGGACCCCGGGTGGCGCCACAGGGTAATGTCGGGACCCCGGCACCTGAGGTCGCAGGTACAATTCCCCATAAGGGCCAAAAATCCACTTCTCGGGTCGGGTCCCCGGGTGGCGCCACAGTGTAATGTCGGGACCCCCGCAACCGAGGTCGCAGGTTCGATTCCCCATAAGGGCCAAAAAAGCCTGGGTCGGGTCGGGTCCCCGGGTGGCGCCACAGGGTAATGTCGGGACCCCGGCACCCGAGGTCGCAGGTTCGATTCCCCATAAGGGCCAAAAAAGCCCCGGTCGGGTCGGGTCCCCAGGTGGCGCCACAGGGTAATGTCAGGACCCCGGCACCCGAGGTCGCAGGTTCGATTCCCTATACTGGCCAAAAAATCCCGGGTCGGTTCGGAACCCCGGTTGGCGCCACAGGGTAATGTCTGGACTCTGGTACTCGAGGTCGCAGGTTCGAATCCTCATACTGGCCAAATAAACCCCGGGTCCGGCAGTTCCCCTGAGTTGCATCACAGGGTAATGTCTGGACCCCGGCACCCGAGGTTACAGGTTCGCTTCCCCATACCGGCCAAAAAACCCAGGGTCTGTTGGGGTCCCTGGGTTGCGCCACAGGGTAATGTCTGGACTCTGGCACCTGAGGTAGCAGGTTCGATTCCCCATACCGGCCAAAAAACCCCGGGTCTGTTGGGGTCCCCGGGTGGCGCCACAGGGTAATGTCTGGACCTCGGCACCCGAGGTTACAAGTTCGATTCCCCATACCGGCCAGAAAACATCGAATCTCATGGGGTCCCCGGGTGGCGCCACAGGGTAATGTCTGGACCTTGGCACCCGAGGTCGCAGGTTCAATTCTCTATACCGGCCAAAAAACCCCGGGTCGGGTCGGAACCCCGGGTGGCGCCACAGGGTAATGTCGGGACCCTGGCACCCGAGGTCGCAGCTTCGATTCCCCATAAGGGCCATAAAAGCTCGGGTCGGTTTGTGTCCCTTGGAGGAGTCACAGGGTAATGTCTGGACCCCGGCACCTGAGGTCACAGGTTCGATTCCCCATAAGGTCCAAAAAGCCCGGGTCAGATTAGGTCCCCGGGTACACGCCACAGGGTAATGTCTGGACCTTGGCACCCGAGGTCGCAGGTTCGATTCCCCATAAGGGCCAAAAAAGCCCTTGTCGGGTCAGGTCCTTGGGTGGCGCCACAGGGTAATGTCGGGACCCCGGCACCCGAGGTCACAGGTTCGATTCCCCATACCGGCCAAAAAACCCCGGGTCGGATAGATTCCCCTGGTGGAATCACAGGGTAAGGTCTGGACCCCGACACCCGAGGTCACAGGTTCGATTCCCCATACCGGCCAAAAAACCCCGGGTCGTGTCGGGTCCCCGGGTGGCGCCACAGGGTAATGTCTGGACCCCGGCACCCGAGGTCGCAGGTTCGATTCCCCATAAGGGCCAAAAAAGCCCGGGTCGCGTCGGAACCCCGGGTGGCTCGACACGGTAATGTCTGGACCCTGGCACCCGAGGTCGCAGGTTCGATTCCCCATAAGGGCCATAAAAACCCCAGGAATGTTTGAGTCCCCGAGTTGCTCCACATGGTAATGTCGGGACCCCGGTCACCCGAGGTCGCAGGTTCGATTCCCCATACCGGTCAAAAAAGCCCGGGTCGGGTCGGGTCCCCGGGTGGCGCCACAGGGTAATGTCGGGACCCCGGCACCCGAGGTCGCAGGTTCGATTCCTTATAAGGGCCAAAAAAACCCCAGGTATGTTCGAGTCCCCGGGTGTCGTCACAGGGTAATGTTGGGACCCTGGCACCCGAGGTCGCAGGTTCGATTCCCCATAAGGGCCAAAAAATCCCTTGTCGGGTCGGGTCCCCGGGTGGCGCCACAGGGTAATGTCTGGACTCTGTCACCTGAGGTCGCAGGTTCGATTCCCCATACCGGTCAAAAAAGCCCGGGTCGTGTCGGGTCCCCGGGTGGCGCCACAGGGTAATGTCGGGACCGTGGCACCCGAGGTCGCAGGTTCAATTCCCCATAAGGGCCAAAAAAGCCCAGGTCTGTAAGTGTCCCCGGGTGGCGCCACAGTGTAATGTCGGGACCCCCGCAACCGAGGTCGCAGGTTCGATTCCCCATAAGGGCCAAAAAAGTCCGGGTCGCGTCGGGACCCTGGGTTGCTCGACACGGTAATGTCTGGACCCTGGCACCCGAGGTCGCAGGTTCGATTCCCCATAAGGGCCATAAAAACCCCAGGAATGTTTGAGTCCACGAGTTGCTCCACAGGGTAATGTCGGGACCCCGGCACCCGAGGTCGCAGGTTCGATTCCCCGTAAGGGCCAAAAAAGCCCGGGTCGGGTCGGGTCCCCGGGTGGCGCCACAGGGTAATGTCGGGACCCCAGCACCCGAGGTCGCAGGTTCAATTCCCCATAAGGGCCAAAAAAGCCCGGGTCGGGACGGGACCCCGGGTGGCGCCACAGGGTAATGTCGGGACCCCGGCACCTGAGGTCGCAGGTACAATTCCCCATAAGGGCCAAAAAACCACTTCTCGGGTCGGGTCCCCGGGTGGCGCCACAGTGTAATGTCGGGACCCCCGCAACCGAGGTCGCAGGTTCGATTCCCCATAAGGGCCAAAAAAGCCCGGGTCGGGTCGGGTCCCCGGGTGGCGCCACAGGGTAATGTCAGGACCCCGGCACCCGAGGTCGCAGGTTCGATTCCCCATAAGGGCCAAAAAACCCCGGGTCGGGTCGGATCCCCGGGTGGCGCCACAGGGTAATGTCTGGACCCCAGCACCCGAGGTTACAGGTTCGCTTCCCCATACCGGCCAAAAACCCAGGGTCTGGTGGGGTCCCTGGGTTGCGCCACAGGGTAATGTCTGGACTCCGGCACCCGAAGTCACAGGTTCGATTCCCCATACCGGCCAAAAACCCCGGGTCGGATAGATTCCCCTGGTGGAATCACAGGGTAAGGTCTGGACCCCGTCACCCGAGGTCACAGGTTCGATTCCCCATAAGGGCCAAAAAAGCCTGGGTCGGGTCGGGTCCCCGGGTGGCGCCACAGGGTAATGTCTGGACTCTGTCACCTGAGGTCGCAGGTTCGATTCCCCATACCGGTCAAAAAAGCCCGGGTCTGTAAGTGTCCCCGGGTGGCGCCACAGGGTAATGTCTGGACCCCGGCACCCGAGGTCGCAGGTTCAATTCCCCATAAGGGCCAAAAAAGCCCGGGTCTGTAAGTGTCCCCGGGTGGCGCCTCAGAGTAATGTTGGGACCCTAGCACCCGAGGTCGCAGGTTCGATTCCCCATAAGGGCCAAAAAAGCCCGGGTCTGTAAGTGTCCCCGGGTGGCGCCACAGTGTAATGTCGGGACCCCCGCAACCGAGGTCGCAGGTTCGATTCCCCATAAGGGCCATAAAAACCCCAGGAATGTTTGAGTCCCCGAGTTGCTCCACAGGGTAATGTCGGGACCCCGGCACCCGAGGTCGCAGGTTCGATTCCCCATAAGGGCCAAAAAAGCCCTTGTCGGGTCAGGTCCTTGGGTGGCGCCACAGGGTAATGTCGGGACCCCGGCACCCGAGGTCACAGGTTCGATTCCCCATACCGGCCAAAAAACCCCGGGTCGTGTCGGGTCCCCGGGTGGCGCCACAGGGTAATGTCTGGACTCTGTCACCTGAGGTCGCAGGTTCGCTTCCCCATACCGGCCAAAAAACCCTGGGTCTGGTGGGGTCCCCGGGTGGCGCCACAGGGTAATGTCGGGACCCTGGCACCCGAGGTCGCAGGTTCGATTCCCCATAAGGGCCGAAAAAGCCCAGGTCTGTAAGTGTCCCCGGGTGGCGCCACAGTGTAATGTCGGGACCCCCGCAACCGAGGTCGCAGGTTCGATTCCCCATAAGGGCCAAAAAAGCCCGGGTCGCGTCGGGACCCCGGGTGGCTCGACACGGTAATGTCTGGACCCTGGCACCCCAGGTCACAGCTTCGATTCCCCATAAGGGCCATAAAAACCCCAGGAATGTTTGAGTCCCCGAGTTGCTCCACATGGTAATGTCGGGACCCCGGTCACCCGAGGTCGCAGGTTCGATTCCCCATACCGGTCAAAAAAGCCCGGGTCGGGTCGGGTCCCCGGGTGGCGCCACAGGGTAATGTCGGGACCCCGGCACCCGAGGTCGCAGGTTCGATTCCTTATAAGGGCCAAAAAAACCCCAGGTATGTTCGAGTCCCCGGGTGGCGTCACAGGGTAATGTCTGGACCCTGGCACCCGAGGTCGCAGGTTCAATTCCCCATAAGGGCCAAAAAAGCCCGGGTCGGGTTGGGACCCCGGGTGGCGACACAGGGTAATGTCGGGACCGCGGCACCTGAGGTCACAGGTTCGATTCCCCATACCGGCCAAAAAAGCCCGGGTCGGGTCGGGTCCCCGGGTGGCGCCACAGGGTAATGTCGGGACCCCGGCACCCGAGGTCACAGGTTCGATTCCCCATACCGGCCAAAAAACCCCGGGTCTGTTGGGGTCCCCTGGTGGCGTCAGAGGGTTAAGTCTGGACCCCGGCACCCGAGGTAGCAAGTTCGATTCCCCATACCAGCCAAAAAGCGTCGAATCTCGTGAGGTCCCCGGGAGGCGTCACAGGGTAATGTCTGGACTCTGGCACTCGAGGTCGCAGGTTTGAATCCTCATACTGGCCAAAAAAACACGGGTCCGGTCAGGTCCCCGGGTGGCGCCCCAGGGTAATGTCTGCACCCCGGCACCAGAGGTCGCAGATTAGATTCCCCATACCGACCAAAAAACCCCGGGTCGGATAGATTCCCCTGGTGGAATCACAGGGTAATGTCTGGACCCCGGCAAACGAGGTCGCAGGTTCGATTCCTCATACCGGCCAAAAAACCCTGGGTCTGGTGGGGTCCCCGGGTGGCGCCACAGGGTAATGTCTGGACTCTGTCACCTGAGGTTACAGGTTCGATTCCCCATACCGGCCAGAAAACATCGAATCTCATGGGGTCCCCGGGTGGCGCCACAGGGTAATGTCTGGACCTTGGCACCCGAGGTCGCAGATTAGATTCCCCATACCGGCCAAAAAACCCCGGGTCGGGTCGGGTCCCTAGGTGGTGTCACAGGGTAATGTCTGGACTCTGCCACCCGAGGTCGCAGGTTCGATTCCCCATACCCGTCAAAAAACCCCGGGTCGGGTCGATTCCCCTGATGGCATCACAGGGTAAGGTCTGGACTCTATCACCCGAGGTCGCAGGTTCGATTCCCCATAAGGGCCAAAAAACCCCGGGTCGGGTCGGGTCCCCGGGTGGCGCCACAGGGTAATGTCTGGACCCCGGCAACCGAGGTCGCAGGTTCGCTTCCCCAGACCAGCCAAAAAACGTCGGGTCTGTTGGGGTCCCTGGGTGGCGTCACAGGGTAATGTCTGGACTCTGGCACTCGAGGTCGCAGGTTCGAATCCTCATACTGGCCAAAAAACCCCGGGTCCGGCAGTTCCCCTGAGTTCCATCACAGGGTAATGTCTGGACTCTGCCACCTGAGGTCGCAGGTTCGATTCCCCATACCCGTCAAAAAACCCCGGGTCGGGTCGATTCCCCTGATGGCATCACAGGGTAAGGTCTGGACTCTGGCACCCGAGGTCGCAGGTGCGATTCCCCATAAGGGCCAAAAAACCCCGGGTCGGGTCGGATCCCCGGGTGGCGCCACAGGGTAATGTCTGGACCCCAGCACCCGAGGTTACAGGTTCGCTTCCCCATACCGGCCAAAAACCCAGGGTCTGGTGGGGTCCCTGGGTTGCGCCACAGGGTAATGTCTGGACCCCGGCACCCGAGGTCACAGGTTCGATTCCCCATACCGGCCAAAAAACCCCGGGTCGGATAGATTCCCCTGGTGGAATCACAGGGTAAGGTCTGGACCCCGTCACCCGAGGTCACAGGTTCGATTCCCCATAAGGGCCAAAAAAGCCTGGGTCGGGTCGGGTCCCCGGGTGGCGCCACAGGGTAATGTCTGGACTCTGTCACCTGAGGTCGCAGGTTCGATTCCCCATACCGGTCAAAAAAGCCCGGGTCGTGTCGGGTCCCCGGGTGGCGCCACAGGGTAATGTCGGGACCCCGGCACCCGAGGTCGCAGGTTCAATTCCCCATAAGGGCCAAAAAAGCCCGGGTCGGGTCGGGTCCCCGGGTGGCGCCTCAGAGTAATGTTGGGACCCTAGCACCCGAGGTCGCAGGTTCGATTCCCCATAAGGGCCAAAAAAGCCCGGGTCTGTAAGTGTCCCCGGGTGGCGCCACAGTGTAATGTCGGGACCCCCGCAACCGAGGTCGCAGGTTCGATTCCCCATAAGGGCCAAAAAAGCCCGGGTCGCGTCGGGACCCTGGGTGGCTCGACACGGTAATGTCTGGACCCTGGCACCCGAGGTCGCAGGTTCGATTCCCCATAAGGGCCATAAAAACCCCAGGAATGTTTGAGTCCCCGAGTTGCTCCACAGGGTAATGTCGGGACCCCGGCACCCGAGGTCGCAGGTTCGATTCCCCATAAGGGCCAAAAAAGCCCGGGTCGGGTCGGGTCCCCGGGTGGCGCCACAGGATAATGTCGGGACCCCGGCACCCGAGGTCGCAGGTTCAATTCCCCATAAGGGCCAAAAAAGCCCGGGTCGGGACGGGACCCCGGGTGGCGCCACAGGGTAATGTCGGGACCCCGGCACCTGAGGTCGCAGGTACAATTCCCCATAAGGGCCAAAAAACCACTTCTCGGGTCGGGTCCCCGGGTGGCGCCACAGTGTAATGTCGGGACCCCCGCAACCGAGGTCGCAGGTTCGATTCCCCATAAGGGCCAAAAAAGCCTGGGTCGGGTCGGGTCCCCGGGTGGCGCCACAGGGTAATGTCGGGACCCCGGCACCCGAGGTCGCAGGTTCGATTCCCCATAAGGGCCAAAAAAGCCCCGGTCGGGTCGGGTCCCCAGGTGGCGCCACAGGGTAATGTCAGGACCCCGGCACCCGAGGTCGCAGGTTCGATTCCCTATACTGGCCAAAAAATCCCGGGTCGGTTCGGAACCCCGGTTGGCGCCACAGGGTAATGTCTGGACTCTGGTACTCGAGGTCGCAGGTTCGAATCCTCATACTGGCCAAATAAACCCCGGGTCCGGCAGTTCCCCTGAGTTGCATCACAGGGTAATGTCTGGACCCCGGCACCCGAGGTTACAGGTTCGCTTCCCCATACCGGCCAAAAAACCCAGGGTCTGTTGGGGTCCCTGGGTTGCGCCACAGGGTAATGTCTGGACTCTGGCACCTGAGGTAGCAGGTTCGATTCCCCATACCGGCCAAAAAACCCCGGGTCTGTTGGGGTCCCCGGGTGGCGCCACAGGGTAATGTCTGGACCTCGGCACCCGAGGTTACAAGTTCGATTCCCCATACCGGCCAGAAAACATCGAATCTCATGGGGTCCCCGGGTGGCGCCACAGGGTAATGTCTGGACCTTGGCACCCGAGGTCGCAGGTTCAATTCTCTATACCGGCCAAAAAACCCCGGGTCGGGTCGGAACCCCGGGTGGCGCCACAGGGTAATGTCGGGACCCTGGCACCCGAGGTCGCAGCTTCGATTCCCCATAAGGGCCATAAAAGCTCGGGTCGGTTTGTGTCCCTTGGAGGAGTCACAGGGTAATGTCTGGACCCCGGCACCTGAGGTCACAGGTTCGATTCCCCATAAGGTCCAAAAAGCCCGGGTCAGATTAGGTCCCCGGGTACACGCCACAGGGTAATGTCTGGACCTTGGCACCCGAGGTCGCAGGTTCGATTCCCCATAAGGGCCAAAAAAGCCCTTGTCGGGTCAGGTCCTTGGGTGGCGCCACAGGGTAATGTCGGGACCCCGGCACCCGAGGTCACAGGTTCGATTCCCCATACCGGCCAAAAAACCCCGGGTCGGATAGATTCCCCTGGTGGAATCACAGGGTAAGGTCTGGACCCCGACACCCGAGGTCACAGGTTCGATTCCCCATACCGGCCAAAAAACCCCGGGTCGTGTCGGGTCCCCGGGTGGCGCCACAGGGTAATGTCTGGACCCCGGCACCCGAGGTCGCAGGTTCGATTCCCCATAAGGGCCATAAAAACCCCAGGAATGTTTGAGTCCCCGAGTTGCTCCACATGGTAATGTCGGGACCCCGGTCACCCGAGGTCGCAGGTTCGATTCCCCATACCGGTCAAAAAAGCTTGGGTCGGGTCGGGTCCCCGGGTGGCGCCACAGGGTAATGTCGGGACCCCGGCACCCGAGGTCGCAGGTTCGATTCCTTATAAGGGCCAAAAAAACCCCAGGTATGTTCGAGTCCCCGGGTGTCGTCACAGGGTAATGTTGGGACCCTGGCACCCGAGGTGGCTGGTTCGATTCCCCATAAGGGCCAAAAAATCCCTTGTCGGGTCGGGTCCCCGGGTGGCGCCACAGGGTAATGTCTGGACTCTGTCACCTGAGGTCGCAGGTTCGATTCCCCATACCGGTCAAAAAAGCCCGGGTCGTGTCGGGTCCCCGGGTGGCGCCACAGGGTAATGTCGGGACCGTGGCACCCGAGGTCGCAGGTTCAATTCCCCATAAGGGCCAAAAAAGCCCAGGTCTGTAAGTGTCCCCGGGTGGCGCCACAGTGTAATGTCAGGACCCCGGCACCCGAGGTCGCAGGTTCGATTCCCCATAAGGGCCAAAAAAGCCCGGGTCGGGTCGGGTCCCCGGGTGGCGCCACAGGGTAATGTCAGGACCCCGGCACCCGAGGTCGCAGGTTCGATTCCCCATAAGGGCCAAAAAAGCCCCGGTCGGGTCGGGTCCCCAGGTGGCGCCACAGGGTAATGTCAGGACCCCGGCAACCAAGGTCGCAGGTTCGAATCCTCATACTGGCCAAATAAACCCCGGGTCCGGCAGTTCCCCTGAGTTGCATCACAGGGTAATGTCTGGACCCCGGCACCCGAGGTTACAGGTTCGCTTCCCCATACCGGCCAAAAAACCCAGGGTCTGTTGGGGTCCCTGGGTTGCGCCACAGGGTAATGTCTGGACTCTGGCACCTGAGGTAGCAGGTTCGATTCCCCATACCGGCCAAAAAACCCCGGGTCTGTTGGGGTCCCCGGGTGGCGCCACAGGGTAATGTCTGGACCCCGGCACCCGAGGTCACAGGTTCGATTCCCCATACCGGCCAAAAAACCCCGGGTCTGTTGGGGTCCCCTGGTGGCGTCAGAGGGTTAAGTCTGGACCCCGGCACCCGAGGTAGCAAGTTCGATTCCCCATACCAGCCAAAAAGCGTCGAATCTCGTGAGGTCCCCGGGAGGCGTCACAGGGTAATGTCTGGACTCTGGCACTCGAGGTCGCAGGTTCGAATCCTCATACTGGCCAAAAAAACCCGGGTCCGGTCAGGTCCCCGGGTGGCGCCCCAGGGTAATGTCTGCACCCCGGCACCAGAGGTCGCAGATTAGATTCCCCATACCGACCAAAAAACCCCGGGTCGGATAGATTCCCCTGGTGGAATCACAGGGTAATGTCTGGACCCCGTCACCCGAGGTCGCAGGTTAGCTTCCCCATACAGGCCAAAAAACCCTGGGTCTGGTGGGGTCCCCGGGTGGCGCCACAGGGTAATGTCTGGACTCTGGCACCCGAGGTTACAAGTTCGATTCCCCATACCGGCCAGAAAACATCGAATCTCATGGGGTCCCCGGGTGGCGCCACAGGGTAATGTCTGGACCTTGGCACCCGAGGTCGCAGGTTCGATTCCCTATACCGGCCAAAAAACCCCGGGTCGGGTCGGAACCCCGGGTGGCGCCACAGGGTAATGTCGGGACCCTGGCACCCGAGGTCGCAGCTTCGATTCCCCATAAGGGCCATAAAAGCTCGGGTCGGTTTGTGTCCCTTGGAGGAGTCACAGGGTAATGTCTGGACCCCGGCACCTGAGGTCACAGGTTCGATTCCTTATAAGGTCCAAAAAGCCCGGGTCAGATTAGGTCCCCGGGTACGCGCCACAGGGTAATGTCTGGACCTTGGCACCCGAGGTCGCAGGTTCGATTCCCCATAAGGGCCAAAAAAGCCCTTGTCGGGTCAGGTCCTTGGGTGGCGCCACAGGGTAATGTCGGGACCCCGGCACCCGAGGTCACAGGTTCGATTCCCCATACCGGCCAAAAAACCCCGGGTCGGATAGATTCCCCTGGTGGAATCACAGGGTAAGGTCAGGACCCCGTCACCCGAGGTCGCAGGTTCGATTCCCCATAAGGGCCGAAAAAGCCCGGGTCTGTAAGTGTCCCCGGGTGGCGCCACAGTGTAATGTCGGGACCCCGGCACCCGAAGTCACAGGTTCGATTCCCCATACCGGCCAAAAAACCCCGGGTCGGATAGATTCCCCTGGTGGAATCACAGGGTAAGGTCTGGACCCCGTCACCCGAGGTCACAGGTTCGATTCCCCATAAGGGCCAAAAAAGCCTGGGTCGGGTCGGGTCCCCGGGTGGCGCCACAGGGTAATGTCTGGACTCTTTCACCTGAGGTCGCAGGTTCGATTCCCCATACTGGTCAAAAAAGCACGGGTCTGTAAGTGTCCCCGGGTGGCGCCACAGGGTAATGTTGGGACCCCGGCACCCGAGGTCGCAGGTTCAATTCCCCATAAGGGCCAAAAAAGCCCGGGTCTGTAAGTGTCCCCGGGTGGCGCCTCAGAGTAATGTTGGGACCCTAGCACCCGAGGTCGCAGGTTCGATTCCCCATAAGGGCCAAAAAAGCCCGGGTCTGTAAGTGTCCCCGGGTGGCGCCACAGTGTAATGTCGGGACCCCCGCAACCGAGGTCGCAGGTTCGATTCCCCATAAGGGCCATAAAAACCCCAGGAATGTTTGAGTCCCCGAGTTGCTCCACAGGGTAATGTCGGGACCCCGGCACCCGAGGTCGCAGGTTCGATTCCCCATAAGGGCCAAAAAAGCCCTTGTCGGGTCAGGTCCTTGGGTGGCGCCACAGGGTAATGTCGGGACCCCGGCACCCGAGGTCACAGGTTCGATTCCCCATACCGGCCAAAAAACCCCGGGTCGTGTCGGGTCCCCGGGTGGCGCCACAGGGTAATGTCTGGACTCTGTCACCTGAGGTCGCAGGTTCGCTTCCCCATACCGGCCAAAAAACCCTGGGTCTGGTGGGGTCCCCGGGTGGCGCCACAGGGTAATGTCGGGACCCTGGCACCCGAGGTCGCAGGTTCGATTCCCCATAAGGGCCGAAAAACCCCAGGTCTGTAAGTGTCCCCGGGTGGCGCCACAGTGTAATGTCGGGACCCCCGCAACCGAGGTCGCAGGTTCGATTCCCCATAAGGGCCGAAAAAGACCGGGTCGCGTCGGGACCCCGGGTGGCTCGACACGGTAATGTCTGGACCCTGGCACCCGAGGTCACAGCTTCGATTCCCCATAAGGGCCATAAAAACCCCAGGAATGTTTGAGTCCCCGAGTTGCTCCACATGGTAATGTCGGGACCCCGGTCACCCGAGGTCGCAGGTTCGATTCCCCATACCGGTCAAAAAAGCCCGGGTCGGGTCGGGTCCCCGGGTGGCGCCACAGGGTAATGTCGGGACCCCGGCACCCGAGGTCGCAGGTTCGATTCCTTATAAGGGCCAAAAAAACCCCAGGTATGTTCGAGTCCCCGGGTGGCGTCACAGGGTAATGTCTGGACCCTGGCACCCGAGGTCGCAGGTTCAATTCCCCATAAGGGCCAAAAAAGCCCGGGTCGGGTTGGGACCCCGGGTGGCTCCACAGGGAAACTTCGGGACCCCGGCACCCGAGGTCACAGGTTCGATTCCCCATAAGGGCCAAAAAAGCCCGGGTCGGGTCGGGTCCCCGGGTGGCGCCACAGGGTAATGTCGGGACCCCGGCACCCGAGGTCACAGGTTCGATTCCCCATACCGGCCAAAAAACCCCGGGTCTGTTGGGGTCCCCTGGTGGCGTCAGAGGGTTAAGTCTGGACCCCGGCACCCGAGGTAGCAAGTTCGATTCCCCATACCAGCCAAAAAGCGTCGAATCTCGTGAGGTCCCCGGGAGGCGTCACAGGGTAATGTCTGGACTCTGGCACTCGAGGTCGCAGGTTCGAATCCTCATACTGGCCAAAAAAACCCGGGTCCGGTCAGGTCCCCGGGTGGCGCCCCAGGGTAATGTCTGCACCCCGGCACCAGAGGTCGCAGATTAGATTCCCCATACCGACCAAAAATCCCCGGGTCGGATAGATTCCCCTGGTGGAATCACAGGGTAATGTCTGGACCCCGTCACCCGAGGTCGCAGGTTAGCTTCCCCATACAGGCCAAAAAACCCTGGGTCTGGTGGGGTCCCCGGGTGGCGCCACAGGGTAATGTCTGGACTCTGGCACCCGAGGTTACAAGTTCGATTCCCCATACCGGCCAGAAAACATCGAATCTCATGGGGTCCCCGGGTGGCGCCACAGGGTAATGTCTGGACCTTGGCACCCGAGGTCGCAGGTTCGATTCCCCATAAGGGCCAAAAAAGCCCGGGTCTGTAAGTGTCCCCGGGTGGCGCCACAGTGTAATGTCGGGACCCCCGCAACCGAGGTCGCAGGTTCGATTCCCCATAAGGGCCAAAAAAGCCCGGGTCGCGTCGGGACCCTGGGTGGCTCGACACGGTAATGTCTGGACCCTGGCACCCGAGGTCGCAGGTTCGATTCCCCATAAGGGCCATAAAAACCCCAGGAATGTTTGAGTCCCCGAGTTGCTCCACAGGGTAATGTCGGGACCCCGGCACCCGAGGTCGCAGGTTCGATTCCCCATAAGGGCCAAAAAAGCCCGGGTCGGGTCGGGTCCCCGGGTGGCGCCACAGGATAATGTCGGGACCCCGGCACCCGAGGTCGCAGGTTCAATTCCCCATAAGGGCCAAAAAAGCCCGGGTCGGGACGGGACCCCGGGTGGCGCCACAGGGTAATGTCGGGACCCCGGCACCTGAGGTCGCAGGTACAATTTCCCATAAGGGCCAAAAAACCACTTCTCGGGTCGGGTCCCCGGGTGGCGCCACAGTGTAATGTCGGGACCCCCGCAACCGAGGTCGCAGGTTCGATTCCCCATAAGGGCCAAAAAAGCCTGGGTCGGGTCGGGTCCCCGGGTGGCGCCACAGGGTAATGTCGGGACCCCGGCACCCGAGGTCGCAGGTTCGATTCCCTATACTGGCCAAAAAATCCCGGGTCGGTTCGGAACCCCGGTTGGCGCCACAGGGTAATGTCTGGACTCTGGTACTCGAGGTCGCAGGTTCGAATCCTCATACTGGCCAAATAAACCCCGGGTCCGGCAGTTCCCCTGAGTTGCATCACAGGGTAATGTCTGGACCCTGGCACCCGAGGTTACAGGTTCGCTTCCCCATACCGGCCAAAAAACCCAGGGTCTGTTGGGGTCCCTGGGTTGCGCCACAGGGTAATGTCTGGACTCTGGCACCTGAGGTAGCAGGTTCGATTCCCCATACCGGCCAAAAAACCCCGGGTCTGTTGGGGTCCCCGGGTGGCGCCACAGGGTAATGTCTGGACCTCGGCACCCGAGGTTACAAGTTCGATTCCCCATACCGGCCAGAAAACATCGAATCTCATGGGGTCCCCGGGTGGCGCCACAGGGTAATGTCTGGACCTTGGCACCCGAGGTCGCAGGTTCAATTCTCTATACCGGCCAAAAAACCCCGGGTCGGGTCGGAACCCCGGGTGGCGCCACAGGGTAATGTCGGGACCCTGGCACCCGAGGTCGCAGCTTCGATTCCCCATAAGGGCCATAAAAGCTCGGGTCGGTTTGTGTCCCTTGGAGGAGTCACAGGGTAATGTCTGGACCCCGGCACCTGAGGTCACAGGTTCGATTCCCCATAAGGTCCAAAAAGCCCGGGTCAGATTAGGTCCCCGGGTACACGCCACAGGGTAATGTCTGGACCTTGGCACCCGAGGTCGCAGGTTCGATTCCCCATAAGGGCCAAAAAAGCCCTTGTCGGGTCAGGTCCTTGGGTGGCGCCACAGGGTAATGTCGGGACCCCGGCACCCGAGGTCACAGGTTCGATTCCCCATACCGGCCAAAAAACCCCGGGTCGGATAGATTCCCCTGGTGGAATCACAGGGTAAGGTCTGGACCCCGACACCCGAGGTCACAGGTTCGATTCCCCATACCGGCCAAAAAACCCCGGGTCGTGTCGGGTCCCCGGGTGGCGCCACAGGGTAATGTCTGGACCCCGGCACCCGAGGTCGCAGGTTCGATTCCCCATAAGGGCCAAAAAAGCCCGGGTCGCGTCGGAACCCCGGGTGGCTCGACACGGTAATGTCTGGACCCTGGCACCCGAGGTCGCAGGTTCGATTCCCCATAAGGGCCATAAAAACCCCAGGAATGTTTGAGTCCCCGAGTTGCTCCACATGGTAATGTCGGGACCCCGGTCACCCGAGGTCGCAGGTTCGATTCCCCATACCGGTCAAAAAAGCTTGGGTCGGGTCGGGTCCCCGGGTGGCGCCACAGGGTAATGTCGGGACCCCGGCACCCGAGGTCGCAGGTTCGATTCCTTATAAGGGCCAAAAAAACCCCAGGTATGTTCGAGTCCCCGGGTGTCGTCACAGGGTAATGTTGGGACCCTGGCACCCGAGGTCGCAGGTTCGATTCCCCATAAGGGCCAAAAAATCCCTTGTCGGGTCGGGTCCCCGGGTGGCGCCACAGGGTAATGTCTGGACTCTGTCACCTGAGGTCGCAGGTTCGATTCCCCATACCGGTCAAAAAAGCCCGGGTCGTGTCGGGTCCCCGGGTGGCGCCACAGGGTAATGTCGGGACCGTGGCACCCGAGGTCGCAGGTTCAATTCCCCATAAGGGCCAAAAAAGCCCAGGTCTGTAAGTGTCCCCGGGTGGCGCCACAGTGTGATGTCGGGACCCCCGCAACCGAGGTCGCAGGTTCGATTCCCCATAAGGGCCAAAAAAGTCCGGGTCGCGTCGGGACCCTGGGTTGCTCGACACGGTAATGTCTGGACCCTGGCACCCGAGGTCGCAGGTTCGATTCCCCATAAGGGCCATAAAAACCCCAGGAATGTTTGAGTCCACGAGTTGCTCCACAGGGTAATGTCGGGACCCCGGCACCCGAGGTCGCAGGTTCGATTCCCCATAAGGGCCAAAAAAGCCCGGGTCGGGTCGGGTCCCCGGGTGGCGCCACAGGGTAATGTCGGGACCCCAGCACCCGAGGTCGCAGGTTCAATTCCCCATAAGGGCCAAAAAAGCCCGGGTCGGGACGGGACCCCGGGTGGCGCCACAGGGTAATGTCGGGACCCCGGCACCTGAGGTCGCAGGTACAATTCCCCATAAGGGCCAAAAAACCACTTCTCGGGTCGGGTCCCCAGGTGGCGCCACAGGGTAATGTCAGGACCCCGGCAACCAAGGTCGCAGGTTCGAATCCTCATACTGGCCAAATAAACCCCGGGTCCGGCAGTTCCCCTGAGTTGCATCACAGGGTAATGTCTGGACCCCGGCACCCGAGGTTACAGGTTCGCTTCCCCATACCGGCCAAAAAACCCAGGGTCTGTTGGGGTCCCTGGGTTGCGCCACAGGGTAATGTCTGGACTCTGGCACCTGAGGTAGCAGGTTCGATTCCCCATACCGGCCAAAAAACCCCGGGTCTGTTGGGGTCCCCGGGTGGCGCCACAGGGTAATGTCTGGACCCCGGCACCCGAGGTCACAGGTTCGATTCCCCATACCGGCCAAAAAACCCCGGGTCTGTTGGGGTCCCCTGGTGGCGTCAGAGGGTTAAGTCTGGACCCCGGCACCCGAGGTAGCAAGTTCGATTCCCCATACCAGCCAAAAAGCGTCGAATCTCGTGAGGTCCCCGGGAGGCGTCACAGGGTAATGTCTGGACTCTGGCACTCGAGGTCGCAGGTTCGAATCCTCATACTGGCCAAAAAAACCCGGGTCCGGTCAGGTCCCCGGGTGGCGCCCCAGGGTAATGTCTGCACCCCGGCACCAGAGGTCGCAGATTAGATTCCCCATACCGACCAAAAAACCCCGGGTCGGATAGATTCCCCTGGTGGAATCACAGGGTAATGTCTGGACCCCGTCACCCGAGGTCGCAGGTTAGCTTCCCCATACAGGCCAAAAAACCCTGGGTCTGGTGGGGTCCCCGGGTGGCGCCACAGGGTAATGTCTGGACTCTGGCACCCGAGGTTACAAGTTCGATTCCCCATACCGGCCAGAAAACATCGAATCTCATGGGGTCCCCGGGTGGCGCCACAGGGTAATGTCTGGACCTTGGCACCCGAGGTCGCAGGTTCGATTCCCTATACCGGCCAAAAAACCCCGGGTCGGGTCGGAACCCCGGGTGGCGCCACAGGGTAATGTCGGGACCCTGGCACCCGAGGTCGCAGCTTCGATTCCCCATAAGGGCCATAAAAGCTCGGGTCGGTTTGTGTCCCTTGGAGGAGTCACAGGGTAATGTCTGGACCCCGGCACCTGAGGTCACAGGTTCGATTCCTTATAAGGTCCAAAAAGCCCGGGTCAGATTAGGTCCCCGGGTACGCGCCACAGGGTAATGTCTGGACCTTGGCACCCGAGGTCGCAGGTTCGATTCCCCATAAGGGCCAAAAAAGCCCTTGTCGGGTCAGGTCCTTGGGTGGCGCCACAGGGTAATGTCGGGACCCCGGCACCCGAGGTCACAGGTTCGATTCCCCATACCGGCCAAAAAACCCCGGGTCGGATAGATTCCCCTGGTGGAATCACAGGGTAAGGTCAGGACCCCGTCACCCGAGGTCGCAGGTTCGATTCCCCATAAGGGCCGAAAAAGCCCGGGTCTGTAAGTGTCCCCGGGTGGCGCCACAGTGTAATGTCGGGACCCCGGCACCCGAAGTCACAGGTTCGATTCCCCATACCGGCCAAAAAACCCCGGGTCGGATAGATTCCCCTGGTGGAATCACAGGGTAAGGTCTGGACCCCGTCACCCGAGGTCACAGGTTCGATTCCCCATAAGGGCCAAAAAAGCCTGGGTCGGGTCGGGTCCCCGGGTGGCGCCACAGGGTAATGTCTGGACTCTTTCACCTGAGGTCGCAGGTTCGATTCCCCATACTGGTCAAAAAAGCACGGGTCTGTAAGTGTCCCCGGGTGGCGCCACAGTGTAATGTCGGGACCCCCGCAACCGAGGTCGCAGGTTCGATTCCCCATAAGGGCCATAAAAACCCCAGGAATGTTTGAGTCCCCGAGTTGCTCCACAGGGTAATGTCGGGACCCCGGCACCCGAGGTCGCAGGTTCGATTCCCCATAAGGGCCAAAAAAGCCCTTGTCGGGTCAGGTCCTTGGGTGGCGCCACAGGGTAATGTCGGGACCCCGGCACCCGAGGTCACAGGTTCGATTCCCCATACCGGCCAAAAAACCCCGGGTCGTGTCGGGTCCCCGGGTGGCGCCACAGGGTAATGTCTGGACTCTGTCACCTGAGGTCGCAGGTTCGCTTCCCCATACCGGCCAAAAAACCCTGGGTCTGGTGGGGTCCCCGGGTGGCGCCACAGGGTAATGTCGGGACCCTGGCACCCGAGGTCGCAGGTTCGATTCCCCATAAGGGCCGAAAAACCCCAGGTCTGTAAGTGTCCCCGGGTGGCGCCACAGTGTAATGTCGGGACCCCCGCAACCGAGGTCGCAGGTTCGATTCCCCATAAGGGCCGAAAAAGACCGGGTCGCGTCGGGACCCCGGGTGGCTCGACACGGTAATGTCTGGACCCTGGCACCCGAGGTCACAGCTTCGATTCGCCATAAGGGCCATAAAAACCCCAGGAATGTTTGAGTCCCCGAGTTGCTCCACATGGTAATGTCGGGACCCCGGTCACCCGAGGTCGCAGGTTCGATTCCCCATACCGGTCAAAAAAGCCCGGGTCGGGTCGGGTCCCCGGGTGGCGCCACAGGGTAATGTCGGGACCCCGGCACCCGAGGTCACAGGTTCGATTCCCCATACCGGCCAAAAAACCCCGGGTCTGTTGGGGTCCCCTGGTGGCGTCAGAGGGTTAAGTCTGGACCCCGGCACCCGAGGTAGCAAGTTCGATTCCCCATACCAGCCAAAAAGCGTCGAATCTCGTGAGGTCCCCGGGAGGCGTCACAGGGTAATGTCTGGACTCTGGCACTCGAGGTCGCAGGTTCGAATCCTCATACTGGCCAAAAAAACCCGGGTCCGGTCAGGTCCCCGGGTGGCGCCCCAGGGTAATGTCTGCACCCCGGCACCAGAGGTCGCAGATTAGATTCCCCATACCGACCAAAAATCCCCGGGTCGGATAGATTCCCCTGGTGGAATCACAGGGTAATGTCTGGACCCCGTCACCCGAGGTCGCAGGTTAGCTTCCCCATACAGGCCAAAAAACCCTGGGTCTGGTGGGGTCCCCGGGTGGCGCCACAGGGTAATGTCTGGACTCTGGCACCCGAGGTTACAAGTTCGATTCCCCATACCGGCCAGAAAACATCGAATCTCATGGGGTCCCCGGGTGGCGCCACAGGGTAATGTCTGGACCTTGGCACCCGAGGTCGCAGGTTCGATTCCCTATACCGGCCAAAAAACCCCGGGTCGGGTCGGAACCCCGGGTGGCGCCACAGGGTAATGTCGGGACCCTGGCACCCGAGGTCGCAGCTTCGATTCCCCATAAGGGCCATAAAAGCTCGGGTCGGTTTGTGTCCCTTGGAGGAGTCACAGGGTAATGTCTGGACCCCGGCACCTGAGGTCACAGGTTCGATTCCCCATAAGGTCCAAAAAGCCCGGGTCAGATTAGGTCCCCGGGTACGCGCCACAGGGTAATGTCTGGACCTTGGCACCCGAGGTCGCAGGTTCGATTCCCCATAAGGGCCAAAAAAGCCCTTGTCGGGTCAGGTCCTTGGGTGGCGCCACAGGGTAATGTCGGGACCCCGGCACCCGAGGTCACAGGTTCGATTCCCCATACCGGCCAAAAAACCCCGGGTCGGATAGATTCCCCTGGTGGAATCACAGGGTAAGGTCTGGACCCCGTCACCCGAGGTTGCAGGTTCGATTCCCCATAAGGGCCGAAAAAGCCCGGGTCTGTAAGTGTCCCCGGGTGGCGCCACAGTGTAATGTCGGGACCCCCGCAACCGAGGTCGCAGGTTCGATTCCCCATAAGGGCCAAAAAAGCCCGGGTCGCGTCGGAACCCCGGGTGGCTCGACACGGTAATGTCTGGACCCTGGCACCCGAGGTCGCAGGTTCGATTCCCCATACCGACCAAAAAACCCCGGGTCGGATAGATTCCCCTGGTGGAATCACAGGGTAATGTCTGGACCCCGTCACCCGAGGTCACAGGTTCGCTTCCCCATACAGGCCAAAAAACCCTGGGTCTGGTGGGGTCCCCGGGTGGCGCCACAGGGTAATGTCTGGACCCCGGCAACCGAGGTCGCAGGTTCGATTCCTCATACCGGCCAAAAAACCCTGGGTCTGGTGGGGTCCCCGGGTGGCGCCACAGGGTAATGTCTGGACTCTGTCACCTGAGGTTACAGGTTCGATTCCCCATACCGGCCAGAAAACATCGAATCTCATGGGGTCCCCGGGTGGCGCCACAGGGTAATGTCTGGACCTTGGCACCCGAGGTCGCAGATTAGATTCCCCATACCGGCCAAAAAACCCCGGGTCGGGTCGGGTCCCTAGGTGGTGTCACAGGGTAATGTCTGGACTCTGCCACCCGAGGTCGCAGGTTCGATTCCCCATACCCGTCAAAAAACCCCGGGTCGGGTCGATTCCCCTGATGGCATCACAGGGTAAGGTCTGGACTCTATCACCCGAGGTCGCAGGTTCGATTCCCCATAAGGACCAAAAAACCCCGGGTCGGGTCGGGTCCCCGGGTGGCGCCACAGGGTAATGTCTGGACCCCGGCAACCGAGGTCGCAGGTTCGCTTCCCCAGACCAGCCAAAAAACGTCGGGTCTGTTGAGGTCCCTGGGTGGCGTCACAGGGTAATGTCTGGACTCTGGCACTCGAGGTCGCAGGTTCGAATCCTCATACTGGCCAAAAAACCCCGGGTCCGGCAGTTCCCCCGAGTTCCATCACAGGGTAATGTCTGGACTCTGCCACCTGAGGTCGCAGGTTCGATTCCCCATACCCGTCAAAAAACCCCGGGTCGGGTCGATTCCCCAGATGGCATCACAGGGTAAGGTCTGGACTCTGGCACCCGAGGTCGCAGGTGCGATTCCCCATAAGGGCCAAAAAACCCCGGGTCGGGTCGGATCCCCGGGTGGCGCCACAGGGTAATGTCGGGACCCCAGCACCCGAGGTTACAGGTTCGCTTCCCCATACCGGCCAAAAACCCAGGGTCTGGTGGGGTCCCTGGGTTGCGCCACAGGGTAATGTCTGGACCCCGGCACCCGAGGTCACAGGTTCGATTCCCCATACCGGCCAAAAAACCCCGGGTCGGATAGATTCCCCTGGTGGAATCACAGGGTAAGGTCTGGACCCCGTCACCCGAGGTCACAGGTTCAATTCCCCATAAGGGCCAAAAAAGCCTGGGTCGGGTCGGGTCCCCGGGTGGCGCCACAGGGTAATGTCTGGACTCTGTCACCTGAGGTCGCAGGTTCGATTCCCCATACCGGTCAAAAAAGCCCGGGTCGTGTCGGGTCCCCGGGTGGCGCCACAGGGTAATGTCGGGACCCCGGCACCCGAGGTCGCAGGTTCAATTCCCCATAAGGGCCAAAAAAGCCCGGGTCGGGTCGGGTCCCCGGGTGGCGCCTCAGAGTAATGTTGGGACCCTAGCACCCGAGGTCGCAGGTTCGATTCCCCATAAGGGCCAAAAAAGCCCGGGTCTGTAAGTGTCCCCGGGTGGCGCCACAGTGTAATGTCGTGACCCCCGCAACCGAGGTCGCAGGTTCGGTTCCCCATAAGGGCCAAAAAAGCCCGGGTCGCGTCGGGACCCTGGGTGGCTCGACACGGTAATGTCTGGACCCTGGCACCCGAGGTCGCAGGTTCGATTCCCCATAAGGGCCATAAAAACCCCAGGAATGTTTGAGTCCCCGAGTTGCTCCACAGGGTAATGTCGGGACCCCGGCACCCGAGGTCGCAGGTTCGATTCCCCATAAGGGCCAAAAAAGCCCGGGTCGGGTCGGGTCCCCGGGTGGCGCCACAGGGTAATGTCGGGACCCCGGCACCTGAGGTCGCAGGTACAATTCCCCATACGGGCCAAAAAACCACTTCTCGGGTCGGGTCCCCGGGTGGCGCCACAGTGTAATGTCGGGACCCCCGCAACCGAGGTCGCAGGTTCGATTCCCCATAAGGGCCAAAAAAGCCTGGGTCGGGTCGGGTCCCCGGGTGGCGCCACAGGGTAATGTCGGGACCCCGGCACCCGAGGTCGCAGGTTCGATTCCCCATAAGGGCCAAAAAAGCCCCGGTCGGGTCGGGTCCCCAGGTGGCGCCACAGGGTAATGTCAGGACCCCGGCACCCGAGGTCGCAGGTTCGATTCCCTATACTGGCCAAAAAATCCCGGGTCGGTTCGGAACCCCGGTTGGCGCCACAGGGTAATGTCTGGACTCTGGTACTCGAGGTCGCAGGTTCGAATCCTCATACTGGCCAAATAAACCCAGGGTCCGGCAGTTCCCCTGAGTTGCATCACAGGGTAATGTCTGGACCCCGGCACCCGAGGTTACAGGTTCGCTTCCCCATACCGGCCAAAAAACCCAGGGTCTGTTGGGGTCCCTGGGTTGCGCCACAGGGTAATGTCTGGACTCTGGCACCTGAGGTAGCAGGTTCGATTCCCCATACCGGCCAAAAAACCCCGGGTCTGTTGGGGTCCCCGGGTGGCGCCACAGGGTAATGTCTGGACCTCGGCACCCGAGGTTACAAGTTCGATTCCCCATACCGGCCAGAAAACATCGAATCTCATGGGGTCCCCGGGTGGCGCCACAGGGTAATGTCTGGACCTTGGCACCCGAGGTCGCAGGTTCAATTCTCTATACCGGCCAAAAAACCCCGGGTCGGGTCGGAACCCCGGGTGGCGCCACAGGGTAATGTCGGGACCCTGGCACCCGAGGTCGCAGCTTCGATTCCCCATAAGGGCCATAAAAGCTCGGGTCGGTTTGTGTCCCTTGGAGGAGTCACAGGGTAATGTCTGGACCCCGGCACCTGAGGTCACAGGTTCGATTCCCCATAAGGTCCAAAAAGCCCGGGTCAGATTAGGTCCCCGGGTACACGCCACAGGGTAATGTCTGGACCTTGGCACCCGAGGTCGCAGGTTCGATTCCCCATATGGGCCAAAAAAGCCCTTGTCGGGTCAGGTCCTTGGGTGGCGCCACAGGGTAATGTCGGGACCCCGGCACCCGAGGTCACAGGTTCGATTCCCCATACCGGCCAAAAAACCCCGGGTCGGATAGATTCCCCTGGTGGAATCACAGGGTAAGGTCTGGACCCCGACACCCGAGGTCACAGGTTCGATTCCCCATACCGGCCAAAAAACCCCGGGTCGTGTCGGGTCCCCGGGTGGCGCCACAGGGTAATGTCGGGACCCCCGCAACCGAGGTCGCAGGTTCGATTCCCCATAAGGGCCAAAAAAGCCCGGGTCGCGTCGGAACCCCGGGTGGCTCGACACGGTAATGTCTGGACCCTGGCACCCGAGGTCGCAGGTTCGATTCCCCATAAGGGCCATAAAAACCCCAGGAATGTTTGAGTCCCCGAGTTGCTCCACATGGTAATGTCGGGACCCCGGTCACCCGAGGTCGCAGGTTCGATTCCCCATACCGGTCAAAAAAGCTTGGGTCGGGTCGGGTCCCCGGGTGGCGCCACAGGGTAATGTCGGGACCCCGGCACCCGAGGTCGCAGGTTCGATTCCTTATAAGGGCCAAAAAAACCCCAGGTATGTTCGAGTCCCCGGGTGGCGTCACAGGGTAATGTCTGGACCCTGGCACCCGAGGTCGCAGGTTCAATTCCCCATAAGGACCAAAAAAGCCCGGGTCGGGTTGGACCCCGGGTGGCTCCACAGGGAAACTTCGGGACCCCGGCACCCGAGGTCACAGGTTCGATTCCCCATAAGGGCCAAAAAAGCCCGGGTCGGGTCGGGTCCCAGGGTGGCACCTCAGAGTAATGTTGGGACCCTGGCACCCGAGGTCGCAGGTTCGATTCCCCATAAGGGCCAAAAAATCCCTTGTCGGGTCAGGTCCCCGGGTGGCGACACAGGGTAATGTCGGGACCGCGGCACCCGAGGTCGCAGGTTCGATTCCACATAAGGGCCAAAAAAGCCTGGGTCGGGTCGGGTCCCCGGGTGGCGCCACAGGGTAATGTCTGGACTCTGTCACCTGAGGTCGCAGGTTCGATTCCCCATACCGGTCAAAAAAGCCCGGGTCGTGTCGGGTCCCCGGGTGGCGCCACAGGGTAATGTCGGGACCCTGGCACCCGAGGTCGCAGGTTCAATTCCCCATAAGGGCCAAAAAAGCCCGGGTCGGGTCGGGTCCCCGGGTGGCGCCTCAGAGTAATGTTGGGACCCTAGCACCCGAGGTTGCAGGTTCGATTCCCCATAAGGGCCAAAAAAGCCCGGGTCTGTAAGTGTCCCCGGGTGGCGCCACAGTGTAATGTCGGGACCCCGCAACCGAGGTCGCAGGTTTGATTCCCCATAAGGGCCAAAAAAGTCCGGGTCGCGTCGGGACCCTGGGTGGCTCGACACGGTAATGTCTGGACCCTGGCACCCGAGGTCGCAGGTTCGATTCCCCATAAGGGCCATAAAAACCCCAGGAATGTTTGAGTCCACGAGTTGCTCCACAGGGTAATGTCGGGACCCCGGCACCCGAGGTCGCAAGTTCGATTCCCCATAAGGGCCAAAAAAGCCCGGGTCGGGTCGGGTCCCCGGGTGGCGCCACAGGGTAATGTCGGGACCCCAGCACCCGAGGTCGCAGGTTCAATTCCCCATAAGGGTCAAAAAAGCCCGGGTCTGTAAGTGTCCCCGGGTGGCGCCACAGGGTAATGTCGGGACCCCGGCACCTGAGGTCGCAGGTTCGATTCCCCATAAGGGCCAAAAAACCACTTCTCGGGTCGGGTCCCCGGGTGGCGCCACAGTGTAATGTCGGGACCCCCGCAACCGAGGTCGCAGGTTCGATTCCCCATAAGGGCCAAAAAAGCCCGGGTCGGGTCGGGTCCCCGGGTGGCGCCACAGGGTAATGTCGGGACCCCGGCACCCGAGGTCGCAGGTTCGATTCCCCATAAGGGCCAAAAAAGCCCCGGTCGGGTCGGGTCCCCAGGTGGCGCCACAGGGTAATGTCAGGACCCCGGCACCCGAGGTCGCAGGTTCGAATCCTCATACTGGCCAAATAAACCCCGGGTCCGGCAGTTCCCCTGAGTTGCATCACAGGGTAATGTCTGGACCCCGGCACCCGAGGTTACAGGTTCGCTTCCCCATACCGGCCAAAAAACCCAGGGTCTGTTGGGGTCCCTGGGTTGCGCCACAGGGTAATGTCTGGACTCTGGCACCTGAGGTAGCAGGTTCGATTCCCCATACCGGCCAAAAAACCCCGGGTCTGTTGGGGTCCCCGGGTGGCGCCACAGGGTAATGTCTGGACCTCGGCACCCGAGGTTACAAGTTCGATTCCCCATACCGGCCAGAAAACATCGAATCTCATGGGGTCCCCGGGTGGCGCCACAGGGTAATGTCTGGACCTTGGCACCCGAGGTCGCAGGTTCAATTCTCTATACCGGCCAAAAAACCCCGGGTCGGGTCGGAACCCCGGGTGGCGCCACAGGGTAATGTCGGGACCCTGGCACCCGAGGTCGCAGCTTCGATTCCCCATAAGGGCCATAAAAGCTCGGGTCGGTTTGTGTCCCTTGGAGGAGTCACAGGGTAATGTCTGGACCCCGGCACCTGAGGTCACAGGTTCGATTCCCCATAAGGTCCAAAAAGCCCGGGTCAGATTAGGTCCCCGGGTACACGCCACAGGGTAATGTCTGGACCTTGGCACCCGAGGTCGCAGGTTCGATTCCCCATATGGGCCAAAAAAGCCCTTGTCGGGTCAGGTCCTTGGGTGGCGCCACAGGGTAATGTCGGGACCCCGGCACCCGAGGTCACAGGTTCGATTCCCCATACCGGCCAAAAAACCCCGGGTCGGATAGATTCCCCTGGTGGAATCACAGGGTAAGGTCTGGACCCCGACACCCGAGGTCACAGGTTCGATTCCCCATACCGGCCAAAAAACCCCGGGTCGTGTCGGGTCCCCGGGTGGCGCCACAGGGTAATGTCGGGACCCCCGCAACCGAGGTCGCAGGTTCGATTCCCCATAAGGGCCAAAAAAGACCGGGTCGCGTCGGAACCCCGGGTGGCTCGACACGGTAATGTCTGGACCCTGGCACCCGAGGTCGCAGGTTCGATTCCCCATAAGGGCCATAAAAACCCCAGGAATGTTTGAGTCCCCGAGTTGCTCCACATGGTAATGTCGGGACCCCGGTCACCCGAGGTCGCAGGTTCGATTCCCCATACCGGTCAAAAAAGCTTGGGTCGGGTCGGGTCCCCGGGTGGCGCCACAGGGTAATGTCGGGACCCCGGCACCCGAGGTCGCAGGTTCGATTCCTTATAAGGGCCAAAAAAACCCCAGGTATGTTCGAGTCCCCGGGTGGCGTCACAGGGTAATGTCTGGACCCTGGCACCCGAGGTCGCAGGTTCAATTCCCCATAAGGACCAAAAAAGCCCGGGTCGGGTTGGACCCCGGGTGGCTCCACAGGGAAACTTCGGGACCCCGGCACCCGAGGTCACAGGTTCGATTCCCCATAAGGGCCAAAAAAGCCCGGGTCGGGTCGGGTCCCAGGGTGGCACCTCAGAGTAATGTTGGGACCCTGGCACCCGAGGTCGCAGGTTCGATTCCCCATAAGGGCCAAAAAATCCCTTGTCGGGTCAGGTCCCCGGGTGGCGACACAGGGTAATGTCGGGACCGCGGCACCCGAGGTCGCAGGTTCGATTCCACATAAGGGCCAAAAAAGCCTGGGTCGGGTCGGGTCCCCGGGTGGCGCCACAGGGTAATGTCTGGACTCTGTCACCTGAGGTCGCAGGTTCGATTCCCCATACCGGTCAAAAAAGCCCGGGTCGTGTCGGGTCCCCGGGTGGCGCCACAGGGTAATGTCGGGACCCTGGCACCCGAGGTCGCAGGTTCAATTCCCCATAAGGGCCAAAAAAGCCCGGGTCGGGTCGGGTCCCCGGGTGGCGCCTCAGAGTAATGTTGGGACCCTAGCACCCGAGGTTGCAGGTTCGATTCCCCATAAGGGCCAAAAAAGCCCGGGTCTGTAAGTGTCCCCGGGTGGCGCCACAGTGTAATGTCGGGACCCCGCAACCGAGGTCGCAGGTTTGATTCCCCATAAGGGCCAAAAAAGTCCGGGTCGCGTCGGGACCCTGGGTGGCTCGACACGGTAATGTCTGGACCCTGGCACCCGAGGTCGCAGGTTCGATTCCCCATAAGGGCCATAAAAACCCCAGGAATGTTTGAGTCCACGAGTTGCTCCACAGGGTAATGTCGGGACCCCGGCACCCGAGGTCGCAAGTTCGATTCCCCATAAGGGCCAAAAAAGCCCGGGTCGGGTCGGGTCCCCGGGTGGCGCCACAGGGTAATGTCGGGACCCCAGCACCCGAGGTCGCAGGTTCAATTCCCCATAAGGGTCAAAAAAGCCCGGGTCTGTAAGTGTCCCCGGGTGGCGCCACAGGGTAATGTCGGGACCCCGGCACCTGAGGTCGCAGGTTCGATTCCCCATAAGGGCCAAAAAACCACTTCTCGGGTCGGGTCCCCGGGTGGCGCCACAGTGTAATGTCGGGACCCCCGCAACCGAGGTCGCAGGTTCGATTCCCCATAAGGGCCAAAAAAGCCCGGGTCGGGTCGGGTCCCCGGGTGGCGCCACAGGGTAATGTCGGGACCCCGGCACCCGAGGTCGCAGGTTCGATTCCCCATAAGGGCCAAAAAAGCCCCGGTCGGGTCGGGTCCCCAGGTGGCGCCACAGGGTAATGTCAGGACCCCGGCACCCGAGGTCGCAGGTTCGAATCCTCATACTGGCCAAATAAACCCCGGGTCCGGCAGTTCCCCTGAGTTGCATCACAGGGTAATGTCTGGACCCCGGCACCCGAGGTTACAGGTTCGCTTCCCCATACCGGCCAAAAAACCCAGGGTCTGTTGGGGTCCCTGGGTTGCGCCACAGGGTAATGTCTGGACTCTGGCACCTGAGGTAGCAGGTTCGATTCCCCATACCGGCCAAAAAACCCCGGGTCTGTTGGGGTCCCCGGGTGGCGCCACAGGGTAATGTCTGGACCTCGGCACCCGAGGTTACAAGTTCGATTCCCCATACCGGCCAGAAAACATCGAATCTCATGGGGTCCCCGGGTGGCGCCACAGGGTAATGTCTGGACCTTGGCACCCGAGGTCGCAGGTTCAATTCTCTATACCGGCCAAAAAACCCCGGGTCGGGTCGGAACCCCGGGTGGCGCCACAGGGTAATGTCGGGACCCTGGCACCCGAGGTCGCAGCTTCGATTCCCCATAAGGGCCATAAAAGCTCGGGTCGGTTTGTGTCCCTTGGAGGAGTCACAGGGTAATGTCTGGACCCCGGCACCTGAGGTCACAGGTTCGATTCCCCATAAGGTCCAAAAAGCCCGGGTCAGATTAGGTCCCCGGGTACACGCCACAGGGTAATGTCTGGACCTTGGCACCCGAGGTCGCAGGTTCGATTCCCCATATGGGCCAAAAAAGCCCTTGTCGGGTCAGGTCCTTGGGTGGCGCCACAGGGTAATGTCGGGACCCCGGCACCCGAGGTCACAGGTTCGATTCCCCATACCGGCCAAAAAACCCCGGGTCGGATAGATTCCCCTGGTGGAATCACAGGGTAAGGTCTGGACCCCGACACCCGAGGTCACAGGTTCGATTCCCCATACCGGCCAAAAAACCCCGGGTCGTGTCGGGTCCCCGGGTGGCGCCACAGGGTAATGTCGGGACCCCCGCAACCGAGGTCGCAGGTTCGATTCCCCATAAGGGCCAAAAAAGACCGGGTCGCGTCGGAACCCCGGGTGGCTCGACACGGTAATGTCTGGACCCTGGCACCCGAGGTCGCAGGTTCGATTCCCCATAAGGGCCATAAAAACCCCAGGAATGTTTGAGTCCCCGAGTTGCTCCACATGGTAATGTCGGGACCCCGGTCACCCGAGGTCGCAGGTTCGATTCCCCATACCGGTCAAAAAAGCTTGGGTCGGGTCGGGTCCCCGGGTGGCGCCACAGGGTAATGTCGGGACCCCGGCACCCGAGGTCGCAGGTTCGATTCCTTATAAGGGCCAAAAAAACCCCAGGTATGTTCGAGTCCCCGGGTGGCGTCACAGGGTAATGTCTGGACCCTGGCACCCGAGGTCGCAGGTTCAATTCCCCATAAGGACCAAAAAAGCCCGGGTCGGGTTGGACCCCGGGTGGCTCCACAGGGAAACTTCGGGACCCCGGCACCCGAGGTCACAGGTTCGATTCCCCATAAGGGCCAAAAAAGCCCGGGTCGGGTCGGGTCCCAGGGTGGCACCTCAGAGTAATGTTGGGACCCTGGCACCCGAGGTCGCAGGTTCGATTCCCCATAAGGGCCAAAAAATCCCTTGTCGGGTCAGGTCCCCGGGTGGCGACACAGGGTAATGTCGGGACCGCGGCACCCGAGGTCGCAGGTTCGATTCCACATAAGGGCCAAAAAAGCCTGGGTCGGGTCGGGTCCCCGGGTGGCGCCACAGGGTAATGTCTGGACTCTGTCACCTGAGGTCGCAGGTTCGATTCCCCATACCGGTCAAAAAAGCCCGGGTCGTGTCGGGTCCCCGGGTGGCGCCACAGGGTAATGTCGGGACCCTGGCACCCGAGGTCGCAGATTCAATTCCCCATAAGGGCCAAAAAAGCCCGGGTCGGGTCGGGTCCCCGGGTGGCGCCTCAGAGTAATGTTGGGACCCTAGCACCCGAGGTTGCAGGTTCGATTCCCCATAAGGGCCAAAAAAGCCCGGGTCTGTAAGTGTCCCCGGGTGGCGCCACAGTGTAATGTCGGGACCCCCGCAACCGAGGTCGCAGGTTTGATTCCCCATAAGGGCCAAAAAAGTCCGGGTCGCGTCGGGACCCTGGGTGGCTCGACACGGTAATGTCTGGACCCTGGCACCCGAGGTCGCAGGTTCGATTCCCCATAAGGGCCATAAAAACCCCAGGAATGTTTGAGTCCACGAGTTGCTCCACAGGGTAATGTCGGGACCCCGGCACCCGAGGTCGCAGGTTCGATTCCCCATAAGGGCCAAAAAAGCCCGGGTCGGGTCGGGTCCCCGGGTGGCGCCACAGGGTAATGTCGGGACCCCAGCACCCGAGGTCGCAGGTTCAATTCCCCATAAGGGCCAAAAAATCCCGGGTCGGTTCGGATCCCCGGGTGGCGCCACAGGGTAATGTCGGGACCCCGGCACCTGAGGTCGCAGGTACAATTCCCCATAAGGGCCAAAAAACCACTTCTCGGGTCGGGTCCCCGGGTGGCGCCACAGTGTAATGTCGGGACCCCCGCAACCGAGGTCGCAGGTTCGATTCCCCATAAGGGCCAAAAAAGCCCGGGTCGGGTCGGGTCCCCGGGTGGCGCCACAGGGTAATGTCGGGACCCCGGCACCCGAGGTCGCAGGTTCGATTCCCCATAAGGGCCAAAAAAGCCCCGGTCGGGTCGGGTCCCCAGGTGGCGCCACAGGGTAATGTCAGGACCCCG
This sequence comes from Clangula hyemalis, assembly GCA_963989345.1. Next base: position 7,089,072 of record OZ022448.1, on the reverse strand, counting down.
GCACCCGAGGTCGCAGGTTCGAATCCTCATACTGGCCAAATAAACCCCGGGTCCGGCAGTTCCCCTGAGTTGCATCACAGGGTAATGTCTGGACCCCGGCACCCGAGGTTACAGGTTCGCTTCCCCATACCGGCCAAAAAACCCAGGGTCTGTTGGGGTCCCTGGGTTGCGCCACAGGGTAATGTCTGGACTCTGGCACCTGAGGTAGCAGGTTCGATTCCCCATACCGGCCAAAAAACCCCGGGTCTGTTGGGGTCCCCGGGTGGCGCCACAGGGTAATGTCTGGACCCCGGCACCCGAGGTCACAGGTTCGATTCCCCATACCGGCCAAAAAACCCCGGGTCTGTTGGGGTCCCCTGGTGGCGTCAGAGGGTTAAGTCTGGACCCCGGCACCCGAGGTAGCAAGTTCGATTCCCCATACCAGCCAAAAAGCGTCGAATCTCGTGAGGTCCCCGGGAGGCGTCACAGGGTAATGTCTGGACTCTGGCACTCGAGGTCGCAGGTTCGAATCCTCATACTGGCCAAAAAAACCCGGGTCCGGTCAGGTCCCCGGGTGGCGCCCCAGGGTAATGTCTGCACCCCGGCACCAGAGGTCGCAGATTAGATTCCCCATACCGACCAAAAAACCCCGGGTCGGATAGATTCCCCTGGTGGAATCACAGGGTAATGTCTGGACCCCGTCACCCGAGGTCGCAGGTTAGCTTCCCCATACAGGCCAAAAAACCCTGGGTCTGGTGGGGTCCCCGGGTGGCGCCACAGGGTAATGTCTGGACTCTGGCACCCGAGGTTACAAGTTCGATTCCCCATACCGGCCAGAAAACATCGAATCTCATGGGGTCCCCGGGTGGCGCCACAGGGTAATGTCTGGACCTTGGCACCCGAGGTCGCAGGTTCGATTCCCTATACCGGCCAAAAAACCCCGGGTCGGGTCGGAACCCCGGGTGGCGCCACAGGGTAATGTCGGGACCCTGGCACCCGAGGTCGCAGCTTCGATTCCCCATAAGGGCCATAAAAGCTCGGGTCGGTTTGTGTCCCTTGGAGGAGTCACAGGGTAATGTCTGGACCCCGGCACCTGAGGTCACAGGTTCGATTCCCCATAAGGTCCAAAAAGCCCGGGTCAGATTAGGTCCCCGGGTACGCGCCACAGGGTAATGTCTGGACCTTGGCACCCGAGGTCGCAGGTTCGATTCCCCATAAGGGCCAAAAAAGCCCTTGTCGGGTCAGGTCCTTGGGTGGCGCCACAGGGTAATGTCGGGACCCCGGCACCCGAGGTCACAGGTTCGATTCCCCATACCGGCCAAAAAACCCCGGGTCGGATAGATTCCCCTGGTGGAATCACAGGGTAAGGTCTGGACCCCGTCACCCGAGGTCGCAGGTTCGATTCCCCATAAGGGCCGAAAAAGCCCGGGTCTGTAAGTGTCCCCGGGTGGCGCCACAGTGTAATGTCGGGACCCCCGCAACCGAGGTCGCAGGTTCGATTCCCCATAAGGGCCAAAAAAGCCCGGGTCGCGTCGGAACCCCGGGTGGCTCGACACGGTAATGTCTGGACCCTGGCACCCGAGGTCGCAGGTTCGATTCCCCATAAGGGCCATAAAAACCCCAGGAATGTTTGAGTCCCCGAGTTGGTCCACATGGTAATGTCGGGACCCCGGCACCCGAGGTCGCAGGTTCGATTCCCCATAAGGGCCAAAAAAGCCCGGGTCGGGTCGGGTCCCCGGGTGGCGCCACAGGGTAATGTCGGGACCCCAGCACCTGAGGTCGCAGGTTCAATTCCCCATAAGGGCCAAAAAAGCCCGGGTCGGGACGGGACCCCGGGTGGCGCCACAGGGTAATGTCGGGACCCCGGCACCTGAGGTCGCAGGTACAATTCCCCATAAGGGCCAAAAAACCACTTCTCGGGTCGGGTCCCCGGGTGGCGCCACAGTGTAATGTTGGGACCCCCGCAACCGAGGTCGCAGGTTCGATTCCCCATAAGGGCCAAAAAAGCCCGGGTCGGGTCGGGTCCCCGGGTGGCGCCACAGGGTAATGTCGGGAAACCGGCACCCGAGGTCGCAGGTTCGATTCCCCATAAGGGCCAAAAAAGCCCCGGTCGGGTCGGGTCCCCAGGTGGCGCCACAGGGTAATGTCAGGACCCCGGCACCCGAGGTCGCAGGTTCGAATCCTCATACTGGCCAAATAAACCCCGGGTCCGGCAGTTCCCCTGAGTTGCATCACAGGGTAATGTCTGGACCCCGGCACCCGAGGTTACAGGTTCGCTTCCCCATACCGGCCAAAAAACCCAGGGTCTGTTGGGGTCCCTGGGTTGCGCCACAGGGTAATGTCTGGACTCTGGCACCTGAGGTAGCAGGTTCGATTCCCCATACCGGCCAAAAAACCCCGGGTCTGTTGGGGTCCCCGGGTGGCGCCACAGGGTAATGTCTGGACCCCGGCACCCGAGGTCACAGGTTCGATTCCCCATACCGGCCAAAAAACCCCGGGTCTGTTGGGGTCCCCTGGTGGCATCAGAGGGTTAAGTCTGGACCCCGGCACCCGAGGTAGCAAGTTCGATTCCCCATACCAGCCAAAAAGCGTCGAATCTCGTGAGGTCCCCGGGAGGCGTCACAGGGTAATGTCTGGACTCTGGCACTCGAGGTCGCAGGTTCGAATCCTCATACTGGCCAAAAAAACCCGGGTCCGGTCAGGTCCCCGGGTGGCGCCCCAGGGTAATGTCTGCACCCCGGCACCAGAGGTCGCAGATTAGATTCCCCATACCGACCAAAAAACCCCGGGTCGGATAGATTCCCCTGGTGGAATCACAGGGTAATGTCTGGACCCCGTCACCCGAGGTCGCAGGTTAGCTTCCCCATACAGGCCAAAAAACCCTGGGTCTGGTGGGGTCCCCGGGTGGCGCCACAGGGTAATGTCTGGACTCTGGCACCCGAGGTTACAAGTTCGATTCCCCATACCGGCCAGAAAACATCGAATCTCATGGGGTCCCCGGGTGGCGCCACAGGGTAATGTCTGGACCTTGGCACCCGAGGTCGCAGGTTCGATTCCCTATACCGGCCAAAAAACCCCGGGTCGGGTCGGAACCCCGGGTGGCGCCACAGGGTAATGTCGGGACCCTGGCACCCGAGGTCGCAGCTTCGATTCCCCATAAGGGCCATAAAAGCTCGGGTCGGTTTGTGTCCCTTGGAGGAGTCACAGGGTAATGTCTGGACCCCGGCACCTGAGGTCACAGGTTCGATTCCCCATAAGGTCCAAAAAGCCCGGGTCAGATTAGGTCCCCGGGTACGCGCCACAGGGTAATGTCTGGACCTTGGCACCCGAGGTCGCAGGTTCGATTCCCCATAAGGGCCAAAAAAGCCCTTGTCGGGTCAGGTCCTTGGGTGGCGCCACAGGGTAATGTCGGGACCCCGGCACCCGAGGTCACAGGTTCGATTCCCCATACCGGCCAAAAAACCCCGGGTCGGATAGATTCCCCTGGTGGAATCACAGGGTAAGGTCTGGACCCCGTCACCCGAGGTTGCAGGTTCGATTCCCCATAAGGGCCGAAAAAGCCCGGGTCTGTAAGTGTCCCCGGGTGGCGCCACAGTGTAATGTCGGGACCCCCGCAACCGAGGTCGCAGGTTCGATTCCCCATAAGGGCCAAAAAAGCCCGGGTCGCGTCGGAACCCCGGGTGGCTCGACACGGTAATGTCTGGACCCTGGCACCCGAGGTCGCAGGTTCGATTCCCCATAAGGGCCATAAAAACCCCAGGAATGTTTGAGTCCCCGAGTTGCTCCACATGGTAATGTCGGGACCCCCGCAACCGAGGTCGCAGGTTCGATTCCCCATAAGGGCCAAAAAAGCCCGGGTCGGGTCGGGTCCCCAGGTGGCGCCACAGGGTAATGTCGGGACCCCGGCACCCGAGGTCGCAGGTTCGAATCCTCATACTGGCCAAATAAACCCCGGGTCCGGCAGTTCCCCTGAGTTGCATCACAGGGTAATGTCTGGACCCCGGCACCCGAGGTTACAGGTTCGCTTCCCCATACCGGCCAAAAAACCCAGGGTCTGTTGGGGTCCCTGGGTTGCGCCACAGGGTAATGTCTGGACTCTGGCACCTGAGGTAGCAGGTTCGATTCCCCATACCGGCCAAAAAACCCCGGGTCTGTTGGGGTCCCCGGGTGGCGCCACAGGGTAATGTCTGGACCCCGGCACCCGAGGTCACAGGTTCGATTCCCCATACCGGCCAAAAAACCCCGGGTCTGTTGGGGTCCCCTGGTGGCGTCAGAGGGTTAAGTCTGGACCCCGGCACCCGAGGTAGCAAGTTCGATTCCCCATACCAGCCAAAAAGCGTCGAATCTCGTGAGGTCCCCGGGAGGCGTCACAGGGTAATGTCTGGACTCTGGCACTCGAGGTCGCAGGTTCGAATCCTCATACTGGCCAAAAAAACCCGGGTCCGGTCAGGTCCCCGGGTGGCGCCCCAGGGTAATGTCTGCACCCCGGCACCAGAGGTCGCAGATTAGATTCCCCATACCGACCAAAAAACCCCGGGTCGGATAGAATCCCCTGGTGGAATCACAGGGTAATGTCTGGACCCCGTCACCCGAGGTCGCAGGTTCGCTTCCCCATACAGGCCAAAAAACCCTGGGTCTGGTGGGGTCCCCGGGTGGCGCCACAGGGTAATGTCTGGACCCCGGCAACCGAGGTCGCAGGTTCGATTCCTCATACCGGCCAAAAAACCCCGGGTCTGTTTGGGTCCCCGCGTGCTGTCACAGGGTAATGTCTGGACTCTGGCACCCGAGGTTACAAGTTCGATTCCCCATACCGGCCAGAAAACATCGAATCTCATGGGGTCCCCGGGTGGCGCCACAGGGTAATGTCTGGACCTTGGCACCCGAGGTCGCAGGTTCGATTCCCTATACCGGCCAAAAAACCCCGGGTCGGGTCGGAACCCCGGGTGGCGCCACAGGGTAATGTCGGGACCCTGGCACCCGAGGTCGCAGCTTCGATTCCCCATAAGGGCCATAAAAGCTCGGGTCGGTTTGTGTCCCTTGGAGGAGTCACAGGGTAATGTCTGGACCCCGGCACCTGAGGTCACAGGTTCGATTCCCCATAAGGTCCAAAAAGCCCGGGTCAGAATAGGTCCCCGGGTACGCGCCACAGGGTAATGTCTGGACCTTGGCACCCGAGGTCGCAGGTTCGATTCCCCATAAGGGCCAAAAAAGCCCTTGTCGGGTCAGGTCCTTGGGTGGCGCCACAGGGTAATGTCGGGACCCCGGCACCCGAGGTCACAGGTTCGATTCCCCATACCGGCCAAAAAACCCCGGGTCGGATAGATTCCCCTGGTGGAATCACAGGGTAAGGTCTGGACCCCGTCACCCGAGGTCGCAGGTTCGATTCCCCATAAGGGCCGAAAAAGCCCGGGTCTGTAAGTGTCCCCGGGTGGCGCCACAGTGTAATGTCGGGACCCCCGCAACCGAGGTCGCAGGTTCGATTCCCCATAAGGGCCAAAAAAGCCCGGGTCGCGTCGGAACCCCGGGTGGCTCGACACGGTAATGTCTGGACCCTGGCACCCGAGGTCGCAGGTTCGATTCCCCATAAGGGCCATAAAAACCCCAGGAATGTTTGAGTCCCTGAGTTGCTCCACATGGTAATGTCGGGACCCCGGTCACCCGAGGTCGCAGGTTCGATTCCCCATAAGGGCCAAAAAAGCCCGGGAAGGTCGGGACCCCGGATGGCGCCACAGGGTAATGTCGGGACCCCGGCACCCGAGGTCGCAGGTTCGATTCCTTATAAGGGCCAAAAAAACCCCAGGTATGTTCGAGTCCCCGGGTGGCGTCACAGGGTAATGTCTGGACCCTCGCACCCGAGGTCGCAGGTTCGATTCCCCATAAGGGCCAAAAAAGCCCGGGTCGGGTCGGGTCCCAGGTTGGCACTTCAGAGTAATGTTGGGACCCTGGCACCCGAGGTCGCAGGTTCGATTCCCCATAAGGGCCAAAAAATCCCTTGTCGGGTCGGGTCCCCGGGTGGCGCCACAGGGTAATGTCGGGACCCCGGTCACCCGAGGTCTCAGGTTCGATTCCCCATAAGGGCCAAAAAAGCCCGGGTCGGGTCGGGTCCCCGGTTGGCGCCACAGGGTAATGTCGGGACCGCGGCACCCGAGGTCGCAGGTACAATTCCCCATAAGGGCCAAAAAACCACTTCTCGGGTCGGGTCCCCGGGTGGCGCCACAGTGTAATGTCGGGACCCCCGCAACCGAGGTCGCAGGTTCAATTCTCCATAAGGGCCAAAAAAGCCCTTGTCGGGTCGGGTCCCCGGGTGGCGCCAAAGGGTAATGTCGGGACCCCGGCACCCGAGGTCGCAGGTTCGATTCCCCATAAGGGCCAAAAAAGCCCCGGTCGGGTCGGGTCCCCAGGTGGCGCCACAGGGTAATGTCAGGACCCCGGCACCCGAGGTCACAGGTTCGATTCCCTATACCGGCCAAAAAATCCCGGGTCGGTTCGGAACCCCGGTTGGCGCCACAGGGTAATGTCTGGACTCTGGTACTCAAGGTCGCAGGTTCGAATCCTCATACTGGCCAAATAAACCCCGGGTCCGGCGGTTCCCCCGAGTTGCATCACAGGGTAATGTCTGGACCCCGGCACCCGAGGTTACAGGTTCGCTTCCCCATACCAGCCAAAAAACCCAGGGTCTGTTGGGGTCCCTGGGTTGCGCCACAGGGTAATGTCTGGACTCTGGCACCTGAGGTAGCAGGTTCGATTCCCCATACCGGCCAAAAAACCCCGGGTCGGATAGATTCCCCTGGTGGAATCACAGGATAAAGTCTGGACCCCGTCACCCGAGGTCACAGGTTCGATTTCCCATACCGGCCAAAAAACCCCGGGTCGTGTCGGGTCCCCGGGTGGCGCCACAGGGTAATGTCGGGACCCCGGCACCCGAGGTCGCAGGTTCGATTCCCCATAAGGGCCAAAAAAGCCCGGGTCTATAAGTGTCCCCGGGTGGTGCCACAGTGTAATGTCGGGACCCCCGCAACCGAGGTCGCAGGTTCGATTCCCCATAAGGGCCAAAAAAGCCCGGGTCGCGTCGGAACCCCGGGTGGCTCGACACGGTAATGTCTGGACCCTGGCACCCGAGGTCGCAGGTTCGATTCCCCATAAGGGCCATAAAAACCCCAGGAATGTTTGAGTCCCCGAGTTGCTCCACATGGTAATGTCGGGACCCCGGTCACCCGAGGTCGCAGGTTCGATTCCCCATACCGGTCAAAAAAGCCCGGGTCGGGTCGGGTCCTCGGGTGGCGCCACAGGGTAATGTCGGGACCCCGGCAACTGAGGTCGCAGGTTCGATTCCTTATAAGGGCCAAAAAAACCCCAGGTATGTTCGAGTCCCCGGGTGGCGTCACAGGGTAATGTCTGGACCCTCGCACCCGAGGTCGCAGGTTCGATTCCCCATAAGGGCCAAAAAAGCCCGGGTCGGGTCGGGACCCCGGGTGGCTCCACAGGGAAACTTCGGGACCCCGGCACCCGAGGTCGCAGGTTCGATTCCCCATAAGGGCCAAAAAAGCCCGGGTCGGGTCGGGTCCCCGGGTGGTGCCACAGGGTAATGTCGGGACCCCGGTCACCCAAGGTCGCAGGTTCGATTCCCCATAAGGGCCAAAAAAGCCCGGGTCGGGTCGGGTCCCCGGTTGGCGCCACAGGGTAATGTCGGGACCGCGGCACCCGAGGTCGCAGGTACAATTCCCCATAAGGGCCAAAAAACCACTTCTCGGGTCGGGTCCCCGGGTGGCGCCACAGTGTAATGTCGGGACCCCCGCAACCGAGGTCGCAGGTTCAATTCTCCATAAGGGCCAAAAAAGCCCTTGTCGGGTCGGGTCCCCGGGTGGCGCCAAAGGGTAATGTCGGGACCGCGGCACCCGAGGTCGCAGGTTCGATTCCCCATAAGGGCCAAAAAAGCCCGGGTCGTGTCGGGTCCCCGGGTGGCGCCACAGGGTAATGTCGGGACCCCGGCACCCGAGGTCACAGGTTCGATTCCGCATAAGGGCCAAAAAAGCCCGAGTCACATTAGGTCGTCGGTTACGTGTCACTGAGTAATGTCGGGACCCCGGCACCCAAGGTCGCAGGTTCGATTCCCCATACCGGCCAAAAATCCCCGGGTCGGGTCGGGTCTCCGGGAGGCCCCACAGGGTAATGTCGGGACCCCGGCAACCGAGGTCACAGGTTCGATTCCCCATAAGGGCCAAAAAAGCCCGGGTTGGGTCGGGTCCGCGGCCGGCGCCAAAGGGTAATGTCAGGACTCCGGCACCCGAGGTCGCAGGTTCGATTCCCCATAAGGGCCAAAAAAGCCCGGGTCGTGTTCGGTGCCCGGGTGGCGCCACAGGGTAATGTCGGGACCCCGGCACCCGAGGTCGCAGGTTCGATTCCCAATAAGGGCCAAAAAAGCCCGGGTCGGTTCGGGTCCGCGGGTGGCGCCACAGGGTAATGTCTGGACCACGGCACCCGAGGTCGCAGGTTCAATTCTCCATAAGGGCCAAAAAAGCCCTTGTCGGGTCGGGTAACCAGGTGGTGCCACAGGGTAATGTCGGGACCCCGGCCCCCGAGGTCGCAGGTTCGATTCCCCATACCGGCCAAAAATCCCCGGGTCGGGTCGGGTCCTCAGGTGGCGTCACAGGGTAATGTCGGGACCCCGGCTGTCCTCTTGCTTGTCCTCGAAGCCCGCCACAATATCACAGAATCACACAGAATCACAGAATTTCTAGGTTGGAAGAGACCTCAAGATCATCGAGTCCAACCTTTGACCTAACGCTAACAGTCCCCACTAAACCATATCCCTAAGCTCTACATCTAAACGTCTTTTAAAGACTTCCAGGGATGGTGACTCCACCACCTCCCTGGGCAGCCTGTTCCAGTACCTAACAACCCTTTCAGTAAAGAAGTTTTTCCTAACATCTAACCTAAAACTCCCCTGGCGCAACTTTAGCCCATTCCCCCTCGTTCTGTCACCGGGCACGTGGGAGAACAGGCCAACCCCCACCTCACTACAGCCACCTTTAAGGTACCTGTAGAGAGCGATAAGGTCGCCCCTGAGCCTCCTCTTCTCCAGGCTGAACAAGCCCAGCTCCCTCAGCCGCTCCTCGTAGGACTTGTTCTCCAGGCCCCTCACCAGCTTCGTCGCCCTCCTCTGGACCCGCTCAAGCACCTCGATGTCCTTCTTGTAGCGAGGGGCCCAAAACTGAACACAGTACTCGAGGTGCGGCCTCACCAGAGCCGAGTACAGGGGGACGATCACCTCCCTAGCCCTGCTGGCCACACTGTTTCTGATACAAGCCAGGATGCCGTTGGCCTTCTTGGCCACCTGAGCACACTGCTGGCTCATATCCAGCCATATACTTGATGAAAAGCAATATACTTGATGAAAAGCTTTTTCTCCTGCTCCAGCTCATGCTGGAGCTTTCGGATGCAGGCGGGCTGGTCTCCATGCGTCTCCCAACGCAGTTCTTTGAGGACAGCCTGGAGCTTGGCACGGGCCGCGCTGCTGCTCCTGCAGGGCCTCCGCAGCTCGTCGGCCAGCTGCCGCTGCAGCTCCCGCGCTTGGTGCGTGGTAGCGTCGCGCTCCTTCTGCAGCAGCTCCTGCGCCGCCTGCAGCTCGGCCACCTTCCACCGCAGCACCTGCCGGCTCTCGGTGGCGCGCTGCTGCCACTGCTGCTCCTGCAGCCGCTGCGCATCGAGGGCCTGCTGCCTCTCCCACTCGCACTGCAGCTGCTGCACCAGCAGCTGCCGCTCCCTCTCCTGCGCCTCCTTCATTTTGGAAATCTCCGCGGCAAAGTGGCGCTGCAGCTCTTGGTTGTTGAGCCGCTCGCCCTCCAGTTTGGCCCGCAGTGCCTGCAGCTCCAGCCTGCGCTCCTCCTGCTGCGCAGGGCTGCCAGCGAGCTGCGCTGGCCCCCGTCGGGGCACGGGGCAGCTGGGCCGCATCTATCCCCATCCTGCAACGTCCCACACCATGGCCACGGGTACAGGAAGAGTTGGGTGAGCTCTGACTGCTGTGGCCCTTGGCCACCGACGGTCACCTTCACTGGGTCTGCGAGGGCTAGCAGCCCCTGACCCTGTAGCGTCTACTGCCAGTCGCACCAGTCACATCAGTGCAGAGACAGCGTCTGCTACTGGCTGTGAGGCCGTGCGCCTGGAATTTATAGGGTGTGCGGCGTGACCACACAATGGAGGGTGGGGCAGCATGCCCTTATATGGAGTTGGGCGGTATGCCTTATACGGGGCATGACCTTATATGGAGTTGGGCGGTATGCATTATAGGATCATTGAATACCCCGAGGTGGAAGGGACCCATCAGGACCACCAAGTCCAACTCCTCACACGGTGTTGGGATGTACGGCCTTCCATGCGATTGGGCTGGTCGGCATTCCTCGTGCTGCCTCTTGCCTTCTGCCTGAGCCCTCTGCAAGCTCTCGAGCTCCTGTTCTTTCCTCTGCAGCGCTAGCTGTATCTTCAGGTGTTCTCTCTCCAGCTGTGGCCCTCTATCTGCAATTTCCTAGAGCGCTTTCAGCTGGCACTCTGCCTCTTGCAGCTGGGCCTGAAGCTCATGGACCTGTTGCAGGGCAGAGATTTGCTCCTCTGCCATTTGCTATACCTGTTTCTTCGGGTAAGCATTTTCAGCTTGGACTTCCATCGCTGCGTCCAGCTGCCTTCAGAGGTTCGATTTTCCATACCGGTGCCTGGACCCCGGGTCGGGTCGGAACCCGGGTGGCATCACAGGGTAATGTCGGGACCCTGGCACCCAAGGTCGCAGGTTCGATTCCCCGTACCGGCCAAAAAACCCCGGGCCGGGTCTGGTCCCCGGGTGGCTCCACAAGGTAATGTCAGGACTCCGGCACCCGAGGTCGCAGGTTCGATTCCCCATTAGGGCCAAAAAAGCCCGGGTCAGGTCGGGTTCCCGGTTGGCGCCACAGGGTAATGTCGGGACCCCGGCACCCGAGGTCGCAGATTCGATTCCCCATAAGGGCCAAAAAATCCCGGGTCAGGTCGGGTCCCCAGGTGGCACCACAGGGTAATGTCGGGACCCCGGCACCCGAGGTCGCAGGTTCGATTCCCCATAAGGGCCAAAAAAGCCCGGGTCGGCTAGGGTCCCCGGTTGGCGCCACAGGGTAATGTCGGGACCCCAGCCCCCGAGGTCGCAGGTTCGATTCCCCATACCGGCCAAAAATCCCCGGGTCGGGTCGGGTCCTCAGGTGGCGTCACAGGGTAATGTCGGGACCCCGGCTGTCCTCTTGCTTGTCCTCGAAGCCTGCCACAATATACTTGATGAAAAGCTTTTTCTCCTGCTCCAGCTTTTGCTGGAGCTTTCGGATGCAGGCGGGCTGGTCTCCATGCGTCTCCCAACGCAGTTCTTTGAGGACAGTCTGGAGCTTGGCACGGGCCGCGCTGCTGCTCCTGCAGGGCCTCCGCAGCTCGTCGGCCAGCTGCCGCTGCAGCTCCCGCGCTTGGTGCGTGGTAGCGTCGCGCTCCTTCTGCAGCAGCTCCTGCGCCGCCTGCAGCTCGGCCACCTTCCACCGCAGCACCTGCCGGCTCTCGGTGGCGCGCTGCTGCCACTGCTGCTCCTGCAGCCGCTGCGCATCGAGGGCCTGCTGCCTCTCCCACTCGCACTGCAGCTGCTGCACCAGCAGCTGCCGCTCCCTCTCCTGCGCCTCCTTCATTTTGGAAATCTCCGCGGCAAAGTGGCGCTGCAGCTCTTGGTTGTTGAGCCGCTCGCCCTCCAGTTTGGCCCGCAGTGCCTGCAGCTCCAGCCTGCGCTCCTCCTGCTGCGCAGGGCTGCCAGCGAGCTGCGCTGGCCCCCGTCGGGGCACGGGGCAGCTGGGCCGCATCTATCCCCATCCTGCAACGTCCCACACCATGGCCACGGGTACAGGAAGAGTTGGGTGAGCTCTGACTGCTGTGGCCCTTGGCCACCGACGGTCACCTTCACTGGGTCTGCGAGGGCTAGCAGCCCCTGACCCTGTAGCGTCTACTGCCAGTCGCACCAGTCACATCAGTGCAGAGACAGCGTCTGCTACTGGCTGTGAGGCCGTGCGCCTGGAATTTATAGGGTGTGCGGCGTGACCACACAATGGAGGGTGGGGCAGCATGCCCTTATATGGAGTTGGGCGGTATGCATTATAGGATCATTGAATACCCCGAGGTGGAAGGGACCCATCAGGACCACCAAGTCCAACTCCTCACACAGTGTTGGGATGTACGGCCTTCCATGTGATTGGGCTGGTCGGCATTCCTCGTGCTGCCTCTTGCCTTCTGCCTGAGCCCTCTGCAAGCTCTCGAGCTCCTGTTCTTTCCTCTGCAGCGCTAGCTGTATCTTCAGGTGTTCTCTCTCCAGCTGTGGCCCTCTATCTGCAATTTCCTTGAGCGCTTTCAGCTGGCACTCTGCCTCTTGCAGCTGGGCCTGAAGCTCATGGACCTGTTGCAGGGCAGAGATTTGCTCCTCTGCCATTTGCTATACCTGTTTCTTCGGGTAAGCATTTTCAGCTTGGACTTCCATCGCTGCGTCCAGCTGCCTTCAGAGGTTCGATTTTCCATACCGGTGCCTGGACCCCGGGTCGGGTCGGAACCCGGGTGGCGCCACAGGGTAATGTCGGGACCCTGGCACCAAGGTCGCAGGTTCGATTCCCCATACCGGCCAAAAAACCCCGGGCCGGGTCTGGTCCCCGGGTGGCTCCACAAGGTAATGTCGGGACCCCGGCACCCGAGGTCGCAGGTTCGATTCCCCATAAGGGCCAAAAAAGCCCGGGTTGGGTCGGGTCCGCGGCCGGCGCCACAGGGTAATGTCTGGACCCCGACACCCGAGGTCGCAGGTTCGATTCCCCATTAGGACCAAAAAAGCCCAGGTCAGGTCGGGTTCCCGGGTGGCGCCACAGGGTAATGTCTGGACCCCGGCACCCGAGGTCGCAGGTTCGATTCCCTATACCAGCCAAAAAACACCTGGTCGGGTCGGGTCCCCGGTTGGCACCACAGGGTAATGTCGGGACCCCGGCACCCGAGGTCGCAGGCTCGATTTCTGATAAGGGCCAAAAAAGCCCTTGTCGGGTCGGGTCTCCAGGAATCCCCACAGGGTAATGTCGGGACCCTGGCACCCGAGGTCACAGGTTCAATTCCCTATAAGGGCCAAAAAAGCGCGGGTCAGGTCGGGTCCCCGGGTGGCGCCACAGCGTAATGTCCGGACCCCGGCACCCGAGGTCGCAGGTTCGATTCCCCATAAGGGCCAAAAAAGCCCGGGTCGGCTAGGCTCCCCGGGTGGCGCCAAACGGTAATGTCGGGACCCCGGCACCCGAGGTCGCAGGTTCGATTCCCCATAAGGGCCAAAAAAGCCCGGGTCAGCTAGGGTCCCCGGGTGGCGCCACAGGGTAATGTCTGGACCCCGGCACACGAGGTCGCAGGTTCGATTCCCCATAAGGGCCAAAAAAGCCCTTGTCGGGTCGGGTCTCCAGAAATCCCCACAGGGTAATGTCTGGACCCCGGCACCCGAGGTCGCAGGTTCGATTCCCCATAAAGGCCAAAAAAGCCCGGGTCGGCTAGGCTACCCGGGTGGCGCCAAACGGTAATGTCGGGACCCCGGCACACGAGGTCGCAGGTTCGATTCCCCATAAGGGCCAAAAAAGCCCGGGTCGGCTCGGGTCCCCGGGTGGCGCAACAGGGTAATGTCGGGACCCCGGCACCCGAGGTCGCAGGTTCGATTCCCCATAAGGGCCAAAAAAGCCCGGGTTGGGTCCGGTCCGCGGCCGGCGCCTCAGTGTAATGTCGGGACTCCGGCACCTGTGGTCGCAGGTTCGATTCCCCATAAGGGCCAAAAAAGCCCGGGTCAGCTAGGGTCCCCGGTTGGCGCCACAGGGTAATGTCTGGAAACCAGCACCCTAGGTTGCAGGTTCGATTCCCCATAAGGGCCAAAAAAGCCCGGGTCGGCTAGGGTCCCCGGTTGGCGCCACAGGGTAATGTCGGGACCCCGGCACCCGAGGTCGCAGGTTCGATTCCCCATAAGGGCCAAAAAAGCCCTTGTCTAGTCGGGTCTCCAGGAGGACCCACAGGGTAATGTCGGGACCCCGGCAACCGAGGTCGCAGGTTCAATTCCCCATAAGGGCCAAAAAAGCCCTTGTCTAGTCGGGTCTCCAGGAGGACCCACAGGGTAATGTCGGGACCCCGGCACCCGAGGTCGCAGGTTCGATTCCCCATAAGGGCCAAAAAAGCCCGGGTCGTGTCGTTTCCCCGGGTGGCGCCACAGGGTAATATCGGGACCCCAGCACCCGAGGTCGCAGGTTCGATTCCACATAAGGGCCTAAAAAGCCCGGGTTGGGTCCGGTCCGCGGCCGGCGCCACAGGGTAATGTCGGGACTCCGGCACCCGAGGTCGCAGGTTCGATTCCCCATAAGGGCCAAAAAAGCCCGGGTCGTGTTCGGTGCCCGGGTGGCGCCACATGGTAATGTCGGGACCCCGGCACCCGAGGTCGCAGGTTCGATTCCCAATAAGAGCCAAAAAAGCCCGGGTCGGTTCGGGTCCGCGGCCGGCGCCACAGGGTAATGTCGGGACCCCAGCACCCGAGGTCGCAGGTTCGATTCACCATAAGGGCCAAAAAAGCCCGGGTCGGTTCGGGTCCGCGGCCGGCGCCACAGGGTAATGTCGGGACCCCAGCACCCGAGGTCGCAGGTTCGATTCACCATAAGGGCCAAAAAAGCCCGGGTCGGCTAGGCTCCCCGGGTGGCGCCAAACGGTAATGTCGGGACCCCGGCACCCGAGGTCGCAGGTTCGATTCCCCATAAGGGCCAAAAAAGCCCGGGTCAGCTAGGGTCCCCGGGTGGCGCCACAGGGTAATGTCGGGACCCCGGCACCCGAGGTCGCAGGTTCGATTCCCCATAAGGGCCAAAAAAGCCCGGGTAGGTCGGGTCCGCGGCCGGCGCCACAGGATAATGTCGGGACTCCGGCACCTGAGGTCGCAGGTTCGATTCCCCATAAGGGCCAAAAAAGCCCGGGTCGGCTAGGGTCCCCGGTTGGCGCCACAGGGTAATGTCTGGACACCAGCACCCTAGGTTGCAGGTTCGATTCCCCATAAGGGCCAAAAAAGCCCGGGTCGGCTAGGGTCCCCGGTTGGCGCCACAGAGTAATGTCTGGATCCCGGCACCCGAGGTCGCAAGTTCGATTCCCTATACCAGCCAAAAAACACCGGGTCAGGTCGGGTTCCCGGGTGGCGCCAAAGGGTAATGTCTGGACCCCGGCACCCGAGGTCGCAGGTTCGATTCCCTATACCAGCCAAAAAACACCGGGTCGGGTCGGGTCCCCGGTTGGCGCCACAGGGTAATGTCGGGACCCCGGCACCCGAGGTCGCAGGTTCGATTCCCCATAAGGGCCAAAAAAGCCCGGGTCGGGTCGGGTCTCCGGGAGGCCCCACAGGATAATGTCGGGACCCTGGCACCCGAGGTCGCAGGTTCGATTCCCCATAAGGGCCAAAAAAGCCCATGTCAGGTCGGGTTCCTGGGTGGCGCCACAGGGTAATGTCTGGACACCGGCACCCGAGGTCGCAGGTTCGATTCCCCATAAGGGCCAAAAAAGCCCGTTCGGCTAGGCACCCCGGGTGGCGCCACAGGGTAATGTCTGGACCCCGGCACCCGAGGTCGCAGGTTCGATTCCCCATAAGGGCCAAAAAAGCCCTTGTCGGGTCGGGTCTCCAGAAATCCCCACAGGGTAATGTCTGGACCCCGGCACCCGAGGTCGCAGGTTCGATTCCCCATAAAGGCCAAAAAAGCCCGGGTCGGCTAGGCTACCCGGGTGGCGCCAAACGGTAATGTCGGGACCCCGGCACACGAGGTCGCAGGTTCGATTCCCCATAAGGGCCAAAAAAGCCCGGGTCGGGTAGGCTCCCCGGGTGGCGCCACAGGGTAATGTCGGGACCCCGGCACCCGAGGTCGCAGGTTCGATTCCCCATAAGGGCCAAAAAAGCCCGGGTTGGGTCCGGTCCGCGGCCGGCGCCACAGGGTAATGTCGGGACTCCGGCACCTGTGGTCGCAGGTTCGATTCCCCATAAGGGCCAAAAAAGCCCGGGTCAGCTAGGGTCCCCGGTTGGCGCCACAGGGTAATGTCGGGACCCCGGCACACGAGGTCGCAGGTTCGATTCCCCATAAGGGCCAAAAAAGCCCTTGTCTAGTCGGGTCTCCAGGAGGACCCACAGGGTAATGTCGGGACCCCGGCAACCGAGGTCGCAGGTTCAGTTCCCCATAAGAGCCAAAAAAGCCCGGGTCAGGTCGGGTTCCCGGGTGGCGCCAAAGGGTAATGTCTGGACCCCGGCACCCGAGGTCGCAGGTTCAATTCCCTATACCAGCCAAAAAACACCGGGTCGGGTCGGGTCCCCGGTTGGCGCCACAGGGTAATGTCGGGACCCTGGCACCCGAGGTCGCAGGTTCGATTCCCTATAAGGGCCAAAAAAGCGCGGGTCAGGTCGGGTCCCCGGGTGGCGCCACAGGGTAATGTCTGGACCCCGGCACCCGAGGTCGCAGGTTCGATTCCCCATAACGGCCAAAAAAGCCCGGGTCGGCTAGGCTCCCCGGGTGGCGCCAAACGGTAATGTCGGGACCCCGGCACCCGAGGTCGCAGGTTCGATTCCCCATAAGGGCCAAAAAAGCCCGGGTCAGCTAGGGTCCCCGGGTGGCGCCACAGGGTAATGTCGGGACCCCGGCACCCGAGGTCGCAGGTTCGATTCCCCATAAGGGCCAAAAAAGCCCGGGTAGGTCGGGTCCGCGGCCGGCGCCACAGGATAATGTCGGGACTCCGGCACCTGAGGTCGCAGGTTCGATTCCCCATAAGGGCCAAAAAAGCCCGGGTCGGCTAGGGTCCCCGGTTGGCGCCACAGGGTAATGTCTGGACACCAGCACCCTAGGTTGCAGGTTCGATTCCCCATAAGGGCCAAAAAAGCCCGGGTCGGCTAGGGTCCCCGGTTGGCGCCACAGGGTAATGTCGGGACCCCGGCATCCGAGGTCGCAGGTTCGATTCCCCATAAGGGCCAAAAAAGCCCTTGTCTAGTCGGGTCTCCAGGAGGACCCACAGGGTAATGTCCGGACCCCGGCAACCGAGGTCGCAGGTTCAATTCCCCGTAAGAGCCAAAAAAGCCCGGGTCAGGTCGGGTTCCCGGGTGGCGCCAAAGGGTAATGTCTGGACCCCGGCACCCGAGGTCGCAGGTTCAATTCCCTATACCAGCCAAAAAACACCGGGTCGGGTCGGGTCCCCGGTTGGCGCCACAGGGTAATGTCGGGACCCCGGCACCCGAGGTCGCAGGTCGATTCCCCATAAGGGCCAAAAAAGCCCGGGTCGGGTCGGGTCTCCGGGAGGCCCCACAGGATAATGTCGGGACCCTGGCACCCGAGGTCGCAGGTTCGATTCCCCATAAGGGCCAAAAAAGCCCATGTCAGGTCGGGTTCCTGGGTGGCGCCACAGGGTAATGTCTGGACACCGGCACCCGAGGTCGCAGGTTCGATTCCCCATAAGGGCCAAAAAAGCCCGGGTCGGCTAGGCACCCCGGGTGGCGCCACAGGGTAATGTCTGGACCCCGGCACCCGAGGTCGCAGGTTCGATTCCCCATAAGGGCCAAAAAAGCCCTTGTCGGGTCGGGTCTCCAGAAATCCCCACAGGGTAATGTCTGGACCCCGGCACCCGAGGTCGCAGGTTCAATTCCCTATACCAGCCAAAAAACACCGGGTCGGCTAGGCTACCCGGGTGGCGCCAAACGGTAATGTCGGGACCCCGGCACACGAGGTCGCAGGTTCGATTCCCCATAAGGGCCAAAAAAGCCCGGGTCGGGTCGGGTCCCCGGGTGGCGCCACAGAGTAATGTCGGGACCCCGGCACCCGAGGTCGCAGGTTCGATTCCCCATAAGGGCCAAAAAAGCCCGGGTTGGGTCCGGTCCGCGGCCGGCGCCACAGGGTAATGTCGGGACTCCGGCACCTGTGGTCGCAGGTTCGATTCCCCATAAGGGCCAAAAAAGCCCGGGTCAGCTAGGGTCCCCGGTTGGCGCCACAGGGTAATGTCGGGACCCCGGCACACGAGGTCGCAGGTTCGATTCCCCATAAGGGCCAAAAAAGCCCTTGTCTAGTCGGGTCTCCAGGAGGACCCACAGGGTAATGTCGGGACCCCGGCAACCGAGGTCGCAGGTTCAATTCCCCATAAGAGCCAAAAAAGCCCAGGTCAGGTCGGGTTCCCGGGTGGCGCCAAAGGGTAATGTCTGGACCCCGGCACCCGAGGTCACAGGTTCAATTCCCTATACCAGCCAAAAAACACCGGGTCGGGTCGGGTCCCCGGTTAGCGCCACAGGGTAATGTCGGGACCCCAGCACCCGAGGTCGCAGGTTCGATTCCACATAAGGGCCTAAAAAGCCCGGGTTGGGTCCGGTCCGCGGCCGGCGCCACAGGGTAATGTCGGGACTCCGGCACCCGAGGTCGCAGGTTCGATTCCCCATAAGGGCCAAAAAAGCCCGGGTCGTGTTCGGTGCCCGGGTGGCGCCACACGGTAATGTCGGGACCCCGGCACCCGAGGTCGCAGGTTCGATTCCCCATAACGGCCAAAAAAGCCCGGGTCGGTTCGGGTCCGCGGCCGGCGCCACAGGGTAATGTCGGGACCCCAGCACCCGAGGTCGCAGGTTCGATTCCCCATAAGGGCCAAAAAAGCCCGGGTCGGATCGGGTACCCGGGTGGCGCCACAGGGTAATGTCGGGACCCCGGCACCCGAGGTCGCAGGTTCGATTCCCCATAAGGGCCAAAAAAGCCCGGGTCGGGTCGGGTTCCCGGGTGGCGCCACAGGGTAATGTCGGGACCCCGGCACCCGAGGTCGCAGGCTCGATTTCTGATAAGGGCCAAAAAAGCCCTTGTCGGGTCGGGTCTCCAGGAATCCCCACAGGGTAATGTCGGGACCCTGGCACCCGAGGTCGCAGGTTCGATTCCCTATAAGGGCCAAAAAAGCGCGGGTCAGGTCGGGTCCCCGGGTGGCGCCACAGGGTAATGTCTGGACCCCGGCACCCGAGGTCGCAGGTT
This sequence comes from Clangula hyemalis, assembly GCA_963989345.1. The sequence continues at coordinate 7,070,053 of OZ022448.1, read as the reverse complement.
CGATTCCCCATAACGGCCAAAAAAGCCCGGGTCGGCTAGGCTCCCCGGGTGGCGCCAAACGGTAATGTCGGGACCCCGGCACCCGAGGTCGCAGGTTCGATTCCCCATAAGGGCCAAAAAAGCCCGGGTCAGCTAGGGTCCCCGGGTGGCGCCACAGGGTAATGTCGGGACCCCGGCACCCGAGGTCGCAGGTTCGATTCCCCATAAGGGCCAAAAAAGCCCGGGTAGGTCGGGTCCGCGGCCGGCGCCACAGGATAATGTCGGGACTCCGGCACCTGAGGTCGCAGGTTCGATTCCCCATAAGGGCCAAAAAAGCCCGGGTCGGCTAGGGTCCCCGGTTGGCGCCACAGGGTAATGTCGGGACCCCGGCATCCGAGGTCGCAGGTTCGATTCCCCATAAGGGCCAAAAAAGCCCTTGTCGTGTCGGGTCTCCAGGAGGACCCACAGGGTAATGTCCGGACCCCGGCAACCGAGGTCGCAGGTTCAATTCCCCGTAAGAGCCAAAAAAGCCCGGGTCAGGTCGGGTTCCCGGGTGGCGCCACAGGGTAATGTCTGGATCCCGGCACCCGAGGTCGCAAGTTCGATTCCCTATACCAGCCAAAAAACACCGGGTCAGGTCGGGTTATCGGGTGGCACCAAAGGGTAATGTCTGGACCCCGGCACCCGAGGTCGCAGGTTCAATTCCCTATACCAGCCAAAAAACACCGGGTCGTGTCGGGTCCCCGGTTGGCGCCACAGGGTAATGTCGGGACCCCGGCACCCGAGGTCGCAGGTTCGATTCCCCATAAGGGCCAAAAAAGCCCGGGTCGGGTCGGGTCTCCGGGAGGCCCCACAGGATAATGTCGGGACCCTGGCACCCGAGGTCGCAGGTTCGATTCCCCATAAGGGCCAAAAAAGCCCGGGTCGGCTAGGCACCCCGGGTGGCGCCACAGGGTAATGTCTGGACCCCGGCACCCGAGGTCGCAGGTTCGATTCCCCATAAGGGCCAAAAAAGCCCTTGTCGGGTCGGGTCTCCAGAAATCCCCACAGGGTAATGTCTGGACCCCGGCACCCGAGGTCGCAGGTTCGATTCCCCATAAAGGCCAAAAAAGCCCGGGTCGGCTAGGCTACCCGGGTGGCGCCAAACGGTAATGTCGGGACCCCGGCACACGAGGTCGCAGGTTCGATTCCCCATAAGGGCCAAAAAAGCCCGGGTCGGGTCGGGTCCCCGGGTGGCGCCACAGGGTAATGTCGGGACCCCGGCACCCGAGGTCGCAGGTTCGATTCCCCATAAGGGCCAAAAAAGCCCGGGTTGGGTCCGGTCCGCGGCCGGCGCCACAGGGTAATGTCGGGACTCCGGCACCTGTGGTCGCAGGTTCGATTCCCCATAAGGGCCAAAAAAGCCCGGGTCAGCTAGGGTCCCCGGTTGGCGCCACAGGGTAATGTCGGGACCCCGGCACACGAGGTCGCAGGTTCGATTCCCCATAAGGGCCAAAAAAGCCCTTGTCTAGTCGGGTCTCCAGGAGGACCCACAGGGTAATGTCGGGACCCCGGCAACCGAGGTCGCAGGTTCAATTCCCCATAAGAGCCAAAAAAGCCCGGGTCAGGTCGGGTTCCCGGGTGGCGCCAAAGGGTAATGTCTGGACCCCGGCACCCGAGGTCGCAGGTTCAATTCACTATACCAGCCAAAAAACACCGGGTCGGGTCGGGTCCCCGGTTGGCGCCACAGGGTAATGTCGGGACCCCGGCACCCGAGGTCGCAGGTTCGATTCCCCATAAGGGCCAAAAAAGCCCGGGTCGGGTCGGGTCTCCGGGAGGCCCCACAGGATAATGTCGGGACCCTGGCACCCGAGGTCGCAGGTTCAATTCCCCATAAGGGCCAAAAAAGCCCATGTCAGGTCGGGTTCCTGGGTGGCGCCACAGGGTAATGTCTGGACACCGGCACCCGAGGTCGCAGGTTCGATTCCCCATAAGGGCCAAAAAAGCCCGGGTCGGCTAGGCACCCCGGGTGGCGCCACAGGGTAATGTCTGGACCCCGGCACCCGAGGTCGCAGGTTCGATTCCCCATAAGGGCCAAAAAAGCCCTTGTCGAGTCGGGTCTCCAGAAATCCCCACAGGGTAATGTCTGGACCCCGGCACCCGAGGTCGCAGGTTCGATTCCCCATAAAGGCCAAAAAAGCCCGGGTCGGCTAGGCTACCCGGGTGGCGCCAAACGGTAATGTCGGGACCCCGGCACACGAGGTCGCAGGTTCGATTCCCCATAAGGGCCAAAAAAGCCCGGGTCGGGTCGGGTCCCCGGGTGGCGCCACAGGGTAATGTCGGGACCCCGGCACCCGAGGTCGCAGGTTCGATTCCCCATAAGGGCCAAAAAAGCCCGGGTTGGGTCCGGTCCGCGGCCGGCGCCACAGGGTAATGTCGGGACTCCGGCACCTGTGGTCGCAGGTTCGATTCCCCATAAGGGCCAAAAAAGCCCGGGTCAGCTAGGGTCCCCGGTTGGCGCCACAGGGTAATGTCGGGACCCCGGCACACGAGGTCGCAGGTTCGATTCCCCATAAGGGCCAAAAAAGCCCTTGTCTAGTCGGGTCTCCAGGAGGACCCACAGGGTAATGTCGGGACCCCGGCAACCGAGGTCGCAGGTTCAATTCCCCATAAGAGCCAAAAAAGCCCGGGTCAGGTCGGGTTCCCGGGTGGCGCCAAAGGGTAATGTCTGGACCCCGGCACCCGAGGTCGCAGGTTCAATTCCCTATACCAGCCAAAAAACACCGGGTCGGGTCGGATCCCCGGTTGGCGCCACAGGGTAATGTCGGGACCCCGGCACCCGAGGTCGCAGGTTCGATTCCCCATAAGGGCCAAAAAAGCCCGGGTCGTGTCGTTTCCCCGGGTGGCGCCACAGGGTAATATCGGGACCCCATAACCCGAGGTCGCAGGTTCGATTCCACATAAGGGCCTAAAAAGCCCGGGTTGGGTCCAGTCCGCGGCCGGCGCCACAGGGTAATGTCGGGACTCCGGCACCCGAGGTCGCAGGTTCGATTCCCCATAAGGGCCAAAAAAGCCCGGGTCGTGTTCGGTGCCCGGGTGGCGCCACACGGTAATGTCGGGACCCCGGCACCCGAGGTCGCAGGTTCGATTCCCCATAACGGCCAAAAAAGCCCGGGTCGGCTAGGCTCCCCGGGTGGCGCCAAACGGTAATGTCGGGACCCCGGCACCCGAGGTCGCAGGTTCGATTCCCCATAACGGCCAAAAAAGCCCGGGTCAGCTAGGGTCCCCGGGTGGCGCCACAGGGTAATGTCGGGACCCCGGCACCCGAGGTCGCAGGTTCGATTCCCCATAAGGGCCAAAAAAGCCCGGGTAGGTCGGGTCCGCGGCCGGCGCCACAGGATAATGTCGGGACTCCGGCACCTGAGGTCGCAGGTTCGATTCCCCATAAGGGCCAAAAAAGCCCGGGTCGGCTAGGGTCCCCGGTTGGCGCCACAGGGTAATGTCGGGACCCCGGCATCCGAGGTCGCAGGTTCGATTCCCCATAAGGGCCAAAAAAGCCCTTGTCGTGTCGGGTCTCCAGGAGGACCCACAGGGTAATGTCCGGACCCCGGCAACCGAGGTCGCAGGTTCAATTCCCCGTAAGAGCCAAAAAAGCCCGGGTCAGGTCGGGTTCCCGGGTGGCGCCACAGGGTAATGTCTGGATCCCGGCACCCGAGGTCGCAAGTTCGATTCCCTATACCAGCCAAAAAACACCGGGTCAGGTCGGGTTATCGGGTGGCACCAAAGGGTAATGTCTGGACCCCGGCACCCGAGGTCGCAGGTTCAATTCCCTATACCAGCCAAAAAACACCGGGTCGGGTCGGGTCCCCGGTTGGCGCCACAGGGTAATGTCGGGACCCCGGCACCCGAGGTCGCAGGTTCGATTCCCCATAAGGGCCAAAAAAGCCCGGGTCGGGTCGGGTCTCCGGGAGGCCCCACAGGATAATGTCGGGACCCTGGCACCCGAGGTCGCAGGTTCGATTCCCCATAAGGGCCAAAAAAGCCCGGGTCGGCTAGGCACCCCGGGTGGCGCCACAGGGTAATGTCTGGACCCCGTCACCCGAGGTCGCAGGTTCGATTCCCCATAAGGGCCAAAAAAGCCCTTGTCGGGTCGGGTCTCCAGAAATCCCCACAGGGTAATGTCTGGACCCCGGCACCCGAGGTCGCAGGTTCGATTCCCCATAAAGGCCAAAAAAGCCCGGGTCGGCTAGGCTACCCGGGTGGCGCCAAACGGTAATGTCGGGACCCCGGCACACGAGGTCGCAGGTTCGATTCCCCATAAGGGCCAAAAAAGCCCGGGTCGGGTCGGGTCCCCGGGTGGCGCCACAGGGTAATGTCGGGACCCCGGCACCCGAGGTCGCAGGTTCGATTCCCCATAAGGGCCAAAAAAGCCCGGGTTGGGTCCGGTCCGCGGCCGGCGCCACAGGGTAATGTCGGGACTCCGGCACCTGTGGTCGCAGGTTCGATTCCCCATAAGGGCCAAAAAAGCCCGGGTCAGCTAGGGTCCCCGGTTGGCGCCACAGGGTAATGTCGGGACCCCGGCACACGAGGTCGCAGGTTCGATTCCCCATAAGGGCCAAAAAAGCCCTTGTCTAGTCGGGTCTCCAGGAGGACCCACAGGGTAATGTCGGGACCCCGGCAACCGAGGTCGCAGGTTCAATTCCCCATAAGAGCCAAAAAAGCCCGGGTCAGGTCGGGTTCCCGGGTGGCGCCAAAGGGTAATGTCTGGACCCCGGCACCCGAGGTCGCAGGTTCAATTCACTATACCAGCCAAAAAACACCGGGTCGGGTCGGGTCCCCGGTTGGCGCCACAGGGTAATGTCGGGACCCCGGCACCCGAGGTCGCAGGTTCGATTCCCCATAAGGGCCAAAAAAGCCCGGGTCGGGTCGGGTCTCCGGGAGGCCCCACAGGATAATGTCGGGACCCTGGCACCCGAGGTCGCAGGTTCAATTCCCCATAAGGGCCAAAAAAGCCCATGTCAGGTCGGGTTCCTGGGTGGCGCCACAGGGTAATGTCTGGACACCGGCACCCGAGGTCGCAGGTTCGATTCCCCATAAGGGCCAAAAAAGCCCGGGTCGGCTAGGCACCCCGGGTGGCGCCACAGGGTAATGTCTGGACCCCGGCACCCGAGGTCGCAGGTTCGATTCCCCATAAGGGCCAAAAAAGCCCTTGTCGAGTCGGGTCTCCAGAAATCCCCACAGGGTAATGTCTGGACCCCGGCACCCGAGGTCGCAGGTTCGATTCCCCATAAAGGCCAAAAAAGCCCGGGTCGGCTAGGCTACCCGGGTGGCGCCAAACGGTAATGTCGGGACCCCGGCACACGAGGTCGCAGGTTCGATTCCCCATAAGGGCCAAAAAAGCCCGGGTCGGGTCGGGTCCCCGGGTGGCGCCACAGGGTAATGTCGGGACCCCGGCACCCGAGGTCGCAGGTTCGATTCCCCATAAGGGCCAAAAAAGCCCGGGTTGGGTCCGGTCCGCGGCCGGCGCCACAGGGTAATGTCGGGACTCCGGCACCTGTGGTCGCAGGTTCGATTCCCCATAAGGGCCAAAAAAGCCCGGGTCAGCTAGGGTCCCCGGTTGGCGCCACAGGGTAATGTCGGGACCCCGGCACACGAGGTCGCAGGTTCGATTCCCCATAAGGGCCAAAAAAGCCCTTGTCTAGTCGGGTCTCCAGGAGGACCCACAGGGTAATGTCGGGACCCCGGCAACCGAGGTCGCAGGTTCAATTCCCCATAAGAGCCAAAAAAGCCCGGGTCAGGTCGGGTTCCCGGGTGGCGCCAAAGGGTAATGTCTGGACCCCGGCACCCGAGGTCGCAGGTTCAATTCACTATACCAGCCAAAAAACACCGGGTCGGGTCGGGTCCCCGGTTGGCGCCACAGGGTAATGTCGGGACCCCGGCACCCGAGGTCGCAGGTTCGATTCCCCATAAGGGCCAAAAAAGCCCGGGTCGGGTCGGGTCTCCGGGAGGCCCCACAGGATAATGTCGGGACCCTGGCACCCGAGGTCGCAGGTTCAATTCCCCATAAGGGCCAAAAAAGCCCATGTCAGGTCGGGTTCCTGGGTGGCGCCACAGGGTAATGTCTGGACACCGGCACCCGAGGTCGCAGGTTCGATTCCCCATAAGGGCCAAAAAAGCCCGGGTCGGCTAGGCACCCCGGGTGGCGCCACAGGGTAATGTCTGGACCCCGGCACCCGAGGTCGCAGGTTCGATTCCCCATAAGGGCCAAAAAAGCCCTTGTCGAGTCGGGTCTCCAGAAATCCCCACAGGGTAATGTCTGGACCCCGGCACCCGAGGTCGCAGGTTCGATTCCCCATAAAGGCCAAAAAAGCCCGGGTCGGCTAGGCTACCCGGGTGGCGCCAAACGGTAATGTCGGGACCCCGGCACACGAGGTCGCAGGTTCGATTCCCCATAAGGGCCAAAAAAGCCCGGGTCGGGTCGGGTCCCCGGGTGGCGCCACAGGGTAATGTCGGGACCCCGGCACCCGAGGTCGCAGGTTCGATTCCCCATAAGGGCCAAAAAAGCCCGGGTTGGGTCCGGTCCGCGGCCGGCGCCACAGGGTAATGTCGGGACTCCGGCACCTGTGGTCGCAGGTTCGATTCCCCATAAGGGCCAAAAAAGCCCGGGTCAGCTAGGGTCCCCGGTTGGCGCCACAGGGTAATGTCGGGACCCCGGCACACGAGGTCGCAGGTTCGATTCCCCATAAGGGCCAAAAAAGCCCTTGTCTAGTCGGGTCTCCAGGAGGACCCACAGGGTAATGTCGGGACCCCGGCAACCGAGGTCGCAGGTTCAATTCCCCATAAGAGCCAAAAAAGCCCGGGTCAGGTCGGGTTCCCGGGTGGCGCCAAAGGGTAATGTCTGGACCCCGGCACCCGAGGTCGCAGGTTCAATTCCCTATACCAGCCAAAAAACACCGGGTCGGGTCGGATCCCCGGTTGGCGCCACAGGGTAATGTCGGGACCCCGGCACCCGAGGTCGCAGGTTCGATTCCCCATAAGGGCCAAAAAAGCCCGGGTCGTGTCGTTTCCCCGGGTGGCGCCACAGGGTAATATCGGGACCCCAGCACCCGAGGTCGCAGGTTCGATTCCACATAAGGGCCTAAAAAGCCCGGGTTGGGTCCGGTCCGCGGCCGGCGCCACAGGGTAATGTCGGGACTCCGGCACCCGAGGTCGCAGGTTCGATTCCCCATAAGGGCCAAAAAAGCCCGGGTCGTGTTCGGTGCCCGGGTGGCGCCACACGGTAATGTCGGGACCCCGGCACCCGAGGTCGCAGGTTCGATTCCCCATAACGGCCAAAAAAGCCCGGGTCGGCTAGGCTCCCCGGGTGGCGCCAAACGGTAATGTCGGGACCCCGGCACCCGAGGTCGCAGGTTCGATTCCCCATAACGGCCAAAAAAGCCCGGGTCAGCTAGGGTCCCCGGGTGGCGCCACAGGGTAATGTCGGGACCCCGGCACCCGAGGTCGCAGGTTCGATTCCCCATAAGGGCCAAAAAAGCCCGGGTAGGTCGGGTCCGCGGCCGGCGCCACAGGATAATGTCGGGACTCCGGCATCTGAGGTCGCAGGTTCGATTCCCCATAAGGGCCAAAAAAGCCCGGGTCGGCTAGGGTCCCCGGTTGGCGCCACAGGGTAATGTCTGGACACCAGCACCCTAGGTTTCAGGTTCGATTCCCCATAAGGGCCAAAAAAGCCCGGGTCGGCTAGGGTCCCCGGTTGGCGCCACAGGGTAATGTCGGGACCCCGGCATCCGAGGTCGCAGGTTCGATTCCCCATAAGGGCCAAAAAAGCCCTTGTCGTGTCGGGTCTCCAGGAGGACCCACAGGGTGATGTCCGGACCCCGGCAACCGAGGTCGCAGGTTCAATTCCCCATAAGAGCCAAAAAAGCCCGGGTCAGGTCGGGTTCCCGGGTGGCGCCACAGGGTAATGTCTGGATCCCGGCACCCGAGGTCGCAAGTTCGATTCCCTATACCAGCCAAAAAACACCGGGTCAGGTCGGGTTCCCGGGTGGCGCCACAGGGTAATGTCTGGACCCCGGCACCCGACGTCGCAGGTTCGATTCCCCATAAGGGCTAAAAAAGCCCTTTTCGTGTCGGGTCCCCGGGTGGCGCCACAGGGTAATGTCGGGTCCCCCGCACCCGAGGTCGCAGGTTCGATTCCCCATAAGGGCCAAAAAAGCCCGGGTCGGGTCGGGTTCCCGGGTGGCGCCACAGGGTAATGTCGGGACCCCGGCACCCGAGGTCGCAGGTTCGATTCCCCATACCGGCCAAAAATCCCCGGGTCGGGTCGGGTCTCCGGGAGGCCCCACAGGGTAATGTCGGAACCCCGGCAACCGAGGTCGCAGGTTCGATTCCCCATAAGGGCTAAAAAAGCCCGGGTCAGGTCGGGTTCCCGGGTGGCGCCACAGGGTAATGTCTGGACACCGATACCCGAGATCGCAGGTTCGATTCCCTATACCAGCCAAAAAACATTGGGTCGGGTCGGGTCCCCGGTTGGCGCCACAGGGTAATATCGGGACCCCGGCACCCGAGGTCGCAGGTTCGATTCCCCATAAGGGCCAAAAAAGCCCTTGTCGGGTCGGGTCCCCGGGTGGCGCCACAGGGTAATGTCGGGACCCCGGCCCCCGAGGTCGCAGGTTCGATTCCCCATACCGGCCAAAAATCCCCGGGTCGGGTCGGGTCTCCGGGAGGCCTCACAGGGTAATGTCGGGACCCCGGCAACCGAGGTCGCAGGTTCGATTCCCCATAAGGGCCAAAAAAGCCCGGGTTGGGTCGGGTCCGCGGCCGGCGCCAAAGGGTAATGTCGGGACTCCGGCACCCGAGGTCGCAGGTTCGATTCCCCATAAGGGCCAAAAAAGCCCGGGTCGTGTTCGGTGCCCGGGTGGCGCCACAGGGTAATGTCGGGACCCCAGCACCCGAGGTCGCAGGTTCGATTCCCAATAAGGGCCAAAAAAGCCCGGGTCGGTTCGGGTCCGCGGGTGGCGCCACAGGGTAATGTCTGGACCACGGCACCCGAGGTCGCAGGTTCAATTCTCCATAAGGGCCAAAAAAGCTAGGGTCGGGTCGGGTAACCAGGTGGCGCCACAGGGTAATGTCGGGACCCCGGCACACGAGGTCGCAGGTTCGATTCCCAATAAGGGCCAAAAAAGCCCTTGTCGGGTCGGGTCCCCGGGTGGCGCCACAGGGTAATATCGGGAAACCGGCACCTGAGGTCGCAGGTTCAATTCCCCATAAGGGCCAAAAAAGCCCTTGTCGGGTCGGGTCCCCGGGTGGCGCCACAGGGTAATGCCGGGACCCCGGCCCCCGAGGTCGCAGGTTCGATTCCCCATACCGGCCAAAAATCCCCGGGTCGGGTCGGGTCCTCAGGTGGCGTCACAGGGTAATGTCGGGACCCCGGCTGTCCTCTTGCTTGTCCTCGAAGCCCGCCACAATATACTTGATGAAAAGCTTTTTCTCCTGCTCCAGCTCATGCTGGAGCTTTCGGATGCAGGCGGGCTGGTCTCCATGCGTCTCCCAACGCAGTTCTTTGAGGACAGTCTGGAGCTTGGCACGGGCCGCGCTGCTGCTCCTGCAGGGCCTCCGCAGCTCGTCGGCCAGCTGCCGCTGCAGCTCCCGCGCTTGGTGCGTGGTAGCGTCGCGCTCCTTCTGCAGCAGCTCCTGCGCCGCCTGCAGCTCGGCCACCTTCCACCGCAGCACCTGCCGGCTCTCGGTGGCGCGCTGCTGCCACTGCTGCTCCTGCAGCCGCTGCGCATCGAGGGCCTGCTGCCTCTCCCACTCGCACTGCAGCTGCTGCACCAGCAGCTGCCGCTCCCTCTCCTGCGCCTCCTTCATTTTGGAAATCTCCGCGGCAAAGTGGCGCTGCAGCTCTTGGTTGTTGAGCCGCTCGCCCTCCAGTTTGGCCCGCAGTGCCTGCAGCTCCAGCCTGCGCTCCTCCTGCTGCGCAGGGCTGCCAGCGAGCTGCGCTGGCCCCCGTCGGGGCACGGGGCAGCTGGGCCGCATCTATCCCCATCCTGCAACGTCCCACACCATGGCCACGGGTACAGGAAGAGTTGGGTGAGCTCTGACTGCTGTGGCCCTTGGCCACCGACGGTCACCTTCACTGGGTCTGCGAGGGCTAGCAGCCCCTGACCCTGTAGCGTCTACTGCCAGTCGCACCAGTCACATCAGTGCAGAGACAGCGTCTGCTACTGGCTGTGAGGCCGTGCGCCTGGAATTTATAGGGTGTGCGGCGTGACCACACAATGGAGGGTGGGGCAGCATGCCCTTATATGGAGTTGGGCGGTATGCCTTATACGGGGCATGACCTTATATGGAGTTGGGCGGTATGCATTATAGGATCATTGAATACCCCGAGGTGGAAGGGACCCATCAGGACCACCAAGTCCAACTCCTCACACGGTGTTGGGATGTACGGCCTTCCATGCGATTGGGCTGGTCGGCATTCCTCGTGCTGCCTCTTGCCTTCTGCCTGAGCCCTCTGCAAGCTCTCGAGCTCCTGTTCTTTCCTCTGCAGCGCTAGCTGTATCTTCAGGTGTTCTCTCTCCAGCTGTGGCCCTCTATCTGCAATTTCCTTGAGCGCTTTCAGCTGGCACTCTGCCTCTTGCAGCTGGGCCTGAAGCTCATGGACCTGTTGCAGGGCAGAGATTTGCTCCTCTGCCATTTGCTATACCTGTTTCTTCGGGTAAGCATTTTCAGCTTGGACTTCCATCGCTGCGTCCAGCTGCATTCAGAGGTTCGATTTTCCATACCGGTGCCTGGACCCCGGGTCGGGTCGGAACCCGGGTGGCATCACAGGGTAATGTCGGGACCCTGGCACCCAAGGTCGCAGGTTCGATTCCCCATACCGGCCAAAAAACCCCGGGCCGGGTCTGGTCCCCGGGTGGCTCCACAAGGTAATGTCGGGACCCCGGCACCCGAGGTCGCAGGTTCGATTCCCCATAAGGGCCAAAAAAGCCCGGGTCGGCTAGGGTCCCCGGGTGGCGCCACAGGGTAATGTCGGGACCCCGGCCCCCGAGGTCGCAGGTTCGATTCCCCATAACGGCCAAAAATCCCGGGTCGGCTAGGCTCCCCGGGTGGCGCCACAGGGTAATGTTGGGACCCCGGCACACGAGGTCGCAGGTTCGATTCCCCATAAAGGCCAAAAAAGACGGGTTGGGTCGGGTCCCCGGGTGGCGCCACAGGGTAATGTCGGGACCCCGGCACACGAGGTCGCAGGTTCGATTCCCAATAAGGGCCAAAAAAGCCCTTGTCGGGTCGGGTCCCCGGGTGGCGCCACAGGGTAATATCGGGAAACCGGCACCCGAGGTCGCAGGTTCGATTCCCCATAAGGGCCAAAAAAGCCCTTGTCGGGTCGGGTCCCCGGGTGGCGCCACAGGGTAATGTCGGGACCCCGGCACCCGAGGTCGCAGGTTCGATTCCCCATACCGGCCAAAAATCCCCGGGTCGGGTCGGGTCTCGGGGAGGCCCCACAGGGTAATGTCGGGACCCCGGCACCCGAGGTCGCAGGTTCAATTCTCCATAAGGGCCAAAAAAGCCCTCTTCGGGTCGGGTAACCAGGTGGCGCCACAGGGTAATGTCGGGACCCCGGCCCCCGAGGTCGCAGGTTCGATTCCCCATACCGGCCAAAAATCCCCGGGTCGGGTCGGGTCCTCAGGTGGCGTCACAGGGTAATGTCGGGACCCCGGCTGTCCTCTTGCTTGTCCTCGAAGCCCGCCACAATATACTTGATGAAAAGCTTTTTCTCCTGCTCCAGCTCATGCTGGAGCTTTCGGATGCAGGCGGGCTGGTCTCCATGCGTCTCCCAACGCAGTTCTTTGAGGACAGTCTGGAGCTTGGCACGGGCCGCGCTGCTGCTCCTGCAGGGCCTCCGCAGCTCGTCGGCCAGCTGCCGCTGCAGCTCCCGCGCTTGGTGCGTGGTAGCGTCGCGCTCCTTCTGCAGCAGCTCCTGCGCCGCCTGCAGCTCGGCCACCTTCCACCGCAGCACCTGCCGGCTCTCGGTGGCGCGCTGCTGCCACTGCTGCTCCTGCAGCCGCTGCGCATCGAGGGCCTGCTGCCTCTCCCACTCGCACTGCAGCTGCTGCACCAGCAGCTGCCGCTCCCTCTCCTGCGCCTCCTTCATTTTGGAAATCTCCGCGGCAAAGTGGCGCTGCAGCTCTTGGTTGTTGAGCCGCTCGCCCTCCAGTTTGGCCCGCAGTGCCTGCAGCTCCAGCCTGCGCTCCTCCTGCTGCGCAGGGCTGCCAGCGAGCTGCGCTGGCCCCCGTCGGGGCACGGGGCAGCTGGGCCGCATCTATCCCCATCCTGCAACGTCCCACACCATGGCCACGGGTACAGGAAGAGTTGGGTGAGCTCTGACTGCTGTGGCCCTTGGCCACCGACGGTCACCTTCACTGGGTCTGCGAGGGCTAGCAGCCCCTGACCCTGTAGCGTCTACTGCCAGTCGCACCAGTCACATCAGTACAGAGACAGCGTCTGCTACTGGCTGTGAGGCCGTGCGCCTGGAATTTATAGGGTGTGCGGCGTGACCACACAATGGAGGGTGGGGCAGCATGCCCTTATATGGAGTTGGGCGGTATGCCTTATACGGGGCATGACCTTATATGGAGTTGGGCGGTATGCATTATAGGATCATTGAATACCCCGAGGTGGAAGGGACCCATCAGGACCACCAAGTCCAACTCCTCACACGGTGTTGGGATGTACGGCCTTCCATGCGATTGGGCTGGTCGGCATTCCTCGTGCTGCCTCTTGCCTTCTGCCTGAGCCCTCTGCAAGCTCTCGAGCTCCTGTTCTTTCCTCTGCAGCGCTAGCTGTATCTTCAGGTGTTCTCTCTCCAGCTGTGGCCCTCTATCTGCAATTTCCTTGAGCGCTTTCAGCTGGCACTCTGCCTCTTGCAGCTGGGCCTGAAGCTCATGGACCTGTTGCAGGGCAGAGATTTGCTCCTCTGCCATTTGCTATACCTGTTTCTTCGGGTAAGCATTTTCAGCTTGGACTTCCATCGCTGCGTCCAGCTGCCTTCAGAGGTTCGATTTTCCATACCGGTGCCTGGACCCCGGGTCGGGTCGGAACCCGGGTGGCATCACAGGGTAATGTTGGGACCCTGGCACCCAAGGTCGCAGGTTCGATTCCCCATACCGGCCAAAAAACCCCGGGCCGGGTCTGGTCCCCGGGTGGCTCCACAAGGTAATGTCGGGACCCCGGCACCCGAGGTCGCAGGTTTGATTCCCCATAAGGGCCAAAAAAGCCCGGGTTGGGTCGGGTCCGCGGCCGGCACCTCAGTGTAATGTTGGGACCCCGGCACACGAGGTCGCAGGTTCGATTCCCCAAAAGGGCCAAAAAAGCCCGGGTCGGGTCGGGTCCGCGGCCGGCGCCACAGGGTAATGTCGGGACCCCGGCACACGAGGTCGCAGGTTCGATTCCCCATAAGGGCCAAAAAAGCCCGGGTCAGCTAGGGTCCCCGCGTTGCGCCACAGGATAATGTCTGGACCCCGGCACCCGAGGTCGCAGGTTCGATTCCCCATAAGGGCCAGAAAAGCCCGGGTTGGGTCGGGTCCGCGGCCGGCGCCACAGGGTAATGTCGGGACCCCGGAATCCGAGGTCGCAGGTTCGATTCCCCATAAGGGCCAAAAAAGCCCTTGTCGGGTCGGGTCTCTAGGAGGCCCCACAGGGTAATGTCGGGACCCCGGCACCCGAGGTCGCAGGTTCGATTCCCTATACTAGCCAAAAAACACCGGGTTGGGTCGGGTCCGCGGCCGGCGCCACAGGGTAATGTCGGGACTCCGGCACCCGAGGTCGCAGGTTCGATTCCCCATAAGGGCCAAAAAATCCCGGGTCGGCTAGGCACCCCGGGTGGCGCCACAGGGTAATGTTGGGACACCGGCACCCGAGGTCGCAGGTTCGATTCCCCATAAGGGCCAAAAAAGCCCTTGTCGGGTCGGGTCTCCGGGAGGGCCCACAGGGTACTGTCTGGACCCCGGCACCCGAGGTCGCAGGTTCAATTCCCAATAAGGGCCAAAAAAGCCCATGTCAGGTCGGGTTCCTGGGTGGCGTCACAGGGTAATGTCGGGACCCCGGCACCCGAGGTCGCAGGTTCGATTCCCTATACCAGCCAAAAAACACCGGGTTGGGTTGGGTCCCCGGTTGGCACCACAGGGTAATGTCGGGACCCCGGCCCCCGAGGTCGCAGGTTTGATTCCCTATAAGGGCCAAAAAAGCCCGGGTCGGCTAGGGTCCCCGCGTTGCGCCACAGGGTAATGTCTGGACCCCGGCACCCAAGGTCGCAGGTTCGATTCCCAATAAGGGCCAAAAAAGCCCGGGTCGGGTCGGGTCCCCGGTTGGCGCCACAGGGTAATGTCTGGACCCCGGCACCCGAGGTCGCAGGTTCAATTCTCCATAAGGGCCAAAAAAGCCCTTGTCGGGTCGGGTCCCCGGGTGGCGCCACAGGGTAATGTTGGGACCCCGGCACCCGAGGTCGCAGGTTCAATTCTCCATAAGGGCCAAAAAAGCCAGGGTCGGGTCGGGTAACCAGGTGGCGCCACAGGGTAATGTCGGGACCCCGGCACCCGAGGTCGCAGGTTCGATTCCCCATACCGGCCAAAAATCCCCGGGTCGGGTCGGGTCCTCAGGTGGCGTCACACGGTAATGTCGGGACCCCGGCTGTCCTCTTGCTTGTCCTCGAAGCCCGCCACAATATACTTGATGAAAAGCTTTTTCTCCTGCTCCAGCTCATGCTGGAGCTTTCGGATGCAGGCGGGCTGGTCTCCATGCGTCTCCCAACGCAGTTCTTTGAGGACAGCCTGGAGCTTGGCACGGGCCGCACTGCTGCTCCTGCAGGGCTTCCGCAGCTCGTCGGCCAGCTGCCGCTGCAGCTCCCGCGCTTGGTGCGTGGTAGCGTCGCGCTCCTTCTGCAGCAGCTCCTGCGCCGCCTGCAGCTCGGCCACCTTCCACCGCAGCACCTGCCGGCTCTCGGTGGCGCGCTGCTGCCACTGCTGCTCCTGCAGCCGCTGCGCATCGAGGGCCTGCTGCCTCTCCCACTCGCACTGCAGCTGCTGCACCAGCAGCTGCCGCTCCCTCTCCTGCGCCTCCTTCATTTTGGAAATCTCCGCGGCAAAGTGGCGCTGCAGCTCTTGGTTGTTGAGCCGCTCGCCCTCCAGTTTGGCCCGCAGTGCCTGCAGCTCCAGCCTGCGCTCCTCCTGCTGCGCAGGGCTGCCAGCGAGCTGCGCTGGCCCCCGTCGGGGCACGGGGCAGCTGGGCCGCATCTATCCCCATCCTGCAACGTCCCACACCATGGCCACGGGTACAGGAAGAGTTGGGTGAGCTCTGACTGCTGTGGCCCTTGGCCACCGACGGTCACCTTCACTGGGTCTGCGAGGGCTAGCAGCCCCTGACCCTGTAGCGTCTACTGCCAGTCGCACCAGTCACATCAGTGCAGAGACAGCGTCTGCTACTGGCTGTGAGGCCGTGCGCCTGGAATTTATAGGGTGTGCGGCGTGACCACACAATGGAGGGTGGGGCAGCATGCCCTTATATGGAGTTGGGCGGTATGCATTATAGGATCATTGAATACCCCGAGGTGGAAGGGACCCATCAGGACCACCAAGTCCAACTCCTCACACGGTGTTGGGATGTACGGCCTTCCATGCGATTGGGCTGGTCGGCATTCCTCGTGCTGCCTCTTGCCTTCTGCCTGAGCCCTCTGCAAGCTCTCGAGCTCCTGTTCTTTCCTCTGCAGCGCTAGCTGTATCTTCAGGTGTTCTCTCTCCAGCTGTGGCCCTCTATCTGCAATTTCCTTGAGCGCTTTCAGCTGGCACTCTGCCTCTTGCAGCTGGGCCTGAAGCTCATGGACCTGTTGCAGGGCAGAGATTTGCTCCTCTGCCATTTGCTATACCTGTTTCTTCGGGTAAGCATTTTCAGCTTGGACTTCCATCGCTGCGTCCAGCTGCCTTCAGAGGTTCGATTTTCCATACCGGTGCCTGGACCCCGGGTCGGGTCGGAACCCGGGTGGCGCCACAGGGTAATGTCGGGACCCTGGCACCCAAGGTCGCAGGTTCGATTCCCCATACCGGCCAAAAAACCCCGGGCCGGGTCTGCTCCCCGGGTGGCTCCACAAGGTAATGTCGGGACCCCGGCACCCGAGGTCGCAGGTTCGATTCCCCATTAGGGCCAAAAAAGCCCAGGTCAGGTCGGGTTCCCGGGTGGCGCCACAGGGTAATGTCTGGACCCCGGCACCCGAGGTCGCAGGTTCGATTCCCTATACCAGCCAAAAAACACCTGGTCGGGTCGGGTCCCCGGTTGGCACCACAGGGTAATGTCGGGACCCCGGCACCCGAGGTCGCAGGCTCGATTCCCCATAAGGGCCAAAAAAGCCCTTGTCGGGTCGGGTCTCCAGGAATCCCCACAGGGTAATGTGGGGACCCTGGCACCCGAGGTCGCAGGTTCGATTCCCTATAAGGGCCAAAAAAGCGCGGGTCAGGTCGGATCCCCGGGTGGCGCCACAGGGTAATGTCTGGACCCCGGCACCCGAGGTCGCAGGTTCGATTCCCCATAACGGCCAAAAAAGCCCGGGTCGGCTAGGCTCCCCGGGTGGCGCCAAACGGTAATGTCGGGACCCCGGCACCCGAGGTTGCAGGTTCGATTCCCCATAAGGGCCAAAAAAGCCCGGGTCGGCTAGGGTCCCCGGTTGGCGCCACAGGGTAATGTCGGGACCCCGGCACCCGAGGTCGCAGGTTCGATTCCCCATAAGGGCCAAAAAAGCCCGGGTAGGTCGGGTCCGCGGCCGGCGCCACAGGATAATGTCGGGACTCCGGCACCTGAGGTCGCAGGTTCGATTCCCCATAAGGGCCAAAAAAGCCCGGGTCGGCTAGGGTCCCCGGTTGGCGCCACAGGGTAATGTCTGGACACCGGCACCCGAGGTTGCAGGTTCGATTCCCCATAAGGGCCAAAAAAGCCCGGGTCGGCTAGGGTCCCCGGTTGGCGCCACAGGGTAATGTCGGGACCCCGGCATCCGAGGTCGCAGGTTCGATTCCCCATAAGGGCCAAAAAAGCCCTTGTCGTGTCGGGTCTCCAGGAGGACCCACAGGGTAATGTCCGGACCCCGGCACCCGAGGTCGCAGGTTCAATTCCCCATAAGAGCCAAAAAAGCCCGGGTCAGGTCGGGTTCCCGGGTGGCGCCACAGGGTAATGTCTGGATCCCGGCACCCGAGGTCGCAGGTTCGATTCCCTATACCAGCCAAAAAACACCGGGTCGGGTCGGGTCCCCGGTTGGCGCCACAGGGTAATGTCTGGACCCCGGCACCCGAGGTCGCAGGTTCGATTCCCCATAAGGGCCAAAAAAGCCCGGGTCGGGTCGGGTCTCCGGGAGGCCCCACAGGGTACTGTCTGGACCCTGGCACCCGAGGTCGCAGGTTCAATTCCCCATAAGGGCCAAAAAACCCCATGTCAGGTCGGGTCCCCGGGTGGCGCCACAGGGTAATGTCTGGACACCGGCACCCGAGGTCGCAGGTTCGATTCCCCATAACGGCCAAAAAAGCCCGGGTCGGCTAGGGTCCCCGCGTTGCGCCACAGGATAATGTCTGGACCCCGGCACCCGAGGTCGCAGGTTCGATTCCCAATAAGGGCCAAAAAAGCCCGGGTCGGGTCGGGTCCCCGGTTGGCGCCACAGGGTAATGTCTGGACCCCGGCACCCGAGGTCGCAGGTTCAATTCTCCATAAGGGCCAAAAAAGCCCTTGTCGGGTCGGGTCCCCGGGTGGCGCCACAGGGTAATGTCGGGACCCCGGCACCCGAGGTCGCAGGTTCGATGCCCCATAAGGGCCAAAAAAGCCCGGGTTGGTTCCGGTCCGCGGCCGGCGCCACAGGGTAATGTCGGGACTCCGGCAACCGAGGTCTCAGGTTCAATTCCCCATAAGAGCCAAAAAAGCCCGGGTCAGGTCGGGTTCCCGGGTGGCGCCAAAGGGTAATGTCTGGACCCCGGCACCCGAGGTCGCAGGTTCGATTCCCTATACCAGCCAAAAAACACCGGGTCGGGTCGGGTCCCCGGTTGGCGCCACAGGGTAATGTCGGGACCCTGGCACCCGAGGTCGCAGGTTCGATTCCCCATAAGGGCCAAAAAAGCCCGGGTCGGGTCGTTTCCCCGGGTGGCGCCACAGGGTAATATCGGGACCCCAGCACCCGAGGTCGCAGGTTCGATTCCACATAAGGGCCTAAAAAGCCCGGGTTGGGTCGGGTCCGCGGCCGGCGCCACAGGGTAATGTCGGGACTCCGGCACCCGAGGTCGCAGGTTCGATTCCCCATAAGGGCCAAAAAATCCCGGGTCGGCTAGGCACCCCGGGTGGCGCCACAGGGTAATGTTGGGACACCGGCACCCGAGGTCGCAGGTTCGATTCTCCATAAGGGCCAAAAAAGCCCTTGTCGAGTCGGGTCCCCGGGTGGCGCCACAGGGTAATGTCGGGACCCCGGCACCCGAGGTCGCAGGTTCGATTCCCCATAAGGGCCAAAAAACCCCAGGTTGGGTCGGGTCTGCAGCCGGCGCTACAGGGTAATGTCGGGACTCCGGCACCCGAGGTCGCAGGTTCGATTCCCCATAAGGGCCAAAAAAAGCCCTTGTCGTGTCGGGTCTGCAGCCGGCGCTACAGGGTAATGTCGGGACTCCGGCACCCGAGGTCGCAGGTTCAATACTCCATAAGGGCCAAAAAAGCCCGGGTCGGGTCGGGTAACCAGGTGGCGCCACAGGGTAATGTCGGGACCCCGGCACCCGAGGTCGCAGGTTCAATTCTCCATAAGGGCCAAAAAAGCCCTCTTCGGGTCGGGTAACCAGGTGGCGCCACAGGGTAATGTCGGGACCCCGGCCCCCGAGGTCGCAGGTTCGATTCCCCATACCGGCCAAAAATCCCCGGGTCGGGTCGGGTCCTCAGGTGGCGTCACAGGGTAATGTCGGGACCCCGGCTGTCCTCTTGCTTGTCCTCGAAGCCCGCCACAATATACTTGATGAAAAGCTTTTTCTCCTGCTCCAGCTCATGCTGGAGCTTTCGGATGCAGGCGGGCTGGTCTCCATGCGTCTCCCAACGCAGTTCTTTGAGGACAGCCTGGAGCTTGGCACGGGCCGCGCTGCTGCTCCTGCAGGGCCTCCGCAGCTCGTCGGCCAGCTGCCGCTGCAGCTCCCGCGCTTGGTGCGTGGTAGCGTCGCGCTCCTTCTGCAGCAGCTCCTGCGCCGCCTGCAGCTCGGCCACCTTCCACCGCAGCATCTGCCGGGTCTCGGTGGCGCGCTGCTGCCACTGCTGCTCCTGCAGCCGCTGCGCATCGAGGGCCTGCTGCCTCTCCCACTCGCACTGCAGCTGCTGCACCAGCAGCTGCCGCTCCCTCTCCTGCGCCTCCTTCATTTTGGAAATCTCCGCGGCAAAGTGGCGCTGCAGCTCTTGGTTGTTGAGCCGCTCGCCCTCCAGTTTGGCCCGCAGTGCCTGCAGCTCCAGCCTGCGCTCCTCCTGCTGCGCAGGGCTGCCAGCGAGCTGCGCTGGCCCCCGTCGGGGCACGGGGCAGCTGGGCCGCATCTATCCCCATCCTGCAACGTCCCACACCATGGCCACGGGTACAGGAAGAGTTGGGTGAGCTCTGACTGCTGTGGCCCTTGGCCACCGACAGTCACCTTCACTGGGTCTGCGAGGGCTAGCAGCCCCTGACCCTGTAGCGTCTACTGCCAGTCGCACCAGTCACATCAGTGCAGAGACAGCGTCTGCTACTGGCTGTGAGGCCGTGCGCCTGGAATTTATAGGGTGTGCGGCGTGACCACACAATGGAGGGTGGGGCAGCATGCCCTTATATGGAGTTGGGCGGTATGCCTTATACGGGGCATGACCTTATATGGAGTTGGGCGGTATGCATTATAGGATCATTGAATACCCCGAGGTGGAAGGGACCCATCAGGACCACCAAGTCCAACTCCTCACACGGTGTTGGGATGTACGGCCTTCCATGTGATTGGGCTGGTCGGCATTCCTCGTGCTGCCTCTTGCCTTCTGCCTGAGCCCTCTGCAAGCTCTCGAGCTCCTGTTCTTTCCTCTGCAGCGCTAGCTGTATCTTCAGGTGTTCTCTCTCCAGCTGTGGACCTCTATCTGCAATTTCCTTGAGCGCTTTCAGCTGGCACTCTGCCTCTTGCAGCTGGGCCTGAAGCTCATGGACCTGTTGCAGGGCAGAGATTTGCTCCTCTGCCATTTGCTATACCTGTTTCTTCGGGTAAGCATTTTCAGCTTGGACTTCCATCGCTGCGTCCAGCTGCCTTCAGAGGTTCGATTTTCCATACCGGTGCCTGGACCCAGGGTCGGGTCGGAACCCGGGTGGCATCACAGGGTAATGTCGGGACCCTGGCACCCAAGGTCGCAGGTTCGATTCCCCATAAGGGCCAAAAAACCCCGGGCCGGGTCTGGTCCCCGGGTGGCTCCACAAGGTAATGTCGGGACCCCGGCACACGAGGTCGCAGGTTCGATTCCCCATAAGGGCCAAAAAAGCCCAGGTTGGGTCGGGTCTGCGGCCGGCGCCACAGGGTAATGTCGGGACCCCGGCACCCGAGGTCGCAGGTTCGATTCCCCATAAGGGCCAAAAAAGCCCGGGTCAGGTCGGGTTCCCGGGTGGCACCACAGGGTAATGTCTGGACCCCGGCACCCGAGGTCGCAGGTTCGATTCCCTATACCAGCCAAAAAACACCGGGTCGGGTCGGGTCCCCGGTTGGCGCCACAGGGTAATGTCGGGACCCCGGCACCCGAGGTCGTAGGTTCGATTCCCCATAAGGGCCAAAAAAGCCCGGGTCGGGTCGGGTCTCCGGGAGGCCCCACAGGGTACTGTCTGGACCCTGGCACCCGAGGTCGCAGGTTCAATTCCCCATAAGGGCCAAAAAAGCCCATGTCAGGTCGGGTTCCTGGGTGGCGCCACAGGGTAATGTCTGGACACCGGCACCCGAGATCGCAGGTTCGATTCCCTATAAGGGCCAGAAAAGCCCAGGTCGGCTAGGGACCCTGCGTTGCGCCACAGGATAATGTCTGGACCCCGGCACCCGAGGTCGCAGGTTCGATTCCCAATAAGGGCCAAAAAAGCCCGGGTCGGGTCGGGTCCCCGGGTGGCGCCACAGGGTAATGTCGGGACCCCGGCACACGAGGTCGCAGGTTCAATTCTCCATAAGGGCCAAAAAAGCCCTTGTCGGGTCGGGTCCCCGGGTGGCGCCAAAGGGTAATGTCGGGACCCCGGCACCCGAGGTCGCAGGTTCGATTCCCCATAAGGGCCAAAAAAGCCCGGGTTGGGTCGGGTCCGCGGCCGGCGCCACAGGGTAATGTCGGGACTCCGGCAACCGAGGTTGCAGGTTCGATTCCCCATAAGGGCCAAAAAAGCCCGGGTTGGGTCGGGTAACCAGGTGGCGCCACAGGGTAATGTCGGGACCCCGGCACCCGAGGTCGCAGGTTCAATTCTCCATAAGGGCCAAAAAAGACCGGGTCGGGTCTGTTCCCTGGGTGGCGCCACAGGGTAATGTCGGGACCCCGGCCCCCGAGGTCGCAGGTTCGATTCCCCATACTGGCCAAAAATCCCCGGGTCGGGTCGGGTCCTCAGGTGGCGTCACAGGGTAATGTCGGGACCCCGGCTGTCCTCTTGCTTGTCCTCGAAGCCCGCCACAATATACTTGATGAAAAGCTTTTTCTCCTGCTCCAGCTCATGCTGGAGCTTTCGGATGCAGGCGGGCTGGTCTCCATGCGTCTCCCAACGCAGTTCTTTGAGGACAGCCTGGAGCTTGGCACGGGCCGCGCTGCTGCTCCTGCAGGGCCTCCGCAGCTCGTCGGCCAGCTGCCGCTGCAGCTCCCGCGCTTGGTGCGTGGTAGCGTCGCGCTCCTTCTGCAGCAGCTCCTGCGCCGCCTGCAGCTCGGCCACCTTCCACCGCAGCATCTGCCGGGTCTCGGTGGCGCGCTGCTGCCACTGCTGCTCCTGCAGCCGCTGCGCATCGAGGGCCTGCTGCCTCTCCCACTCGCACTGCAGCTGCTGCACCAGCAGCTGCCGCTCCCTCTCCTGCGCCTCCTTCATTTTGGAAATCTCCGCGGCAAAGTGGCGCTGCAGCTCTTGGTTGTTGAGCCGCTCGCCCTCCAGTTTGGCCCGCAGTGCCTGCAGCTCCAGCCTGCGCTCCTCCTGCTGCGCAGGGCTGCCAGCGAGCTGCGCTGGCCCCCGTCGGGGCACGGGGCAGCTGGGCCGCATCTATCCCCATCCTGCAACGTCCCACACCATGGCCACGGGTACAGGAAGAGTTGGGTGAGCTCTGACTGCTGTGGCCCTTGGCCACCGACAGTCACCTTCACTGGGTCTGCGAGGGCTAGCAGCCCCTGACCCTGTAGCGTCTACTGCCAGTCGCACCAGTCACATCAGTGCAGAGACAGCGTCTGCTACTGGCTGTGAGGCCGTGCGCCTGGAATTTATAGGGTGTGCGGCGTGACCACACAATGGAGGGTGGGGCAGCATGCCCTTATATGGAGTTGGGCGGTATGCCTTATACGGGGCATGACCTTATATGGAGTTGGGCGGTATGCATTATAGGATCATTGAATACCCCGAGGTGGAAGGGACCCATCAGGACCACCAAGTCCAACTCCTCACACGGTGTTGGGATGTACGGCCTTCCATGTGATTGGGCTGGTCGGCATTCCTCGTGCTGCCTCTTGCCTTCTGCCTGAGCCCTCTGCAAGCTCTCGAGCTCCTGTTCTTTCCTCTGCAGCGCTAGCTGTATCTTCAGGTGTTCTCTCTCCAGCTGTGGACCTCTATCTGCAATTTCCTTGAGCGCTTTCAGCTGGCACTCTGCCTCTTGCAGCTGGGCCTGAAGCTCATGGACCTGTTGCAGGGCAGAGATTTGCTCCTCTGCCATTTGCTATACCTGTTTCTTCGGGTAAGCATTTTCAGCTTGGACTTCCATCGCTGCGTCCAGCTGCCTTCAGAGGTTCGATTTTCCATACCGGTGCCTGGACCCAGGGTAGGGTCGGAACCCGGGTGGCATCACAGGGTAATGTCGGGACCCTGACACCCAAGGTCGCAGGTTCGATTCCCCATAAGGGCCAAAAAACCCCGGGCCGGGTCTGGTCCCCGGGTGGCTCCACAAGGTAATGTCGGGACCCCGGCACACGAGGTCGCAGGTTCGATTCCCCATAAGGGCCAAAAAAGCCCAGGTTGGGTCGGGTCTGCGGCCGGCGCCACAGGGTAATGTCGGGACTCCGGCACCCGAGGTCGCAGGTTCGATTCCCCATAAGGGCCAAAAAAGCCCGGGTCAGGTCGGGTTCCCGGGTGGCGCCACAGGGTAATGTCTGGACCCCGGCACCCGAGGTCGCAGGTTCGATTCCCTATACCAGCCAAAAAACACCGGGTCGGGTCGGGTCCCCGGTTGGCGCCACAGGGTAATGTCGGGACCCCGGCACCCGAGGTCGCAGGTTCGATTCCCCATAAGGGCCAAAAAAGCCCGGGTCGGGTCGGGTCTCCGGGAGGCCCCACAGGGTACTGTCTGGACCCTGGCACCCGAGGTCGCAGGTTCAATTCCCCATAAGGCCCTATAAAACCCATGTCAGGTCGGGTTCCTGGGTGGCGCCACAGGGTAATGTCTGGACACCGGCACCCGAGGTCGCAGGTTCGATTCCCTATAAGGGCCAGAAAAGCCCGGGTCGGCTAGGGTCCCCGCGTTGCGCCACACGGTAATGTCTGGACCCCGGCACCCGAGGTCGCAGGTTCGATTCCCAATAAGGGCCAAAAAAGCCCGGGTCAGGTCGGGTCCCCGGTTGGCGCCACAGGGTAATGTCGGGACCCCGGCACACGAGGTCGCAGGTTCAATTCTCCATAAGGGCCAAAAAAGCCCTTGTCGGGTCGGGTCCCCGGGTGGCGCCACAGGGTAATGTCGGGACCCCGGCACCCGAGGTCGCAGGTTCGATTCCCCATAAGGGCCAAAAAAGCCCGGGTCGGCTAGGCACCCCGGGTGGCGCCACAGGGTAATGTCTGGACCCCGGCACCCGAGGTCGCAGGCTCGATTCCTGATAAGGGCCAAAAAAGCCCTTGTCGGGTCGGGTCTCCAGAAATCCCCACAGGGTAATGTCAGGACCCCGGCACCCGAGGTCGCAGGTTCGATTCCCCATAAGGGCTAAAAAAGCCCGGGTCAGGTCGGGTCCCCGGGTGGCGCCACAGGGTAATGTCTGGCCCCGGCACCCAAGGTCGCAGGTTCGATTCCCCATAACGGCCAAAAAAGCCCAGGTCGTCTAGGCTCCCCGGGTGGCGCCAAAGGGTAATGTCGGGACCCCGGCACACGAGGTCGCAGGTTCGATTCCCCATAAGGGCCAAAAAAGCCCGGGTCGGCTAGGGTCCCCGGGTGGCGCCACAGGGTAATGTCGGGACCCCGGCACCCGAGGTCGCAGGTTCGATTCCAATAAGGGCCAAAAAAGCCCGGGTTGGGTCGGGTCCGCGGCCGGCGCCACAGGGTAATGTCGGGACTCCGGCACCTGTGGTCGCAGATTCGATTCCCCATAAGGGCCAAAAAAGCCCGGGTCAGGTCGGGTTCCCGGGTGGCACCACAGGGTAATGTCTGGACCCCGGCACCCGAGGTCGCAGGTTCGATTCCCTATACCAGCCAAAAAACACCGGGTCGGGTCGGGTCCCCGGTTGGCGCCACAGGGTAATGTCGGGACCCCGGCACCCGAGGTCGCAGGTTCGATTCCCCATAAGGGCCAAAAAAGCCCGGGTCGGGTCGGGTCTCCGGGAGGCCCCACAGGGTACTGTCTGGACCCTGGCACCCGAGGTCGCAGGTTCAATTCCCCATAAGGGCCTAAAAAGCCCATGTCAGGTCGGGTTCCTGGGTGGCGCCACAGGGTAATGTCTGGACACCGGCACCCGAGGTCGCAGGTTCGATTCCCTATAAGGGCCAGAAAAGCCCGGGTCGGCTAGGGTCCCCGCGTTGCGCCACACGGTAATGTCTGGACCCCGGCACCCGAGGTCGCAGGTTCGATTCCCAATAAGGGCCAAAAAAGCCCGGGTCGGGTCGGGTCCCCGGTTGGCGCCACAGGGTAATGTCGGGACCCCGGCACACGAGGTCGCAGGTTCAATTCTCCATAAGGGCCAAAAAAGCCCTTGTCGGGTCGGGTCCCCGGGTGGCGCCACAGGGTAATGTCGGGACCCCGGCACCCGAGGTCGCAGGTTCGATTCCCCATAAGGGCCAAAAAAGCCCGGGTCGGCTAGGCACCCCGGGTGGCGCCACAGGGTAATGTCTGGACCCCGGCACCCGAGGTCGCAGGCTCGATTCCTGATAAGGGCCAAAAAAGCCCTTGTCGGGTCGGGTCTCCAGAAATCCCCACAGGGTAATGTCGGGACCCCGGCACCCGAGGTCGCAGGTTCGATTCCCCATAAGGGCTAAAAAAGCCCGGGTCAGGTCGGGTCCCCGGGTGGCGCCACAGGGTAATGTCTGGCCCCGGCACCCAAGGTCGCAGGTTCGATTCCCCATAACGGCCAAAAAAGCCCAGGTCGTCTAGGCTCCCCGGGTGGCGCCAAAGGGTAATGTCGGGACCCCGGCACACGAGGTCGCAGGTTCGATTCCCCATAAGGGCCAAAAAAGCCCGGGTCGGCTAGGGTCCCCGGGTGGCGCCACAGGGTAATGTCGGGACCCCGGCACCCGAGGTCACAGGTTCGATTCCAATAAGGGCCAAAAAAGCCCGGGTTGGGTCGGGTCCGCGGCCGGCGCCACAGGGTAATGTCGGGACTCCGGCACCTGTGGTCGCAGATTCGATTCCCCATAAGGGCCAAAAAAGCCCGGGTCAGGTCGGGTTCCCGGGTGGCAACACAGGGTAATGTCTGGACCCCGGCACCCGAGGTCGCAGGTTCGATTCCCTATACCAGCCAAAAAACACCGGGTCGGGTCGGGTCCCCGGTTGGCGCCACAGGGTAATGTCGGGACCCCGGCACCCGAGGTCGCAGGTTCGATTCCCCATAAGGGCCAAAAAAGCCCGGGTCGGGTCGGGTCTCCGGGAGGCCCCACAGGGTACTGTCTGGACCCTGGCACCCGAGGTCGCAGGTTCAATTCCCCATAAGGGCCTAAAAAGCCCATGTCAGGTCGGGTTCCTGGGTGGCGCCACAGGGTAATGTCTGGACACCGGCACCCGAGGTCGCAGGTTCGATTCCCTATAAGGGCCAGAAAAGCCCGGGTCGGCTAGGGTCCCCGCGTTGCGCCACACGGTAATGTCTGGACCCCGGCACCCGAGGTCGCAGGTTCGATTCCCAATAAGGGCCAAAAAAGCCCGGGTCGGGTCGGGTCCCCGGTTGGCGCCACAGGGTAATGTCGGGACCCCGGCACCCGAGTTCGCAGGTTCAATTCTCCATAAGGGCCAAAAAAGCCCTTGTCGGGTCGGGTCCCCGGGTGGCGCCACAGGGTAATGTCGGGACCCCGGCACCCGAGGTCGCAGGTTCGATTCCCCATAAGGGCCAAAAAAGCCCGGGTCGGCTAGGCACCCCGGGTGGCGCCACAGGGTAATGTCTGGACCCCGGCACCCGAGGTCGCAGGCTCGATTCCTGATAAGGGCCAAAAAAGCCCTTGTCGGGTCGGGTCTCCAGAAATCCCCACAGGGTAATGTCGGGACCCCGGCACCCGAGGTCGCAGGTTCGATTCCCTATACCAGCCAAAAAACACCGGGTCGGGTCGGGTCCCCGGTTGGCGCCACAGGGTAATGTCGGGACCCCGGCACACGAGGTCGCAGGTTCAATTCCCCATAAGGGCCAAAAAAGCCCATGTCAGGTCGGGTTCCTGGGTGGCGCCACAGGGTAATGTCTGGACACCAGCACCCGAGGTCACAGGTTCGATTCCCTATAAGGGCCAGAAAAGCCCGGGTCGGCTAGGGTCCCCGCGTTGCGCCACAGGGTAATGTCTGGACCCCGGCACCCGAGGTCGCAGGTTTGATTCCCAATAAGGGCCAAAAAAGCCCGGGTCGGGTCGGGTCCCCGGGTGGCGCCACAGGGTAATGTCGGGACCCCGGCACCCGAGGTCACAGGTTCGATTCCCCATAAGGGCCAAAAAAGCCCGGGTCGGCTAGGCACCCCGGGTGGCGCCACAGGGTAATGTCGGGACACCGGCCCCCGAGGTCGCAGGTTCGATTCCCCATACCGGCCAAAAATCCCCGGGTCGGGTCGGGTCCTCAGGTGGCGTCACAGGGTAATGTCGGGACCCCGGCTGTCCTCTTGCTTGTCCTCGAAGCCCGCCACAATATACTTGATGAAAAGCTTTTTCTCCTGCTCCAGCTCATGCTGGAGCTTTCGGATGCAGGCGGGCTGGTCTCCATGCGTCTCCCAACGCAGTTCTTTGAGGAGAGCCTGGAGCTTGGCACGGGCCGCGCTGCTGCTCCTGCAGGGCCTCCGCAGCTCGTCGGCCAGCTGCCGCTGCAGCTCCCGCGCTTGGTGCGTGGTAGCGTCGCGCTCCTTCTGCAGCAGCTCCTGCGCCGCCTGCAGCTCGGCCACCTTCCACCGCAGCATCTGCCGGGTCTCGGTGGCGCGCTGCTGCCACTGCTGCTCCTGCAGCCGCTGCGCATCGAGGGCCTGCTGCCTCTCCCACTCGCACTGCAGCTGCTGCACCAGCAGCTGCCGCTCCCTCTCCTGCGCCTCCTTCATTTTGGAAATCTCCGCGGCAAAGTGGCGCTGCAGCTCTTGGTTGTTGAGCCGCTCGCCCTCCAGTTTGGCCCGCAGTGCCTGCAGCTCCAGCCTGCGCTCCTCCTGCTGCGCAGGGCTGCCAGCGAGCTGCGCTGGCCCCCGTCGGGGCACGGGGCAGCTGGGCCGCATCTATCCCCATTCTGCAACGTCCCACACCATGGCCACGGGTACAGGAAGAGTTGGGTGAGCTCTGACTGCTGTGGCCCTTGGCCACCGACGGTCACCTTCACTGGGTCTGCGAGGGCTAGCAGCCCCTGACCCTGTAGCGTCTACTGCCAGTCGCACCAGTCACATCAGTGCAGAGACAGCGTCTGCTACTGGCTGTGAGGCCGTGCGCCTGGAATTTATAGGGTGTGCGGCGTGACCACACAATGGAGGGTGGGGCAGCATGCCCTTATATGGAGTTGGGCGGTATGCCTTATACGGGGCATGACCTTATATGGAGTTGGGCGGTATGCATTATAGGATCATTGAATACCCCGAGGTGGAAGGGACCCATCAGGACCACCAAGTCCAACTCCTCACACGGTGTTGGGATGTACGGCCTTCCATGTGATTGGGCTGGTCGGCATTCCTCGTGCTGCCTCTTGCCTTCTGCCTGAGCCCTCTGCAAGCTCTCGAGCTCCTGTTCTTTCCTCTGCAGCGCTAGCTGTATCTTCAGGTGTTCTCTCTCCAGCTGTGGACCTCTATCTGCAATTTCCTTGAGCGCTTTCAGCTGGCACTCTGCCTCTTGCAGCTGGGCCTGAAGCTCATGGACCTGTTGCAGGGCAGAGATTTGCTCCTCTGCCATTTGCTATACCTGTTTCTTCGGGTAAGCATTTTCAGCTTGGACTTCCATCGCTGCGTCCAGCTGCCTTCAGAGGTTCGATTTTCCATACCGGTGCCTGGACCCCGGGTCGGGTCGGAACCCGGGTGGCATCACAGGGTAATGTCGGGACCCTGGCACCCAAGGTCGCAGGTTCGATTCCCCATACCGGCCAAAAAACCCCGGGCCGGGTCTGGTCCCCGGGTGGCTCCACAAGGTAATGTCGGGACCCCGGCACCCGAGGTCGCAGGTTGGATTCCCCATACCGGCCAAAAAACCCCAGGTTGAGTCGGGTCCCCGGTTGGCGCCACAGGGTAATGTCTGGACCCCGGCACCCGAGGTCGCAGGTTCGATTCTCCATACCAGCCAGAAAACCCGGGGTCAGTTCAAGTCCCTGTGTGGCATCAAAGGGTAATGTCTGGACCCCGACAACCGAGGTCCCAGGTTCGATTTTCCCCATAGCGGCCAAAAAACCCCGGGTCGGTTCAAGTCCCTGGGTAGCGTAAAAGGGTAATGTCTGGACCCTGGCACCCGAGGTCACAGGTTCGATTCCCCATACCGGACAAAAATCCCCGGGTCGGGTCTGGTCCCCAGGTGGCGTCACAGGGTAATGTCTGGACCACGGCACCCGAGGTCGCAGGTTCGATTCCCCATACCGGCCAAAAACACCCAGGTTGGGTCGGGTCCCCGGGTGGCGCCACAGTGTAATGTCGGGACCCCGGCATCCGAGGTCGCACGTTCGATTCCCCCTACCGGCCAAAAAACTACAGGTCGGGTCGGTTCCATGTGTGGCGTCACAGGGTAATGTCGGGACGCCGGCAAACGAGGTCCCAGGTTCGATTCCTCATACCGCCCCTGGACCCCAGATCGAGTCGGGTCCCTGAGTGGCGTCACAGGGTATTTTCTGAACCACGGCACCCGAAATCGCAGGTTCCATTCCCCAAACTGGCAAAAAATCCCCAGCTCGAGTCGGGTCCCCAGGTGGCGTCACAGGGTAATGTCGGGACCCCGGCATCCGAGGTCGCAGGTTCGACTCCTCATACCGGACAAAAAACCCCGGGTCAGGTCAGGTCCCTGGGTGGAATCACAGGGTAATGTCGGGACCCGGGCAACCGAGGTCGCAGGTTCGATTCCCCATACCAGCCAAAAAACACTGGATCGGGTCGGTTCCCAGGGTGGCGTCACAGGGTAATGTCTGGACTCACCACCCGAGGTCCCAGGTTCGATTCCCCATACCGGCCAAGAAACAATATTTAGGTTTGGGTCCCCGGGTGACGTCACAGGGTAATGTCTGCACCCCAGCACCCGTGGTCGCAGTTTCGATTCCCCATACCGGCCAAAAAACCCCGGGTCGGGTCGGGTCCCCGGGTGGCGCCAAAGGGTAATGTCTGGACTCTGTCATCCGATGTCCCAGGTTCGACTCCTAATACCGGCCAAAAAACAAGGGGTCGGTTTGGGTCCCCGGGTGACGTCACAGGGTTATGTCTGCACCCCGGCACCCGAGGTCGCAGGTTCGATTCACCCTACCGGCCAAAAAACCCCAGGTTGAGTCGGGTCCCCGGTTGGCGCCACAGGGTAATGTCTGGACCCCGGCACCCGAGGTCGCAGGTTCGATTCTCCATACCAGCCAGAAAACCCGGGGTCAGTTCAAGTCCCTGTGTGGCATCAAAGGGTAATGTCTGGACCCCGACAACCGAGGTCCCAGGTTCGATTTTCCCCATAGCGGCCAAAAAACCCCGGGTCGGTTCAAGTCCCTGGGTAGCGTAAAAGGGTAATGTCTGGACCCTGGCACCCGAGGTCGCAGGTTCGATTCCCCATACCAGCCAAAAATCCCCGGGTCGGGTCGGGTCCCCAGGTGGCGTCACAGGGTAATGTCTGGACCACGGCACCCGAAGTCGCAGGTTCTATTCCCCATACCGGCCAAAAATCCCTGGGTCGGGTTGGGTCCCCGGGTGGCGCCACAGGGTAATGTCTAGACTCTGGCACCCGAGGTCGCGGGTTCGATTCCCCATACCAGGCAGAAAACCCCGGGTCGGTTCAAGTCCCTGTGTGGCATCAAAGGGTAATGTCTGGACCCTGGCACCCTAGGTCGCAGGTTCGATTCCCCTTAAGGGCCAAAAATCCCTGGGTCGGGTCGGGTCCCCGGGTGCCGTCAAAGGGTAATGTCGGGACCCCGGCACCCGAGGTCGCAGGTTCGATTCCCCAGACCGGCCAAAAAACAACGGGTCAGTTCAAGTCCTTGGGTGGCGTCACAGGGTAATATCTGGACCCCGGCACCCGAGTTCGCAGGTTCGATTCCCCCTACCGGCCAAAAAACTACAGGTCGGGTCGGTTCCACGTGTGGCGTCACAAGGTAATGTCGGGACGCTGGCAAACGAGGTCGCAGGTTCGATTCCTCATACCGCCCCTGGACCCCAGATCGGGTCGGGTCCCTGAGTGGCGTCACAGGGTATTTTCTGAACCACAGCACCCGAGATCGCAGGTTCCATTCCCCATACTGGCAAAAAATCCCCGGCTCGAGTCGGGTCCCCAGGTGGCGTCACAGGGTAATGTCGGGACCCGGGCAACCGAGGTCGCAGGTTCGAATCCGCATACCAGCCAAAAAACACTGGATCGGGTCGGTTCCCAGGGTGGCGTCACAGGCTAATGTCTGGACTCTCCACCCGAGGTCGCAGATTCGATTCCCCATACCGGCCAAAAAACCCTGGGTCGTTTCGGTTCACCCTGGTTGCATCACAGGCTAATGTCTGGACCTCGGAACCCGAGGTCCAAGGTTCGATTTCCCATAACGGCCAAAAAACCCGGGTCGGGTCGGGTCCCCGGTTGGCGCCACAGGGTATTGTCTGGACTCTGTCACCCGAGGTCCCAGGTTCGATTCCCCATACCGGCCAAGAAACAACATGTCGGTTTGGGTCCCCGGGTGACGTCACAGGATAATGTCTGCACCCCGGCACCCGTGGTCGCAGTTTCGATTCCCCATACCGGCCAAAAAACCCCGGGTCGGGTCGGGTCCCCGGGTGGAGCCAAAGGGTAATGTCTGGACTCTGTCACCCGATGTCCCAGGTTCGATTCCTAATACCGGCCAAAAAACAAGGGGTCGGTTTGGGTCCCCGGGTGATGTCACAAGGTAATGTCGGGACCCCAGCACCCGAGGTCGCAGGTTCGATTCACCCTACCGGCCAAAAAACCCCAGGTTGGGTCGGGTCTCCGGGTTGCACCACAGGGTAATGTCTGGACTCCGGCACCCGAAATCGCAGGTTCGATTCCCCATACCGGCCAAAAAACGCCAGGTTGGGTCGGGTCCCCTGGTGGCGCCACAGGGTAATGTCGGGACCCCGGCACCCGAGGTCGCAGGTTCGATTCCCCATAAGGGCCAAAAAAGCCCGGGTCAGGTTACGTCCCCGGGTACGCGCCACTGAGTAATGTCGGGACCCCGGCACCCGAGGTCGCAGGTTCGATTCCCCATACCAGCCAAAAATCCCCGGGTCGGGTCGGGTCCCCAGGTGGCGTCACAGGGTAATGTCTGGACCACGGCACCCGAAGT
This sequence comes from Clangula hyemalis, assembly GCA_963989345.1. The sequence goes on along the minus strand of OZ022448.1, from coordinate 7,038,043 downwards.
CGCAGGTTCTATTCCCCATACCGGCCAAAAATCCCTGGGTCGGGTTGGGTCCCCGGGTGGCGCCACAGGGTAATGTCTGGACTCTGGCACCCGAGGTCGCGGGTTCGATTCCCCATACCAGGCAGAAAACCCCGGGTCGGTTCAAGTCCCTGTGTGGCATCAAAGGGTAATGTCTGGACCCTGGCACCCGAGGTCGCAGGTTCGATTCCCCTTAAGGGCCAAAAATCCCTGGGTCGGGTCGGGTCCCCGGGTGCCGTCAAAGGGTAATGTCGGGACCCCGGCACCCGAGGTCGCAGGTTCGATTCCCCAGACCGGCCAAAAAACAACGGGTCAGTTCAAGTCCTTGGGTGGCGTCACAGGGTAATATCTGGACCCCGGCACCCGAGTTCGCAGGTTCGATTCCCCCTACCGGCCAAAAAACTACAGGTCGGGTCGGTTCCACGTGTGGCGTCACAAGGTAATGTCGGGACGCTGGCAAACGAGGTCGCAGGTTCGATTCCTCATACCGCCCCTGGACCCCAGATCGGGTCGGGTCCCTGAGTGGCGTCACAGGGTATTTTCTGAACCACAGCACCCGAGATCGCAGGTTCCATTCCCCATACTGGCAAAAAATCCCCGGCTCGAGTCGGGTCCCCAGGTGGCGTCACAGGGTAATGTCGGGACCCGGGCAACCGAGGTCGCAGGTTCGATTCCGCATACCAGCCAAAAAACACTGGATCGGGTCGGTTCCCAGGGTGGCGTCACAGGCTAATGTCTGGACTCTCCACCCGAGGTCGCAGATTCGATTCCCCATACCGGCCAAAAAACCCTGGGTCGTTTCGGTTCACCCTGGTTGCATCACAGGCTAATGTCTGGACCTCGGAACCCGAGGTCCAAGGTTCGATTTCCCATAACGGCCAAAAAACCCGGGTCGGGTCGGGTCCCCGGTTGGCGCCACAGGGTATTGTCTGGACTCTGTCACCCGAGGTCCCAGGTTCGATTCCCCATACCGGCCAAGAAACAACATGTCGGTTTGGGTCCCCGGGTGACGTCACAGGATAATGTCTGCACCCCGGCACCCGTGGTCGCAGTTTCGATTCCCCATACCGGCCAAAAAACCCCGGGTCGGGTCGGGTCCCCGGGTGGAGCCAAAGGGTAATGTCTGGACTCTGTCACCCGATGTCCCAGGTTCGATTCCTAATACCGGCCAAAAAACAAGGGGTCGGTTTGGGTCCCCGGGTGATGTCACAAGGTAATGTCGGGACCCCAGCACCCGAGGTCGCAGGTTCGATTCACCCTACCGGCCAAAAAACCCCAGGTTGGGTCGGGTCTCCGGGTTGCACCACAGGGTAATGTCTGGACTCCGGCACCCGAAATCGCATGTTCGATTCCCCATACCGGCCAAAAAACGCCAGGTTGGGTCGGGTCCCCTGGTGGCGCCACAGGGTAATGTCGGGACCCCGGCACCCGAGGTCGCAGGTTCGATTCCCCATAAGGGCCAAAAAAGCCCGGGTCAGGTTACGTCCCCGGGTACGCGCCACTGAGTAATGTCGGGACCCCGGCACCCGAGGTCGCAGGTTCGATTCCCCATGCCGGCCAAAAAACAACGGGTTGGGTCGTGTCCCCGGGTGCCGTCATAGGGTAATGTCTGGACCCCGGCACCCGAGGTCGCAGGTTCGATTCCCCATACCGGCCAAAAAACACCGGGTCGGGTCGGGTCCCCGGGTTGCGTCACAGGGTAATGTCTGGACTCTGGCACCCGAGGTCGCGGGTTCGATTCCCCATACCAGGCAGAAAACCCCGGGTCGGTTCAAGTCCCTGTGTGGCATCAAAGGGTAATGTCTGGACCCCGGAACCCAAGGTCGCGGGTTCGATTCCCCATAAGGGCCAAAAAACACCAGGTCGGTTTGGGTCCCCAGGTGGCCCCACAGGGTAATGTCTGGACCCCGGCAGCCAAGGTCGCAGGTTCGATTCCCCATACCGGCCAAAAAACACCATGTCGTTTCAAGTCCCTGGGTGGAGTCACAGGGTAATGTCTGGACTCTGGCACCTGAGGTCACAGGTTCGATTCCCCATACCGGCCAAAAAACACCTTGTCGGGTCGGGTACCCAGTTGGCGCCACAGGGTATTGTCTGGACCCCGGCACCCGAGGTCGCAGGTTCGATTCCCTATACCAGCCAAAAAACACCGGGTCGGGTCGGGTCCCCGGGTGGCGCCACAGGGTAATGTCGGGACCCCGGCACCCGAGGTCGCAGGTTCGATTCCCCATAAGGGCCAAAAAAGCCCGGGTTGGGTCGGGTCTGCGGCCGGCGCCACAGGGTAATGTTGGGACCCCGGCACCCGAGGTCGCAGGTTCGATTCCCCAAGAGGGCCAAAAAAGCCCTTGTCGTGTTGGGTCCCCGGGTGGCGCCACAGGGTAATGTCGGCACACCGGAACCCAAGGTCGCAGGTTCGATTCCAAATAAGGGCCAAAAAAGCCCGGGTCAGGTCGGGTCCCCGGGTGGCCCCACAGGGTAATGTCTGGACCCCGGCACCCGAGGTCGCAGGTTCGATTCCCCATAAGTGCCAAAAAAGCCCGGGTTTGGTCGGGTCCGCGGCCGGCGTCACAGGGTAATGTCAGGACCCCGGCACCCGAGGTCGAAGGTTCAATTCCCCAAAAGGGCCAAAAAAGCCCGGGTCAGGTTAGGTCCCCGGGTACGCGCCACTGAGTAATGTCGGGACCCCGGCACCCGAGGTCGCAGGTTCAATTCCCCATACCAGCCAAAAAAGCCCGGGTCGTGTCTGGTCCCCGGGTGGCGCCACAGGGTAATGTCGGGACCCCGGCACCCGAGGTCGCAGGTTCGATTCCCCATAAGGGCCAAAAAAGCCCTTGTCGGGTCGGGTCTCCAGAAGGCCCCACAGGGTAATGTCGGGACCCCGGCACCCGAGGTCGCAGGTTCAATTCCCCATACCAGCCAAAAAAGCCCGGGTCAGGTCGGGTCCCCGGGTGGCGCCACAGGGTAATGTCTGGACCCCGGCACCCGAGGTCGCAGGTTCGATTCCCCATAAGTGCCAAAAAAGCCCGGGTTTGGTCGGGTCCGCGGCCGGCGTCACAGGGTAATGTCAGGACCCCGGCACCCGAGGTCGCAGGTTCAATTCCCCAAAAGGGCCAAAAAAGCCCGGGTCAGGTTAGGTCCCCGGGTACGCGCCACTGAGTAATGTCGGGACCCCGGCACCCGAGGTCGCAGGTTCAATTCCCCATACCAGCCAAAAAAGCCCGGGTCGTGTCTGGTTCCCGGGTGGCGCCACAGGGTAATGTCGGGACCCCGGCACCCGAGGTCGCAGGTTCGATTCCCCATAAGGGCCAAAAAAGCCCTTGTCGGGTCGGGTCTCCAGAAGGCCCCACAGGGTAATGTCGGGACCCCGGCACCCGAGGTCGCAGGTTCGATTCCCAATAAGGGCCAGAAAAGCCCGGGTCAGGTCGCGTTCCCGGGTGGCGCCACAGGGTAATGTCTGGACCCCGGCACCCGAGGTCGCAGGTTCGATTCCCCATAAGGGCCAAAAAAGCCCGGGTCAGGTCGGGTCCACGGGTGACGCCACAGGGTAATGTCTGGACCCCGGCACCCGAGGTCGCAGGTTCGATTCCCCATACCGGCCAAAAAATCCCTGGGTCAGTTCAAGTCCTTGGGTGGCGTCACAGGGTAATATCTGGACCCTGGCACCCGAGGTCGCAGGTTCGATTCCCCATACCGGCCAAAAATCCCCGGGTCGGATCCCTGGGTTGCGTCACAGGGTAATGTCTGGACCACGGCACCCGAGGTCGCAGGTTCGATTCCCCCCGGGTGGGGTTGGGTCCGCGGCCCAGGTCCCCGGGTCGGGTCCGGTCTCCGGCCCAGGTCCCCAGGTCGGGTTTGAAATGAAATAAAGCAGCCCGTTTCTTCATAGTCTTAAGCCTATGCTACTAGGAGAATAAAAAAACAAACAAAACAAGAGGAGAACAACAGCGGGAAATTTACCTATTCTCCAGGTGTTAAATTGCAAAGCCTCCTCTGGAGGATCAACAGCTGTGAATTCAGCGTGCTTACGAGAAATCAGGTCTACATCTGAACCAAAACTATTTCAGTAGTATCACTAACTTATGTTACTCTGAAGAAGCAGTCAGCACCATTTCTATGTTAGGAAATAGCTGAACAGAGTATGTTATTCACATGAATTATTCAGGCAGGTTTGTTTAGGAAGGCTGTGTTTCACTAGAACATTACTAGCCTGTAAGCCTCATGGCATCACCTTCCATCTTGACTGCTAAACCTCCTTGCTCCCTACTATCTTCTTTGCCAAGATACAGCTGTCCACATTTACTTTTCCTACTTGGCTGGACTGAATTTAATAAGCTATCTTGCAACTCTTCCTCTTGTTTGCCACTTAATCATCAAATCAAATGCAAACTATTTGCCTTTAACCTCTTTATTTCAGGCCTTCTGATGTAGCGGCACCTCCACACCAGCTGGGGACTGCAGGCAGCTGTCTGGAGAGGTCGAGGAGATCTGCTGGCAACTTTGAAGGAATTTCTGGCCCTGGAAGATTGCAAAACTCAGCAAGACCCAGACCAACCCGATCTCATTTCAAAGTTAACCTCGCTTTGAGCAGGAGGGAGGGCCAGATGACCTCCGCAAGTCCCTTTTATTCCTTTTCCCCTTAGAATCTGGGGATGTTTCAGCTAAAAAGGAGGGCAGAAACAATCTCCATAGGTCTCCACCATGTAGTAAAACAGCGCCGTGTACCTGGTTAACCTCTGCAGCCAGCAAAGCATTTCTATTTGTAGCAGTGCCCTGACCCCAGCCTCTTGCTGAGTTCCGTCCTGTGCTGCTCGGACGCTCCCGGTGCTCAGACACGGGGGCTGAGAGAGCCACCGCGCCAGCACAAGCTCCCCAGCTCACTGTCAAACTTCACATTTGGCATCTTTCACTTCACCAGCGCCGCCGGACGAGGAGCCCAGCGATGCCTGACGCCGCTCCGGGCTCACTTAAAAGCGGGGCTGGAAATTCAGATTCAAAGCTGCGAAGGTTGTTCTTAGTGAAAGCATGGAATGAGTGGCCATCGGTGACTAACCTTACAGGAAGGCATTCACTTTGTGAATGCTGCAGTGAATCAAGACTGAAGGCGTTTTCTGAATGACCTAAGGAGAGTCCTCCCCGAAAAGCAGGACAGTTTATTGTCTACGTAACATCTCCTTTGAAGGTTCAAGCATGAGCTCCACCAGGTTTAAGATCTCAAGACACAGATCTGCCACCACAGAAGCAACACATTTCATCTACTAAGCCTAAATATCGTATTTTGCCTCCTCTGTAGGTTTAAAAAAACATGGTCATGCTTGAAGGAATGCATTCTCAGATATTCTATGTATTTACAGTGCTTTAATTAATACCACAGACTTCTCTAAAACTTAGCAAGCTTTCATTGTGACAGTCTCATTACTTCATCACATTTGCTTTTCAGTCAGTAAATTCACAGAAAGCACTTCTGGCACAATGTTTCAAATTGCTACAATTACTATAAAGAAGACAATAATTATGACTCAAACTACTACCACTGATCCGGGGCACAATCAAATGCAAACACGTCCCCTATTCATTCATAAGTGAAGGATTGAGACCAAAAACACAACTTCATGATGAAAGCGCCCAAGTGGACTAAATAATTAAGCAAACAGGTACAACTTTGGGAATGAAAGGTTTGATTATAGAACTAACTACTTGGTGGTATCATCCTGACCATATATATGCAGTACCAGATTTGCCCTCCACATAACAACGCAGTGTCTCCACATATCACTCTCTTGTTCAAGTTGTCAATTTTTTTTTTCCTATACAGTTGGACTTTGCCATGGTAGCACTAACGTTGAATTTAAGTTCTCACCTCTTTATTTGGCAAGTTGAAGAGGAACTCTCTGCCAAAGCGTCCTGGTCTTTGTAAAGCAGGATCTATAGAATCCAGTCTGTTGGTAGCTCCGATTATCACGATCTCCCCTCTGTTATCTATGCCATCCATAAGCGTCAGAAGAGTTGAAACAATGGAACTAATAGAAAAATATAATTTTTACTTACTGGTTCAGTAAATTTTGTTACATTCCACATGACTTTCTTCCATGAGTAGTCATAAAGGACAAGCTTTTTAAGGACAAGGCTCATTTGAAGACATAAAAAATAGGTAAGTTAACACAGACCACATGCTGATATCAGGCTTAGTAAATTGGTTTCAACTATTGTTTAGAATCACCTGTTTTGGCATTGAGTTACAAGTTTTCAGGATAAATTAACGTGTTCACAGTAAATTAAACAGGTTATCATCCTTTTTATTTTTTTTTTTTCACTTCCCCAAAGATCAAGCAGATTTTATGGATGTGCAAAACTGTAATACCTATGAATGTGGTCTTGTTTACTGGAGCGCACAGGAACAAGACCATCTATCCCATCTATCTCGTCAAAGAAAATAATTAATAACTAATCATCTGGAAGCCAGGATATGCATCATTCGCCATTTTCTAAGAAAACGACAAAAATATAAAACCCCAGCAGTCTGAGAACATGAGCATTGAGGTAAAGGCCTGATCAAACAAACGCGCACAACTATGATGTGTCCTTTTAACTCAGCAAAAGTCTGCAAACTGCCACGGTAGCAAATGAGGAGAAGGAGTTGGTATTTACAGAAGTTGCAGCTGAAGATTCAGATAAACCATTCGGGTCGATGCTCCCTTCCTGCAGGTTTAAGCTGCGGTCACATCGCCTATTTCAAACCCTTTTGATTTCTACCAGTCACCCCAGATCCCACCTATTTTGCACGTTTTCCAATCAATGAATTCGCTACATGATTTCTGGGGCAGAAGAGCAGGCCTGGTGAAGAGGAGCATGCCTGGTGCCATTACTAAATCGAATCCAAAGCGTCCAGGAGAAGCCCGGGGTGTGGTACTCACAGGGAATGTTTGCGAGCGGCCAAGTTCAGCAGAAGAGAATAGGCAGGCCTGGAAGCCCAGGGGAACGAGATGCATCTGTTGTTGTAGGCAGCCCCAGCAAAATGTTACAGCTTCACTAGCCTGGGGCATGATTCCCCCCTTCCCTTTTGACAGCCAAGTACAATATTAGCTTGCCTTTTCTTTTTTTTTATTATTATTTTTATTTCTTTTTGCCATCGTCAGGCTGAGGCCGGCTGAGAATATTTTGTGTCTAGACTCATAAATGTTTGTGCGGATTTTGCAAGAGCGGCTTATGGGAACAGAATCCACTTTTTGTCTTCTGCTCGAGGAAAAAAAATAAAATAAAAATAAAGGAGGAGCATTAAAAGCAACCAAGCACCCCCGTGCATTTGTTTTAAATTGCATATTACGGTGCTGCTATTTTATGTGCAATCAATACATAACTTGGAAGAAAAAAATGCTTTTAAAATTCAGAGCTATCCCTGAGCAGCTAAGGTTCTCTTGGAAACTGAAGGAGGAGTCTGAAATTATTGTTCTTTTGTTTGCATCCCCCAGTGGGAAAGGCAGCACACAAGTAGAAACCACTCTGCTTTGAGGCGGCATGAATCATTAAGAATAAAGATCACCCATTTAAACATGAGATATTAAAACTGAATCTAGGACAAAGGTAAACTAAACAGACTCCTTCCTTCCCGGGCAGTCACTGGGTTAAATCAAATATCAAAGGGGCAACATCAACCTTATAACTTCCTCTGCCGAAATTTAAAAAAAAAAATAAAGGTAACTTCTATTTTGCCTGCCCCGACCCCAATCGCATCACCCGAATGGGTGCAAACTGCTGGGATATGTGAGGGCCCAAGCCTACATTTTCCCTTTTTCATATTTGTTGGAGGAGGGCGGGGTATCTCCAGATGAAATGGCTGACCGAGCTTTTTATTTCCTCGCTTTGGGTGGAAATGACTGAATCTTTCCAGGCAGCGGAGCAGCGCTCGGCCGGCTCCCTTGGCCTCCCCAGGTGGGAAGAGCCCTGCCGCGAGCAGCCCGCGTAACCCTCAGATGCCAGCCCCATCAGGATTAGGTCCAGCAATGGACCTAATTGGCTCCTCTAAGTGAGGACGCATCCTCTCGAAACACATACACAGAGATTTAAATGAGATATTCCCAAGAACACCTGCCTATTCTTTCAGCACGTGTGCAAAGAGTAAATTCATTTGACTTCATTCCTCTTTTTCTCAACTCTCCCCTCCTTCCTCCAGAACGAAACAACCAAGCAATATTAGCAGGGCCTTCCTTTTCCCCTGGTGGAGTCCAAGAACTCGAGAATTGAGAAAAGCAACTTGTCAGGAATCAAGTTTAAAAAGAGTGCTTGTGGACTGCAAGGTAAAATACCCGCAGTTGTAATCAGAAACACAACTTTTAACTAAAAAAAGCTTCTTTCCATTGTAAATTATGCCAGTTAGTGAAATAACAAATTAGTTCTCTGCTCAGCCACAGCCTCCTCCACCAAATTTAAGTAAAACCCGCAAAGAAGTCGAAGTTGCAAAACATTTGTCAGATGCAAGGGGCAGCGTTGCGTGGGTTAGCATCACACTCGGATGCCCACAGCACCAACAGGTGCTTTCTTTCCAGAGGCACCAGCTCCTCCAAGAGGTCCCCGCACAAAGAACTGAAGAAGCTGCAGGCAGGGTGAGCCTTCCTCAGTCCTTATCCTCACAGCGAGGAGTACTGGGGACAGGGAGCTGTGTTTCGGCTTGCTGAGAAGCAGAAACCCCCCGAGTTTTCAGGCGGGCTCTGCTCAGCTCCCCTTGCGACTGCTGCTCGGGACACGACCCTGCCTTGCTCAGCACCTTCGACTCCAGCAGGTGCTGCTGCTGGCAGCTGCCCTGTGTATACAAAAAAAAAAGAAACCAACACAGTATTTTCCTGCTTTTAAAGTATATCCCAAAGATTTACTAGGAATTGTGACGTTCTGCAGAAGCCCACAGCTGTAACTAAGGTTTGTGGGGTGTAGAGGGGCTGGGGGTTAAACAAGGCCAAGAAGAGCCACATCTCCTCCCCGGCTGTCTCCCCCGTACTCTTTTTAGGACATCCAACATTCCCAGATCTCGTTTTGTCCCAGTGACCAAACAGGAGCCTGGCAATCACGCCTTAAAACCTCTACAAACCGTGTGCCTAAGTCACAGCACTCATTAGAAGCCCGCAGCTCTTTCTGGTCTCACAAACTATATGTGGCTTGAGAGATGCTCTGAAGATTCAGGGCGCTGAACACCTGCAGCCTTTGCCATAACCATGACAAAGTTCAGGAGCTCCCTGCTGGCTCCAAGGCTGGCTCCAGCAGCGGCTTCAAGCTGTGGGTCAAGAAGGCCAAGACACCCAACGAGAACCTACAACACCAAGTGGCTTTCTGGAACGGCTCCAAACACAACCGGAAGCCTGTTTTTTGTTTGGAAGTGAGCTCTTCTGGACCTGGTAGGTGCAAGCAGAAGTCAAACTTTCAAAGCGTGTTTGCATCGCATCATTAAGCTCTCCATGATCTATCTCCAAGGTCTTTTAAGAGCTAATAGCAACGTGTTCAGAGTTCTTGCCTGTTTTTCCCTTCACGTTCTCCCACGACAGCAGCCGTGTGCTCCCTTTGGGCTGACTTCCAGAGCTGGCTACAAAGGATCCCCTGGAAGCAGAGATGCTGCTTTATGCAACACCTTGCAGCTCACTGCACTCTGAAGGGTACGCGAAAAGAGGTCAGTGGTCCTGGTGTGGTTCCTTCCAGCTCTCAGAAAGACAAGAGAACTGGAAATGAACCATCAGCCAAAGGGAGGCACGGCGCAGCGTTACGAAATGCCATCTGGCTGCTACAGGATAAGGAAATGAGGCATTTGTGGTGGCTCCCACCTCCACAGAAAAAGAAACAACTGCTTATGCAGCAGAGTGCTTGGAGTATTTCAGGAGGCCCTGAGCTACCCCAAAAACCAACAACGAAACCACAAACCAAACCGAAACCAAACCAAACTAACATGATGGACTGCAATAAAAGATGAAAATCAGAATTAATACTACCAATGACAATAAAGATGTTGAAAACTTGAGTCATCACATCCCTTGTGTAGGCTGCAGGAGGAAGCACCTTTAGTGCCTGATGTGACAGTGTCTGAAAGTTAATTAATAACACCACAAAACTGGATTCCTATGAGCACACACTCAGCAAAGGTGATACAACCGACAGCGGGACTTGAACACTGATACTGGTACCTGACTGGGAAATAGCGAGGAAACAAAGGGAGGAGGGGAAACGGTGCTATCCTGAAAATTGCATCACTTGTTTACAAGTCACCGGCAACTCCGAGGCAAACCATCTCGGGCCTTTATGGATCAGTGACCTCACGTCTCTGGCACAGGACGGAGAGGGAATACCGACCGTGAGTTCACAGAAGGGAACAGCGTGTCCAGGCCCTCCTGCACTCCACCAAAGGTGGTCAGAACGACCCCTCCCCTCATCACCCCAAAACTTATCATGTAGGACTTCTATTAAACAGACCCCAAAGAGCTCGTTCTGTCAATTTTGCAACAGGCTCAGGATTTCTGGAAATTAGAGAGGCTCATTTCATAATATAAACAAATATTGCATCTGGCACAGGGGAACTCTCAGCTAGACTTCAGCCTTGAGACACAAAGAGACACTGACCACAGAAATAGAGATTGGCCATAGCTCAGCCACAAGCGAGTATGCCTCGGTTATATTTACTACGTGCAAACAGAACTAGAAAAACAGTTTACACTGACCTGCTGCTTTACAAGTTAGTTCCATAAAGATGGAAGAAATTCTCAACTCAAACTTGAAGAAAGCATCAGACTTCAAAACCAGTCGTAGATCTTTGAAGTAAGACTGTTATGAATTCAGAAGTCACATCCAAACAAAAAGATCATTTATGTTAATGGTAACTAGATTAAAAAAAAATTAATCCTGTCCCTCAGGCTTTGTAAGTGACTGGGGGAAAAACAGCTCAAGGATAGTAATAAGCCTAAGTGAAACACCACAAACTGCTAAGGGAAGCAAAAGACCCAAGGAAACAGCCTTGTTGGTACATTAGGAACAAAAGGAATCCTAACAACAGCACAAAGTCCATCACTTGACAGAAATTCTTCAGCGTAGAGAAATTTACAAAAGGCAGAACAGTTCAAAAGCCAGCTCTAACAGGCTCCAAGGACACATGGACACGCAGCGATAAACATCGTCTTTCCCAATAATAACCAGCAGAGATAAATGACAACAATTACTGGAGAACAAGTCGTACGAGGAGCGGCTGAAGGAGCTGGGCTTGTTCAGTCTGGAGAAGAGGAGGCTCAGGGGCGACCTTATCGCTCTCTACAGGTACCTTAAAGGAGGCTGTAGTGAGGTGGGGGTTGGTCTGTTCTCCCATGTGCCTGGTGACAGGACGAGGGGGAATGGGCTTAAGTTGCGCCAGGGGAGTTTTAGGTTAGATGTTAGGAAGAACTTCTTTACTGAAAGGGTTGTTAGACACTGGAACAGGCTGCCCAGGGAGGTGGTGGAGTCACCATCCCTGGAAGTCTTTAAAAGACGTTTAGATGTAGAGCTTAGGGATATGGTTTAGTGAGGACTGTTAGCGTTAGGTCAGAGGCTGGACTCGATGATCTTGAGGTCTCTTCCAACCTAGAAATTCTGTGTGTGAATTACGGCTAGCAAACGGAGCGCTGGATGCAGCTGAAGCAGGCACAGGGCATCAAGGGCTTGGCAAGAGAAGAGAGAGCCCAGGAGAGCCACAAGAAGCATTAAAGGAGTAGGAAAGCCTCACAAAAAGAATGCGTGCCCTACCTCCAAGTGTTATGTCCCAAACTTGTCTTTGTTAAACAAGCACACAGCGCAGGTGCTTTACCGAAATGCAAAGGGCTTTTTGGCTGAGGAAAGCTAGTAGGACTGCCAGCCTGAAGTTAGCAGTCACCTCGTTTAGAAAAAATGGCACCTCCTTCTAACGAGCTCCGGGGAACCCAATTAACAGCGGAACTGGAAGAGGCTGCCTTGCTGGCAGTGTTTAAAGACGGTAACAAATGGGTTTTCTACATGATGTCTGCTTGTTCGGGGAGGTTTGGACTTACGGCCTATGGTATTTGGGTCCTGGGGTTTGCCTCATACAGGTTGTTCTCCACAGCTGGACCAGGTTCCTCAGAGCACCCACCAGCTCCTCGTGTGTGAAAGCCCTCTGAGCAAACACCAACATAGCACAGGCTGCTGCTTAACACCAGCAGCGCAGCTTTCCAAACTCCCCTCTCCTTTCCCCCTCCAGCGGGCTCCTCGTGTTCACCTCAGGACTTCCACAACAAAGCCCCCTCCCTTTGCACGGATCGCCGTGCACTTTGACAGCCCCAAGGCGCTCTCTGGGGCGCCTGTCCCGGCTGGGACCGCCACCTCAGCCTTGACTCACCCTTCAACGAAGCCAAACTCCTCCGTCAAGCCCGACGGGGAGCCCCAGCACCTACCGGGCAGCGCTGACAGCCGCAGCCTCTCCGCTCCCTCAGCGCCCCGCCGCCGCCTCCATTAGGCGCCTCGCCCCGCCGGGTGCCGATCTCCAGCGCCGCGCAGCACCTGGGGGACAGCCAGGCGTCAGGGCGGCCCCCGGCACCCCAAAAACCCCCAGCAGGGCTGGGGACATGGCCCCGCTCCCCTCCCACCGCCACACCGAGCGTGTGTGTATATATAGAGGGGGGGGGAGCCCGGTCTCGGCTGGCTCCGTCCCGTTTCAAGGCACGGAAAGCGAAGTTGCTCGCCCTGCCCGTGTGCCCCCCATCCCCCCGGCTCTGTCACAGCCTCGTTTATCCCCCCCGGGGGCCGCCAGACTATGAGGAGGAGGAGGGCGACGAGGCGGGGCGCCGCCGCCCCACCGCGCCCCGTTCCCCCCTCACAGAGCCGGGGAAGGAAGGGGTGCTCGCAGCCGCCCCTCTCCTCAGGGCCGGCCGGGGGAGCGCCTCGCCTTCTCCCCGGGGGTCTCCCGTGGCCGCTTGGGGTCGCCCCCCGCAGCCGCCTCGCCCCCCTCTCCTCTCAGCCCCGCCGCCTGCCTCCTCCTCCGCCGCCGCCGTTTTGCGTCTCCGGGAGTCGTCCGCTGCCGGCGGGGCGGGCGCTGAGCCGCCGCCGAGTCCCAGCTCCGCCGGCCGCCCGGGCCCTCGCCTCGCCGCCCGCGGCGCCCACTCGCATCCTCCCGGCGCCTCGCAGCCTCCCCCTCCCGTCCCCGGGAGGGTTTGAGAGCCGGGGAGGGCCGGGCAGCGGCGGGCCGCGGTGCCTCAGCCTCCCCCGGCAGGGAGCGGGGCGGAGCCGCTCCGCCCGGCAGGCGGCGGCCGGCCCGGCCCGGCCCGGCCCGGCCCGGCCCGGCTCGGCTCAGGGCATAGAGGCGCTGAGGGCGCCCGGCTCCCCGACCTCGGCTTCTTCTCCAGCCCCGAGTTCCCCTCAGGTGCCCGGTGCTGAGGGAGGAATTCCCTCCGGGGCTGGCTGGGACACCCCCCAAAACCTTTGGAGAAAAAACAAACAGCGAACAAACAAAAAACCCACCCCCACCCCCCTTTTTTTCCACCTCCAAGTTGAATAAAGAGGAGCTCTTCCTTCAATACGTGTCCAGATCACAGAATCACAGAATTTCTAGGTTGGAAGAGACCTCAAGATCATCGACTCCAACCTCTGACCTAACGCTAACAGTCCCACTAAACCATATCCCTAAGCTCTACATCTAAACGTCTTTTAAAGACTTCCAGGGATGGTGACTCCACCACCTCCCTGGGCAGCCTGTTCCAGTGCCTAACAACCCTTTCAGTAAAGAAGTTCTTCCTAACATCTAACCTAAAACTCCCCTGGCGCAACTTAAGCCCATTCCCCCTCGTCCTGTCACCAGGCACGTGGGAGAACAGGCCAACCCCCACCTCACTACAGCCTCCTTTAAGGTACCTGTAGAGAGCGATAAGGTCGCCCCTGAGCCTCCTCTTCTCCAGGCTGAACAAGCCCAGCTCCTTCAGCCGCTCCTCGTAGGACTTGTTCTCCAGGCCCCTCACCAGCTTCGTCGCCCTCCTCTGGACCCGCTCAAGCACCTCGATGTCCTTCTTGTAGCGAGGGGCCCAAAACTGAACACAGTACTCGAGGTGCGGCCTCACCAGAGCCGAGTACAGGGGGACGATCACTTCCCTAGACCTGCTGGCCACACTGCTTCTTATGCAAGCCAGGATGCTGTTGGCCTTCTTGGCCACCTGAGCACACTGCTGGCTCATATTCAGCTGACTATCAACCATCACTCCCAGGTCCTTCTCTGCCTGGCAGCTCTCCAACCACTCATCTCCCAGCCTGTAGCTCTGCTTGGGGTTGTTGCGCCCCAGGTGCAGGACCTGGCACTTGGCCTTGTTGAACTTCATACAGTTGACCTCAGCCCATCGGTGCAGCCTATCCAGATCCTCCTGCAGAGCTTTCCTACCCTCGAGCAGATCGACACACGCACCTAACTTGGTGTCATCTGCAAACTTACTGAGGGTGCACTCAATGCCCTCGTCCAGATCATTGATGAAGATATTAAAGAGGACCGGCCCCAGCACCGAGCCCTGGGGGACGCCACTAGTGACTGGCCTCCAACTGGACTTGACTCCATTTACCACGACTCTTTGGGCCCGGCTATCCAGCCAGTTTCTAACCCAACGAAGCGTGCGCCAGTCCAAGTCAAGAGCAGCCAGTTTCTTGAGGAGAATGCTGTGGGAGACGGTGTCAAATGCCTTGCTGAAGTCAAGGTAGACCACATCCACAGCCTTTCCCTCATCCACCCAGCGCGTCACTTTGTCATAGAAGGAGATCAGGTTTGTCAAGCAGGATCTGCCTTCCATAAACCCATGCTGGCTGGGCCTGATCGCCTGCTTGCCCTGCAAGTGCTGCATGATGACTCTCAAGAGGATCTGCTCCATGAGCTTCCCCGGTACTGAGGTCAAACTGACAGGCCTGTAGTTTCCCGGGTCTGCCCTCCGGCCCTTCTTGTAGATGGGCGTCACATTTGCTAGTCGCCAGTCAGCTGGGACCTCCCCCGATAGCCAGGACTTCTGATAAATGATGGACAGGGGCTTGGCCAGCTCCTCTGCCAGTTCTCTCAGTACCCTTGGGTGGATCCCATCCGGCCCCATCGATTTGTGCACATCCAAGTGCCGTAGTAGGTCACCAACCATTTCTTTGTGGATAGTGAGGGCCCCATCCTGCTCCCCATCCCCTTCCACCAGCTCAGGGTACTGGGTATCCAGAGAACAACCGGTATTGCCGCTAAAGACTGAGGCAAAGAAGGCATTGAGCACCTCTGCCTTTTCCTCATCTCTTGTAACTAAGTTTCCCCCCGCATCCAGTAAAGGATGGAGATTCTCCTTAGTCCTCCTTTTTGTGTTGATGTATTTATAAAAATGTTTTTTGTTATCTTTAACGGCAGTAGCCAGATTGAGCTCCAGATGAGCTTTGGCCTTCCTAATTTTGTCCCTACACAGCCTCGCTACATCCTTATAGTCCTCCCTAGTGGCCTGCCCACTTTTCCAAAGATTATAAACCCTCTTTTTTCTCCTAAGCTCAAGCCACAGTTCTCTGTTGAGCCAGGCTGGTCTTCTTCCCCGCTGGCTCATCTTTGGGCACATGGGGACAGACCGCTCCTGCGCCATTAAGATTTCCCTCTTGAAGAGCGCCCAGCCTTCCTGGACTCCTCTGCCCTTCAGAACCGCCTCCCAAGGAACTCCACCAACTAGTGTCCTGAGCAGCCCAAAGTCAGCCCTCCGAAAGTCCAATACAGCAGTTTTACTGGTCCCCTTCCTGGCCTCGCCAAGAATAGTGAACTCCACCATTTCGTGGTCACTCTGCCCAAGACAGCTCCCGACAATCACATCCTCCACCAGTCCTTCTCTGTTTGTGAAGAGAAGGTCTAGCGGGGCACCACCCCTGGTAGGTTCACTAACCAGCTGTGTCAGGAAGCTATCTTCCACGCTCTCCAGAAACCTCCTAGACTGCTTTCTCTGGGCTGTGTTGTGCTTCCAGGATATGTCAGGGAAGTTGAAGTCCCCCACGAGTACAAGCGCTGAAGATTTCGCAACTTCTGTCAGCTGCCTGTAGAACTCCTCATCCGTCTCCTCATCCTGGTTCGGCGGTCTATAGCAGACCCCGACCAGGACACTAGCCTTGTTGTCCCTGCCGATCCTAACCCAAAGGGACTCGACCTTGTCATTCCTAGCCTCGAGTTCTACAACATCGAAAGACTCTCTAATATGGAGAGCCACACCACCACCCCTTCTGTGCTGCCTGTCCCTTCTGAAGAGCTTATAGCCAGGCATTGCAGCACTCCAGTCATGACTGTGGTCCCACCACGTCTCCGTGATGGCAACCAAGTCGTAGCCTGCCTGCTGCACAATGGCTTCCAGCTCCTCCTGTTTGTTACCCATGCTGCGTGCATTGGTGTAGATGCACTTCAGCTGGGCCATTGCCCTATCCTCCGGCCTTGCCATTGTTCCCCCTGGCACAGCCCCAATAATCCTTGCTTCAGCCCCATCCCCCTTCTTACCTAGTTTAAAGCCCTCTCAATGAGCCCTGCCAGCTCCTGGCCCAGGATCCTTTTTCCCCTAAAAGATAGGGACCCGTCTGTGGCCATCAGGCCAGGTGCTGAGTAAAGTGCCCCATGGTCGAAAAACCCAAGATTTCTGCGTTGGCACCAGCCCCGGAGCCATGTGTTTAACAGGTGGGCTTTCCGTGTCCTGTCTGTACCCTTCCCTGCCACCGTAGGGATGGACGAAAACACCACCTGCACTCCCGCTCCATCCACTAACCGTCCCAGCCCCCTAAAGTCTCTTGATAGCCTTCAGGCTTCTCTCTTCAATGTTGTCACTGCCCGCCTGGACTATCAAAAGAGGATAATAATCAGAGGGGCGTACCAGTTTGGGAAGCTTCCTGGCAACGTCCCCGACCCTGGCCCCAGGGAGGCAGCAGACTTCCCTACGGGTAGGGTCAGGCTGACAAATAGGGCCCTCTGTTCCCCTAAGAGTAGAGTCTCCAACAACAATAACCCTCCTGTCTTTCTTGATGGAGGCAGTCCTGAGGCGTGGAGTCGACCTCCTCGCCCTAGACATCCTCCTGGGAACGCTTGCTACCTCTTCCTCAGCTACTGGTCTGTCAAGCTCCAGGGCCTCAAACCTGTTGCTTAGGGGCACCTGGGAAGGTGGGGCCGGAAGGGGAGGGCATCGCCTGTGATGTCGAGCAGGGACCTGTTTCCATTCCTCCTCAACTCCCAGATCCCCTCCCTCTGCCCGACAGCAGCAGGGCAGGGGGTCCACCCCCATTTGGGGTGTCTCACCCCGGTACCTCTCCTTGAGGCCCTGCAGGGAGTTACTCCACAAGTCTATCTCCCGCTCACACTCCCTGATATCCCTCAGCCTCTCGACCTCCTCCTTGAGCTCCGCCACCATGCGGATCAGGTCATCCACCTGCTCGCACCTCACGCACGCAGCGTCTCTGCCTCCCGCCGATGGCAGCAACAGGCTCAGACACTCCTTACATCCGGTGACCTGAACTGCTGCATTTTTTAACGGGTAGTCAGTCTGGGTGTGTACCGACTTTCTGGAGAGCGCACTGTGCCTGGTGGAGACCATTATCACCTAGCTAACGGCAGATATCTTAGTCTACGCTTCGCTGTAACTCCCACTACGTACTTCTCTTCAATACGCTGTGTTTCCACATACCGCTGCTTTTAGCAATGTTTTTACCTCAGACGCTAAAAGTTGATCTTTTCCCCAAGTCAGAAAAACCAGAATGGGGCTTCTGGGAACCCTTAGCTGTGACAGCTGTTCATGTAGAACCGAGATTTACACCTTTATATATATATATGTTTAACTGTGAAGGTCTTCTTCTTCTCTCCAGACTAATAACGGGGAGAAGTTTGCCCAAAACTTTGAAGAGCAAAAGTTTTGATGCCAGGAACGCTCCTGCTTCCTCATTGCCTGTCATTCCCTTTTAAGTATGAAATTGTCCAGTTGTAATGCAATGAGCTGACTGTGGTTCCATAGGTAAAGATGCATTTAGGATACCAGGTTTTCAACATCGTCTTGAAGTGGATAAGAAGAAACACATTTTTCCTTAGTGATATTTTTTTTTTATCTCCTTCTCTGGAGATATTCAAGGCCTGTCTGGATGCCTACCTGGCAACCTGCTCTAAGGAACCTGCTTTGGCAGGGGAGTTGGACCCGATGATCTCTGGAGGTCCCTTCCAACCCCTAAAATTCTAACAAAAAGGACTGGTATCAACCAGGCAGAAAACCGTGGCCTCCGCATCTCGTGCGGCATCTCCAGCCACAGTCACCAGTGTGGCTACTCAGACGGAGGGCTCGGGGAAACACGCAGCCGTCCAGGTCCTGGGCTGCAGAGTGTGCCCCAGCCTTCTGTCGGTCTCCGACAGCAGTGGTGGGTATGCCTGTGGGAGGTGTGCCCAGGTTGAAGAACTGCTCAGCCAGGTAGCGGTGCTCCGGGAGGAGGTGAACAGGCTCAGGAGCATCAGGGAATCAGAGATGGAAATTGACTGGTGGAGGTGCACTCTACCCTCTCTGAGGCAGGCTCACGAGCCTGCCACAGCACAGGCATCTCCTGTTATGCAGAAGACGGAGGTTCCCTCCTCCTGCCAGGCAGCGGGAGGAGACCTAGATCAAGGGGGGGAATGGAGGCAGGTGCCTATTCGGGGTGGTAGGCGAGCCCTCTCTCTGCCCACCTCACCTTCTCATCTACCCTTAAATAATCGATATGAAGGACTAGAACAAGACAATCTGAATGACAAAGTAGATAAAAACCCATCCCAGTTGGAGGGGGCGCCTAAGACAAGGCGACCTACACATCGCATTGCCACATCATCCTTCAAAAAAGAAAGAAGGGCTATTGTTATGGGGGGCTCCCTTCTGAAAGGGACAGAGGGACCGATATGCCGACCGGACCCAACCCGCAGAGAAGTCTGTTGCCTCCCTGGGGCTCAGGTGAGAGACTTTGCCAAGAAAGTCAAGCACCTGGTACGGCCCACTGACTACTACCCGCTACTGGTCTTTCAGGCTGGTAGCGATGAAGTAGCAACGAGAAGTCCGAAGGCAATCAAAAGAGACTTTAGGGATTTGGGGCGACTACTTAGAGGATCAGGGGCACAGGTTGTGTTTGCCTCTGTCCTTCCGATATGGGGGATCGAAGCTGAAAGGCGTGCTGTTCACATAAACTCGTGGCTTCGAGACTGGTGTGACCGGCAGAACTTTGGGTTCTTTGATCACAGGAAGGTCTATGCTACACCGGGCCTGATGGCACCAGATGGGATGCACCTCTCTCGGAGAGGGGTAAGGATCTTTGGTCAGGAGTTGGCAGGGCTGATAGATAGGGCTTTAAACTAGAGTCGAAGGGGGAAGGGGCTAAAACCAGGCACGCCGGTGAAGACCTAAGGGATGGTACGCTAGAATCAGAGGGGCTGTGTGCCAGTGAGGTCCTTCGGTCAGATCCACAAGGTGCTGAGTGTAAGGAGACGCACCTGAAGTGCTTCTACACGAACGCACGCAGTATGAGGAATAAAATGGATGAGCTAGAAGTCCTGGCCCAGTCCCGCAACTACGACATCATCGGCATAAGCGAAACCTGGTGGGATGAGTCCTGTGACTGGGGTGTTGCGATAGATGGTTACAGGCTCTTCAGGAGGGACAGGCAGGGTAGGCGAGGTGGTGGGGTGGCGATGTATGTGAAGCAGGGGCTGGACTGTGTGGAACTTCAGGTCAGCAATGGCAAAGTTGAGAGCCTCTGGGTAAGGATCAAGGGACGAACGAATAAAGGGGATGTCGTTGTGGGAGTCTATTACAGACCGCCTGGCCAGGACGATAGCGCCGATAAATTATTCTTTACAGAACTAAGAGAGGCCTCAAGATTAACTCCCCTTGTCCTTATGGGGGACTTCAACTTGCCAGACGTTAACTGGGAGTGCCACACAGCTGACACGAGCAAGTCCAGGAGGTTCATGAAGCACCTAGATGATAACTTCTTGGTGCAGGTGCTAACGTAACCAACTAGGAAAGGTGCCCTCCTAGACCTGTTGCTAGTAAACAGAGAGGGTCTGGTGGGAGATGTGGTGATTGGTGGCCGCCTTGGTCATAGCGACCATGAAGTGGTTGAGTTCAAAATTTACGGTGACAGAAGGAAAAGTGCCACCAAAACCTCATCCCTAGATATGGGGAAAGCGGACTTCAGGCTGCTCAGGGAACTAGTCAGCAAGGTCCCCTGGGAAACTGCTCTTGAAGGCCTCGATGTCCACCAGTGCTGGTCATTCTTTAAGCGATGCCTCCTAGAAGCACAAGATCAGGCAATTCCTAAATATCGCAAGTCAGGCAGGCGGGGCAGGAGGCCGGCGTGGCTGACCAGGCACATTCTAATGCAGATTAGGCGGAAACAGAGAGTGTTTCGCTACTGGAAGGAGGGCCAGGTGTCATGGAAAGAATACAGGGATGCTGTTCGTGTTTGTAGGGAGAAAATTCGTGTGGCCAAAGCACACCTAGAGTTGAAGCTGGCTGTGTCTGTGAGAGAAAATAAAAAGGGTTTTTTTAGATATGTGAATGGAAAAAGGAGAACTAAAGAATACACAGGGCCGCTCCTTGATAGGGAAGGTCTCCTCACAGACAATGACATAGGCAAAGCAGAGACGCTTAACGCCTTCTTTGCCTCTGTCTTCAATGCCGATGATGGGCTTCGGGACCCAGGGTGCCCTGAGCTGGAAGACCGGGACGGTGGGGATGACAAACTCCCAACCGACCCTGAACGTGTGCGGGATTTGCTACTCCACCTGGATCCCTACAAGTCCATGGGTCCGGATGGGATTCATCCCCGGGTGCTGAAAGAGCTGGCGGACGTCATCGCGGAACCTCTCTCAATTATTTTTCAATGATCCTGGGAATTTGGAGAGGTCCCGGTAGACTGGAAGCTGGCAAATGTTGTGCTGATTTTCAAGAAGGGTCAGAAAGAAGACCCTAGCAATTACAGGCCTGTAAGTCTCACGTCAGTGCCTGGTAAAATCATGGAGAAGATGGTTCTCGAACTTATTGAGGCGCACCTGGGGGACAAAGCAGTCATTGGTCCCAGCCAGCATGGGTTTGTGAAGGGTAGGTCCTGCCTAACTAACCTGATTTCCTTTTATGATAAGATCACCCGTATGGTGGACCAAGGGAAACCAGCTGATGTGATTTTTTTGGACTTCAGCACGGCTTTTGACACGGTTTCCCATAGGATCCTACTGGACAAAATGTCCACCATACAGCTAAATAAAAACATCATATGATGGGTGAGCAATTGGCTAACGGGCAGGGCCCAAAGGGTTATGGTAAATGGGGCTACGTCAGGCTGGCGGGCGGTCACCAGTGGGGTCCCTCAAGGCTCCATTTTAGGGCCGGTACTTTTCAATATTTTTATAAACGATCTGGATGTAGGAATAGAAGGTATTTTGAGCAAGTTTGCTGATGACACCAAACTTGGAGGAGTTGTGGACTCGAATGAGGGTGGAAAGGCCTTGCAGAGGGATCTGGATAGGCTGGAGAGCTGGGCGATCACCAACCGCATGAAGTTCAATAAGAGCAAGTGCCGGGTCCTGCACCTGGGACGGGGCAACCCTGGCTGCACGTACAGACTGGGCGATGAGACGCTGGAGAGCAGCCTAGAAGAGAGGGATCTGGGGGTCGTGGTAGACAGCAAGTTGAATATGAGCCAGCAGTGTGCCCTGGCAGCCAGGAGGGCCAACCGTGTCCTGGGGTGCATCAAGCACGGCATCGCTAGTAGGTCACGGGAGGTGATTGTCCCGCTCTACTCTGCGCTGGTGCGGCCTCACCTCGAGTACTGTGTGCAGTTCTGGGCACCACAGTATAAAAAGGACATGAAACTGTTGGAGAGTGTCCAGAGGAGGGCTACGAAGATGGTGAAAGGCCTGGAGGGGAAGACGTACGAGGAACGGCTGAGGTCACTGGGCCTGTTCAGCCTGGAGAAGAGGAGGCTGAGGGGAGACCTCATCACAGTCTACAACTTCCTCGTAAGGTGGTGTCGAGAGGCAGGAGACCTTTTCTCCATTAACACTAGTGACAGGACCCACGGGAACGGGGTTAAGCTGAGGCAGGGGAAATTTAGGCTTGACATCAGGAGGGGGTTCTTCACAGAGAGGGTGGTTGCACACTGGAACTGCCTCCCCAGGGAAGTGGTCACTGCACCGAGCCTGTCTGAATTTAAGAAGAGATTGGACTGTGCGCTTAGTCACATGGTCTGAACTTTTGGGTAGACCTGTGCGGTGTCAAGAGTTGGACTTGATGATCCTTAAGGGTCCCTTCCAACTCAGGATATTCTATGATTCTATGACTAGTTCATATTCATACTGGTGCCTCAGTGGCGGAAGACGCTTATTAGACTGGCCTAGAAACCTGAAGTAATGTGCTCAGGAGGGCTAGCTAGCATCCCAAAAACTCAGCCCTGTAGAATGCAGTCACAGGAGAAAGATGACAATGCACTTATAACAGATTAGGAAAAAAGCTAGGAAGCACAAATGGATATTTTTATGGTGTGTACTCTTTTGAGCACCTCAGAAGTTATTTTCACCTGTCTTGTCTGTGATTCCTCAACTTCATGTTTATTATATAAAGGATTTCTCAAAAAGTCATTTTAGAGAACAAGATAAGCAAACCATATACGCAATCCCATTAAAAATGTCAAGCATAGATAAAAAACATCATACGATGGGTGAACAATGTCTGATGGGTAGGGCTCAGAGGGTTATGGTAAATGGGGCTACATCAGGCTGGTGGCTGGTCACCAGTGGGGTCCCCCAGGGCTCCGTTTTAGGGCCAGCTCTTTTCAATCCTTTTATAAACAATTTGGATGTAGGACTAGAAGGTGTTTTGAGCAAATTTGCTGATGACACTAAACTTGAAGTTGTTGACTGTTGAGGGTGGAAAGGCCTTGCAGAGAGATCTGGACAGATTGGAGAGCTGGGCGATCACCAACCGCATGAAGTTTTACAAGAGCAAGTGCCGGGTCCTGCACCTGGGACGGGGCAACCCTGGTTATATGTACAGACTGGGCGATGAGATGCTGGAGAGCAGCCCTGCCGAGACGGATCTAGGGGGGTTGTGCTTGACAGCAAGTTGACTATGAGCCAGCAGTGTGCCCTGGCAGCCAGGAGGGCCAACCATACCCTGGGGTGCATCAAGCACGGCACTGCTAGTCGGTTGAGGGAGGTGATTGTCCCGCTCTACTCTGCGCTGTGCGGCCTCACCTCGAGCACTGTGTGCAGTTCTGGGCACCACAGTACAAAAAGAACATTAAACTGTTGGAGAGTGTCCAGAGAAGAGCTACGGAGATGGTGAAGGGCCTTGAGGGGAAGACGTATGAGGAGCGGCTGAGGGCACTGGGCCCGTTCGGCCTGGAAAGGAGCAGGCTGAGGGGAGACCTCATCGCGGTCTACAGCTTCCTCATGAAAGAATCATAGAAACACAAGGTTGGAAAGGACCCACAGGATCATCTGGTCCAACCATCCTTCTATTACCATTACTACCCACTAAGCTACTGAATCGTATCTCGTGCACCTTGTCCAGGCGCTTCCTGAACACCGTGAGGGACAGTGACTCCACCACCTCCCTGGGCAGGCCGTCCCAGTGCCTGACTGCTCTCTGAGAGAAAAAGTTTTTCCTGATATCTTATCTGCATCTCCCCAGGCACAACTTGTGGCCATTTCCTCAAGTCCTATCATTAGTTATCTGAGAAAAGAGGCTGACCCCCTCCTCATCACAACCTCCCTTCAGGAAGTTGTAGAGTACAATGAGGTCTCCCCTGAGCCTCCTCTTCCCCAGACCAACCACCCCCAGCTCCCTCAGCCGCTCCTCACAGGACTTGTGCCCCAGGCCCTTCACCAGCTTTGTAGCCCTGCTCTGGGCACACTCCAGGGCCTCGATGTCCTTCTGGTACTGAGGGGACCAAAGCTGAGCACAGCACTTGAGGGGCGGCCTCACCAGAGCAGAGTACAGGGGGACCAGCACCT
This sequence comes from Clangula hyemalis, assembly GCA_963989345.1. The sequence continues at coordinate 7,014,051 of OZ022448.1, read as the reverse complement.
CCCTGCTCCTGCTGGCTACACTATTTCTAATGCAGGCCAGGATGCCATTGGCCTTCTTGGCCACCTGGGCACACAGCTGGCTTGTGTTCAGCCGAGCATCTATCAACACTCCCAGGTCCCCTTCCTCTTCATAATCTTCTAGCCACTCTGCCCCAAGCCTATGGCATTGCATGGGCTTCTTGTGGCCAAAGTGCAGGACCCGGCACTTGGCCTTGTTAAACCTCAGCCCATGCAACTCAGCCCAGCAGTCCGGCCTATCCAGGGCCCTCTGAAGGGCCGCCCTACCCTCAGGCAGGTCGACACTATCTCCCAGCTTGGTGGCTCTAGTGGGTTTATGTGGCAAGGCTTTGGTAGCAGGGGGCCATAGGGGTGGTTTCTGTGAGAAGGATCTAGAAGCTGCCCCATGTTTGGTAAGGGCCCCATTGTTTTCCAGAGCTGAGCCAATAAGCGATGTTGTTTTGCACCTCTGTGAGAGCATATTTAAGACAGGGAAAAAAATGCTGCGCCACACAGCAGCTGGGAGAGTGAGAGGAGTGAGGAATGGCCTTGCAGGCGCCAAGGTCAGTGCAGAAGGAGGGGGAGAGGTGCTCCAGGCGCCGGAGCAGAAGTCCCCTGCGGCCTGTGGCGAGGACCATGGTGAAGCAGGATGTCCCCCTGCAGCCCATGGAGTACCACGGTGGAGCAGGGTTCCACGCTGCAGCCCGTGGAGGAGACCACAGTGGAGCAGGTGGCCCTGCACCGACGGAGGCTGCCGTCTGTGGAAGACCCCTGCTGGAGCAGATTCCGGGCCGGACCTGTAGCCCATGGAGAGGAGACCACGCAGGAGCAGGTGACCTGGCAGGAGCTGCTGCCCGTGGGGGAGCCAGGTCGGAGCAGTTTCCTCCTGAAGGATGGACCCCGTGGTACGGACCCATATCTGGAGCAGCTCTGGAAGAGCTGCTGCCTGTGGGAAGCCCACGCTGGATCAGTTCATCAGGGACTGCATCCCGTGGGTGGGACCTCACAGCACAGGGGACCAGAGTGACCGAGAAGGAGAGGCAGAGAAGAAGCGCTGTAGACTGACCATAACCCCCATTCCCCCGCGCCGCTCGGGGGGGAGGAGGTGGAAGAGGGTGGATGGGGGGGAAGGTGCTTTTGGTTTCTTTCCTTTGTTTCTCACTTCTATATTATCCTATATATATAAATATATAGGATAATAAATAGAGAGCTACATATGTAGAACAAAAATATCAAATAAAAGTACTTAAATATATTTAAGAAAGGTCAAATAAACAAATTTATTTAAAATATCTTAAAATACCTATATATGAAATTTTATATACCTATATGAGATACTATTTACTAAATTGTTTACAAATAATAGAACATTACTAAATTGTTTACAAATAACAGAACAGTGTGCAACAAAAGCCTCTGGAGAGTAAAAATTAAGTATGTTGAAGACTACTCGTCGGACCAGAAGGCTGAGATTTCTTTCTTAATTTCCTAGTAAGAAAAAAAAAGACAAAATAGCAGTAAGCACAAATGAAAGCTTAAGAACAGTTTCTATTACTATAAAAATAAATAATTTGTAATACATGGTTAGTAATATTTAGCAAACAGTGTGCTACCACCATCACAACGGCCTATTACCCCTTCTAGCTTCAGAGGCATCCTTATACATCCAGAATAGAGAGGAGGATATCAACTATATGGATCTCTCTCAGCAGTGGTTTCACAACAATTAGAAAGAAGAAACAGTTCCTGAGAAGCCACAACAAGCTCAAGTTAATTTCTGGACTTTGAATAATTACTCCTTAAGTTCTCTCTCTCTCCATACAGTAGAGCACGCTCCTGACTAACTTGTACAGTGCACTCTGAATAGGAGAGGTTTGTTTGCCTAAGCTAAAGGAAGAAATAGAAAACCAAGAAAGCTACTTAACATTTAATTTAAGTGTTAAAAGTTAAGTTACAAAAGTTCACAGGCCATGAGATAACATAAATAAATCCCTTCTCGAGCTAAAAGATCTCTTTTTTTTTTTTTTTTTTTTCAGGAGCGGCCTCCCTGAATCTAAATAACCCTCTCACAGGCAGAACAGAGTGTCCGTTCTAACTCTTTATCAGATGGGGAAGAAGAGATCGAGATGACCAGTGCCTAAAAAAAAGAGGCACTCTCTTTTTAAGGCAGACTGATCGGCACAACAAATTTTATCTGTTCTCAAGCACAAGCAACTCTAAGATAAATGGGTTCAAGGATCTTAAATGTGAAGAGTGAATATCCAGCGTATACTGGGAACTCCTGACTTGGACCATGGACGCCTCACGCAGATTTCTGAGGAGTTCGGACAACTCAGAAATCATCTTTTACAGGAAGAGACCAGAGAATTTGACTCAGTGTAAAACTGGCACAGGCAGAAATCTCCCCAATTACAGATGCTCAAGCGCATTAGTTAAAAAGAGATTAGAGTGTGACTAGAGAGAAGTCCCAAACTCTTGTTATATACTTAAATTTCTCTCCAAGGATGGAACAACTGCTATCACCGTGCATGACTGGCTGTAGAGGGAGACAGAGCAAGTGAAAGACTTAGAAAAGCACCTTCCCTTCGGAGTCCTCCCGCTCCCAAAATGGTTCTCAAGGAAAACTACTGACAGACTAAGGTTAACTGCTTTGAAAGGGCTGTGTGGGTGGACCCATTGTCTTCAAGTTCAAGCTTTTTCCTGCAGAAACTGCCAACAATTATGCCAAATATAACAATGGTTTTGCAAGATGGATAAACGTCTTCCAGACTGAAAGGGAGAAGTCGTACTGTTGTTGTTGTCTGTGCACAGACAGCTAAGCAGTAAAGAGCAACGCTAAACAACCACGATATCCCAGAACACACAAATACTGCGTAACAGTGACAGAAAGTGCTAGAATTCAAAACAAAAATTACCTCCACCAAATCGGTTTTGTCGTAGTCTTCTCTATGGTTGTAAATACACTGATTAATGACGCCATATAGTTTTTCCAGGTGATAAATGTCAAATCCCTTCGTTATCTCAGTGACAAAGCATAACAGTTTCTGAAGACAACAATGGAGCAAAACAACAACTTTAGAATAGTACAAGATCCTTTGAATACGCTCTATATGTTTTCGGAGGTTGAACAGCAACAATACAAGTGACATCCTACTTTTTCTTACGCTATTAAATAAAAGGTGACACTTCAGAGAACAGATTAAATATCCCATGAGATTTCAGCAGGGAAAATGAGTTAATTTTTCATATTTCAGAGAAAGGAAAGGCTGAAATTTCGGACAATCTTTTACTACTACTAATCCATCTATCACATCAATGGTTGTAATTGCAAGTCGACTGCTCCCAAAGCAGCAGGGAATGACACGATCCTCTTTGTAGGACAGCTGCTGCCACAGCAAAGCCACTGTTGCATTTCATTAGAGAAGCGTTGCAGCAGCGCGGGGCACTGTAAAAAGGCTGCAGATCTTGTAGATACAGCTGTGCCAGCTGGAAAAGGAAGCACCCTTAGGTGATTACCTTTACCCACGTGTGCCATGCCTACAACTCTGCTGGCAGAACAGATTGCTCAAACGCCCAGAGCAAAGGTGGATTAGTTTGCTCAATCCTACCTTTAAATTCAGGGGTGGGTAAACAGCAAAGTGCCTGCTTGTAGCAATCACCTCTCTCTCACACAGTCATTTCTATTACCAAGGATGCAGAGATGATAATCTCTGGCACAGCAACAGTGACAAGCTAGTGGCAGCACCTTCTTCCACTGCCACAGCTGTCCATTAGCTGTGTGAGCCTGCGAGTATGTAGCTTTAGGGAGCAGCCATACCAAATGGAAATACTACTGCCCCCTGGAAATAATGCTGCTTATCATCTTATCAGCAAACTCTGCCTCCCTCATGTATATATATACACACACACACACACACACAATATAAGAAATTCTAATACTGCACTTTCAAGGAATTTCAGAAAAGTAGTCACTTCTCCATGGCTAGCTGGTTTACGTCAACCTGCTAACTTCAGGTTTAAAATCATCACTGCAAGAAATAAAGATCCTTTTCAGGTTCTTAATACATCAAAGCATGAAGAAAAATCCCCAAATAAAAGCCCCCAAACCCATCATAAAAATTACGAATCATTAAATGATATCCATAATAGTACTAGCAGGTTGTCAGTGTGGTATTTTAAAATTCGGCAAGGCCTTTTATCTTAAAAATTAGGCAAAGAATCTGTCTCCTAAACTACAGATGACCAGAAGCAAATGGTAGCCTACAGAAATCTACACGAGGTGTGGAAACTAAACAGTCACAGTGCATTACAGGCTGAAGTATTTCACTATCTCTATGTCCTTCCAATTAATTGTTTTAATTGGCATTGCTTAACAATGGGCTTAATTTGCAATTTTACATGTCGCAGGAATATGTCCTATTTGAGCATTAAAAAAAAGCTGAAATTAGACATACTTTGAGCTCATAGCGATCCACGATAACTATGTAGTCTGTCTCTGTAGGAACTTGTACAGAGTTCTCATCACTTATCTGTTGCTGGTCTTCTTCCCAAGAACGTTCAGGAGTCACCGCTTGAAATGCCCAGGAATCTGGAAGGACACAAATTTCTTCAGTCAGGTTTTCTGTTTATCTAGAATACAGTCTCAGTGAAGTATCCTGTACCTGCAAAACAGTCTCTTTCTACAAATACAGAGACAGAATTGTTATCGTCTTCACTGAGAAATACTTGGCTTCTCCCTTCTTTCCAGCTAAAGTCACTGCTCCATAAAAATTAGAAACTAAGACCAAAAAAAAAAAAAAAAAAAGCAAACAAAAAGACCCACAAACAAACAAAAAGCACTAATGAAAAGGTTAAGAGTGGAAAAAAATAGTCATGTTGCCAATTCAGGTTAGGGAACACATCTTAGAGTACAACATTAGGGCTTAAGTCTCCTATTCCACATGTTACTCTGGATCCACGCATCTTGAAGTGCAGCTTTTTCACCTAAGCTGCTCGTTAGTGGAAAGCACCTCGTACAATAACAGAATGTCAGTGACTGCTGGCTTTCAGTTAGGTACCATTAGAAAAAAACAGACTTTAGAATCAAAAAACCAGCACCTACAGAAACATGTGGGCTTGGCTTGCACAATTAGAGGAGCAACATCATTACGGAATAAACTGTGTGGTGATTTTTGAGAGCTGTAACAGAAAAAATAGAGTGAAATTGAAGGCTAAAGCTAATAAATAGTGCAATCCTCCTCAGCAAGAATAAGGTGCTAAAGGATCTGTTGGACTTCTCCCTTACCATTTGAACTTGGATTTTCATTAGTTATAGTTCCCCATCTTGGTGGGGAATATCCACAAAGCTTAGCACTTTCCTTTTCAGTGTTAAGTTTAACTTGACATATGTCAGGAACATGTTTTTCCACAAACTCTTCTTCATCACTATTGTTTTGGTCATCTGTTGGTACTCTGTTCTCTTTATCGAATTGAGAACTCCTTCTTCTCTTTGCTGCAGCATGCGCACAGTTGTTCCTTCTGCGCTTCCTTTCTGACGCACCTACAAAGAGACAGCATAAAAAAATAATCCAAAACATAACCAAAAGAATTCTTCCTTCAAAATCCATTATCTTCATCTTACTTGACTGACAAGGAAAACAAAGGAACTGAGCTACCACTGCCTATATCCCTACATATGCTGAGAAAAGAGTTGAAAGTTAATGGGGTCCGTTTGCTATTAAGATTAAAAACAAGCAAACAAACCACACACACAGCTATGGAATTTCATTCGCTAAACAGTCACTTTCAGGATTTTACATGCTGAGGATTCTTACTTTGGATGGGCAGTATTAATACAACGTGAGGTTATTTGATAAAGTCACTGTCTTACTGCAGAACTAATACAGATGAACATCATAAAAGCCTCTGGAAATAAGCTCTCCTTCGAGTCTGCTATTAAGCTGAAGACTTCAAAAGCTGAATACGTGTTTGGAAGACTTTAATTAATGAGACAATTTTAAGGGAATATTCAAAGGAGAAAAAACGTGAAGACTTATACCTCGTATGCTTCCTGATTCGGTAAACCTTTTGTGAAAAAAAAAAAACTTTGTGGTTTTGCCCAACATTCGTAGTATTCATACAGTATTGCAAAAGGATATGGGTGGAGTCCATGTCAAAATTCCCACTCTCACTAGTTAGACTTCCCTCCTTCAACTGGAAATCACAGCATGAGGTAGCTAAGATTTTAGCATTTGGGGAAGGGAGGGGTGGAGTGGGGGTAAAAATACCATTTTGCATAATTAAGAACTAGTTAAGTATTCAGAAACCGCCATCCACAACATTTTTTACCTCAAGAATTAGCAATTTAGGGGCGACTAAATGTCAATTGGGCCATCAAAATTGTTTTTTGTTTTGTTTTGTGTTTTATATATATTGCAAACCAACTTTCTTTGAACTTCAATTCATAACTATATTGAATGAATGACCTCTGCATTTCTCTCTCACATTTTGAAGTAAATTTGAAAACAAAATACCTCTGGCATAAAGAGCCAGGCATCAGAGACACCTGTTGCGCCTCAAGAACAGAGAAGGTAGGAATGACAAGAGCAGCTGAATAAAAGGCAACTTGCCATTAGAAATGGGTGTACTGGCATCTACAGGTGCTGCTGTCATCTCCTCATTTTCATTACTCTCTTCATCTGGTTTGTCGTCTTCAGTAGCAGGGTTCTGCTGTGGGGACTTGGAGTTGTCGCATGGAGCACACGCTGCAGAGGTGCGACCTTGCAATAAAGAATAGATACCAAAGATCTTCGTCGTGCATTTTCAGTTACAAATGCAGAGACAAGTCTTAAAATCCTTAGCGTTAAAGCACGTACCTCTTTTCTCACGAGATTCTTTAATTTGTTCACAAAGTCGTCCAAACTCTGTATCCATTTCGTTCCTCACCATTGAATATGCAGCGTCTTGCAAAACATAGGCTCTGTGACGATCTGAAATTTTACGGACTTCAGCTGAATGTTGTCTACCAACCAATGAAACTGTTCTGATCACAGAAAAAAATTGCTTTCTTCATAGGTTGGTTCCAAAAGGTTATCTCAGTGAATATTTTCAGCATAACAACATAGAAGTTAATTAAAACAAAAGCACTAGTTCCTTGGGAACACTTACATCACAATTCCATGCCCAAGTAGCAAAATGATAAAATATTTACAATGTGGTAAGAGATGTTCTCTGTGGACGTCCAAAATCATCTAATCCATCCAAAGTCTACTGTCCGCACACAGCATTTATCCATCTATACGTTTGACAGATTTTTTCAACTAGGGCTAAAAAGCACATCCTCACCTGTAGATCTTTGATCCGGGTAGTACTCTAAGGCATTGTTACAGATTAGATCGATGTCCTTCAGATAGTCTCCTGCAGCGAGGTACTGGCGCGAGTCAATTTTAGTCAGAACTGTTGAAAGATCCATCGGCTCTCTAATCCTTGTGGCATAGTCGGGTACCTGCAGATCAAATACAGGCATTCAGAGCTTTTCTTAACCTTGCACACTGTCTACCAAAATTATTCTGAAAACTTTAAATAAACGACTTCCTAAAAACTCTGAACATTTGCGATGCATCAGAAGATGCTGAAATTAACCAGTTTGCTTCTCAAAAATGGAAGGGCTCTTTCAACTGGCAGTAGAGCTGCTAGGAGAGGACAACAAGAAGTAGGGAGGTCAGAAGCACGTGCATGGTAGAGAAGAAACACTGAGGGTGGGAGGTTCATTTCACTTTGCTTCAGAAAATCACAACAGTGAAAGCTGAGTAAGCCATCCGACATTCTCTTTGTTGTCGACATGGAGGAAAAGGTGCATGAATTGCACCTGTGAAGTACCTATTGCAGGCATCTACTTTAGAATGAGATAACTGGGCCCAGAGGTGCTGATTTCTTCCCTCAGACCATAAGAGGAGCCTAATGACTAGTTCAGATGAGGACATATGTATCTGTCCAGATTTTTCACAGCTCAAGAACCTAGGAGAAAAGGGGAAGAAAAGCCAGTGGATTCCCACATGAAGAGGACTTTGCTGATCCGCAGGTATATGCAAGTTACATCTGTCTTTGAAATATACGCCCCTAGTTTAGGCTTATCTAATAAACTAAGGAGAAAAAGGGATCTAAGCAGCCAACTGGAGGAAAAAGAAAACACACTGCACTTATGGTTGATTCCTATTGAGGAGTTCCAGATGAAACAGAGAACAGGATCTCAAAACTTATTTTTACAAACTGCTGCTCCTATTCCTGTTCCCACAGGAACTGACAGTCCAATAAAGGGCTTTAGACTTCAGTAAAGGAGTCCTGTAAATACTGTTTGTAATTATAAGGAAAGATCTCTGTGCTTTTCAGTGCTGTGACATGCCTACATATCAAAGCCTTTTCACGAGCAAGCTGTGTTGGCATTTGGACTGGCTTTTTAGAATGAAACCAGGGCTTTCAGTGAATAATCCGGTAAGAGACATTTGAGAGTCAGCAGAAGTAAAAGCCCTGCCTCTGCTTCTTGCAAAATCCTAATAGTGCAGCCCTAAAAACAAAGTTGAACCTTCCCCAAAACGCTGAGAAATACGCACACTGAGAAGTTACAGACGCACACAGATCAGCACTAGTTTACCTTCTGTGGGTCAACGGGCTTTGCAAATTCCCTGAAACGTCTGTCAGTGGCAAGTCTGTGAGTAACGCCCCTCAAGAAAATTCTAAGTTCACGCAAGGTATCCTCCTCTTCCTCCTCCAGCATCCCTACTTCTTCCTCCTGTGGCTTCTGAGGCTCAGCTGGTGGTGCTACAGGCAGGACTTCCAATGTCCGATGAACTTCAATTAATCGGGAAAAATTAGCCAACTTACAGTACTCAAATATAAGCATATGACAAATTACTGACAGAAAACGACCACCTAAGCAAATCCCAAAGAGCTAGTAACTTAGATAGGAAAGTTTTAGATGTACTTCTTATATCCTCCTCACCTGTTTTCTTTACAGGAGGCTTAGCCACTTGATTTAGAATTAGGTCCTCAAAAAAAGCTGCTCTCTCTGCCCTACCAGGCAACTCAATAGTGCAAACTTCTCCAAATTCCATATGAAATAATTTTTGGATCTAAAGCAGGAGGAGGAAAGACATTTCAGATTTAAGGCCACAAAAACTCATATTCTATTCCAAAAAGACGAGTACCTTTTACAATTAATAATAACCTGAAGAACACAAACTGAAAAAAGTTATCTTCCTGGCCTTAAAAGGCTACGTTTTCACAGGCTGGCACGGCAAATTCAAACATCACCTTTAAGAATCACCTGTAGAATTAAATCGCGGTGAAGGGATTGTACGCTACACTGATAAAGTAATGGCTTTCACCACATCCAGCATCGCTTCCTTTGTATTTACTTGCCTTGCTGCATCCTTTAGTTAGAACCTTTATGGCTATAGAGGGAAGAGAAAGGCTTCAGCAGACAAGCGACGGCTTTTTGCTGAGTTTTTATTTCTGTACCAAAAGGTGTCTGAAGTAGCTAGTACCTCTACGTCTTCCTCCATTTTCAATTTCTAGTATTAAAAGGTAGGTAAGGAATTTCACTACTTATTTTAGAAGGAATTTAGAACCTGTACAAAAACTTCTGTGGCAACTCAAGCACTTTCAAAGCAGTTGATAATAAAACACGTCTAGGTAAGACCTTCCCCCAATAACTGAGACAAAATAATCAGAATGAGAACAGCGTGTTCCTGTTTTGGGCACCTTCCCTTAATGTAAACTCTCAGAAGTCAATGAAGTTCTGCATGTACTTTTACTACAGTTTATTTGGGAATACAACTAGAATTCCATTCCAAAGTTACTTTAGCAGAAATTGGAACTCAGCTTTCCAGCTTGGAAAGCTTTGGCCTATATGAAGAAAGAAACTGATATTTATTTTTTTAATCAAAGCGTTTCAATTCTCTACTAAATTGCATTATTAGCAGTTTACCCAACATAGCATGGAATGGCAGACTGTCAGAAGAAATCTCTTCAGTAAAGACATCCTCTTGTCATTTCAAGCACTGCATATTCTTGACTGAACCACTTTGTAGCCACCGGAATTATTGTATTAATTTTTTATTTGCATGCGTGAGAGGGGGCTGAAAGTCACTTGCTTGACCTTAAGCAGATGCTTTCACAGTATTCTTTTTCTCTAAGCAAATTTTAAGTGATTTGTTAGGGTGCCTGAGTAATAACAGTATGCATTTAAGAAAGCACAGCATTTTGATGCTGAAAGCATTCATAAATTACAAGAAACTGAAGAAATAGTAAGAAAAGTATTGACAAATACCTCTTCTGGGAGATCTGAGTGACGTACATCAGACGTAGCAAGCAGCAAAACGGGCAAAAATGCTGGAATGTTACGTAGTAGAGTTAGAAAAGTAAGTTTCAAGGCAGGTCCAACGTTGTCCCACCATAAATGGATATCTGGGACATAAATTATGCTTGGTGCTGTCTTCTGAGCATTTCGGATCAGCTAGTGAAAAGGAAAGCTTGGGTAAGAAAACTAAAACACGTAGAATAACCTGTTAATACATAGCTACAGAGCCATCTGACTGCCCCATGAAATGAAACTACATGAACAGAGTGGCAAGCATCCTTTCACATAAGGAATTGCTCTGTGCACCCTTTCAGATTATCAGTATTCGGAGAACTCTAGTCAGAAGATGGGAAGGAGATATTCAGGCAGTGGCTAGACACCGTAGCTATATGGCCACAGCCACAATCATCGCATAACAAAGAAAGGAAATGTCCCTCTTATGGGACACATCAGTATTCAATCGTGTAACATGTCTGTCCTTACTTGTATGGCTCTCAAACGTTTCCACTAAAGGTAAAAATATTTTAAGGTAGTGATGCCAAACAATGAAATGGATTGCCTGCCTAAAAGTAAAAACACCAAATCTGTTCGTTTTTTCTAGTTAAAACCACATCAGCGTGCAAATGAAGCGTTTTGTGAATGTTAATGCTTTTAGTGCACATACTGCAACAGCACAAGTTGTGTATGTCCGTGTGAAAACAAAATAAACAGAAGCCCCAAACCTTGGTTGCCTTACTAATATAATTTAAAAGAAGGCTACAAAAAGTAGCCGACATGCGGTCTGATACAGAGCCATCTACGGGGAGCACACAGTCTTAGGAGGCAATGAGAACTACTTCCTGGATCACAGCGAGATGAGCAGCATTTCTTTCCACAAAGAGATGTTTATTAGCAACACCGCCCAGCTTCCTGAGCTGCTAGCAACATCCTCACTGTAAAATTGGGTATGGAAAAGGTGGACATGTACAACATCCACATTGTTTGTGGTTTTGTCTAAAAGAAAAGGGGATTTTCAGACAGAAGCAAGCATCCCAGCACATTAAAACAAGGCCACCTCCATTACCAACGAATTTTGCTCACCTTACTTGCAACTCGATTGATCCTTTACATACAGTCAGTGAATCCGATGAGAATAAAAAGAAAAAAGGTACCTGTCCGCAGATTTCTTCTGGCAGTGCAACGTTTGTAAGCAGAACAGAAAGGTCCAGGGTGTGAACGGGAAACTTCTCCAAAGCGTGCAACACCGCGGGTGCCACGTAAGAAACCTGGCCGCACCCTTCTTTTCCTACTATTAGCAGACGCGGCCGGCATGATGTTGGTTCGCAGAAAGCACTCCTAGAACAAGAGTTAAGAAAACAAGTTTATAAATGAGGTGCTGAATAGACACACAGATGTTCCAAGTACTTTTCCTATAGACTTTCTTTTCCCTCCCCAAATAATCCAAATGGCAGCGGTACATTAAATACATGTAAGATTTCCCGTTAAGTTATTCAGTCATTCCAACTGTTTCATCTTCTTCCCTTGTGTTTCCTATTCTTTACTAAACCAAGACTGCAAATTAATATCCCTGCAATCTTGCTTTACTACTAGGAAATAAATTTGCGAGGAGCATTTGTTTCCCCACTACAATCAGGCTGTACCTTTGCTGGCTTAAATCAAAGATGCTAGAGACTTAGCCTTGCTCTAGAGGACAGAAAGTCTTCCGGACAGCACAGCAATAGAAACTGAGAAAAATAACTGATCCAGCTGCGACAACATGATCTAACTTTCCAACGGTGGGCTTGCATGACTTCCATACTAAAATACCAAAAGATTAACACAACTTGCTGGCTTCACAAATAAAGACACCATTCAAATTTGTCTCAAGGTGTTTTAACAAGCCATTTCTCAGTTTTCTTTCTGCTACATAATTCACTACTGGTTTAACAATCCTGGAAAACAGAAGGGCAAAAGGTGGCAACACAAACCCATAAAGTTGGGGTATTTTTAGCTAAAAGGACAGACAGGACATTTATGTGGTCTTGAGTCTTTCAAAGAATGCCATGGATTAAGTCAACGTGTTCTGGTAGTCTACGGATCACTTTGGCTTAGGAAGAGAAGCCTGGGCTTTTCAATTTGGTCATTCAGAGCAACTTCATTACAACTTTAGTCCCTTCACCTTTCTTCTTGTGAATACCAAGCACCCCTTCAACACACAAACTTGATGTTACCCCTTCGTCTACCACCCCTCGCGCTTTTAACAGCGGGAACTGTTTACAGAGACTCAGCAGACCTGAGAATTTAAACATAACAGGGATCTATCTTTCTTTACCTGCTGAAACAGAGGCGTTTTCTCTCTGGTCCGTCAGGCATTCCATCTTTTAATTCACCTCCAGAAACCAAGGCTGCATCGTCATCACTGTCGAACATATCATCTTGTAAAATAGGATTTAAATGGTCTGAAAGGCAAAAGAGGTTTGTTAACTTTCCTGAATAGCCTTTGTCTCTTTCTCTTACATTAACACAGCTTCTAAATCAGTGCCAAAACCCTTTCTTCATTGGAGAGCACACACTGAAAGCTATTTCCTAGAGTTCATCCCACCACAGATCTAAGGAGATGGCACAAGGCCCTACAAAGCTGTACTAAGTCCCACTGATGTGTACGTATAAGGTACGCTACTCTTGGTGATTTTTTTCTCCCCCTTAGAATAAAGGAGATTACGAACAATTTCTGCAGTTGCTAAATAGCTAAAAAACAAACAAGACCATTTCTTTCTGGAGGAGGTTCCCACAATGAAAGCACGGGGATTAAGGATGTGATGGCCACAGAATTCCATTCATCTAGTAAGTATCAATGCTAATTGATCTCACGTGCACGTGTATAGTACGATCCACAAACATTTAAATTAGGAGACTGGTTCAAAATGATGATAGCTAAAACAATATTGAGCTTAGACCAGTTATACTTGCATCCTGGTCCTGACATTCTTCAGAAAGGAATTAGAAACATTGACCTAGAAATGCTTCCCCTCCAAATATTTTTATTTTTTAAAGAAAAATAGGTGCCTTATACTTCAAACCTCAAGTCAACCTCTACAAATGCAATTATCTTAGCTGCCGTCAGAAGCAGGATGCTTCAGTAGAGAACGCATCGTCCTTTACTGTGTATTGAGTCATTCAGAGCTTCCATTTGGCATTTCAGTTTCGAATCCAGAGTAAAACCTATGCGTTACATTCCAGACATGCCCAAAAGAAAGACATGCACATGCAAATAATAAAATTCTACCATCGTTATGTCTGAAAGGTTTAAGCTGATTGCACAAACCACAAGTTTTTGCTTTAGCAGAATTATAAAGAAGTGGATGCTGTGGTTATACCTTGCTGTCGGTCCTCCTTTAGCGCAAGCTGGGCATGCGGGAAGACCTTCTGCACAACTTGTAAAATATTCTCTACTGATCTTTTAAAAAGCGGCTTGAAAATGGGTGATAGTGCTTGTCCGGGTGAAGCCACGATCCTGTTCGAAGCCGGAACAACCTTCTTCATAGCCATGAAAAAGTCCTTTGCTTTTATTTTAATAGAATTAACGTCTAGTTGCAACTTCTCCCTACTTGCATAAATCTGAGGATAGCATCGGCGCAGAGAGCACAGCGCAGCTTCAGTACATAGGGATTTGATATCTGCACCACAGTATCCTAACAAACAAAAATCAAACGTTACATCAGTCAAGGCCCAGGTTTACAACACGCAACATTTAAAGAATTTGTAATGCCAAAACCAAACAGGTTAACAGGGAATTCAAAGTGCTACCGCTCTGCAGGGAAGTTTCATGTTGCTCACTGCCTGATATCCTGCGCTTATGCAGCTGAAGCAGACTCCTCATCAAAAACCATACTCTTGAGGAAGATGCCCCAGAACCATTTAATGCTCTCAGACAACAAGAGGAACGACAACAAAGAGTAAATAGATGAAAGCATCTAACTCTGATGGCTACGAAGGCGTGCCAGCTGCCTCGTTGACTAGTTGTGCAGCAAGGCACAAGAGCTTGGGTACTGCCTGGTACAAGCTAAGGTTCTTTACAACTTGGTCACAAGCAAGAATCCATTTTGGTTTCAGTCTTACCAATGCATTTCTCAGCTAGTTCATCAAGCAACATGTCCGGTGGCTTAGGGGTCCAGTCACAAGTATGAATCTTGAAAATTGCTTTTCTAGCCTGGAAGCAAAATCATTGCATTTTAGCTTGTCCCAAGTTCTCCTTAAAAATACCAACAAGAAACAAACAAACCAAAAAGCAAACAAACAAACAAACAAACAAACAAAAACAGTCCTCCCTCAAAACCCCTCATCTATTAATACGCTTTTCTTACTTGCTCAACTTTCAAGTATTTTACAGTTATTTAATATACGCTCTGCATTTTCAACCAGGAAATTGAATATTTCTTATTTGTTACACTGAACTTTTTTCTAGGAACCTACAGCGAAAGAAAAGGCATTTATAGCTTCAATAACAAGTTTCCAAACTACGAGACCTAAGGACCCAGAGGAAAATACTGTAATGAAAAATTTATCCAGAAGCATTTCTTTCTTGTCCAAAAAACTTCTCTAAAACTTAGCAAGCTTTCATTGTGACAGTCTCATTACTTCATCACATTTGCTTTTCAGTCAGTAAATTCACAGAAAGCACTTCTGGCACAATGTTTCAAATTGCTACAATTACTATAAAGAAGACAATAATTATGACTCAAACTACTACCACTGATCCGGGGCACAATCAAATGCAAACACGTCCCCTATTCATTCATAAGTGAAGGATTGAGACCAAAAACACAACTTCATGATGAAAGCGCCCAAGTGGACTAAATAATTAAGCAAACAGGTACAACTTTGGGAATGAAAGGTTTGATTATAGAACTAACTACTTGGTGGTATCATCCTGACCATATATATCCAGTACCAGATTTGCCCTCCATGGAACAACGCACTGTCTCCACATATCACTCTCTTGTTCAAGTTGTCAATTTTTTTTTTTTCCTATACAGTTGGACTTTGCCATGGTAGCACTAACGTTGAATTTAAGTTCTCACCTCTTTATTTGGCAAGTTGAAGAGGAACTCTCTGTCAAAGCGTCCTGGTCTTCGTAAAGCAGGATCTATAGAATCCAGTCTGTTGGTAGCTCCGATTACCACGATCTCCCCTCTGTTATCTATGCCATCCATAAGCGTCAGAAGAGTTGAAACAATGGAACTAATAGAAAAATATAATTTTTACTTACTGGTTCAGTAAATTTTGTTACATTCCACATGACTTTCTTCCATGAGTAGGCAAAAAGGACAAGCTTTAAGGACAAGACTCATTTTAAGACATAAAAAATAGGTAAGTTAACACAGACCACATGCTGATATCAGGCTTAGTAAACTGGTTTCAGCCATCGTTTAGAATCACCTGTTCTGGCATTGAGTTACAAGTTTTCAGGATAAATTAATGTGTTCACAGTAAATTGAACAGGTCATCATCCTTTTTTTTTTTTCATTCCCCAAAGATCAAGCAGATTTTATGTAGGTGCAAAACTGTAATACCTATGAATGTGGTCTTGTTTACTGGAGCGCACAGGAGCGAGGCCATCTATCTCGTCAAAGAAAATAATTGAAGGTCGCATCTGATAGGCCTAGCACGAAAACACAGAGTAAAACAGCATTATTTAAAGGAAAAACGCACAAAAACCTCATGGTTGGAATGTCATCCAAACTAGATTTCTCACTTTAGCCTCTGGGACCTCTACTGATAGAGCTACTGGAGTATCTGGCATGACTAACAGAAGACAGCAGTCTGTGTCAACCCACTGTATCCGGGTGACAGGAAGCAAATCGTTCCAGTAGTTCTTACAGCTGACATTCACAGCAGAAACACCGGCATTTCCATTTCAGTGAGAAAAAAAAAAAACTAACAAAATACAAAAAAAGAGCAAGTTCTACTTAAAAACGTTGACCACAGAAAATAATGGTTTCAACTCTGACAGAATACACTGTGCATTTCAACCTTACCTGTTCAAATAACACACGAAGTTGGCGTTCTGATTCCCCCACGTATTTTCTCATGCAGTCCGAAGCATTTCTCATAAAAAATGATATTTTTCTGTCACTTCGGCTATATTCACTGGCAAGTGCACGAGCAACTAGTGTTTTCCCTGTTCCTGGGGGGCCATAAAATAGACAGCCTCTGCAATAAAAAAGATCCAGATAGGAAAAAAAAAACATCATGATGAGTACCTCCCACAGCCATTGTCTCTAGAACAAACTCGTCTTTCCTAACCAAAACACGTCATGTACAAGACAGCAGTAATAGCTGAAGTGTGGGTAGAGTCAGAACAGATAGAAGTTCTGCGTTTTTACAACGTTTCACAAGAAAATTCATTTTTTTCACCCAAAGAAATGAATAAGGGGGTAACTCAAGTGTATAAAACCTTCAAAAGAGAGCATACTGTCCCAGAAGGACACTTCCAAAACTGCTGACAAATAGGGTGATTACAGCAAACCGGAGCCAAACGGGCAAACTTCAGCACAGAATCCGAGAATGGGCTGAATGGTGAATCACCAGTTCATTCTTCAGTGATAAACTGCGTATTCTTGCTTTCACAAAATGCAGAATCTGATAGTAAAGCATTTAATGCTCCTCTCAAAAGCATTAAGTTACTGGGTTTGGTCTCTCAGACCACCTATTGCTGATGGCAAGTGAGGAAGCCTAAAGCCGGAAGGAAAAGCGATGCCTTAGCACTCAGAGGAAAAAAAAAAAAAAGAAAACAAAAGTAGGCAGGAAAAACAACTGGGCTTCCAGGCAACATATTACAATTGACTTCCACTAGATAATCCCTTCTTGCTTACAAACTAATCAAGCTGACTTGTACATAAAACTGAGAACAAAACCACTCCAACCCAACTAACCCAACTTTTTAAAAACACCCGACGGTAAAACTTAAAATTTTAAGACGTTGCTTATATTTTTAACCTACAAATATTCTGGATTCTATCCATTTTTAAGAAACCACTTTTTGCTACTACTAAAACAAACGTTCACCGCTGCCAAAAATGTTGAAGCGTGGAAGCATATTGATACCTTAATTGAACTTTCTCCTGAAAACAGCTGACTTACGATTTATCACTTTAATGAGTTACCTTGGGGGCTGAATATTGAACCGCTGAAAAACTTCTGGATACAGGAGGGGAAAAATCACCATCTCTTTCAAAGCTGCGATGTGTTCGGAAAGACCACCCACATTCTCAAATCCAATCTAAAGAGCAATTCAACACAGCAGAGTTTGTATGTTAAAGAAAGCAGCAACCTAGATCAAGGTTTCATCAGAAATTATCTCAGCACAACGGAAACATTCTGGGCAATTTTTGAAGTTGCTTTAGAGAAAACCATCAACAAAGGTAGTTGTAGATGGCACACTGAGATCTTTCATAATCACTGGAAACACTCGCTGACACGATGATTAGTTTAAGACTTACCGCACTATCTATTTGCATTGCATCTCCCTGACTTCCTCCAACTTTCTTTTGATCCCTCTGAACTCTCTTTAGGTCCTGTTTCTGAAGCTTCACTCGAAAAGTCCTGATTTGAATTAAGGAGAAGTTATAGGGCTTCTTTTTCTTTAAGATGCAGCTCGAAGATTTTTGTTTTTCATAATAATGCCAAGCAAATGTAGAAGACATTAATTAATATATAGAAGACCTAATTAATTGACATAAACTTACACAGTTAAATTTAGGTAAACTTAAACATGGCTAAATATTCATTTGAAGGAGATTCATCCCTCCCCTATTCTCTCACGACAGCAACTTTCTTGGAGATGTGCTCTCGCCGTCCTCACTGCTCTCACCACCCTCCTCCGTATCACATGTGCTAAGCAAGGGAGATGAGCAAGACGGTGTAGAATCACTGATGTCATATATATATATGACCAGAAAGTCATAAACCAGGAAGTTAAAAAGAAAATAGAGCAGATACTAAGTAACACCAAAAATTAAGGGAATTCTATCTCAAAATTTACTCTGAGATCGATTTTCCAGTCCATTGTACTCCTTAGGAATCTGATTTCAAAGGCCATGACATGATTTTCCTCGTGACAGCTGTCTGCTTTCAAGAATGCTCAACAAAATATCTGGCAATCAACAGCATTCTCTACGCGCTAACTGCTTACAAAATCCAAACAGCCTTTATCGTTACTAAGGCAATTTATGATTTCATTTAGATCTTTTATTGTTTAAGGTTAACTTCATATAGAAACATTAGTTGATTCCAAACAGAAACTAGAGTCAGTATTTGAGTGATAACTTTTTTTTTTTTTTTTTTTTTTAAATCTAACAAAACTTCCATAAAGCCTCTCCCTCTAAATCGAATACAATTATCTTCGGTTTTAAGAAAATAATTTGTATCCTTCAAGATTAAATAGTCTGACTAAGATTTTTAAGGGGGGATTCTGGCTTCAGTTCCAGAACCAAAGAATTTCAGTTACAGAAACTCAGACACTACCTCCATAATCATCTTATCAGCGACCCACAAATATTGGATTTAAAAAAGAAACCAACTTAAAAGTATCCACCTCCTCCCCTCCAAATATTTCTTCCCTCCCTATCCTCAGACTACCAAAGTACCAATCATAAACTTACGCTGTAATTACCACTAAGCTGAAAACCCTTTGAAGCGTTATGCAGTAAGGAGACTGACAGCTCTACGGATAAGTAAGAGCTATCACTAGCCATACACCAACCTGGCACGTCTTCTATATTTTTGTGACCCAGCATTTTCAAGTGACTCTTTCTGTCTGACAGAACGGGGCTGGCCCGAGTTAGTCCTCTCTCGATCTCTTTGTCGTACTGAAAGGAAAGAATTTAGAAGAATGATACAGATACATTTAAGAGAGGAGGATATCAAAAGATAAAGAAAATGCCACGTGTTTCACTCATCCCTAATTCCAGAAGAATTTTTAACTGTTTTTGCTTTTCATCAGTGCATGGTACAAGTGGAAAACTACGCCCTTTTTAAAGGTAAACTGAAAATCACAAGAGCAAGACTATTAAGGGGGATATCAAGGATACATAGCACTAAGTATGCCAAACAGCAAAGAAATACAATGTGCACAGGACACACGTGTCTGATAAAAACAGTGAAGTTCATGTGCAGAATGAAGGTACAGAACTGAAATAGAACTGTGTGCGCAAACACATGTATTTGCATTCAAAAATTTTATCTCACTTATGTGCAAGAAATAAGGTTTTAAGAGAAACTGTGCGTTCAACCTACTTTCCATAGGAGCTTGGTAGCGGTCAACAGGTTTCCTCTGTCGACGGTTGTAACGCCTTGGAACATCTTCACCGTCATTTTCTTTGTTCTCACTTCCTCTTGATGTTTGTACTGTACCACAAAATGACACCGAATCCTTAAGTACTTTTGCAAATTATATGAAATCCAAAATGCATTACACAGATGCCTGTAAGTTTTATTATTATCATTATTTTAATGACACAGTGGATCCTGCAAAACCTTAAGATGAATTTATGCAAGTCACGTTTCAGAAATCACAAATCCTAGCAGATGAGCATGCATCTAGACATTGTTCTGTCCTCTCTGAAACTGCTGATGGACTTGTCGTCAGCCTCAGTGTTTAACAACAGGCAAAATTCTGTCATATTGCTTAGCTAAGATGCAGATCTTCTGAAAACAGCTATTTCAGATCGTCACTTCTTAGTTTGAGAACGTGTTTAATGGAAAGGGTTTTAATAATCTGTAGTGCTAAGACTAAGCATAGTAATCTAAGTCCAAGCCTAGCTCTGCCACAAATTCTGTGAGCAATAATGGGCCAGACACAGGCTTGAAGCTCACCAATGAGAAAACAATGCCAAATGCACATAAGCTTAGGCCATTAGCTTCTGTCAAGTAACCTGAAGTTGTTTCATGAAAGATGGTAAAAAACACAAGAACCAGAGTGCAATTATCTACTGGGTTCTGGTGAATATCCTCTCACGTTAACAGCAGGACACCGAGGAAGGAACGTACATACTCCGTTCACCTACCTGTTTGCCAAAAGGACTCATTTTTTTTTTCTTGGAAAGCACTGCCCTCTTTGGTTTTTATTTTTTAACCCCAAAGGTCGCATTGCTTTCTGAATGCAAGGTAGGTGCCATGGGGTATACAGACAGCACACGGAAAACTGAGCGATCAGTAAATGAGTTTGTGATCACTACCATCTCCAGTCCTTGGTGTTCCAACACTTCTATCACAAAAGCATGAATTTCTCTGCTTTCTTGCTCCTCTAACCCTTTCCTTTGTTCCAATAACTTCCTTTATAACAACACTGACACTTTCCTCACTCTTTTCTGGCCTATTTTTCATTATAAAAATATATTCTAGCTTTTTCCTGATTTAAAATTGTAGTTTGCATTTTGATCATCAAGTAATTGCCCCGGGCTCATTTCCCATTCAACGTGCTATTTAAAATTCCTCTCTACAAGTCTCTACTGCACAGCTCCCTGAAACCCACACACTTTAACCAAGCTTCTCCCTCTAGACTGGCCCCCGCCTTGTATTCAAGCTACTCTTATTAACACTTTGAGCTAATGTTTTCCTAACTAAACCTCCAAAGGAGTCAACTCTGCTTCTCCCTTACTAGTCCATGGCCCAGCCCTTCCTCCTCTGAAGAACTTCCCCCGGGTTCCCACCTGCCACCGTGCATCTCTCTGCTCCTCTGGGCCTCTGAAGGGAGGAGCAAAGTATTTTCTGGGGCTCAGCCTCCTGTCACTGTCTCTCTGAGCTCCTTTGCAGGTGTGCAGGTGAGCTCTATCACATAATCTAACTCGTCAGCTCATCTACTGCAACACCCTTGTCGGTCCTTAAGTACAGTCTTGCCCTGTTCTGCTCTGTTTAGAAAGCTCCTACGAGGATGATCTAATTTACTGCCTTAATCACAACTAACATTCTTCTTAAAAACTGTAAGTTTTCCCATCACTTCCAAGTTAATATGGCCTTTCGTGGCTTAACCTCATTCCACAAGTCACTGAGTACCCAGATGACAGCTCCTAATTACAGGCCCTGACAGCAGCTTACGGTGACTGCCTCCTAAACACAGAAAGGCACAACGCTATCTTCCCTCCTGCTGAGCTTCACGCTTGGGAGGAGCTTTTCATACACATCTGGCAGCCTATCTATCTTGCTTCCTGAAAATTCTTGCTCTGCTGCTCAAAACCATGAAAACTGTCACGCTCCTGCTCAAGCGGTATCACCGTTTCGCATGCTGAGTAATGCTGTCCATTTCTTTCCATTCCCACCTGGCTACAACCATCTGTTGCCTTTTATCTTGGAAGCAGTTTGGAAAAACGCTGTACTTTTTTTTTTTCACCTGTTCTGAGCTCACTACAGTACAGCCCTAGAGCTCATACTAAGGCTTGTGAAGTCAATAGCAACACAGAATTTTTACAGAAGACAAATACCCAGGAGATTAGCTTGTTTCAATTGTTTAAGACGAGGCTTTTGGTTAGAACAGAGTAAAGAAAACTTAAAACCAGAACTCACCAATCTCATCTGGACTGCCAGGTCCAGTTCTTTCAAAGTCCGACTTCACACAGGTGAAGATATCAAGGTTCTCCTAATTCAAAGCAGCAAGAAAGATCGGTCACAAACGTGCAGAAAAACAGACGTGCATACACGTACATCCACTGACAGACACGTCTGTCTGTTGATGCTTACACAGTAACATTATCGAGGCACCCCACATACACACAAAAAATAAATTATTGCACAAGAGGAGAGAATTGCGTGCACCCACAATCAGTAACAAGAATTTCTGCTCTAAACCAGGGCTCAGTACATGCAGTGGTTAAATACTTGCCCAGATACAAAACTGAGTGCATTAGTTAATCATAGGTTAATAACCTACAGCGTGACAGAACCAAGGAAAAAGAACTTCCTTTCTAGCAGACGTACCAAAAGAAATCATACAGGCGTGTGAGAGATGCTAATAAAAAGTACTGTGGACAATTCTGGATTAATTTCACAGCCCTGGGCAACCAGCTCTAGGTGTCCCTGCTCGAGCAGGGGAGGGTTGGACCAGGTGACCTCCAGAGGCCCCTTCTAACCTCAACCATTCTGTGATTTGAGAGAAAAAAAAGGGAATTCAGAGCTAAACAAAAAGCTATGAAAGTAGGTTGTCGGGAAGTTTTAAAATGATGTGCCTATCATTCAAAAGAACAGTAATTTAATAAAATAATTTAATTTAATAGAGCAAAACTAAGACAGAGGAAGTATGATTGCTGCATACAACTTCAACAGGCGTTCCTCTAGAGACAGGGGTTTATTTAAGCTCTCAGGCAAGGCCAGCACACGAACAAATATACATAAAGTAGCCATCAGTTCATTCAGCTGGAAATTTGAAAGGCTTCAAGTTCCTGAAAACTCTGGGAGCAGTTTGCAACCAAGGAAGAATTCTAAAATGCAAGTTAGGTCAATTAAAGAAAACAGCTCCATTTGCCTGTAACAGATGATTAAAGCTACATGATACTGGAGATTCTTTGTGAGCTCTCAGGAAAAAAAGCGTTCAATCAAAATTCGAGCGAGTGACCAACCCAGGAAGCTATGCACTGCCTTTTGTTAAGCTTTCCAAGTAAGTGCGTTCCTGAGCACGACAAGAAATATGATTTCGGAGTTAAGGATAAAAAGCTAGACAGCTTAAACTGCCAAGCTGATGGAAAGCACCAGTCTTTTTGCATATTCAGTCCCCCAGGCAGAGCTTTTAGTAACATTTGGAGTAAAAACCCAAGTCCGAAACAGCTGTTTGTAAACAGCGTCCATTCAAAAAGCAGAAGGCAATTCAGAAACTGGAGTGGAAGACATGCATTTCAGCATCTCCCCATTATCCCACATCTTCTGCAGAAGATGCTCTCTGGTTATATCTTCATGTCTTACTGATAACGGTTGTGCTCCAGATATCTTTTAAGAGTGGAGGAAGCAAGACCAAATGGTAGCTTAGACCACACTATTCTTTGGAAGGAAGTTATTTCAGTTCAATTAAAATTACAACTAAGTTACTTCCCTACGTGAAATACTCTACAAAAATGGCAAACTGACGGAGTATTTGCTCTGTCATTTGTACCTCAACATCTTCCCAACATCTTTGGCATCTACGCATCTGCTCCATTTCATCCATTTTTTGCAGCACAACTTCCGCAGTACTAAGATACAAAGTTGACATGGAAGAGCAAAGTTCGGCATGTATGAAAAAAATAAAACAGCACACACAATCAATAAGAGATTTTAATGTAGTATGCACAAAGCAAAAGTCATTGACACTTAGCCAAGATTTTAGACATTACCAAAAAATTAGGTCAAATCTTTATTTTTGATAGAGATTTAAGAACAAGCTTTTGAGGATTTGCAAACATACGCTGTTTTCAGGTTTATTTTCCCCTCTTACTGAGCACATTTAAAATATATATATATTTAAATGCAGGAGGAAAATAAGAATTCTGACATCCTAGTAAGATGTTATAAAAAGATTATGTCAACTTTTAATCCTACTTAAGTTGCTCTGCACAGTAGCATTAAGTCATTTTTTGTTAACCGAGGAAAGGCTGTTTGTTCTTCTCTACATGGGAATCTAAGTTTCGTGTTGTATAAAATGATGAAATGAAAGGAAAGCAAATTCTGAAGCAGAAAACAATTTTGGCTTCAGAAACAGAAATAAACCATGGACAGAAATGCAGAATCGCTAGGACTACTTTGCTTTGACTGTATCAAACCGTCCTCAGTTTCTTAACCAAGCATTACATTCACTTTTGTGAGTATGGAACAAAAAGTTCATTAAAAATGAAGGCACTTCTGATGCTAAGAAAACTGCCAAATGGGGAAAACTCAACGAACTGAACTCTCAATGCCAGGAGCAGCCATACCTCTTTGCTGTCAAAATAAAGAGCAAGTCGAGGCCAACATCATGCCATAGTGCAAAGGCTTGCTAAGAAAGATCATTTTAAGAGGTCTGCAAGAAAAGATGACTTACTTTGTTATAAGTTTGTCAAATAGAATGGACGAGTTAGTAGTAGAGTACCGACTGCGTCGGACTCTACAGCTGCGGCGCAGCTCCAAGTCCCTGTTTTCTCTGTGGACTCGTCTCACAGTTTTTGCACCAGCTCTACTCCTCAATGTTCTGGTGACTGAAACGCAGAAACAAAGTATTTTGAAACAGTGAAGATGGCATTCTCCTTATTTCACCGTTGCTCTTGTAAAATGTAAACAGACAAACAAAAAAGGCACCCTGAAGTGGATTGATTTTTCTTTAAATTTCAGATCAGAAGTTGTTGTCACAACCACTGCATTCCACTCATTTATCGCTCTGCACGTTTAAACTGTCCACTTAAAACTGTGACCTGTAGAGAAATTTTTAAAGAGACTGAAAGCTAGCCAGACAAAAACAAACGTGCAACTTTTGTTCCATGCAGGAGGGAAATTTACTCCACTTATTTCTGTCTTGGAAAAGTGAGAACAATCAACACCTTTCTCTACGGTGTTTTCACTCCATTCATGTAAAACTGTATCTAACAGTGCTCAAAAAAAACACTATTACATTGCAAGCCTCTTCCTAAGAGGTGTATGTTTTATTACTCTGTTTATGCATGCAGCACTTTCTTTTCCTGCATTATGATCTAACAGCTCAAGGAGGTAAGAATCGTTTCAAGAGAAACACCCAAACACCAGATAACTCAAACTCGTGCTTTTTAGAAAAAAGCCTGCCCATTGTTTACCATACGGCACCCTTTGGCACAGGTTTGTTGCTTGCACTGTCATTAAAAGAGCCAAGAGGACAAGGGGAAGGGAAGAGCTACACCACTGTGCTGGTAGGATCACAGCTAAGGTTTAGTTTTGTGGTTGCCAACTATACAACTAAGTTTGAACTTACCAAGTATCAATTTACTTTGCACAATTAGAACAGTTTGCTTTGTGCCTACGAAGCTGCAATTCACACTGCTCCCTCCCCAAGGAATTCATAAAGTCTCCTATTTGCACCTACCTCTCTTCACAGAAAAGTCACTGATGAGTGAATTCAGCTGAGTACAGAAGGCTTTGGGGCCAAATGAAAGCGATGGAGTGACCAAGTGCCATCCTCTTCAATAACCAGCATAAATAGGTATCCCGGGGAGTTACAGCCACTTACCTGTGTTATATTCTTTTTTTCGTTCCAATTTCGGCTTTCTCAACTGCCTACATTAAGAAAGAGGACAGGGGAGAGAAGGGAGAAAAGAGTTTTTGTATTAGAGCCATCAAGGATGGGAAATTTCACCAGGTTTACAAGCCAGTGCTCCATGGTATACAAAGAGAAGCCTGTAGGCCTCACGGAGGATCCAGATCCCAAGTCTGTTGCGTACCATATACACGCGGTTCTGTATGTACCCACATTTCCTAGCTTGCTCATGTTGAATTCTCAAAATTATTAGCAATAGCACCCAAGTGGAAAAGATACATGTCCCGGTTTCAGTTAGGACAGAGTTAGTTCTCCTCCTAGTAGCGGGTAGGTTGCTATGTTTTGCCTTAGGACGTGTGAAAGGATGTTTAGAAGAGTGCTGATACCACCCCGATGTTTCAATTGCTGCTGAGCAGTACTTACAACAAGCCAAGGACCTTTCAGTGTCTCACTGTCCTACTAGCGATCAGAATCGGCTACAGCAACAGCTGCGAGGGGACAGACTCAGGATGGCCGACCCCAACTGGCCAAAGAATTCTATGCCTTATGGCTTCAGGCTGCACCATGGATAGGGCGGGGCAGCCGGGCTGCTAGGGGTTACGCTGGGCACTGGTCAGCGGGTAGTGAGCAACTGCATTGTACATCACTTGTTTTGTACACATTACTATTAGCAGTACTATCATCATCATCATCATTTTCCTGTCTTAATAAACTGTCTTTATCTCAACTCGCGGGCTTCACTTTCCCGTTTCTCTCCCCCATCCCAGAGAGGGAGGTGGGAGGGTTGGAGAAGGGCTGTGTGGTGTTTAGCTGCCGGCCGGGTTAAACCACAACAACACCTCAAAGGGGTTGGGGAAAAAAACACATGTTTTTTTAGAAAAGCAGAAGACTTTCACTGAGAAGAGGGATTCTAGTTTTAAGGTACTGGTACGCCATCAGCATGCTCATAGGCCTCTGCTGATTTTAGCCGGAGGTTTATCAGGCCACAACTCACTGCACATGCTTTCTCTCTTGCTTTTCAATCTACAAATCGAACATGGATTGAACATATAGAAATACAGTACCTTGAAAAGCGTCTTCTGTTGACATTTCCCCTCAGTATCACCATACTTTCTTCAAAGCTGGAGACCGAACACCGCAGGATGCTTTTTCTCATTGATCTTAAACGGTGTCCGTTGAAACATTCAATACTGGTAGAAGAATAATCCTAGGGAAAGAAGGAAATAAGAATATATTTATGTGAACCACATAGATTCAGAGAAAGAAATTCTGCCTCACGCAAGTTTAATTAACCCTCCTGACTTGGTAGAGGGGCAACTAATGGCAGGCAGACACTGAAACGCTGCTGTGCTCAAGAAAAACCTGGAGGAAAAAAAAAAAAAAAAAAAAAAAAAGCTTTCAAAACTAAAGCTTCCCTCTCCCCACCGTTTTCTTGTGGATAACTTAAGCTTAATATGCTTGGCAAAAAGACATTGCAGCAAAACCTTTCACATAAACTTAGTGTTTCGTGAAAAACAACAACAACAACAAACTTTAAATTCAATTGGAATTTTTTTCAATGAATTCAATTGGAATTTAAATTCAAAACTTTAAATTCAATTGAATTTAAATTAAAAAAACTAAACTAATTAATTTCAATTAAAAAAAAATTAAATTCAATTGACTGTTCAAAGGAACAGTCAAGCTTGACATTATACATCCTAGAATTAAAATCTAGTTCTCCCATCTCCAGACCTTGCTAAAGATGCTTATTAGGAGCTCTGTCAAAAAAAGTGTAAGGCTTGTTATATCAAAGCTTCGAACCCTTCTTACTGCCCTTGACCTTCTTCACATTGCTGCTCCTACAAGGAGGAGTACGATCATTTTTAGTACGGGAGGGAAGTGTGATATCCTTGAGTGGGGGGTCGTTCTTTTATAAAATGAAGCTCCAGTAAGAGTACATCAAATGAACCAACTTTCTTTGAACTTCAATTCATAACTATATTGATGAATGACCTCTGCATTTCTCTCTCACATTTTGAAGTAAATTTGAAAACAAAATACCTCTGGCATAAAGAGCCAGGCATCAGAGACACCTGTTGCGCCTCAAGAACAGAGAAGGTAGGAATGACAAGAGCAGCTGAATAAAAGGCAACTTGCCATTAGAAATGGGTGTACTGGCATCTACAGGTGCCGCTGTCATCTCCTCATTTTCATTACTCTCTTCATCTGGTTTGTCGTCTTCAGTAGCAGGGTTCTGCTGTGGGGACTTGGAGTTGTCGCATGGAGCACACGCTGCAGAGGTGCGACCTTGCAATAAAGAATAGATACCAAAGATCTTCGTCGTGCATTTTCAGTTACAAATGCAGAGACAAGTCTTAAAATCCTTAGCGTTAAAGCACGTACCTCTTTTCTCACGAGATTCTTTAATTTGTTCACAAAGTCGTCCAAACTCTGTATCCATTTCGTTCCTCACCATTGAATATGCAGCGTCTTACAAAACATAGGCTCTGTGACGATCTGAAATTTTACGGACTTCAGCTGAATGTTGTCTACCAACCAATGAAACTGTTCTGATCACAGAAAAAAATTGCTTTCTTCATAGGTTGGTTCCAAAAGGTTATCTCAGTGAATATTTTCAGCATAACAACATAGAAGTTAATTAAAACAAAAGCACTAGTTCCTTGGGAACACTTACATCACAATTCCATGCCCAAGTAGCCCAGTTTGCTTCTCAAAAATGGAAGGGCTCTTTCAACTGGCAGTAGAGCTGCTAGGAGAGGACAACAAGAAGTAGGGAGGTCAGAAGCACGTGCATGGTAGAGAAGAAACACTGAGGGTGGGAGGTTCATTTCACTTTGCTTCAGAAAATCACAACAGTGAAAGCTGAGTAAGCCATCCGACATTCTCTTTGTTGTCGACATGGAGGAAAAGGTGCATGAATTGCACCTGTGAAGTACCTATTGCAGGCATCTACTTTAGAATGAGATAACTGGGCCCAGAGGTGCTGATTTCTTCCCTCAGACCATAAGAGGAGCCTAATGACTAGTTCAGATGAGGACATATGTATCTGTCCAGATTTTTCACAGCTCAAGAACCTAGGAGAAAAGGGGAAGAAAAGCCAGTGGATTCCCACATGAAGAGGACTTTGCTGATCCGCAGGTATATGCAAGTTACATCTGTCTTTGAAATATACGCCCCTAGTTTAGGCTTATCTAATAAACTAAGGAGAAAAAGGGATCTAAGCAGCCAACTGGAGGAAAAAGAAAACACACTGCACTTATGGTTGATTCCTATTGAGGAGTTCCAGATGAAACAGAGAACAGGATCTCAAAACTTATTTTTACAAACTGCTGCTCCTATTCCTGTTCCCACAGGAACTGACAGTCCAATAAAGGGCTTTAGACTTCAGTAAAGGAGTCCTGTAAATACTGTTTGTAATTATAAGGAAAGATCTCTGTGCTTTTCAGTGCTGTGACATGCCTACATATCAAAGCCTTTTCACGAGCAAGCTGTGTTGGCATTTGGACTGGCTTTTTAGAATGAAACCAGGGCTTTCAGCGAATAATCCGGTAAGAGACATTTGAGAGTCAGCAGAAGTAAAAGCCCTGCCTCTGCTTCTTGCAAAATCCTAATAGTGCAGCCCTAAAAACAAAGTTGAACCTTCCCCAAAACGCTGAGAAATACGCACACTGAGAAGTTACAGACACACACAGATCAGCACTAGTTTACCTTCTGTGGGTCAACGGGCTTTGCAAATTCCCTGAAACGTCTGTCAGTGGCAAGTCTGTGAGTAACGCCCCTCAAGAAAATTCTAAGTTCACGCAAGGTATCCTCCTCTTCCTCCTCCAGCATCCCTACTTCTTCCTCCTGTGGCTTCTGAGGCTCAGCTGGTGGTGCTACAGGCAGGACTTCCAATGTCCGATGAACTTCAATTAATCGGGAAAAATTAGCCAACTTACAGTACTCAAATATAAGCATATGACAAATTACTGACAGAAAACGACCACCTAAGCAAATCCCAAAGAGCTAGTAACTTAGATAGGAAAGTTTTAGATGTACTTCTTATATCCTCCTCACCTGTTTTCTTTACAGGAGGCTTAGCCACTTGATTTAGAATTAGGTCCTCAAAAAAAGCTGCTCTCTCTGCCCTACCAGGCAACTCAATAGTGCAAACTTCTCCAAATTCCATATGAAATAATTTTTGGATCTAAAGCAGGAGGAGGAAAGACATTTCAGATTTAAGGCCACAAAAACTCATATTCTATTCCAAAAAGACGAGTACCTTTTACAATTAATAATAACCTGAAGAACACAAACTGAAAAAAGTTATCTTCCTGGCCTTAAAAGGCTACGTTTTCACAGGCTGGCACGGCAAATTCAAACATCACCTTTAAGAATCACCTGTAGAATTAAATCGCGGTGAAGGGATTGTACGCTACACTGATAAAGTAATGGCTTTCACCACATCCAGCATCGCTTCCTTTGTATTTACTTGCCTTGCTGCATCCTTTAGTTAGAACCTTTATGACTATACAGGGAAGAGAAAGGCTTCAGCAGACAAGCGACGGCTTTTTGCTGAGTTTTTATTTCTGTACCAAAAGGTGTCTGAAGTAGCTAGTACCTCTACGTCTTCCTCCATTTTCAATTTCTAGTATTAAAAGGTAGGTAAGGAATTTCACTACTTATTTTAGAAGGAATTTAGAACCTGTACAAAAACTTCTGTGGCAACTCAAGCACTTTCAAAGCAGTAAAGACATCCTCTTGTCATTTCAAGCACTGCATATTCTTGACTGAACCACTTTGTAGCCACCGGAATTATTGTATTAATTTTTTATTTGCATGCGTGAGAGGGGGCTGAAAGTCACTTGCTTGACCTTAAGCAGATGCTTTCACAGTATTCTTTTTCTCTAAGCAAATTTTAAGTGATTTGTTAGGGTGCCTGAGTAATAACAGTATGCATTTAAGAAAGCACAGCATTTTGATGCTGAAAGCATTCATAAATTACAAGAAACTGAAGAAATAGTAAGAAAAGTATTGACAAATACCTCTTCTGGGAGATCTGAGTGACGTACATCAGACGTAGCAAGCAGCAAAACGGGCAAAAATGCTGGAATGTTACGTAGTAGAGTTAGAAAAGTAAGTTTCAAGGCAGGTCCAACGTTGTCCCACCATAAATGGATATCTGGGACATAAATTATGCTTGGTGCTGTCTTCTGAGCATTTCGGATCAGCTAGTGAAAAGGAAAGCTTGGGTAAGAAAACTAAAACACGTAGAATAACCTGTTAATACATAGCTACAGAGCCATCTGACTGCCCCATGAAATGAAACTACGTGAACAGAGGGGCAAGCATCCTTTCACATAAGGAATTGCTCTGTGCACCCTTTCAGATTATCAGTATTCGGAGAACTCTAGTCAGAAGATGGGAAGGAGATATTCAGGCAGTGGCTAGACACCGTAGCTATATGGCCACAGCCACAATCATCGCATAACAAAGAAAGGAAATGTCCCTCTTATGGGACACACCAGTATTCAGTCGTGTAACATGTCTGTCCTTACTTGTATGGCTCTCAAATGTTTCCACTAAAGGTAAAAATATTTTAAGGTAGTGATGCCAAACAATAAAATGGATTGCCTGCCTAAAAGTAAAAACACCAAATCTGTTCGTTTTTTCTAGTTAAAACCACATCAGCGTGCAAATGAAGCGTTTTGTGAATGTTAATGCTTTTAGTGCACATACTGCAACAGCACAAGTTGTGTATGTCCGTGTGAAAACAAAATAAACAGAAGCCCCAAACCTTGGTTGCCTTACTAATATAATTTAAAAGAAGGCTACAAAAAGTAGCCGACATGCGGTCTGATACAGAGCCATCTACGGGGAGCACACAGTCTTAGGAGGCAATGAGAACTACTTCCTGGATCACAGCGAGATGAGCAGCATTTCTTTCCACAAAGAGATGTTTATTAGCAACACCGCCCAGCTTCCTGAGCTGCTAGCAACATCCTCACTGTAAAATTGGGTATGGAAAAGGTGGACACGTACAACATCCACATTGTTTGTGGTTTTGTCTAAAAGAAAAGGGGATTTTCAGACAGAAGCAAGCATCCCAGCACATTAAAACAAGGCCACCTCCATTACCAACGAATTTTGCTCACCTTACTTGCAACTCGATTGATCCTTTACATACAGTCAGTGAATCCGATGAGAATAAAAAGAAAAAAGGTACCTGTCCGCAGATTTCTTCTGGCGGTGCAACGTTTGTAAGCAGAACAGAAAGGTCCAGGGTGTGAACGGGAAACTTCTCCAAAGCGTGCAACACCGCGGGTGCCACGTAAGAAACCTGGCCGCACCCTTCTTTTCCTACTATTAGCAGACGCGGCCGGCATGATGTTGGTTCGCAGAAAGCACTCCTAGAACAAGAGTTAAGAAAACAAGTTTATAAATGAGGTGCTGAATAGACACACAGATGTTCCAAGTACTTTTCCTATAGACTTTCTTTTCCCTCCCCAAATAATCCAAATGGCAGCGGTACATTAAATACATGTAAGATTTCCCGTTAAGTTATTCAGTCATTCCAACTGTTTCATCTTCTTCCCTTGTGTTTCCTATTCTTTACTAAACCAAGACTGCAAATTAATATCCCTGCAATCTTGCTTTACTACTAGGAAATAAATTTGCGAGGAGCATTTGTTTCCCCACTACAATCAGGCTGTACCTTTGCTGGCTTAAATCAAAGATGCTAGAGACTTAGCCTTGCTCTAGAGGACAGAAAGTCTTCCGGACAGCACAGCAATAGAAACTGAGAAAAATAACTGATCCAGCTGCGACAACATGATCTAACTTTCCAACGGTGGGCTTGCATGACTTCCATACTAAAATACCAAAAGATTAACACAGCTTGCTGGCTTCACAAATAAAGACACCATTCAAATTTGTCTCAAGGTGTTTTAACAAGCCATTTCTCAGTTTTCTTTCTGCTACATAATTCACTACTGGTTTAACAATCCTGGAAAACAGAAGGGCAAAAGGTGGCAACACAAACCCATAAAGTTGGGGTATTTTTAGCTAAAAGGACAGACAGGACATTTATGTGGTCTTGAGTCTTTCAAAGAATGCCATGGATTAAGTCAACGTGTTCTGGTAGTCTACGGATCACTTTGGCTTAGGAAGAGAAGCCTGGGCTTTTCAATTTGGTCATTCAGAGCAACTTCATTACAACTTTAGTCCCTTCACCTTTCTTCTTGTGAATACCAAGCACCCCTTCAACACACAAACTTGATGTTACCCCTTCGTCTACCACCCCTCGCGCTTTTAACAGCGGGAACTGTTTACAGAGACTCAGCAGACCTGAGAATTTAAACATAACAGGGATCTATCTTTCTTTACCTGCTGAAACAGAGGCGTTTTCTCTCTGGTCCGTCAGGCATTCCATCTTTTAATTCACCTCCAGAAACCAAGGCTGCATCGTCATCACTGTCGAACATATCATCTTGTAAAATAGGATTTAAATGGTCTGAAAGGCAAAAGAGGTTTGTTAACTTTCCTGAATAGCCTTTGTCTCTTTCTCTTACATTAACACAGCTTCTAAATCAGTGCCAAAACCCTTTCTTCATTGGAGAGCACACACTGAAAGCTATTTCCTAGAGTTCATCCCACCACAGATCTAAGGAGATGGCACAAGGCCCTACAAAGCTGTACTAAGTCCCACTGATGTGTACGTATAAGGTACGCTACTCTTGGTGATTTTTTTCTCCCCTCTGGTGATAATCTGTTGATTAATATCTGTTGATAATCTGGTGATTATTTTCTCTAGAATAAAGGAGATTACGAACAATTTCTGCAGTTACTAAATAGCTAAAAAACAAACAAGACCATTTCTTTCTGGAGGAGGTTCCCACAATGAAAGCACGGGGATTAAGGATGTGATGGCCACAGAATTCCATTCATCTAGTAAGTATCAATGCTAATTGATCTCACGTGCACGTGTATAGTACGATCCACAAACATTTAAATTAGGAGACTGGTTCAAAATGATGATAGCTAAAACAATATTGAGCTTAGACCAGTTATACTTGCATCCTGGTCCTGACATTCTTCAGAAAGGAATTAGAAACATTGACCTAGAAATGCTTCCCCTCCAAATATTTTTATTTTTTAAAGAAAAATAGGTGCCTTATACTTCAAACCTCAAGTCAACCTCTACAAATGCAATTATCTTAGCTGCCGTCAGAAGCAGGATGCTTCAGTAGAGAACGCATCGTCCTTTACTGTGTATTGAGTCATTCAGAGCTTCCATTTGGCATTTCAGTTTCGAATCCAGAGTAAAACCTATGCGTTACACTCCAGACATGCCCAAAAGAAAGACATGCACATGCAAATAATAAAATTCTACCATCGTTATGTCTGAAAGGTTTAAGCTGATTGCACAAACCACAAGTTTTTGCTTTAGCAGAATTATAAAGAAGTGGATGCTGTGGTTATACCTTGCTGTTGGTCCTCCTTTAGCGCAAGCTGGGCATGCGGGAAGACCTTCTGCACAACTTGTAAAATATTCTCTACTGATCTTTTAAAAAGCGGCTTGAAAATGGGTGATAGTGCTTGTCCGGGTGAAGCCACGATCCTGTTTGATGCCGGAACAACCTTCTTCATAGCCATGAAAAAGTCCTTTGCTTTTATTTTAATAGAATTAACGTCTAGTTGCAACTTCTCCCTACTTGCATAAATCTGAGGATAGCATCGGCGCAGAGAGCACAGCGCAGCTTCAGTACATAGGGATTTGATATCTGCACCACAGTATCCTAACAAACAAAAATCAAACGTTACATCAGTCAAGGCCCAGGTTTACAACACGCAACATTTAAAGAATTTGTAATGCCAAAACCAAACAGGTTAACAGGGAATTCAAAGTGCTACCGCTCTGCAGGGAAGTTTCATGTTGCTCACTGCCTGATATCCTGCGCTTATGCAGCTGAAGCAGACTCCTCATCAAAAACCATACTCTTGAGGAAGATGCCCCAGAACCATTTAATGCTCTCAGACAACAAGAGGAACGACAACAAAGAGTAAATAGATGAAAGCATCTAACTCTGATGGCTACGAAGGCGTGCCAGCTGCCTCGTTGACTAGTTGTGCAGCAAGGCACAAGAGCTTGGGTACTGCCTGGTACAAGCTAAGGTTCTTTACAACTTGGTCACAAGCAAGAATCCATTTTGGTTTCAGTCTTACCAATGCATTTCTCAGCTAGTTCATCAAGCAACATGTCCGGTGGCTTAGGGGTCCAGTCACGAGTATGAATCTTGAAAATTGCTTTTCTAGCCTGGAAGCAAAATCATTGCATTTTAGCTTGTCCCAAGTTCTCCTTAAAAATACCAACAAGAAACAAACAAACCAAAAAGCAAACAAACAAACAAACAAACAAACAAAAATAGTCCTCCCTCAAAACCCCTCATCTATTAATACGCTTTTCTTACTTGCTCAACTTTCAAGTATTTTACAGTTATTTAATATACGCTCTGCATTTTCAACCAGGAAATTGAATATTTCTTATTTGTTACACTGAACTTTTTTCTAGGAACCTACAGCGAAAGAAAAGGCATTTATAGCTTCAATAACAAGTTTCCAAACTACGAGACCTAAGGACCCAGAGGAAAATACTGTAATGAAAAATTTATCCAGAAGCATTTCTTTCTTGTCCAAAAAACTTCTCTAAAACTTAGCAAGCTTTCATTGTGACAGTCTCATTACTTCATCACATTTGCTTTTCAGTCAGTAAATTCACAGAAAGCACTTCTGGCACAACGTTTCAAATTGCTACAATTACTATAAAGAAGAAAATAATTATGACTCAAACTACTACCACTGATCAAATCAAATGCAAACACTGGCACAATCAAATGCAAACACGTCCCCTATTCATTCATAAGTGAAGGATTGAGACCAAAAACACAACTTCATGATGAAAGCGCCCAAGTGGACTAAATAATTAAGCAAACAGGTACAACTTTGGGAATGAAAGGTTTGATTATAGAACTAACTACGTGGTGGTATCATCCTGACCATATATATCCAGTACCAGATTTGCCCTCCACATAACAACGCACTGTCTCCACATATCACTCTCTTGTTCAAGTTGTCAATATTTTTTTTTCCTATAAAGTTGGACTTTGCCATGGTAGCACTAACGTTGAATTTAAGTTCTCACCTCTTTATTTGGCAAGTTGAAGAGGAACTCTCTGTCAAAGCGCCAGCTATCGTTTAGAATCACCTGTTTTGGCATTGAGTTACAAGTTTTCAGGATAAATTAACGTGTTCACAGTAAATTGAACAGGTCATCATCCTTTTTTTTTTTTTCATTCCCCAAAGATCAAGCAGATTTTATGGAGGTGCAAAACTGTAATACCTATGAATGTGGTCTTGTTTACTGGAGCGCACAGGAACGAGACCATCTATCTCGTCAAAGAAAATAATTAGTAACTAATCATCTGGA
Organism: Clangula hyemalis; assembly: GCA_963989345.1. The sequence goes on along the minus strand of OZ022448.1, from coordinate 6,978,051 downwards.
AGCCAGGATATGCATCATTCGCCATTTTCTAAGAAAACGACAAAAATATAAAACCCCAGCAGTCTGAGAACATGAGCATTGAGGTAAAGGCCTGATCAAACAAACGCGCACAACTATGATGTGTCCTTTTAACTCAGCAAAAGTCTGCAAACTGCCACGGTAGCAAATGAGGAGAAGGAGTTGGTATTTACAGAAGTTGCAGCTGAAGATTCAGATAAACCATTCGGGTCGATGCTCCCTTCCTGCAGGTTTAAGCTGCGGTCACATCGCCTATTTCAAACCCTTTTGATTTCTACCAGTCACCCCAGATCCCACCTATTTTGCACGTTTTCCAATCAATGAATTCGCTACATGATTTCTGGGGCAGAAGAGCAGGCCTGGTGAAGAGGAGCATGCCTGGTGCCATTACTAAATCGAATCCAAAGCGTCCAGGAGAAGCCCGGGGTGTGGTACTCACAGGGAATGTTTGCGAGCGGCCAAGTTCAGCAGAAGAGAATAGGCAGGCCTGGAAGCCCAGGGGAACGAGATGCATCTGTTGTTGTAGGCAGCCCCAGCAAAATGTTACAGCTTCACTAGCCTGGGGCATGATTCCCCCCTTCCCTTTTGACAGCCAAGTACAATATTAGCTTGCCTTTTCTTTTTTTTTATTATTATTTTTATTTCTTTTTGCCATCGTCAGGCTGAGGCCGGCTGAGAATATTTTGTGTCTAGACTCATAAATGTTTGTGCGGATTTTGCAAGAGCGGCTTATGGGAACAGAATCCACTTTTTGTCTTCTGCTCGAGGAAAAAAAATAAAATAAAAATAAAGGAGGAGCATTAAAAGCAACCAAGCACCCCCGTGCATTTGTTTTAAATTGCATATTACGGTGCTGCTATTTTATGTGCAATCAATACATAACTTGGAAGAAAAAAATGCTTTTAAAATTCAGAGCTATCCCTGAGCAGCTAAGGTTCTCTTGGAGAAGGCACAGGGCATCGAGGGCTTGGCAAGAGAAGAGAGAGCCCAGGAGAGCCACAAGAAGCATTAAAGGAGTAGGAAAGCCTCACAAAGAGAATGCGTGCCCTACCTCCAAGTGTTATGTCCCAAACTTGTCTTTGTTAAACAAGCACAGAACACAGGTGCTTTACCGAAATGCAAAGGGCTTTTTGGCTGAGGAAAGCTAGTAGGACTGCCAGCCTGAAGTTAGCAGTCACCTCGTTTAGAAAAAATGGCACCTCCTTCTAACGAGCTCCGGGGAACCCAATTAACAGCGGAACTGGAAGAGGCTGCCTTGCTGGCAGTGTTTAAAGACGGTAACAAATGGGTTTTCTACATGATGTCTGCTTGTTCGGGGAGGTTTGGACTTACGGCCTATGGTATTTGGGTCCTGGGGTTTGCCTCATACAGGTTGTTCTCCACAGCTGGACCAGGTTCCTCAGAGCACCCACCAGCTCGTGCGTGAAAGCCCTCTGAGCAAACACCAACACAGCACAAGCTGCTGCTTAACACCAGCAGCGCAGCTTTCCAAACTCCCCTCTCCTTTCCCCCTCCAGCGGGCTCCTCGTGTTCACCTCAGGACTTCCACAACAAAGCCCCCTCCCTTTGCACGGATCGCCGTGCACTTTGACAGCCCCAAGGCGCTCTCTGGGGCGCCTGTCCCGGCTGGGACCGCCACCTCAGCCTTGACTCACCCTTCAACGAAGCCAAACTCCTCCGTCAAGCCTGACGGGGAGCCCCAGCACCTACCGGGCAGCGCTGACAGCCGCAGCCTCTCCGCTCCCTCAGCGCCCCGCCGCCGCCTCCATTAGGCGCCTCGCCCCGCCGGGTGCCGATCTCCAGCGCCGCGCAGCACCTGGGGGACAGCCGGGAGTCAGGGCGGCCCCCGGCACCCCAAAAACCCCCGGCAGGGCTGGGGACATGGCCCCGCTCCCCTCCCACCGCCACACCGAGCGTGTGTGTATATATAGAGGGGGGGGGAGCCCGGTCTCGGCTGGCTCCGTCCCGTTTCAAGGCACGGAAAGCGAAGTTGCTCGCCCTGCCCGTGTGCCCCCCATCCCCCCGGCTCTGTCACAGCCTCGTTTATTCCCCCCCGGGGGCCGCCAGACAACGAGGAGGTGGAGGGCGACGAGGCGGGGCGCCGCCGCCCCACCGCGCCCCGTTCCCCCCTCACAGAGCCGGGGAAGGAAGGGGTGCTCGCAGCCGCCCCTCTCCTCAGGGCCGGCCGGGGGAGCGCCTCGCCTTCTCCCCGGGGGTCTCCCGTGGCCGCTTGGGGTCGCCCCCCGCAGCCGCCTCGCCCCCCTCTCCTCTCAGCCCCGCCGCCTGCCTCCTCCTCCGCCGCCGCCGTTTTGCGTCTCCGGGAGTCGTCCGCTGCCGGCGGGGCGGGCGCTGAGCCGCCGCCGAGTCCCAGCTCCGCCGGCCGCCCGGGCCCTCGCCTCGCCGCCCGCGGCGCCCACTCGCATCCTCCCGGCGCCTCGCAGCCTCCCCCCCCCGTCCCCGGGAGGGTTTGAGAGCCGGGGAGGGCCGGGCAGCGGCGGGCCGCGGTGCCTCAGCCTCCCCCGGCAGGGAGCGGGGCGGAGCCGCTCCGCCCGGCAGGCGGCGGCCGGCCCGGCCCGGCTCGGCTCAGGGCATAGAGGCGCTGAGGGCGCCCGGCTCCCCGACCTCGGCTTCTTCTCCAGCCCCGAGTTCCCCTCAGGTGCCCGGTGCTGAGGGAGGAATTCCCTCCGGGGCTGGCTGGGACACTCCCAAAACCTTTGGAGAAAAAACAAACAAACAGCGAACAAACAAAAAACCCACCCCCACCCCCCTTTTTTTCCACCTCCAAGTTGAATAAAGAGGAGCTCTTCCTTCAATACGTGTCCAGATATCTTAGTCTACGCTTCGCTGTAACTCCCACTAGGGAGTTAGGATACCAGGTTAGCATTTAGGATACCAGGTTTTCAACATTGTCTTGAAGTGGATAAGAAGAAACACATTTTTGCCTCAGTGATATTTTTTTTTCCTCTCCTTTGCCTGGAGATGCAATGAAAGCTTCCTGTTGTCCGCTCAACACAGGCATCTTCTTCACGGTAGCTTTTTTAATACAGTGCTAACAACACAGCTCTTTGTTCCCTTCTGTACATCTACTGAAACGCAGATTAGGTGCCAGGCGTAGGTCAGTCTTGGAAAAAGCTGCCACCCCTAACACACTGACGGAAACGTCAGCATTGAGTTGCACCTGGCTCACGATTTGCCAGTGTTTGCCTAGAAAGCTCCATGGTTTATATGGCATAGATAGATCCTGAAACAATTTAGAAAAGTTAGACTCGGAGTACTGTGTCCAGCAGTTCTGGGCTCCCCAGTACAGAAAAGACAGGGGTCTCCTGGAAAGAGTCCAGCGGAGGGCAACAAAGACGATAATGGGGCCTGGAGCACCTCCCCTGTGAGGAAAGGCTGAGAGACCTGGGGCTGTTCAGCCTGGAGAAAAGACTGAGAGGGGATCTCCTCAATGTGTATAAATATCTGAGATGTGGTGGACAGAGGGATTTGGCCAACCTCTTTTCAGTGGTTTGTGGGGACAGGACAAGGGGCAATGGCCACAAAATGGAGCCCAGGAAGCTCCGCACCAACACGCGGAAGATCTTCTTCACGGTGAGGGTGACGGAGCACTGGGACAGGCTGCCCAGGGAGGTTGTGGAGTCTCCTTCTCTGGAGATATTCAAGGCCCATCTGGATGCCTACCTGGGCAACCTGCTCTAAGGAACCCGCTTTGGCAGGGGAGTTGGACCCGATGATCTCTGGAGGTCCCTTCCAACCCCTACAAGTCTAACAAAAAGGACTGGTTCATATTCATACTGGTGCCTCAGTGGTGGAAGACGCTTATTAGACTGGCCTAGAAACCTGAAGTAATGTGCTCAGGAGGGCTAGCTAGCATCCCAAAAACTCAGCCCTGTAGAATGCAGTCACAGGAGAAAGATGACAATGCACTTATAACAGATTAGGAAAAAAGCTAGGAAGCACAAATGGATATTTTTATGGTGTGTACTCTTTTGAGCACCTCAGAAGTTATTTTCACCTGTCTTGTCTGTGATTCCTCAACTTCATGTTTATTATATAAAGGATTTCTCAAAAAGTCATTTTAGAGAACAAGATAAGCAAACCATATACGCAATCCCATTAAAAATGTCAAGCATAGATAAAAAACATCATACGATGGGTGAACAATGTTTGACGGGTAGGGCTCAGAGGGTTGTGGTAAATGGGGCTACATCAGGCTGGTGGCTGGTCACCAGTGGGGTCCCCCAGGGCTCCGTTTTAGGGCCAGTTCTTTTCAATGCTTTTATAAACAAACAATTTGGATGTAGGACTAGAAGGTGTTTTGAGCAAATTTGCTGATGACACTAAACTTGAAGTTGTTGACTGTTGAGGGTGGAAAGGCCTTGCAGAGAGATCTGGACAGATTGGAGAGCAGGGCGATCACCAACCGCATGAAGTTTTACAAGAGCAAGTGCCGGGTCCTGCACCTGGGACGGGGCAACCCTGGTTATATGTACAGACTGGGCGATGAGATGCTGGAGAGCAGCCCTGCCAAGACAGATCTAGGGGGGCTGTGCTTGACAGCAAGTTGACTATGAGCCAGCAGTGTGCCCTGGCAGCCAGGAGGGCCAACCATACCCTGGGGTGCATCAAGCACGGCACTGCTAGTCGGTTGAGGGAGGTGATTGTCCTGCACTGCTCTGCGCTGTGCGGCCTCACCTCGAGCACTGTGTGCAGTTCTGGGCACCACAGTACAAAAAGAACATTAAACTGTTGGAGAGTGTCCAGAGAAGAGCTACGGAGATGGTGAAGGGCCTTGAGGGGAAGACGTATGAGGAGCGGCTGAGGGCACTGGGCTCGTTTGGCCTGGAAAGGAGCAGGCTGAGGGGAGACCTCATCGCGGTCTACAGCTTCCTCATGAAAGAATCATAGAAACACAAGGTTGGAAAGGACCCACAGGATCATCTGGTCCAACCATCCTTCTATTACCATTACTACCCACTAAGCTACTGAATCGTATCTCGTGCACCTTGTCCAGGCGCTTCCTGAACACCGTGAGGGATGTGTGACCGAGAAGGAGCGGCAGAGAAGCGCTGTAGACTGACCATAACCCCCATTCCCCCGTGCCGCTCGGGGGGAGGAGGTGGAAGAGGGTGGATGGGGGGGAAGGTGCTTTTGGTTTCTTTCCTTTGTTTCTCACTTCTCTAGCTTGTTAGTAATAAGCAATAAATCTTACTATCTCCCCATGCCGAGTCTGTTTTGCCTGTTACAATAATTACTGCGTGATTTTCTCGTCCTTATCTCAACCTTTGAGCCCTTTTCACATATTTTCTCCCCATTCCTCTTTGAGGAGGAGGAGTGAGAGAGCGGCTGTGGTGGAGCTCGGCTGCCCACTCGAGCGGAACCACGACAGTGTCATCTGCAAGCTTACTGAGGGTACGCTCCATCCCCTCATCTAGGTCATCAATAAAGGTATTAAACAAGATAGGCCCCAGTACCGACCCCTGGGGGGCACCACTTGTAATGGGACGCCAGCTGGACTTAATTAGCCACAACCCACTGGGCACAGCCCTCCAGCCAGTTCTGTACCTGGAGAGGGAGTGGAGGGGCAGGCACCAATCTGTCCTCTTTAGAGACCAGTGACAGGACCTGAGGGAATGGTGTCAAGCTGAGGCAGGGGAGGTTCAGGCTGGACATCAGGACGAGGTTCTTCACCGAGAGGGTGGTCGCACAGTGGAACAGGCTCCCCAGGGAAGCAGTCGCTGCACCAAGCCTGTCGGAGTTTAAGAAGCGTTTGGACTGTGCTCTTAGTCACATGGCCTGAATTTTGGGGTAGACCTGTGTAGTGCCAGGAGCTGGACTCGATGATCCTTAGGGGGCCCTTCCAACTTCGGATATTCTATGATTCTGTGGTTCTAAAAATCTGACATTAACCAAGTTGAAGAATAATTTAAGGAAAAATGAGGTCGACTCCTTTATTACCTTTTCAATGTAATAATACATTAAAATGTAAATTTTAAATATATATTTTTCTTCCTCCTGTGTTTGCCTTTGACATATAACCAAGACAACAAGAATGGGGTAAGCTGCTCACAAACTTTTTTTAAAAAGTTCACGCAAGGTATCCTCCTCTTCCTCCTCCAGCATCCCTACTTCTTCCTCTTGTGGCTTCTGAGGCTCAGCTGGTGGTGCTACAGGCAGGACTTCCAATGTCCGATGAACTTCAATTAATCAGGAAAAATTAGCCAATTTACAGTACTCAAATACAAGCATATGACAAATTACTGAGAGAAAATGACTATATATTATATGACTATAGTATTGCAAAAGGATATGAATGGAGTCCATGGCAAAATTCCCACTCTCACTAGTTAGACTTCCCTCCTTCAACTGGAAATCACAGCACGAGGTAGCTAAGATTTTAGCATTTGGGGAAGGGAGGGGTGGAGTGGGGGTAAAAATACCATTTTGCATAATTAAAAACTAGTTAAGTATTCAGAAACCGCCATCCACAACATTTTTTACCTCAAGAATTAGCAATTTAGGGGCGACTAAATGTCAATTGGGCCATCAAAATTGTTTTTTTTTTGTTTTGTTTTGTTTTTGTTTACAAACATTACTACCCACTAAGCTACTGAATCGTATCTCGTGCACCTTGTCCAGGCGCTTCCTGAACACCGTGAGGGACGGTGACTCCACCACCTCCCTGGGCAGGCCGTCCCAGTGCCTGACTGCTCTCTGAGAGAAAAAGTTTTTCCTGATATCTTATCTGCATCTCCCCAGGCACAACTTGTGGCCATTTCCTCAAGTCCTATCATTAGTTATCTGAGAAAAGAGGCTGACCCCCTCCTCATCACAACCTCCCTTCAGGAAGTTGTAGAGTACAATGAGGTCTCCCCTGAGCCTCCTCTTCCCCAGACCAACCACCCCCAGCTCCCTCAGCCGCTCCTCACAGGACTTGTGCCCCAGGCCCTTCACCAGCTTTGTAGCCCTGCTCTGGGCACACTCCAGGGCCTCGATGTCCTTCTGGTACTGAGGGGACCAAAGCTGAGCACAGCACTTGAGGGGCGGCCTCACCAGAGCAGAGTACAGGGGGACCAGCACCTCCCTGCTCCTGCTGGCTACACTATTTCTAATGCAGGCCAGGATGCCATTGGCCTTCTTGGCCACCTGGGCACACAGCTGGCTTGTGTTCAGCCGAGCATCTATCAACACTCCCAGGTCCCCTTCCTCTTCATAATCTTCTAGCCACTCTGCCCCAAGCCTATGGCATTGCATGGGCTTCTTGTGGCCAAAGTGCAGGACCCGGCACTTGGCCTTGTTAAACCTCAGCCCATGCAACTCAGCCCAGCAGTCCGGCCTATCCAGGGCCCTCTGAAGGGCCGCCCTACCCTCAGGCAGGTCGACACTATCTCCCAGCTTGGTGGCTCTAGTGGGTTTATGTGGCAAGGCTTTGGTAGCAGGGGGCCATAGGGGTGGTTTCTGTGAGAAGGATCTAGAAGCTGCCCCATGTTTGGTAAGGGCCCCATTGTTTTCCAGAGCTGAGCCAATAAGCGATGTTGTTTTGCGCCTCTGTGAGAGCATATTTAAGACAGGGAAAAAAATGCTGCGCCACACAGCAGCTGGGAGAGTGAGAGGAGTGAGGAACGGCCTTGCAGGCGCCAAGGTCAGTGCAGAAGGAGGGGGAGAGGTGCTCCAGGCGCCGGAGCAGAAGTCCCCTGCGGCCTGTGGTGAGGACCATGGTGAAGCAGGATGTCCCCCTGCAGCCCATGGAGTACCACGGTGGAGCAGGGTTCCACGCTGCAGCCCGTGGAGGAGACCACAGTGGAGCAGGTGGCCCTGCACCGACGGAGGCTGCCGTCTGTGGAAGACCCCTGCCGGAGCAGATTCCAGGCCGGACCTGTAGCCCGTGGAGAGGAGACCACGCAGGAGCAGGTGACCTGGCAGGAGCTGCTGCCCGTGGGGGAGCCAGGTTGGAGCAGTTTCCTCCTGAAGGATGGACCCCGTGGTACGGACCCGTATCTGGAGCAGCTCTGGAAGAGCTGCTGCCTGTGGGAAGCCCACGCTGGATCAGTTCATCAAGGACTGCATCCCGTGGGTGGGACCCCACAGCACAGGGGATGAGAGTGACTGAGAAGGAGAGGCAGAGAAGAAGCGCTGTAGACTGACCATAACCCCCATTCCCCCGCGCCGCTCGGGGGGGAGGAGGTGGAAGAGGGTGGATGGGGGGGAAGGTGCTTTTGGTTTCTTTCCTTTGTTTCTCACTTCTATATTATCCTATATATATAAATATATAGGATAATAAATAGAGAGCTACATATGTAGAACAAAAATATCAAATAAAAGTACTTAAATATATTTAAGAAAGGTCAAATAAACAAATTTATTTAAAATATCTTAAAATACCTATATATGAAATTTTATATACCTATATGAGATACTATTTACTAAATTGTTTACAAATAATAGAACATTACTAAATTGTTTACAAATAACAGAACAGTGTGCAACAAAAGCCTCTGGAGAGTAAAAATTAAGTATGTTGAAGACTACTCGTCGGACCAGAAGGCTGAGATTTCTTTCTTAATTTCCTAGTAAGAAAAAAAAAGACAAAATAGCAGTAAGCACAAATGAAAGCTTAAGAACAGTTTCTATTACTATAAAAATAAATAATTTGTAATACATGGTTAGTAATATTTAGCAAACAGTGTGCTACCACCATCACAACGGCCTATTACCCCTTCTAGCTTCAGAGGCATCCTTATACATCCAGAATAGAGAGGAGGATATCAACTATATGGATCTCTCTCAGCAGTGGTTTCACAACAATTAGAAAGAAGAAACAGTTCCTGAGAAGCCACAACAAGCTCAAGTTAATTTCTGGACTTTGAATAATTACTCCTTAAGTTCTCTCTCTCTCCATACAGTAGAGCACGCTCCTGACTAACTTGTACAGTGCACTCTGAATAGGAGAGGTTTGTTTGCCTAAGCTAAAGGAAGAAATAGAAAACCAAGAAAGCTACTTAACATTTAATTTAAGTGTTAAAAGTTAAGTTACAAAAGTTCACAGGCCATGAGATAACATAAATAAATCCCTTCTCGAGCTAAAAGATCTCTTTTTTTTTTTTTTTTTTTTCAGGAGCGGCCTCCCTGAATCTAAATAACCCTCTCACAGGCAGAACAGAGTGTCCGTTCTAACTCTTTATCAGATGGGGAAGAAGAGATCGAGATGACCAGTGCCTAAAAAAAAGAGGCACTCTCTTTTTAAGGCAGACTGATCGGCACAACAAATTTTATCTGTTCTCAAGCACAAGCAACTCTAAGATAAATGGGTTCAAGGATCTTAAATGTGAAGAGTGAATATCCAGCGTATACTGGGAACTCCTGACTTGGACCATGGACGCCTCACGCAGATTTCTGAGGAGTTCGGACAACTCAGAAATCATCTTTTACAGGAAGAGACCAGAGAATTTGACTCAGTGTAAAACTGGCACAGGCAGAAATCTCCCCAATTACAGATGCTCAAGCGCATTAGTTAAAAAGAGATTAGAGTGTGACTAGAGAGAAGTCCCAAACTCTTGTTATATACTTAAATTTCTCTCCAAGGATGGAACAACTGCTATCACCGTGCATGACTGGCTGTAGAGGGAGACAGAGCAAGTGAAAGACTTAGAAAAGCACCTTCCCTTCGGAGTCCTCCCGCTCCCAAAATGGTTCTCAAGGAAAACTACTGACAGACTAAGGTTAACTGCTTTGAAAGGGCTGTGTGGGTGGACCCATTGTCTTCAAGTTCAAGCTTTTTCCTGCAGAAACTGCCAACAATTATGCCAAATATAACAATGGTTTTGCAAGATGGATAAACGTCTTCCAGACTGAAAGGGAGAAGTCGTACTGTTGTTGTTGTCTGTGCACAGACAGCTAAGCAGTAAAGAGCAACGCTAAACAACCACGATATCCCAGAACACACAAATACTGCGTAACAGTGACAGAAAGTGCTAGAATTCAAAACAAAAATTACCTCCACCAAATCGGTTTTGTCGTAGTCTTCTCTATGGTTGTAAATACACTGATTAATGACGCCATATAGTTTTTCCAGGTGATAAATGTCAAATCCCTTCGTTATCTCAGTGACAAAGCATAACAGTTTCTGAAGACAACAATGGAGCAAAACAACAACTTTAGAATAGTACAAGATCCTTTGAATACGCTCTATATGTTTTCGGAGGTTGAACAGCAACAATACAAGTGACATCCTACTTTTTCTTACGCTATTAAATAAAAGGTGACACTTCAGAGAACAGATTAAATATCCCATGAGATTTCAGCAGGGAAAATGAGTTAATTTTTCATATTTCAGAGAAAGGAAAGGCTGAAATTTCGGACAATCTTTTACTACTACTAATCCATCTATCACATCAATGGTTGTAATTGCAAGTCGACTGCTCCCAAAGCAGCAGGGAATGACACGATCCTCTTTGTAGGACAGCTGCTGCCACAGCAAAGCCACTGTTGCATTTCATTAGAGAAGCGTTGCAGCAGCGCGGGGCACTGTAAAAAGGCTGCAGATCTTGTAGATACAGCTGTGCCAGCTGGAAAAGGAAGCACCCTTAGGTGATTACCTTTACCCACGTGTGCCATGCCTACAACTCTGCTGGCAGAACAGATTGCTCAAACGCCCAGAGCAAAGGTGGATTAGTTTGCTCAATCCTACCTTTAAATTCAGGGGTGGGTAAACAGCAAAGTGCCTGCTTGTAGCAATCACCTCTCTCTCACACAGTCATTTCTATTACCAAGGATGCAGAGATGATAATCTCTGGCACAGCAACAGTGACAAGCTAGTGGCAGCACCTTCTTCCACTGCCACAGCTGTCCATTAGCTGTGTGAGCCTGCGAGTATGTAGCTTTAGGGAGCAGCCATACCAAATGGAAATACTACTGCCCCCTGGAAATAATGCTGCTTATCATCTTATCAGCAAACTCTGCCTCCCTCATGTATATATATACACACACACACACACACACAATATAAGAAATTCTAATACTGCACTTTCAAGGAATTTCAGAAAAGTAGTCACTTCTCCATGGCTAGCTGGTTTACGTCAACCTGCTAACTTCAGGTTTAAAATCATCACTGCAAGAAATAAAGATCCTTTTCAGGTTCTTAATACATCAAAGCATGAAGAAAAATCCCCAAATAAAAGCCCCCAAACCCATCATAAAAATTACGAATCATTAAATGATATCCATAATAGTACTAGCAGGTTGTCAGTGTGGTATTTTAAAATTCGGCAAGGCCTTTTATCTTAAAAATTAGGCAAAGAATCTGTCTCCTAAACTACAGATGACCAGAAGCAAATGGTAGCCTACAGAAATCTACACGAGGTGTGGAAACTAAACAGTCACAGTGCATTACAGGCTGAAGTATTTCACTATCTCTATGTCCTTCCAATTAATTGTTTTAATTGGCATTGCTTAACAATGGGCTTAATTTGCAATTTTACATGTCGCAGGAATATGTCCTATTTGAGCATTAAAAAAAAGCTGAAATTAGACATACTTTGAGCTCATAGCGATCCACGATAACTATGTAGTCTGTCTCTGTAGGAACTTGTACAGAGTTCTCATCACTTATCTGTTGCTGGTCTTCTTCCCAAGAACGTTCAGGAGTCACCGCTTGAAATGCCCAGGAATCTGGAAGGACACAAATTTCTTCAGTCAGGTTTTCTGTTTATCTAGAATACAGTCTCAGTGAAGTATCCTGTACCTGCAAAACAGTCTCTTTCTACAAATACAGAGACAGAATTGTTATCGTCTTCACTGAGAAATACTTGGCTTCTCCCTTCTTTCCAGCTAAAGTCACTGCTCCATAAAAATTAGAAACTAAGACCAAAAAAAAAAAAAAAAAAAGCAAACAAAAAGACCCACAAACAAACAAAAAGCACTAATGAAAAGGTTAAGAGTGGAAAAAAATAGTCATGTTGCCAATTCAGGTTAGGGAACACATCTTAGAGTACAACATTAGGGCTTAAGTCTCCTATTCCACATGTTACTCTGGATCCACGCATCTTGAAGTGCAGCTTTTTCACCTAAGCTGCTCGTTAGTGGAAAGCACCTCGTACAATAACAGAATGTCAGTGACTGCTGGCTTTCAGTTAGGTACCATTAGAAAAAAACAGACTTTAGAATCAAAAAACCAGCACCTACAGAAACATGTGGGCTTGGCTTGCACAATTAGAGGAGCAACATCATTACGGAATAAACTGTGTGGTGATTTTTGAGAGCTGTAACAGAAAAAATAGAGTGAAATTGAAGGCTAAAGCTAATAAATAGTGCAATCCTCCTCAGCAAGAATAAGGTGCTAAAGGATCTGTTGGACTTCTCCCTTACCATTTGAACTTGGATTTTCATTAGTTATAGTTCCCCATCTTGGTGGGGAATATCCACAAAGCTTAGCACTTTCCTTTTCAGTGTTAAGTTTAACTTGACATATGTCAGGAACATGTTTTTCCACAAACTCTTCTTCATCACTATTGTTTTGGTCATCTGTTGGTACTCTGTTCTCTTTATCGAATTGAGAACTCCTTCTTCTCTTTGCTGCAGCATGCGCACAGTTGTTCCTTCTGCGCTTCCTTTCTGACGCACCTACAAAGAGACAGCATAAAAAAATAATCCAAAACATAACCAAAAGAATTCTTCCTTCAAAATCCATTATCTTCATCTTACTTGACTGACAAGGAAAACAAAGGAACTGAGCTACCACTGCCTATATCCCTACATATGCTGAGAAAAGAGTTGAAAGTTAATGGGGTCCGTTTGCTATTAAGATTAAAAACAAGCAAACAAACCACACACACAGCTATGGAATTTCATTCGCTAAACAGTCACTTTCAGGATTTTACATGCTGAGGATTCTTACTTTGGATGGGCAGTATTAATACAACGTGAGGTTATTTGATAAAGTCACTGTCTTACTGCAGAACTAATACAGATGAACATCATAAAAGCCTCTGGAAATAAGCTCTCCTTCGAGTCTGCTATTAAGCTGAAGACTTCAAAAGCTGAATACGTGTTTGGAAGACTTTAATTAATGAGACAATTTTAAGGGAATATTCAAAGGAGAAAAAACGTGAAGACTTATACCTCGTATGCTTCCTGATTCGGTAAACCTTTTGTGAAAAAAAAAAAACTTTGTGGTTTTGCCCAACATTCGTAGTATTCATATAGTATTGCAAAAGGATATGAATGGAGTCCATGGCAAAATTCCCACTCTCACTAGTTAGACTTCCCTCCTTCAACTGGAAATCACAGCATGAGGTAGCTAAGATTTTAGCATTTGGGGAAGGGAGGGGTGGAGTGGGGGTAAAAATACCATTTTGCATAATTAAAAACTAGTTAAGTATTCAGAAACCGCCATCCACAACATTTTTTACCTCAAGAATTAGCAATTTAGGGGCGACTAAATGTCAATTGGGCCATCAAAATTGTTTTTTGTTTTGTTTTGTGTTTTATATATATTGCAAACCAACTTTCTTTGAACTTCAATTCATAACTATATTGAATGAATGACCTCTGCATTTCTCTCTCACATTTTGAAGTAAATTTGAAAACAAAATACCTCTGGCATAAAGAGCCAGGCATCAGAGACACCTGTTGCGCCTCAAGAACAGAGAAGGTAGGAATGACAAGAGCAGCTGAATAAAAGGCAACTTGCCATTAGAAATGGGTGTACTGGCATCTACAGGTGCCGCTGTCATCTCCTCATTTTCATTACTCTCTTCATCTGGTTTGTCGTCTTCAGTAGCAGGGTTCTGCTGTGGGGACTTGGAGTTGTCGCATGGAGCACACGCTGCAGAGGTGCGACCTTGCAATAAAGAATAGATACCAAAGATCTTCGTCGTGCATTTTCAGTTACAAATGCAGAGACAAGTCTTAAAATCCTTAGCGTTAAAGCACGTACCTCTTTTCTCACGAGATTCTTTAATTTGTTCACAAAGTCGTCCAAACTCTGTATCCATTTCGTTCCTCACCATTGAATATGCAGCGTCTTGCAAAACATAGGCTCTGTGACGATCTGAAATTTTACGGACTTCAGCTGAATGTTGTCTACCAACCAATGAAACTGTTCTGATCACAGAAAAAAATTGCTTTCTTCATAGGTTGGTTCCAAAAGGTTATCTCAGTGAATATTTTCAGCATAACAACATAGAAGTTAATTAAAACAAAAGCACTAGTTCCTTGGGAACACTTACATCACAATTCCATGCCCAAGTAGCAAAATGATAAAATATTTACAATGTGGTAAGAGATGTTCTCTGTGGACGTCCAAAATCATCTAATCCATCCAAAGTCTACTGTCCGCACACAGCATTTATCCATCTATACGTTTGACAGATTTTTTCAACTAGGGCTAAAAAGCACATCCTCACCTGTAGATCTTTGATCCGGGTAGTACTCTAAGGCATTGTTACAGATTAGATCGATGTCCTTCAGATAGTCTCCTGCAGCGAGGTACTGGCGCGAGTCAATTTTAGTCAGAACTGTTGAAAGATCCATCGGCTCTCTAATCCTTGTGGCATAGTCGGGTACCTGCAGATCAAATACAGGCATTCAGAGCTTTTCTTAACCTTGCACACTGTCTACCAAAATTATTCTGAAAACTTTAAATAAACGACTTCCTAAAAACTCTGAACATTTGCGATGCATCAGAAGATGCTGAAATTAACCAGTTTGCTTCTCAAAAATGGAAGGGCTCTTTCAACTGGCAGTAGAGCTGCTAGGAGAGGACAACAAGAAGTAGGGAGGTCAGAAGCACGTGCATGGTAGAGAAGAAACACTGAGGGTGGGAGGTTCATTTCACTTTGCTTCAGAAAATCACAACAGTGAAAGCTGAGTAAGCCATCCGACATTCTCTTTGTTGTCGACATGGAGGAAAAGGTGCATGAATTGCACCTGTGAAGTACCTATTGCAGGCATCTACTTTAGAATGAGATAACTGGGCCCAGAGGTGCTGATTTCTTCCCTCAGACCATAAGAGGAGCCTAATGACTAGTTCAGATGAGGACATATGTATCTGTCCAGATTTTTCACAGCTCAAGAACCTAGGAGAAAAGGGGAAGAAAAGCCAGTGGATTCCCACATGAAGAGGACTTTGCTGATCCGCAGGTATATGCAAGTTACATCTGTCTTTGAAATATACGCCCCTAGTTTAGGCTTATCTAATAAACTAAGGAGAAAAAGGGATCTAAGCAGCCAACTGGAGGAAAAAGAAAACACACTGCACTTATGGTTGATTCCTATTGAGGAGTTCCAGATGAAACAGAGAACAGGATCTCAAAACTTATTTTTACAAACTGCTGCTCCTATTCCTGTTCCCACAGGAACTGACAGTCCAATAAAGGGCTTTAGACTTCAGTAAAGGAGTCCTGTAAATACTGTTTGTAATTATAAGGAAAGATCTCTGTGCTTTTCAGTGCTGTGACATGCCTACATATCAAAGCCTTTTCACGAGCAAGCTGTGTTGGCATTTGGACTGGCTTTTTAGAATGAAACCAGGGCTTTCAGTGAATAATCCGGTAAGAGACATTTGAGAGTCAGCAGAAGTAAAAGCCCTGCCTCTGCTTCTTGCAAAATCCTAATAGTGCAGCCCTAAAAACAAAGTTGAACCTTCCCCAAAACGCTGAGAAATACGCACACTGAGAAGTTACAGACGCACACAGATCAGCACTAGTTTACCTTCTGTGGGTCAACGGGCTTTGCAAATTCCCTGAAACGTCTGTCAGTGGCAAGTCTGTGAGTAACGCCCCTCAAGAAAATTCTAAGTTCACGCAAGGTATCCTCCTCTTCCTCCTCCAGCATCCCTACTTCTTCCTCCTGTGGCTTCTGAGGCTCAGCTGGTGGTGCTACAGGCAGGACTTCCAATGTCCGATGAACTTCAATTAATCGGGAAAAATTAGCCAACTTACAGTACTCAAATATAAGCATATGACAAATTACTGACAGAAAACGACCACCTAAGCAAATCCCAAAGAGCTAGTAACTTAGATAGGAAAGTTTTAGATGTACTTCTTATATCCTCCTCACCTGTTTTCTTTACAGGAGGCTTAGCCACTTGATTTAGAATTAGGTCCTCAAAAAAAGCTGCTCTCTCTGCCCTACCAGGCAACTCAATAGTGCAAACTTCTCCAAATTCCATATGAAATAATTTTTGGATCTAAAGCAGGAGGAGGAAAGACATTTCAGATTTAAGGCCACAAAAACTCATATTCTATTCCAAAAAGACGAGTACCTTTTACAATTAATAATAACCTGAAGAACACAAACTGAAAAAAGTTATCTTCCTGGCCTTAAAAGGCTACGTTTTCACAGGCTGGCACGGCAAATTCAAACATCACCTTTAAGAATCACCTGTAGAATTAAATCGCGGTGAAGGGATTGTACGCTACACTGATAAAGTAATGGCTTTCACCACATCCAGCATCGCTTCCTTTGTATTTACTTGCCTTGCTGCATCCTTTAGTTAGAACCTTTATGGCTATACAGGGAAGAGAAAGGCTTCAGCAGACAAGCGACGGCTTTTTGCTGAGTTTTTATTTCTGTACCAAAAGGTGTCTGAAGTAGCTAGTACCTCTACGTCTTCCTCCATTTTCAATTTCTAGTATTAAAAGGTAGGTAAGGAATTTCACTACTTATTTTAGAAGGAATTTAGAACCTGTACAAAAACTTCTGTGGCAACTCAAGCACTTTCAAAGCAGTAAAGACATCCTCTTGTCATTTCAAGCACTGCATATTCTTGACTGAACCACTTTGTAGCCACCGGAATTATTGTATTAATTTTTTATTTGCATGCGTGAGAGGGGGCTGAAAGTCACTTGCTTGACCTTAAGCAGATGCTTTCACAGTATTCTTTTTCTCTAAGCAAATTTTAAGTGATTTGTTAGGGTGCCTGAGTAATAACAGTATGCATTTAAGAAAGCACAGCATTTTGATGCTGAAAGCATTCATAAATTACAAGAAACTGAAGAAATAGTAAGAAAAGTATTGACAAATACCTCTTCTGGGAGATCTGAGTGACGTACATCAGACGTAGCAAGCAGCAAAACGGGCAAAAATGCTGGAATGTTACGTAGTAGAGTTAGAAAAGTAAGTTTCAAGGCAGGTCCAACGTTGTCCCACCATAAATGGATATCTGGGACATAAATTATGCTTGGTGCTGTCTTCTGAGCATTTCGGATCAGCTAGTGAAAAGGAAAGCTTGGGTAAGAAAACTAAAACACGTAGAATAACCTGTTAATACATAGCTACAGAGCCATCTGACTGCCCCATGAAATGAAACTACGTGAACAGAGCGGCAAGCATCCTTTCACATAAGGAATTGCTCTGTGCACCCTTTCAGATTATCAGTATTCGGAGAACTCTGGTCAGAAGATGGGAAGGAGATATTCAGGCAGTGGCTAGACACCGTAGCTATATGGCCACAGCCACAATCATCGCATAACAAAGAAAGGAAATGTCCCTCTTATGGGACACATCAGTATTCAGTCGTGTAACATGTCTGTCCTTACTTGTATGGCTCTCAAACGTTTCCACTAAAGGTAAAAATATTTTAAGGTAGTGATGCCAAACAATAAAATGGATTGCCTGCCTAAAAGTAAAAACACCAAATCTGTTCGTTTTTTCTAGTTAAAACCACATCAGCGTGCAAATGAAGTGTTTTGTGAATGTTAGTGCTTTTAGTGCACATACTGCAACAGCACAAGTTGTGTATGTCCGTGTGAAAACAAAATAAACAGAAGCCCCAAACCTTGGTTGCCTTACTAATATAATTTAAAAGAAGGCTACAAAAAGTAGCCGACATGCGGTCTGATACAGAGCCATCTACGGGGAGCACACAGTCTTAGGAGGCAATGAGAACTACTTCCTGGATCCCAGCGAGATGAGCAGCATTTCTTTCCACAAAGAGATGTTTATTAGCAACACCGCCCAGCTTCCTGAGCTGCTAGCAACATCCTCACTGTAAAATTGGGTATGGAAAAGGTGGACACGTACAACATCCACATTGTTTGTGGTTTTGTCTAAAAGAAAAGGGGATTTTCAGACAGAAGCAAGCATCCCAGCACATTAAAACAAGGCCACCTCCATTACCAACGAATTTTGCTCACCTTACTTGCAACTCGATTGATCCTTTACATACAGTCAGTGAATCCGATGAGAATAGAAACTAAAAAGGTACCTGTCCGCAGATTTCTTCTGGCGGTGCAACGTTTGTAAGCAGAACAGAAAGGTCCAGGGTGTGAACGGGAAACTTCTCCAAAGCGTGCAACACCGCAGGTGCCACGTAAGAAACCTGGCCGCACCCTTCTTTTCCTACTATTAGCAGACGCGGCCGGCATGATGTTGGTTCGCAGAAAGCACTCCTAGAACAAGAGTTAAGAAAACAAGTTTATAAATGAGGTGCTGAATAGACACACAGATGTTCCAAGTACTTTTCCTATAGACTTTCTTTTCCCTCCCCAAATAATCCAAATGGCAGCGGTACATTAAATACATGTAAGATTTCCAGTTAAGTTATTCAGTCATTCCAATTGTTTCATCTTCTTCCCTTGTGTTTCCTATTCTTTACTACACCAAGACTGCAAATTAATATCCCTGCAATCTTGCTTTACTACTAGGAAATAAATTTGCGAGGAGCATTTGTTTCCCCACTACAATCAGGCTGTACCTTTGCTGGCTTAAATCAAAGATGCTAGAGACTTAGCCTTGCTCTAGAGGACAGAAAGTCTTCCGGACAGCACAGCAATAGAAACTGAGAAAAATAACTGATCCAGCTGCGACAACATGATCTAACTTTCCAACGGTGGGCTTGCATGACTTCCATACTAAAATACCAAAAGATTAACACAGCTTGCTGGCTTCACAAATAAAGACACCATTCAAATTTGTCTCAAGGTGTTTTAACAAGCCATTTCTCAGTTTTCTTTCTGCTACATAATTCACTACTGGTTTAACAATCCTGGAAAACAGAAGGGCAAAAGGTGGCAACACAAACCCATAAAGTTGGGGTATTTTTAGCTAAAAGGACAGACAGGACATTTATGTGGTCTTGAGTCTTTCAAAGAATGCCATGGATTAAGTCAACGTGTTCTGGTAGTCTACGGATCACTTTGGCTTAGGAAGAGAAGCCTGGGCTTTTCAATTTGGTCATTCGGAGCAACTTCATTACAACTTTAGTCCCTTCACCCTTTCTTCTTGTGAATACCAAGCACCCCTTCAACACACAAACTTGATGTTACCCCTTCGTCTACCACCCCTCGCGCTTTTAACAGCGGGAACTGTTTACAGAGACTCAGCAGACCTGAGAATTTAAACATAACAGGGATCTATCTTTCTTTACCTGCTGAAACAGAGGCGTTTTTTCTCTGGTCCGTCAGGCATTCCATCTTTTAATTCATCTCCAGAAACCAAGGCTGCATCGTCATCACTGTCGAACATATCATCTTGTAAAATAGGATTTAAATGGTCTGAAAGGCAAAAGAGGTTTGTTAACTTTCCTGAATAGCCTTTGTCTCTTTCTCTTACATTAACACAGCTTCTAAATCAGTGCCAAAACCCTTTCTTCATTGGAGAGCACACACTGAAAGCTATTTCCTAGAGTTCATCCCACCACAGATCTAAGGAGATGGCACAAGGCCCTACAAAGCTGTACTAAGTCCCACTGATGTGTACGTATAAGGTACGCTACTCTTGGTGATTTTTTTCTCCCCTCTGGTGATAATCTGTTGATTAATATCTGTTGATAATCTGGTGATTATTTTCTCTAGAATAAAGGAGATTACGAACAATTTCTGCAGTTGCTAAATAGCTAAAAAAAAAAACAAAAAAACAAAAAAACAAGACGATTTCTTTCTGGAGGAGGTTCCCACAACGAAAGCACGGGGATTAAGGATGTGATGGCCACAGAGTTCCATTCATCTAGTAAGTATCAATGCTAATTGATCTCACGTGCACGTGTATAGTACGATCCACAAACATTTAAATTAGGAGACTGGTTCAAAATGATGATAGCTAAAACAATATTGAGCTTAGACCAGTTATACTTGCATCCTGGTCCTGACATTCCTCAGAAAGGAATTAGAAACATTGACCTAGAAATGCTTCCCCTCCAAATATCGGAGTTTTTATTTTTTAAAGAAAAATAGGTGCCTTATACTTCAAACCTCAAGTCAACCTCTACAAATGCAATTATCTTAGCTGCCGTCAGAAGCAGGATGCTTCAGTAGAGAACGCATCGTCCTTTACTGTGTATTGAGTCATTCAGAGCTTCCATTTGGCATTTCAGTTTCGAATCCAGAGTAAAACCTATGCGTTATATTCCAGACATGCCCAAAAGAAAGACATGAACATGCAAATAATAAAATTCTACCATCGTTATGTCTGAAAGGTTTAAGCTGATTGCACAAACCACAAGTTTTTGCTTTAGCAGAATTATAAAGAAGTGGATGCTGTGGTTATACCTTGCTGTCGGTCCTCCTTTAGCGCAAGCTGGGCATGCGGGAAGACCTTCTGCACAACTTGTAAAATATTCTCTACTGATCTTTTAAAAAGCGGCTTGAAAATGGGTGATAGTGCTTGTACGGGTGAAGCCACGATCCTGTTCGAAGCCGGAACAACCTTCTTCATAGCCATGAAAAAGTCCTTTGCTTTTATTTTAATAGAATTAACGTCTAGTTGCAACTTCTCCCTACTTGCATAAATCTGAGGATAGCATCGGCGCAGAGAGCACAGCGCAGCTTCAGTACATAGGGATTTGATATCTGCACCACAGTATCCTAACAAACAAAAATCAAACGTTACATCAGTCAAGGCCCAGGTTTACAACACGCAACATTTAAAGAATTTGTAATGCCAAAACCAAACAGGTTAACAGGGAATTCAAAGTGCTACCGCTCTGCAGGGAAGTTTCATGTTGCTCACTGCCTGATATCCTGCGCTTATGCAGCTGAAGCAGACTCCTCATCAAAAACCATACTCTTGAGGAAGATGCCCCAGAACCATTTAATGCTCTCAGACAACAAGAGGAACGACAACAAAGAGTAAATAGATGAAAGCATCTAACTCTGATGGCTACGAAGGCGTGCCAGCTGCCTCGTTGACTAGTTGTGCAGCAAGGCACAAGAGCTTGGGTACTGCCTGGTACAAGCTAAGGTTCTTTACAACTTGGTCACAAGCAAGAATCCATTTTGGTTTCAGTCTTACCAATGCATTTCTCAGCTAGTTCATCAAGCAACATGTCCGGTGGCTTAGGGGTCCAGTCACGAGTATGAATCTTGAAAATTGCTTTTCTAGCCTGGAAGCAAAATCATTGCATTTTAGCTTGTCACAAGTTCTCCTTAAAAATACCAACAAGAAACAAACAAACCAAAAAGCAAACAAACAAACAAACAAACAAAAATAGTCCTCCCTCAAAACCCCTCATCTATTAATACGCTTTTCTTACTTGCTCAACTTTCAAGTATTTTACAGTTATTTAATATACGCTCTGCATTTTCAACCAGGAAATTGAATATTTCTTATTTGTTACACTGAACTTTTTTCTAGGAACCTACAGCGAAAGAAAAGGCATTTATAGCTTCAATAACAAGTTTCCAAACTACGAGACCTAAGGACCCAGAGGAAAATACTGTAATGAAAAATTTATCCAGAAGCATTTCTTTCTTGTCCAAAAAACTTCTCTAAAACATAGCAAGCTTTCATTGTGACAGTCTCATTACTTCATCACATTTGCTTTTCAGTCAGTAAATTCACAGAAAGCACTTCTGGCACAATGTTTCAAATTGCTACAATTACTATAAAGAAGAAAATAATTATGACTCAAACTACTACCACTGATCAAATCAAATGCAAACACTGGCACAATCAAATGCAAACACGTCCCCTATTCATTCATAAGTGAAGGATTGAGACCAAAAACACAACTTCATGATGAAAGCGCCCAAGTGGACTAAATAATTAAGCAAACAGGTACAACTTTGGGAATGAAAGGTTTGATTATAGAACTAACTACGTGGTGGTATCATCCTGACCATATATATCCAGTACCAGATTTGCCCTCCACGGAACAACGCACTGTCTCCACATATCACTCTCTTGTTCAAGTTGTCAATTATTTTTTTTTCCCTATAAAGTTGGACTTTGCCATGGTAGCACTAACGTTGAATTTAAGTTCTCACCTCTTTATTTGGCAAGTTGAAGAGGAACTCTCTGTCAAAGCGTCCTGGTCTTCGTAAAGCAGGATCTATAGAATCCAGTCTGTTGGTAGCTCCGATTACCACGATCTCCCCTCTGTTATCTATGCCATCCATAAGCGTCAGAAGAGTTGAAACAATGGAACTAATAGAAAAATATAATTTTTACTTACTGGTTCAGTAAATTTTGTTACATTCCACATGACTTTCTTCCATGAGTAGGCAAAAAGGACAAGCTTTAAGGACAAGACTCATTTTAAGACATAAAAAATAGGTAAGTTAACACAGACCACATGCTGATATCAGGCTTAGTAAATTGGTTTCAGCCATCATTTAGAATCACCTGTTTTGGCATTGAGTTACAAGTTTTCAGGATAAATTAACGTGTTCACAGTAAATTAAACAGGTCATCATCCTTTTTTTTTTTTTTTTTTTCCACTTCCCCAAAGATCAAGCAGATTTTATGTAGGTGCAAAACTGTAATACCTATGAATGTGGTCTTGTTTACTGGAGCGCACAGGAGCGAGGCCATCTATCTCGTCAAAGAAAATAATTGAAGGTCGCATCTGATAGGCCTAGCACGAAAACACAGAGTAAAACAGCATTATTTAAAGGAAAAATGCACAAAAACCTCATGGTTGGAATGTCATCCAAACTAGATTTCTCACTTTAGCCTCTGGGACTTCTACTGATAGAGCTACTGGAGTATCTGGCATGACTAACAGAAGACAGCAGTCTGTGTCAACCCACTGTATCTGGGTGACAGGAAGCAAATCGTTCCAGTAGTTCTTACAGCTGACATTCACAGCAGAAACACCGGCATTTCCATTTCAGTGAGAAAAAAAAAAAAAAAACTAACAAAATACAAAAAAAGAGCAAGTTCTACTTAAAAACGTTGACCACAGAAAATAATGGTTTCAACTCTGACAGAATACACTGTGCATTTCAACCTTACCTGTTCAAATAACACACGAAGTTGGCGTTCTGATTCCCCCACGTATTTTCTCATGCAGTCCGAAGCATTTCTCATAAAAAATGATATTTTTCTGTCACTTCGGCTATATTCACTGGCAAGTGCACGAGCAACTAGTGTTTTCCCTGTTCCTGGGGGGCCATAAAATAGACAGCCTCTGCAATAAAAAAGATCCAGATAGGAAAAAAAAACATCATGATGAGTACCTCCTACAGCCATCGTCTCTAGAACAAACTCGTCTTTCCTAACCAAAACACGTCATGTACAAGACAGCAGTAATAGCTGAAGTGTGGGTAGAGTCAGAACAGATAGAAGTTCTGCGTTTTTACAACGTTTCACAAGAAAATTCATTTTTTTCACCCAAAGAAATGAATAAGGGGGTAACTCAAGTGTATAAAACCTTCAAAAGAGAGCATACTGTCCCAGAAGGACACTTCCAAAACTGCTGACAAATAGGGTGATTACAGCAAACCGGAGCCAAACGGGCAAACTTCAGCACAGAATCCGAGAATGGGCTGAATGGTGAATCACCAGTTCATTCTTCAGTGATAAACTGCGTATTCTTGCTTTCACAAAATGCAGAATCTGATAGTAAAGCATTTAATGCTCCTCTCAAAAGCATTAAGTTACTGGGTTTGGTCTCTCAGACCACCTATTGCTGATGGCAAGTGAGGAAGCCTAAAGCCGGAAGGAAAAGCGATGCCTTAGCACTCAGAGGAAAAAAAAAAAAAAGAAAACAAAAGTAGGCAGGAAAAACAACTGGGCTTCCAGGCAACATATTACAATTGACTTCCACTAGATAATCCCTTCTTGCTTACAAACTAATCAAGCTGACTTGTACATAAAACTGAGAACAAAACCACTCCAACCCAACTAACCCAACTTTTTAAAAACACCCGACGGTAAAACTTAAAATTTTAAGACGTTGCTTATATTTTTAACCTACAAATATTCTGGATTCTATCCATTTTTAAGAAACCACTTTTTGCTACTACTAAAACAAACGTTCACCGCTGCCAAAAATGTTGAAGCGTGGAAGCATATTGATACCTTAATTGAACTTTCTCCTGAAAACAGCTGACTTACGATTTATCACTTTAATGAGTTACCTTGGGGGCTGAATATTGAACCGCTGAAAAACTTCTGGATACAGGAGGGGAAAAATCACCATCTCTTTCAAAGCTGCGATGTGTTCGGAAAGACCACCCACATTCTCAAATCCAATCTAAAGAGCAATTCAACACAGCAGAGTTTGTATGTTAAAGAAAGCAGCAACCTAGATCAAGGTTTCATCAGAAATTATCTCAGCACAACGGAAACATTCTGGGCAATTTTTGAAGTTGCTTTAGAGAAAACCATCAACAAAGGTAGTTGTAGATGGCACACTGAGATCTTTCATAATCACTGGAAACACTCGCTGACACGATGATTAGTTTAAGACTTACCGCACTATCTATTTGCATTGCATCTCCCTGACTTCCTCCAACTTTCTTTTGATCCCTCTGAACTCTCTTTAGGTCCTGTTTCTGAAGCTTCACTCGAAAAGTCCTGATTTGAATTAAGGAGAAGTTATAGGGCTTCTTTTCTTTAAGATGCAGCTCGAAGATTTTTGTTTTTCATAATAATGCCAAGCAAATGTAGAAGACATTAATTAATATATAGAAGACCTAATTAATTGACATAAACTTACACAGTTAAATTTAGGTAAACTTAAACATGGCTAAATATTCATTTGAAGGAGATTCATCCCTCCCCTATTCTCTCACGACAGCAACCTTCTTGGAGATGTGCTCTCGCCGTCCTCACTGCTCTCACCACCCTCCTCCGTATCACATGTGCTAAGCAAGGGAGATGAGCAAGACGGTGTAGAATCACTGATGTCATCTGCACGTCTCCGTCTGCAAGCAAGCATATAAACCAGGAAGTTAAAAAGAAAATAGAGCAGATACTAAGTAACACCAAAAATTAAGGGAATTCTATCTCAAAATTTACTCTGAGATCGATTTTCCAGTCCATTGTACTCCTTAGGAATCTGATTTCAAAGGCCATGACATGATTTTCCTCGTGACAGCTGTCTGCTTTCAAGAATGCTCAACAAAATATCTGGCAATCAACAGCATTCTCTACGCGCTAACTGCTTACAAAATCCAAACAGCCTTTATCGTTACTAAGGCAATTTATGATTTCATTTAGATCTTTTATTGTTTAAGGTTAACTTCATATAGAAACATTAGTTGATTCCAAACAGAAACTAGAGTCAGTATTTGAGTGATAACTTTTTTTTTTTTTTTTTTTTTTAAATCTAACAAAACTTCCATAAAGCCTCTCCCTCTAAATCGAATACAATTATCTTCGGTTTTAAGAAAATAATTTGTATCCTTCAAGATTAAATAGTCTGACTAAGATTTTTAAGGGGGGATTCTGGCTTCAGTTCCAGAACCAAAGAATTTCAGTTACAGAAACTCAGACACTACCTCCATAATCATCTTATCAGCGACCCACAAATATTGGATTTAAAAAAGAAACCAACTTAAAAGTATCCACCTCCTCCCCTCCAAATATTTCTTCCCTCCCTATCCTCAGACTACCAAAGTACCAATCATAAACTTACGCTGTAATTACCACTAAGCTGAAAACCCTTTGAAGCGTTATGCAGTAAGGAGACTGACAGCTCTACGGATAAGTAAGAGCTATCACTAGCCATACACCAACCTGGCACGTCTTCTATATTTTTGTGACCCAGCATTTTCAAGTGACTCTTTCTGTCTGACAGAACGGGGCTGGCCCGAGTTAGTCCTCTCTCGATCTCTTTGTCGTACTGAAAGGAAAGAATTTAGAAGAATGATACAGATACATTTAAGAGAGGAGGATATCAAAAGATAAAGAAAATGCCACGTGTTTCACTCATCCCTAATTCCAGAAGAATTTTTAACTGTTTTTGCTTTTCATCAGTGCATGGTACAAGTGGAAAACTACGCCCTTTTTAAAGGTAAACTGAAAATCACAAGAGCAAGACTATTAAGGGGAATATCAAGGATACATAGCACTAAGTACGCCAAACAGCAAAGAAATACAATGTGCACAGGACACACGTGTCTGATAAAAACAGTGAAGTTCATGTGCAGAATGAAGGTACAGAACTGAAATAGAACTGTGTGCGCAAACACATGTATTTGCATTCAAAAATTTTATCTCACTTATGTGCAAGAAATAAGGTTTTAAGAGAAACTGTGCGTTCAACCTACTTTCCATAGGAGCTTGGTAGCGGTCAACAGGTTTCCTCTGT
Source organism: Clangula hyemalis (assembly GCA_963989345.1). The sequence goes on along the minus strand of OZ022448.1, from coordinate 6,951,557 downwards.
CGACGGTTGTAACGCCTTGGAACATCTTCACCGTCATTTTCTTTGTTCTCACTTCCTCTTGATGTTTGTACTGTACCACAAAATGACACCGAATCCTTAAGTACTTTTGCAAATTATATGAAATCCAAAATGCATTACACAGATGCCTGTAAGTTTTATTATTATCATTATTTTAATGACACAGTGGATCCTGCAAAACCTTAAGATGAATTTATGCAAGTCATGTTTCAGAAATCACAAATCCTAGCAGATGAGCATGCATCTAGACATTGTTCTGTCCTCTCTGAAACTGCTGATGGACTTGTCGTCAGCCTCAGTGTTTAACAACAGGCAAAATTCTGTCATATTGCTTAGCTAAGATGCAGATCTTCTGAAAACAGCTATTTCAGATCGTCACTTCTTAGTTTGAGAAAGTGTTTAATGGAAAGGGTTTTAATAATCTGTAGTGCTAAGACTAAGCATAGTAATCTAAGTCCAAGCCTAGCTCTGCCACAAATTCTGTGAGCAATAATGGGCCAGACACAGGCTTGAAGCTCACCAATGAGAAAACAATGCCAAATGCACATAAGCTTAGGCCATTAGCTTCTGTCAAGTAACCTGAAGTTGTTTCATGAAAGATGGTAAAAAACACAAGAACCAGAGTGCAATTATCTACTGGGTTCTGGTGAATATCCTCTCACGTTAACAGCAGGACACCGAGGAAGGAACGTACATACTCCGTTCACCTACCTGTTTGCCAAAAGGACTCATTTTTTTTTTCTTGGAAAGCACTGCCCTCTTTGGTTTTTATTTTTTAACCCCAAAGGTCGCATTGCTTTCTGAATGCAAGGTAGGTGCCATGGGGTATACAGACAGCACACGGAAAACTGAGCGATCAGTAAATGAGTTTGTGATCACTACCATCTCCAGTCCTTGGTGTTCCAACACTTCTATCACAAAAGCATGAATTTCTCTGCTTTCTTGCTCCTCTAACCCTTTCCTTTGTTCCAATAACTTCCTTTATAACAACACTGACACTTTCCTCACTCTTTTCTGGCCTATTTTTCATTATAAAAGTATATTCTAGCTTTTTCCTGATTTAAAATTGTAGTTTGCATTTTGATCATCAAGTAATTGCCCCGGGCTCATTTCCCATTCAACGTGCTATTTAAAATTCCTCTCTACAAGTCTCTACTGCACAGCTCCCTGAAACCCACACACTTTAACCAAGCTTCTCCCTCTAGACTGGCCCCCGCCTTGTATTCAAGCTACTCTTATTAACACTTTGAGCTAATGTTTTCCTAACTAAACCTCCAAAGGAGTCAACTCTGCTTCTCCCTTACTAGTCCATGGCCCAGCCCTTCCTCCTCTGAAGAACTTCCCCCGGGTTCCCACCTGCCACCGTGCATCTCTCTGCTCCTCTGGGCCTCTGAAGGGAGGAGCAAAGTATTTTCTGGGGCTCAGCCTCCTGTCACTGTCTCTCTGAGCTCCTTTGCAGGTGTGCAGGTGAGCTCTATCACATAATCTAACTCGTCAGCTCATCTACTGCAACACCCTTGTCGGTCCTTAAGTACAGTCTTGCCCTGTTCTGCTCTGTTTAGAAAGCTCCTACGAGGATGATCTAATTTACTGCCTTAATCACAACTAACATTCTTCTTAAAAACTGTAAGTTTTCCCATCACTTCCAAGTTAATATGGCCTTTCGTGGCTTAACCTCATTCCACAAGTCACTGAGTACCCAGATGACAGCTCCTAATTACAGGCCCTGACAGCAGCTTACGGTGACTGCCTCCTAAACACAGAAAGGCACAACGCTATCTTCCCTCCTGCTGAGCTTCACGCTTGGGAGGAGCTTTTCATACACATCTGGCAGCCTATCTATCTTGCTTCCTGAAAATTCTTGCTCTGCTGCTCAAAACCATGAAAACTGTCACGCTCCTGCTCAAGCGGTATCACCGTTTCGCATGCTGAGTAATGCTGTCCATTTCTTTCCATTCCCACCTGGCTACAACCATCTGTTGCCTTTTATCTTGGAAGCAGTTTGGAAAAACGCTGTACTTTTTTTTTTTTCACCTGTTCTGAGCTCACTACAGTACAGCCCTAGAGCTCATACTAAGGCTTGTGAAGTCAATAGCAACACAGAATTTTTACAGAAGACAAATACCCAGGAGATTAGCTTGTTTCAATTGTTTAAGACGAGGCTTTTGGTTAGAACAGAGTAAAGAAAACTTAAAACCAGAACTCACCAATCTCATCTGGACTGCCAGGTCCAGTTCTTTCAAAGTCCGACTTCACACAGGTGAAGATATCAAGGTTCTCCTAATTCAAAGCAGCAAGAAAGATCGGTCACAAACGTGCAGAAAAACAGACGTGCATACACGTACATCCACTGACAGACACGTCTGTCTGTTGATGCTTACACAGTAACATTATCGAGGCACCCCACATACACACAAAAAATAAATTATTGCACAAGAGGAGAGAATTGCGTGCACCCACAATCAGTAACAAGAATTTCTGCTCTAAACCAGGGCTCAGTACATGCAGTGGTTAAATACTTGCCCAGATACAAAACTGAGTGCATTAGTTAATCATAGGTTAATAACCTACAGCGTGACAGAACCAAGGAAAAAGAACTTCCTTTCTAGCAGACGTACCAAAAGAAATCATACAGGCGTGTGAGAGATGCTAATAAAAAGTACTGTGGACAATTCTGGATTAATTTCACAGCCCTGGGCAACCAGCTCTAGGTGTCCCTGCTCGAGCAGGGGAGGGTTGGACCAGGTGACCTCCAGAGGCCCCTTCTAACCTCAACCATTCTGTGATTTGAGAGAAAAAAAAGGGAATTCAGAGCTAAACAAAAAGCTATGAAAGTAGGTTGTCGGGAAGTTTTAAAATGATGTGCCTATCATTCAAAAGAACAGTAATTTAATAAAATAATTTAATTTAATAGAGCAAAACTAAGACAGAGGAAGTATGATTGCTGCATACAACTTCAACAGGCGTTCCTCTAGAGACAGGGGTTTATTTAAGCTCTCAGGCAAGGCCAGCACACGAACAAATATACATAAAGTAGCCATCAGTTCATTCAGCTGGAAATTTGAAAGGCTTCAAGTTCCTGAAAACTCTGGGAGCAGTTTGCAACCAAGGAAGAATTCTAAAATGCAAGTTAGGTCAATTAAAGAAAACAGCTCCATTTGCCTGTAACAGATGATTAAAGCTACATGATACTGGAGATTCTTTGTGAGCTCTCAGGAAAAAAAACGTTCAATCAAAATTCGAGCGAGTGACCAACCCAGGAAGCTATGCACTGCCTTTTGTTAAGCTTTCCAAGTAAGTGCGTTCCTGAGCACGACAAGAAATATGATTTCGGAGTTAAGGATAAAAAGCTAGACAGCTTAAACTGCCAAGCTGATGGAAAGCACCAGTCTTTTTGCATATTCAGTCCCCCAGGCAGAGCTTTTAGTAACATTTGGAGTAAAAACCCAAGTCCGAAACAGCTGTTTGTAAACAGCGTCCATTCAAAAAGCAGAAGGCAATTCAGAAACTGGAGTGGAAGACATGCATTTCAGCATCTCCCCATTATCCCACATCTTCTGCAGAAGATGCTCTCTGGTTATATCTTCATGTCTTACTGATAACGGTTGTGCTCCAGATATCTTTTAAGAGTGGAGGAAGCAAGACCAAATGGTAGCTTAGACCACACTATTCTTTGGAAGGAAGTTATTTCAGTTCAATTAAAATTACAACTAAGTTACTTCCCTACGTGAAATACTCTACAAAAATGGCAAACTGACGGAGTATTTGCTCTGTCATTTGTACCTCAACATCTTCCCAACATCTTTGGCATCTACGCATCTGCTCCATTTCATCCATTTTTTGCAGCACAACTTCCGCAGTACTAAGATACAAAGTTGACATGGAAGAGCAAAGTTCGGCATGTATGAAAAAAATAAAACAGCACACACAATCAATAAGAGATTTTAATGTAGTATGCACAAAGCAAAAGTCATTGACACTTAGCCAAGATTTTAGACATTACCAAAAAATTAGGTCAAATCTTTATTTTTGATAGAGATTTAAGAACAAGCTTTTGAGGATTTGCAAACATACGCTGTTTTCAGGTTTATTTTCCCCTCTTACTGAGCACATTTAAAATATATATATATTTAAATGCAGGAGGAAAATAAGAATTCTGACATCCTAGTAAGATGTTATAAAAAGATTATGTCAACTTTTAATCCTACTTAAGTTGCTCTGCACAGTAGCATTAAGTCATTTTTTGTTAACCGAGGAAAGGCTGTTTGTTCTTCTCTACATGGGAATCTAAGTTTCGTGTTGTATAAAATGATGAAATGAAAGGAAAGCAAATTCTGAAGCAGAAAACAATTTTGGCTTCAGAAACAGAAATAAACCATGGACAGAAATGCAGAATCGCTAGGACTACTTTGCTTTGACTGTATCAAACCGTCCTCAGTTTCTTAACCAAGCATTACATTCACTTTTGTGAGTATGGAACAAAAAGTTCATTAAAAATGAAGGCACTTCTGATGCTAAGAAAACTGCCAAATGGGGAAAACTCAACGAACTGAACTCTCAATGCCAGGAGCAGCCATACCTCTTTGCTGTCAAAATAAAGAGCAAGTCGAGGCCAACATCATGCCATAGTGCAAAGGCTTGCTAAGAAAGATCATTTTAAGAGGTCTGCAAGAAAAGATGACTTACTTTGTTATAAGTTTGTCAAATAGAATGGACGAGTTAGTAGTAGAGTACCGACTGCGTCGGACTCTACAGCTGCGGCGCAGCTCCAAGTCCCTGTTTTCTCTGTGGACTCGTCTCACAGTTTTTGCACCAGCTCTACTCCTCAATGTTCTGGTGACTGAAACGCAGAAACAAAGTATTTTGAAACAGTGAAGATGGCATTCTCCTTATTTCACCGTTGCTCTTGTAAAATGTAAACAGACAAACAAAAAAGGCACCCTGAAGTGGATTGATTTTTCTTTAAATTTCAGATCAGAAGTTGTTGTCACAACCACTGCATTCCACTCATTTATCGCTCTGCACGTTTAAACTGTCCACTTAAAACTGTGACCTGTAGAGAAATTTTTAAAGAGACTGAAAGCTAGCCAGACAAAAACAAACGTGCAACTTTTGTTCCATGCAGGAGGGAAATTTACTCCACTTATTTCTGTCTTGGAAAAGTGAGAACAATCAACACCTTTCTCTAAGGTGTTTTCACTCCATTCATGTAAAACTGTATCTAACAGTGCTCAAAAAAAACACTATTACATTGCAAGCCTCTTCCTAAGAGGTGTATGTTTTATTACTCTGTTTATGCATGCAGCACTTTCTTTTCCTGCATTATGATCTAACAGCTCAAGGAGGTAAGAATCGTTTCAAGAGAAACACCCAAACACCAGATAACTCAAACTCGTGCTTTTTAGAAAAAAGCCTGCCCATTGTTTACCATACGGCACCCTTTGGCACAGGTTTGTTGCTTGCACTGTCATTAAAAGAGCCAAGAGGACAAGGGGAAGGGAAGAGCTACACCACTGTGCTGGTAGGATCACAGCTAAGGTTTAGTTTTGTGGTTGCCAACTATACAACTAAGTTTGAACTTACCAAGTATCAATTTACTTTGCACAATTAGAACAGTTTGCTTTGTGCCTACGAAGCTGCAATTCACACTGCTCCCTCCCCAAGGAATTCATAAAGTCTCCTATTTGCACCTACCTCTCTTCACAGAAAAGTCACTGATGAGTGAATTCAGCTGAGTACAGAAGGCTTTGGGGCCAAATGAAAGCGATGGAGTGACCAAGTGCCATCCTCTTCAATAACCAGCATAAATAGGTATCCCGGGGAGTTACAGCCACTTACCTGTGTTATATTCTTTTTTTCGTTCCAATTTCGGCTTCCCCAACTGCCTACATTAAGAAAGAGGACAGGGGAGAGAAGGGAGAAAAGAGTTTTTGTATTAGAGCCATCAAGGATGGGAAATTTCACCAGGTTTACAAGCCAGTGCTCCATGGTATACAAAGAGAAGCCTGTAGGCCTCACGGAGGATCCAGATCCCAAGTCTGTTGCGTACCATATACACGCGGTTCTGTATGTACCCACATTTCCTAGCTTGCTCATGTTGAATTCTCAAAATTATGAGCAATAGCACCCAAGTGGAAAAGATACATGTCCCGGTTTCAGTTAGGACAGAGTTAGTTCTCCTCCTAGTAGCGGGTAGGTTGCTATGTTTTGCCTTAGGACGTGTGAAAGGATGTTTAGAAGAGTGCTGATACCACCCCGATGTTTCAATTGCTGCTGAGCAGTACTTACAACAAGCCAAGGACCTTTCGGTGTCTCACTGTCCTACTAGCGATCAGAATCGGCTACAGCAACAGCTGCGAGGGGACAGACTCAGGATGGCCGACCCCAACTGGCCAAAGAATTCTATGCCTTATGGCATCACGCTGCACCATGGATAGGGCGGGGCAGCCGGGCTGCTAGGGGTTACGCTGGGCACTGGTCAGCGGGTAGTGAGCAACTGCATTGTACATCACTTGTTTTGTACACATTACTATTAGCAGTACTATCATCATCATCATCATCATTATTTTCCCGTCTTAATAAACTGTCTTTATCTCAACTCGCGGGCTTCACTTTCCCGTTTCTCTCCCCCATCCCAGAGAGGGAGGTGGGAGGGTTGGAGAAGGGCTGTGTGGTGTTTAGCTGCCGGCCGGGTTAAACCACAACAACACCTCAAAGGGGTTGGGGAAAAAAACACATGTTTTTTTAGAAAAGCAGAAGACTTTCACTGAGAAGAGGGATTCTAGTTTTAAGGTACTGGTATGCCATCAGCATGCTCATAGGCCTCTGCTAATTTTAGCCGGAGGTTTATCAGGCCACAACTCACTGCACATGCTTTCTCTCTTGCTTTTCAATCTACAAATCGAACATGGATTGAACATATAGAAATACAGTACCTTGAAAAGCGTCTTCTGTTGACATTTCCCCTCAGTATCACCATACTTTCTTCAAAGCTGGAGACCGAACACCGCAGGATGCTTTTTCTCATTGATCTTAAACGGTGTCCGTTGAAACATTCAATACTGGTAGAAGAATAATCCTAGGGAAAGAAGGAAATAAGAATATATTTATGTGAACCATGTAGATTCAGAGAAAGAAATTCTGCCTCACGCAAGTTTAATTAACCCTCCTGACTTGGTAGTGGGGCAACTAATGGCAGGCAGACACTGAAACGCTGCTGTGCTCAAGAAAAACCTGGAGAAAAAAAAAAAAAAAAAAAAAAAAAGCTTTCAAAACTAAAGCTTCCCTCTCCCCACCGTTTTCTTGTGGAAAACTTAAGCTTAATATGCTTGGCAAAAAGACATTGCAGCAAAACCTTTCACATAAACTTAGTGTTTCGTGAAAAACAACAACAACAACAAACTTTAAATTCAATTGGAATTTTTTTCAATGAATTCAATTGGAATTTAAATTCAAAACTTTAAATTCAATTGAATTTAAATTAAAAAAACTAAACTAATTAATTTCAATTAAAAAAAATTAAATTCAATTGACTGTTCAGAGGAACAGTCAAGCTTGACATTATACATCCTAGAATTAAAATCTAGTTCGAGTTTTTCTCCCATCTCCAGACCTTGCTAAAGATGCTTATTAGGAGCTCTGTCAAAAAAAGTGTAAGGCTTGTTATACCAAAGCTTCGAACCCTTCTTACTGCCCTTGACCTTCTTCACATTGCTGCTCCTACAAGGAGGAGTACGATCATTTTTAGTATGGGACGGAAGCTGTGATATCCTTGAGTGGGGGGTTGTTCTTTTATAAAATGAAGCTCCAGTAAGAGTACATCAAATGAACCAACTTTCCTTGAACTTCAATTCATAACTATATTGAATGAATGACCTCTGCATTTCTCTCTCACATTTTGAAGTAAATTTGAAAACAAAATACCTCTGGCATAAAGAGCCAGGCATCACAGACACCTGTTGCGCCTCAAGAACAGAGAAGGTAGGAATGACAAGAGCAGCTGAATAAAAGGCAACTTGCCATTAGAAATGGGTGTACTGGCATCTACAGGTGCCGCTGTCATCTCCTCATTTTCATTACTCTCTTCATCTGGTTTGTCGTCTTCAGTAGCAGGGTTCTGCTGTGGGGACTTGGAGTTGTCGCATGGAGCACACGCTGCAGAGGTGCGACCTTGCAATAAAGAATAGATACCAAAGATCTTTGTCGTGCATTTTCAGTTACAAATGCAGAGACAAGTCTTAAAATCCTTAGCGTTAAAGCACGTACCTCTTTTCTCACGAGATTCTTTAATTTGTTCACAAAGTCGTCCAAACTCTGTATCCATTTCGTTCCTCACCATTGAATATGCAGCGTCTTGCAAAACATAGGCTCTGTGACGATCTGAAATTTTACGGACTTCAGCTGAATGTTGTCTACCAACCAATGAAACTGTTCTGATCACAGAAAAAAATTGCTTTCTTCATAGGTTGGTTCCAAAAGGTTATCTCAGTGAATATTTTCAGCATAACAACATAGAAGTTAATTAAAACAAAAGCACTAGTTCCTTGGGAACACTTACATCACAATTCCATGCCCAAGTAGCAAAATGATAAAATATTTACAATGTGGTAAGAGATGTTCTCTGTGGACGTCCAAAATCACCTAATCCATCCAAAGTCTACTGTCCGCACACAGCATTTATCCATCTATACGTTTGACAGATTTTTTCAACTAGGGCTAAAAAGCACATCCTCACCTGTAGATCTTTGATCCGGGTAGTACTCTAAGGCATTGTTACAGATTAGATCGATGTCCTTCAGATAGTCTCCTGCAGCGAGGTACTGGCGCGAGTCAATTTTAGTCAGAACTGTTGAAAGATCCATCGGCTCTTTAATCCTTGTGGCATAGTCGGGTACCTGCAGATCAAATACAGGCATTCAGAGCTTTTCTTAACCTTGCACACTGTCTACCAAAATTATTCTGAAAACTTTAAATAAACGACTTCCTAAAAACTCTGAACATTTGCGATGCATCAGAAGACGCTGAAATTAACCCGTTTGCTTCTCAAAAATGGAAGGGCTCTTTCAACTGGCAGTAGAGCTGCTAGGAGAGGACAACAAGAAGTAGGGAGGTCAGAAGCACGTGCATGGTAGAGAAGAAACACTGAGGGTGGGAGATTCATTTCACTTTGCTTCAGAAAATCACAACAGTGAAAGCTGAGTAAGCCATCCGACATTCTCTTTGTTGTCGACATGGAGGAAAAGGTGCATGAATTGCACCTGTGAAGTACCTATTGCAGGCATCTACTTTAGAATGAGATAACTGGGCCCAGAGGTGCTGATTTCTTCCCTCAGACCATAAGAGGAGCCTAATGACTAGTTCAGATGAGGACATATGTATCTGTCTAGATTTTTCACAGCTCAAGAACCTAGGAGAAAAGGGGAAGAAAAGCCAGTGGATGCCCACATGAAGAGGACTTCGCTGATCCGCAGGTATATGCAAGTTACATCTGTCTTTGAAATATACGCCCCTAGTTTAGGCTTATCTAATAAACTAAGGAGAAAAAGGGATCTAAGCAGCCAACTGGAGGAAAAAGAAAACACACTGCACTTATGGTTGATTCCTATTGAGGAGTTCCAGATGAAACAGAGAACAGGATCTCAAAACTTATTTTTACAAACTGCTGCTCCTATTCCTGTTCCCACAGGAACTGACAGTCCAATAAAGGGCTTTAGACTTCAGTAAAGGAGTCCTGTAAATACTGTTTGTAATTATAAGGAAAGATCTCTGTGCTTTTCAGTGCTGTGACATGCCTACATATCAAAGCCTTTTCACGAGCAAGCTGTGTTGGCATTTGGACTGGCTTTTTAGAATGAAACCAGGGCTTTCAGCGAATAATCCGGTAAGAGACATTTGAGAGTCAGCAGAAGTAAAAGCCCTGCCTCTGCTTCTTGCAAAATCCTAATAGTGCAGCCCTAAAAAACAAAGTTGAACCTTCCCCAAAACGCTGAGAAATACGCACACTGAGAAGTTACAGACGCACACAGATCAGCACTAGTTTACCTTCTGTGGGTCAACGGGCTTTGCAAATTCCCTGAAACGTCTGTCAGTGGCAAGTCTGTGAGTAACGCCCCTCAAGAAAATTCTAAGTTCACGCAAGGTATCCTCCTCTTCCTCCTCCAGCATCCCTACTTCTTCCTCCTGTGGCTTCTGAGGCTCAGCTGGTGGTGCTACAGGCAGGACTTCCAATGTCCGATGAACTTCAATTAATCGGGAAAAATTAGCCAACTTACAGTACTCAAATATAAGCATATGACAAATTACTGACAGAAAACGACCACCTAAGCAAATCCCAAAGAGCTAGTAACTTAGATAGGAAAGTTTTAGATGTACTTCTTATATCCTCCTCACCTGTTTTCTTTACAGGAGGCTTAGCCACTTGATTTAGAATTAGGTCCTCAAAAAAAGCTGCTCTCTCTGCCCTACCAGGCAACTCAATAGTGCAAACTTCTCCAAATTCCATATGAAATAATTTTTGGATCTAAAGCAGGAGGAGGAAAGACATTTCAGATTTAAGGCCACAAAAACTCATATTCTATTCCAAAAAGACGAGTACCTTTTACAATTAATAATAACCTGAAGAACACAAACTGAAAAAAGTTATCTTCCTGGCCTTAAAAGGCTACGTTTTCACAGGCTGGCACGGCAAATTCAAACATCACCTTTAAGAATCACCTGTAGAATTAAATCGCGGTGAAGGGATTGTACGCTACACTGATAAAGTAATGGCTTTCACCACATCCAGCATCGCTTCCTTTGTATTTACTTGCCTTGCTGCATCCTTTAGTTAGAACCTTTATGGCTATACAGGGAAGAGAAAGGCTTCAGCAGACAAGCGACGGCTTTTTGCTGAGTTTTTATTTCTGTACCAAAAGGTGTCTGAAGTAGCTAGTACCTCTACGTCTTCCTCCATTTTCAATTTCTAGTATTAAAAGGTAGGTAAGGAATTTCACTACTTATTTTAGAAGGAATTTAGAACCTGTACAAAAACTTCTGTGGCAACTCAAGCACTTTCAAAGCAGTTGATAATAAAACACGTCTAGGTAAGACCTTCCCCCAATAACTGAGACAAAATAATCAGAATGAGAACAGCGTGTTCCTGTTTTGGGCACCTTCCCTTAATGTAAACTCTCAGAAGTCAATGAAGTTCTGCATGTACTTGTACTACAGTTTATTTGGGAATACAACTAGAATTCCATTCCAAAGTTACTTTAGCAGAAATTGGAACTCAGCTTTCCAGCTTGGAAAGCTTTGGCCTATATGAAGAAAGAAACTGATTTTTATTTATTTATTTTTTTAATCAAAGCGTTTCAATTCTCTACTAAATTGCATTATTAGCAGTTTACCCAACATAGCATGGAATGGCAGACTGTCAGAAGAAATCTCTTCAGTAAAGACATCCTCTTGTCATTTCAAGCACTGCATATTCTTGACTGAATCACTTTGTAGCCACCGGAATTATTGTATTAATTTTTTATTTGCATGCGTGAGAGGGGGCTGAAAGTCACTTGCTTGACCTTAAGCAGATGCTTTCACAGTATTCTTTTTCTCTAAGCAAATTTTAAGTGATTTGTTAGGGTGCCTGAGTAATAACAGTATGCATTTAAGAAAGCACAGCATTTTGATGCTGAAAGCATTCATAAATTACAAGAAACTGAAGAAATAGTAAGAAAAGTATTGACAAATACCTCTTCTGGGAGATCTGAGTGACGTACATCAGACGTAGCAAGCAGCAAAACGGGCAAAAATGCTGGAATGTTACGTAGTAGAGTTAGAAAAGTAAGTTTCAAGGCAGGTCCAACGTTGTCCCACCATAAATGGATATCTGGGACATAAATTATGCTTGGTGCTGTCTTCTGAGCATTTCGGATCAGCTAGTGAAAAGGAAAGCTTGGGTAAGAAAACTAAAACACGTAGAATAACCTGTTAATACATAGCTACAGAGCCATCTGACTGCCCCATGAAATGAAACTACGTGAACAGAGCGGCAAGCATCCTTTCACATAAGGAATTGCTCTGTGCACCCTTTCAGATTATCAGTATTCGGAGAACTCTGGTCAGAAGATGGGAAGGAGATATTCAGGCAGTGGCTAGACACCGTAGCTATATGGCCACAGCCACAATCATCGCATAACAAAGAAAGGAAATGTCCCTCTTATGGGACACATCAGTATTCAGTCGTGTAACATGTCTGTCCTTACTTGTATGGCTCTCAAACGTTTCCACTAAAGGTAAAAATATTTTAAGGTAGTGATGCCAAACAATAAAATGGATTGCCTGCCTAAAAGTAAAAACACCAAATCTGTTCGTTTTTTCTAGTTAAAACCACATCAGCGTGCAAATGAAGTGTTTTGTGAATGTTAGTGCTTTTAGTGCACATACTGCAACAGCACAAGTTGTGTATGTCCGTGTGAAAACAAAATAAACAGAAGCCCCAAACCTTGGTTGCCTTACTAATATAATTTAAAAGAAGGCTACAAAAAGTAGCCGACATGCGGTCTGATACAGAGCCATCTACGGGGAGCACACAGTCTTAGGAGGCAATGAGAACTACTTCCTGGATCCCAGCGAGATGAGCAGCATTTCTTTCCACAAAGAGATGTTTATTAGCAACACCGCCCAGCTTCCTGAGCTGCTAGCAACATCCTCACTGTAAAATTGGGTATGGAAAAGGTGGACACGTACAACATCCACATTGTTTGTGGTTTTGTCTAAAAGAAAAGGGGATTTTCAGACAGAAGCAAACATCCCAGCACGTTAAAACAAGGCCACCTCCATTACCAACGAATTTTGCTCACCTTACTTGCAACTCGATTGATCCTTTACATACAGTCAGTGAATCCGATGAGAATAGAAAGTAAAAAGGTACCTGTCCGCAGATTTCTTCTGGCGGTGCAACGTTTGTAAGCAGAACAGAAAGGTCCAGGGTGTGAACGGGAAACTTCTCCAAAGCGTGCAACACCGCGGGTGCCATGTAAGAAACCTGACCGCACCCTTCTTTTCCTACTATTAGCAGACGCGGCCGGCATGATGTTGGTTCGCAGAAAGCACTCCTAGAACAAGAGTTAAGAAAACAAGTTTATAAATGAGGTGCTGAATAGACACACAGATGTTCCAAGTACTTTTCCTATAGACTTTCTTTTCCCTCCCCAAATAATCCAAATGGCAGCGGTACATTAAATACATGTAAGATTTCCCGTTAAGTTATTCAGTCATTCCAACTGTTTCATCTTCTTCCCTTGTGTTTCCTATTCTTTACTAAACCAAGACTGCAAATTAATATCCCTGCAATCTTGCTTTACTACTAGGAAATAAATTTGCGAGGAGCATTTGTTTCCCCACTACAATCAGGCTGTACCTTTGCTGGCTTAAATCAAAGATGCTAGAGACTTAGCCTTGCTCTAGAGGACAGAAAGTCTTCCGGACAGCACAGCAATAGAAACTGAGAAAAATAACTGATCCAGCTGCGACAACATGATCTAACTTTCCAACGGTGGGCTTGCATGACTTCCATACTAAAATACCAAAAGATTAACACAGCTTGCTGGCTTCACAAATAAAGACACCATTCAAATTTGTCTCAAGGTGTTTTAACAAGCCATTTCTCAGTTTTCTTTCTGCTACATAATTCACTACTGGTTTAACAATCCTGGAAAACAAAAGGGCAAAAGGTGGCAACACAAACCCATAAAGTTGGGGTATTTTTAGCTAAAAGGACAGACAGGACATTTATGTGGTCTTGAGTCTTTCAAAGAATGCCATGGATTAAGTCAACGTGTTCTGGTAGTCTACGGATCACTTTGGCTTAGGAAGAGAAGCCTGGGCTTTTCAATTTGGTCATTCGGAGCAACTTCATTACAACTTTAGTCCCTTCACCTTTCTTCTTGTGAATACCAAGCACCCCTTCAACACACAAACTTGATGTTACCCCTTCATCTACCACCCCTCGCGCTTTTAACAGCTGGAACTGTTTACAGAGACTCAGCAGACCTGAGAATTTAAACATAACAGGGATCTATCTTTCTTTACCTGCTGAAACAGAGGCGTTTTCTCTCTGGTCCGTCAGGCATTCCATCTTTTAATTCATCTCCAGAAACCAAGGCTGCATCGTCATCACTGTCGAACATATCATCTTGTAAAATAGGATTTAAATGGTCTGAAAGGCAAAAGAGGTTTGTTTACTTTCCTGAATAGCCTTTGTCTCTTTCTCTTACATTAACACAGCTTCTAAATCAGTGCCAAAACCCTTTCTTCATTGGAGAGCACACACTGAAAGCTATTTCCTAGAGTTCATCCCACCACAGATCTAAGGAGATGGCACAAGGCCCTACAAAGCTGTACTAAGTCCCACTGATGTGTACGTACAAGGTACGCTACTCTTGGTGATTTTTTTCTCCCCCTTAGAATAAAGGAGATTACGAACAATTTCTGCAGTTGCTAAATAGCTAAAAAAAAAAACAAAAAAAAAAACAAAAAAACAAGACGATTTCTTTCTGGAGGAGGTTCCCACAATGAAAGCACGGGGATTAAGGATGTGATGGCCACAGAGTTCCATTCATCTAGTAAGTATCAATGCTAATTGATCTCACGTGCACGTGTATAGTACGATCCACAAACATTTAAATTAGGAGACTGGTTCAAAATGATGATAGCTAAAACAATATTGAGCTTAGACCAGTTATACTTGCATCCTGGTCCTGACATTCCTCAGAAAGGAATTAGAAACATTGACCTAGAAATGCTTCCCCTCCAAATATCGGAGTTTTTATTTTTTAAAGAAAAATAGGTGCCTTATACTTCAAACCTCAAGTCAACCTCTACAAATGCAATTATCTTAGCTGCCGTCAGAAGCAGGATGCTTCAGTAGAGAACGCATCGTCCTTTACTGTGTATTGAGTCATTCAGAGCTTCCATTTGGCATTTCAGTTTCGAATCCAGAGTAAAACCTATGCGTTATATTCCAGACATGCCCAAAAGAAAGACATGAACATGCAAATAATAAAATTCTACCATCGTTATGTCTGAAAGGTTTAAGCTGATTGCACAAACCACAAGTTTTTGCTTTAGCAGAATTATAAAGAAGTGGATGCTGTGGTTATACCTTGCTGTTGGTCCTCCTTTAGCGCAAGCTGGGCATGCGGGAAGACCTTCTGCACAACTTGTAAAATATTCTCTACTGATCTTTTAAAAAGCGGCTTGAAAATGGGTGATAGTGCTTGTCCGGGTGAAGCCACGATCCTGTTTGATGCCGGAACAACCTTCTTCATAGCCATGAAAAAGTCCTTTGCTTTTATTTTAATAGAATTAACGTCTAGTTGCAACTTCTCCCTACTTGCATAAATCTGAGGATAGCATCGGCGCAGAGAGCACAGCGCAGCTTCAGTACATAGGGATTTGATATCTGCACCACAGTATCCTAACAAACAAAAATCAAACGTTACATCAGTCAAGGCCCAGGTTTACAACACGCAACATTTAAAGAATTTGTAATGCCAAAACCAAACAGGTTAACAGGGAATTCAAAGTGCTACCACTCTGCAGGGAAGTTTCATGTTGCTCACTGCCTGATATCCTGCGCTTATGCAGCTGAAGCAGACTCCTCATCAAAAACCATACTCTTGAGGAAGATGCCCCAGAACCATTTAATGCTCTCAGACAACAAGAGGAACGACAACAAAGAGTAAATAGATGAAAGCATCTAACTCTGATGGCTACGAAGGCGTGCCAGCTGCCTCGTTGACTAGTTGTGCAGCAAGGCACAAGAGCTTGGGTACTGCCTGGTACAAGCTAAGGTTCTTTACAACTTGGTCACAAGCAAGAATCCATTTTGGTTTCAGTCTTACCAATGCATTTCTCAGCTAGTTCATCAAGCAACATGTCCGGTGGCTTAGGGGTCCAGTCACGAGTATGAATCTTGAAAATTGCTTTTCTAGCCTGGAAGCAAAATCATTGCATTTTAGCTTGTCCCAAGTTCTCCTTAAAAATACCAACAAGAAACAAACAAACCAAAAAGCAAACAAACAAACAAACAAAAATAGTCCTCCCTCAAAACCCCTCATCTATTAATACGCTTTTCTTACTTGCTCAACTTTCAAGTATTTTACAGTTATTTAATATACGCTCTGCATTTTCAACCAGGAAATTGAATATTTCTTATTTGTTACACTGAACTTTTTTCTAGGAACCTACAGCGAAAGAAAAGGCATTTATAGCTTCAATAACAAGTTTCCAAACTACGAGACCTAAGGACCCAGAGGAAAATACTGTAATGAAAAATTTATCCAGAAGCATTTCTTTGTTGTCCAAAAAACTTCTCTAAAACTTAGCAAGCTTTCATTGTGACAGTCTCATTACTTCATCACATTTGCTTTTCAGTCAGTAAATTCACAGAAAGCACTTCTGGCACAATGTTTCAAATTGCTACAATTACTATAAAGAAGACAATAATTATGACTCAAACTACTACCACTGATCCGGGGCACAATCAAATGCAAACACGTCCCCTATTCATTCATAAGTGAAGGATTGAGACCAAAAACACAACTTCATGATGAAAGCGCCCAAGTGGACTAAATAATTAAGCAAACAGGTACAACTTTGGGAATGAAAGGTTTGATTATAGAACTAACTACGTGGTGGTATCATCCTGACCATATATATCCAGTACCAGATTTGCCCTCCACGGAACAACGCACTGTCTCCACATATCACTCTCTTGTTCAAGTTGTCAATTATTTTTTTTTCCTATAAAGTTGGACTTTGCCATGGTAGCACTAACGTTGAATTTAAGTTCTCACCTCTTTATTTGGCAAGTTGAAGAGGAACTCTCTGTCAAAGCGCCAGCTATCGATTAGAATCACCTGTTTTGGCATTGAGTTACAAGTTTTCAGGATAAATTAATGTGTTCACAGTAAATTGAACAGGTCATCATCCTTTTTTTTTTTTCATTCCCCAAAGATCAAGCAGATTTTATGGAGGTGCAAAACTGTAATACCTATGAATGTGGTCTTGTTTACTGGAGCGCACAGGAGCGAGGCCATCTATCTCGTCAAAGAAAATAATTAGTAACTAATCATCTGGAAGCCAGGATATGCATCATTCGCCATTTTCTAAGAAAACGACAAAAATATAAAACCCCAGCAGTCTGAGAACATGAGCATTGAGGTAAAGGCCTGATCAAACAAACGCGCACAACTATGATGTGTCCTTTTAACTCAGCAAAAGTCTGCAAACTGCCACGGTAGCAAATGAGGAGAAGGAGTTGGTATTTACAGAAGTTGCAGCTGAAGATTCAGATAAACCATTCGGGTCGATGCTCCCTTCCTGCAGGTTTAAGCTGCGGTCACATCGCCTATTTCAAACCCTTTTGATTTCTACCAGTCACCCCAGATCCCACCTATTTTGCACGTTTTCCAATCAATGAATTCGCTACATGATTTCTGGGGCAGAAGAGCAGGCCTGGTGAAGAGGAGCATGCCTGGTGCCATTACTAAATCGAATCCAAAGCGTCCAGGAGAAGCCCGGGGTGTGGTACTCACAGGGAATGTTTGCGAGCGGCCAAGT
Source organism: Clangula hyemalis (assembly GCA_963989345.1). The sequence goes on along the minus strand of OZ022448.1, from coordinate 6,933,938 downwards.
TCAGCAGAAGAGAATAGGCAGGCCTGGAAGCCCAGGGGAACGAGATGCATCTGTTGTTGTAGGCAGCCCCAGCAAAATGTTACAGCTTCACTAGCCTGGGGCATGATTCCCCCCTTCCCTTTTGACAGCCAAGTACAATATTAGCTTGCCTTTTCTTTTTTTTTATTATTATTTTTATTTCTTTTTGCCATCGTCAGGCTGAGGCCGGCTGAGAATATTTTGTGTCTAGACTCATAAATGTTTGTGCGGATTTTGCAAGAGCGGCTTATGGGAACAGAATCCACTTTTTGTCTTCTGCTCGAGGAAAAAAAATAAAATAAAAATAAAGGAGGAGCATTAAAAGCAACCAAGCACCCCCGTGCATTTGTTTTAAATTGCATATTACGGTGCTGCTATTTTATGTGCAATAAATACATAACTTGGAAGAAAAAAATGCTTTTAAAATTCAGAGCTATCCCTGAGCAGCTAAGGTTCTCTTGGAAACTGAAGGAGGAGTCTGAAATTATTGTTCTTTTGTTTGCATCCCCCAGTGGGAAAGGCAGCACACAAGTAGAAACCACTCTGCTTTGAGGCGGCATGAATCATTAAGAATAAAGATCACCCATTTAAACATGAGATATTAAAACTGAATCTAGGACAAAGGTAAACTAAACAGACTCCTTCCTTCCCGGGCAGTCACTGGGTTAAATCAAATATCAAAGGGGCAACATCAACCTTATAACTTCCTCTGCCGAAATTTAAAAAAAAAAATAAAGGTAACTTCTATTTTGCCTGCCCCGACCCCAATCGCATCACCCGAATGGGTGCAAACTGCTGGGATATGTGAGGGCCCAAGCCTACATTTTCCCTTTTTCATATTTGTTGGAGGAGGGCGGGGTATCTCCAGATGAAATGGCTGACCGAGCTTTTTATTTCCTCGCTTTGGGTGGAAATGACTGAATCTTTCCAGGCAGCGGAGCAGCGCTCGGCCGGCTCCCTCGGCCTCCCTGGGTGGGAAGAGCCCTGCCGCAAGCAGCCCGCGTAACCCTCAGATGCCAGCCCCATGAGGATTAGGTCCAGCAATGGACCTAATTGGCTCCTCTAAGTGAGGACGCATCCTCTCGAAACACATACACAGATGTCCTGGTTTCAGTTAGAACAGAGTTAATTTTCGTCCTAGTAGCTGGTAGAATGCTATGTTTTGGCTTAGCATGAGAAGAGTGCTGATAACACCCCGATGTTTTAATTGTTGCAGAGCAGTGCTTATACTAAACCAAGGACGTCTCAGCTTCTTGCTCTGTCCTGTCAACAGGCAGGCTGGGGGTGCAGCAAGAGCTGGGAGGGGACAGACCCAGGACAGGTGACCCAAAGTAGCCAAAGGGGTATTCCATACCATCTGACGTCATGCTAAACAATATATAGGGGTGGCTAGCCGGGGGAGGGTGGGCCGGACTGCTCGGGGTTAGGCTGGGCATCGGTCAGCGGGTGGTGAGCAATTGCATTGTGCATCACTTGTTTGTACATGTTATTATTAGTAGTACTATTATCATCATTGTATTATTAATATTAGTATTAATATTAGTACTATTATTATTATTTTCCTGTCTTATTAAACTGTCTTTATCTCAACTCACGGGCTTCACTTTCCATTTCTCTCCCCCATCCCAGAGAGGGAGGGGGGAGGGTGAGCGAACGGCTGTGTGGTGTTTAGCTGCCGGCCAGGTTAAACCACAACACAGAGATTTAAATGAGATATTCCCAAGAACACCTGCCTATTCTTTCAGCACGTGTGCAAAGAGTAAATTCATTTGACTTCATTCCTCTTTTTCTCAACTCTCCCCTCCTTCCTCCAGAACGAAACAACCAAGCAATATTAGCAGGGCCTTCCTTTTCCCCTGGTGGAGTCCAAGAACTCGAGAATTGAGAAAAGCAACTTGTCAGGAATCAAGTTTAAAAAGAGTGCTTGTGGACTGCAAGGTAAAATACCCGCAGTTGTAATCAGAAACACAACTTTTAACTAAAAAAAGCTTCTTTCCATTGTAAATTATGCCAGTTAGTGAAATAACAAATTAGTTCTCTGCTCAGCCACAGCCTCCTCCACCAAATTTAAGTAAAACCTGCAAAGAAGTCGAAGTTGTAAAACATTTGTCAGATGCAAGGGGCAGCGTTGCGTGGGTTAGCATCACACTCGGATGCCCACAGCACCAACAGGTGCTTTCTTTCCAGAGGCACCAGCTCCTCCAAGAGGTCCCCGCACAAAGAACTGAAGAAGCTGCAGGCAGGGTGAGCCTTCCTCAGTCCTCATCCTCACAGCGAGGAGTACTGGGGACGGGGAGCTGTGTTTCGGCTTGCTGAGAAGCAGAAACCCCCCGAGTTTTCAGGCGGGCTCTGCTCAGCTCCCCTTGCAACTGCTGCTCGGGACACGACCCTGCCTTGCTCAGCACCTTCGACTCCAGCAGGTGCTGCTGCTGGCAGCTGCCCTGTGTATACAAAAAAAAAAGAAACCAACACAGTATTTTCCTGCTTTTAAAGTATATCCCAAAGATTTACTAGGAATTGTGACGTTCTGCAGAAGCCCACAGCTGTAACTAAGGTTTGTGGGGTGTAGAGGGGCTGGGGGTTAAACAAGGCCAAGAAGAGCCACATCTCCTCCCCGGCTGTCTCCCCCGTACTCTTTTTAGGACATCCAACATTCCCAGATCTCGTTTTGTCCCAGTGACCAAACAGGAGCCTGGCACTCATGTACTACGCCTTAAAACCTCTACAAACCGTGTGCCTAAGTCACAGCACTCATTAGAAGCCCGCAGCTCTTTCTGGTCTCACAAACTATATGTGGCTTGAGAGATGCTCTGAAGATTCAGGGCGCTGAACACCTGCAGCCTTTGCCATAACCATGACAAAGTTCAGGAGCTCCCTGCTGACTCCAAGGCTGGCTCCAGCAGCGGCTTCAAGCTGTGGGTCAAGAAGGCCAAGACACCCAACGAGAACCTACAACACCAAGTGGCTTTCTGGAACGGCTCCAAACACAACCGGAAGCCTGTTTTTTGTTTGGAAGTGAGCTCTTCTGGACCTGGTAGGTGCAAGCAGAAGTCAAACTTTCAAAGCGTGTTTGCATCGCATCATTAAGCTCTCCATGATCTATCTCCAAGGTCTTTTAAGAGCTAATAGCAACGTGTTCAGAGTTCTTGCCTGTTTTTCCCTTCACGTTCTCCCACGACAGCAGCCGTGTGCTCCCTTTGGGCTGACTTCCAGAGCTGGCTACAAAGGATCCCCTGGAAGCAGAGATGCTGCTTTATGCAACACCTTGCAGCTCACTGCACTCTGAAGGGTACGCGAAAAGAGGTCAGTGGTCCTGGTGTGGTTCCTTCCAGCTCTCAGAAAGACAAGAGAACTGGAAATGAACCATCAGCCAAAGGGAGGCACGGCGCAGCGTTACGAAATGCCATCTGGCTGCTACAGGATAAGGAAATGAGGCATTTGTGGTGGCTCCCACCTCCGCAGAAAAAGAAACAACTGCTTATGCAGCAGAGTGCTTGGAGTATTTCAGGAGGCCCTGAGCTACCCCAAAAACCAACAACGAAACCATAAACCAAACCGAAACCAAACCAAACTAACATGATGGACTGCAATAAAAGATGAAAATCAGAATTAATACTACCAATGACAATAAAGATGTTGAAAACTTGAGTCATCACATCCCTTGTGTAGGCTGCAGGAGGAAGCACCTTTAGTGCCTGATGTGACAGTGTCCGAAAGTTAATTAATAACACCACAAAACTGGATTCCTATGAGCACACGCTCGGCAAAGGTGATACAACCGACAGCGGGACTTGAACACTGATACTGGTACCTGACTGGGAAATAGCGAGGAAACAAAGGGAGGAGGGGAAACGGTGCTATCCTGAAAATTGCATCACTTGTTTACAAGTCACCGGCAACTCCGAGGCAAACCATCTCGGGCCTTTATGGATCAGTGACCTCACGTCTCTGGCACAGGACGGAGAGGGAATACCGACCGTGAGTTCACAGAAGGGAACAGCGCGTCCAGGCCCTCCTGCACTCCGCCAAAGGTGGTCAGAACGTCCCCTCCCCTCATCACCCCAAAACTTATCATGTAGGACTTCTATTAAACAGACCCCAAAGAGCTCGTTCTGTCAATTTTGCAACAGGCTCAGGATTTCTGAAAATTAGAGAGGCTCATTTCATAATATAAAAAAATACTGCATCTGGCACAGGGGAACTCTCAGCTAGACTTCAGCCTTGAGACACAAAGAGACACTGACCACAGAAATAGAGATTGGCCATAGCTCAGCCACAAGCGAGTATGCCTCGGTTATATTTACTACGTGCAAACAGAACTAGAAAAACAGTTTACACTGACTTGCTGCTTTACAAGTTAGTTCCATAAAGATGGAAGAAATTCTCATCTCAAACTTGAAGAAAGCATCAGACTTCAAAACCAGTCGTAGATCTTTGAAGTAAGACTGTTATGAATTCAGAAGTCACATCCAAACAAAAAGATCATTTATGTTAATGGTAACTAGATTAAAAAAAAATTAATCCTGTCCCTCAGGCTTTGTAAGTGACTGGGGGAAAAACAGCTCAAGGATAGTAATAAGCCTAAGTGAAACACCACAAACTGCTAAGGGAAGCAAAAGACCCAAGGAAACAGCCTTGTTGGTACATTAGGAACAAAAGGAATCCTAACAACAGCACAAAGTCCATCACTTGACAGAAATTCTTCAGCGTAGAGAAATTTACAAAAGGCAGAACACTTCAAAAGCCAGCTCTAACAGGCTCCAAGGACACATGGACACGCAGCGATAAACATCGCCTTTCCCAATAATAACCAGCAGAGATATATGACAACAACTACGGCTAGCAAACGGAGCGCTGGATGCAGCTGAAGCAGGCACAGGGCATCGAGGGCTTGGCAAGAGAAGAGAGAGCCCAGGAGAGCCACAAGAAGCATTAAAGGAGTAGGAAAGCCTCACAAAGAGAATGCGTGCCCTACCTCCAAGTGTTATGTCCCAAACTTGTCTTTGTTAAACAAGCACAGAACACAGGTGCTTTACCGAAATGCAAAGGGCTTTTTGGCTGAGGAAAGCTAGTAGGACTGCCAGCCTGAAGTTAGCAGTCACCTCGTTTAGAAAAAATGGCACCTCCTTCTAACGAGCTCCGGGGAACCCAATTAACAGCGGAACTGGAAGAGGCTGCCTTGCTGGCAGTGTTTAAAGACGGTAACAAATGGGTTTTCTACATGATGTCTGCTTGTTCGGGGAGGTTTGGACTTACGGCCTATGGTATTTGGGTCCTGGGGTTTGCCTCATACAGGTTGTTCTCCACAGCTGGACCAGGTTCCTCAGAGCACCCACCAGCTCCTCGTGTGTGAAAGCCCTCTGAGCAAACACCAACACAGCACAGGCTGCTGCTTAACACCAGCAGCGCAGCTTTCCAAACTCCCCTCTCCTTTCCCCCTCCAGCGGGCTCCTCGTGTTCACCTCAGGACTTCCACAACAAAGCCCCCTCCCTTTGCACGGATCGCCGTGCACTTTGACAGCCCCAAGGCGCTCTCTGGGGCGCCTGTCCCGGCTGGGACCGCCACCTCAGCCTTGACTCACCCTTCAACGAAGCCAAACTCCTCCGTCAAGCCTGACGGGGAGCCCCAGCACCTACCGGGCAGCGCTGACAGCCGCAGCCTCTCCGCTCCCTCAGCGCCCCGCCGCCGCCTCCATTAGGCGCCTCGCCCCGCCGGGTGCCGATCTCCAGCGCCGCGCAGCACCTGGGGGACAGCCGGGAGTCAGGGCGGCCCCCGGCACCCCAAAAACCCCCGGCAGGGCTGGGGACATGGCCCCGCTCCCCTCCCACCGCCACACCGAGCGTGTGTGTGTATATATAGAGGGGGGGGGAGCCCGGTCTCGGCTGGCTCCGTCCCGTTTCAAGGCACGGAAAGCGAAGTTGCTCGCCCTGCCCGTGTGCCCCCCATCCCCCCGGCTCTGTCACAGCCTCGTTTATCCCCCCCGGGGGCCGCCAGACAATGAGGAGGAGGAGGGCGACGAGGCGGGGCGCCGCCGCCCCACCGCGCCCCGTTCCCCCCTCACAGAGCCGGGGAAGGAAGGGGTGCTCGCAGCCGCCCCTCTCCTCAGGGCCGGCCGGGGGAGCGCCTCACCTTCTCCCCGGGGGTCTCCCGTGGCCGCTTGGGGTCGCCCCCCGCAGCCGCCTCGCCCCCCTCTCCTCTCAGCCCCGCCGCCTGCCTCCTCCTCCGCCGCCGCCGTTTTGCGTCTCCGGGAGTCGTCCGCTGCCGGCGGGGCGGGCGCTGAGCCGCCGCCGAGTCCCAGCTCCGCCGGCCGCCCGGGCCCTCGCCTCGCCGCCCGCGGCGCCCACTCGCATCCTCCCGGCGCCTCGCAGCCTCCCCCCCCCCTCCCCGGGAGGGTTTGAGAACCGGGGAGGGCCGGGCAGCGGCGGGCCGCGGTGCCTCAGCCTCCCCCGGCAGGGAGCGGGGCGGAGCCGCTCCGCCCGGCAGGCGGCGGCCGGCCCGGCTCGGCTCGGCTCAGGGCATAGAGGCGCTGAGGGCGCCCGGCTCCCCGACCTCGGCTTCTTCTCCAGCCCCGAGTTCCCCTCAGGTGCCCGGTGCTGAGGGAGGAATTCCCTCCGGGGCTGGCTGGGACACTCCCAAAACCTTTGGAGAAAAAACAAACAAACAGCGAACAAACAAAAAACCCACCCCCACCCCCCTTTTTTTCCACCTCCAAGTTGAATAAAGAGGAGCTCTTCCTTCAATACGTGTCCAGATATCTTAGTCTACGCTTCGCTGTAACTCCCACTAGGGAGTTAGGATACCAGGTTAGCATTTAGGATACCAGGTTTTCAACATCGTCTTGAAGTGGATAAGAAGAAACACATTTTTGCCTCAGTGATATTTTTTTTTCCTCTCCTTTGCCTGGAGATGCAATGAAAGCTTCCTGTTGTCCGCTCAACACAGGCATCTTCTTCACGGTAGCTTTTTTAATACAGTGCTAACAACACAGCTCTTTGTTCCCTTCTGTACATCTACTGAAACGCAGATTAGGTGCCAGGCGTAGGTCAGTCTTGGAAAAAGCTGCCACCCCTAACACACTGACGGAAACGTCAGCATTGAGTTGCACCTGGCTCACGATTTGCCAGTGTTTGCCTAGAAAGCTCCATGGTTTATATGGCATAGATAGATCCTGAAACAATTTAGAAAAGTTAGACTCGGAGTACTGTGTCCAGCAGTTCTGGGCTCCCCAGTACAGAAAAGACAGGGGTCTCCTGGAAAGAGTCCAGCAGAGGGCAACAAAGACGATAATGGGGCCTGGAGCACCTCCTCTGTGAGGAAAGGCTGAGAGACCTGGGGCTGTTCAGCCTGGAGAAAAGACTGAGAGGGGATCTCCTCAATGTGTATAAATATCTGAGATGTGGTGGACAGAGGGATTTGGCCAACCTCTTTTCAGTGGTTTGTGGGGACAGGACAAGGGGCAATGGCCACAAAATGGAGCCCAGGAAGCTCCGCACCAACACGCGGAAGATCTTCTTCACGGTGAGGGTGACGGAGCACTGGGACAGGCTGCCCAGGGAGGTTGTGGAGTCTCCTTCTCTGGAGATATTCAAGGCCCATCTGGATGCCTACCTGGGCAACCTGCTCTAAGGAACCCGCTTTGGCAGGGGAGTTGGACCCGATGATCTCTGGAGGTCCCTTCCAACCCCTACAAGTCTAACAAAAAGGACTGGTTCATATTCATACTGGTGCCTCAGTGGTGGAAGACGCTTATTAGACTGGCCTAGAAACCTGAAGTAATGTGCTCAGGAGGGCTAGCTAGCATCCCAAAAACTCAGCCCTGTAGAATGCAGTCACAGGAGAAAGATGACAATGCACTTATAACAGATTAGGAAAAAAGCTAGGAAGCACAAATGGATATTTTTATGGTGTGTACTCTTTTGAGCACCTCAGAAGTTATTTTCACCTGTCTTGTCTGTGATTCCTCAACTTCATGTTTATTATATAAAGGATTTCTCAAAAAGTCATTTTAGAGAACAAGATAAGCAAACCATATACGCAATCCCATTAAAAATGTCAAGCATAGATAAAAAACATCATACGATGGGTGAACAATGTTTGACGGGTAGGGCTCAGAGGGTTGTGGTAAATGGGGCTACATCAGGCTGGTGGCTGGTCACCAGTGGGGTCCCCCAGGGCTCCGTTTTAGGGCCAGTTCTTTTCAATGCTTTTATAAACAAACAATTTGGATGTAGGACTAGAAGGTGTTTTGAGCAAATTTGCTGATGACACTAAACTTGAAGTTGTTGACTGTTGAGGGTGGAAAGGCCTTGCAGAGAGATCTGGACAGATTGGAGAGCAGGGCGATCACCAACCGCATGAAGTTTTACAAGAGCAAGTGCCGGGTCCTGCACCTGGGACGGGGCAACCCTGGTTATATGTACAGACTGGGCGATGAGATGCTGGAGAGCAGCCCTGCCAAGACGGATCTAGGGGGGCTGTGCTTGACAGCAAGTTGACTATGAGCCAGCAGTGTGCCCTGGCAGCCAGGAGGGCCAACCATACCCTGGGGTGCATCAAGCACGGCACTGCTAGTCGGTTGAGGGAGGTGATTGTCCTGCACTGCTCTGCGCTGTGCGGCCTCACCTCGAGCACTGTGTGCAGTTCTGGGCACCACAGTACAAAAAGAACATTAAACTGTTGGAGAGTGTCCAGAGAAGAGCTACGGAGATGGTGAAGGGCCTTGAGGGGAAGACGTATGAGGAGCGGCTGAGGGCACTGGGCCCGTTTGGCCTGGAAAGGAGCAGGCTGAGGGGAGACCTCATCGCGGTCTACAGCTTCCTCATGAAAGAATCATAGAAACACAAGGTTGGAAAGGACCCACAGGATCATCTGGTCCAACCATCCTTCTATTACCATTACTACCCACTAAGCTACTGAATCGTATCTCGTGCACCTTGTCCAGGCGCTTCCTGAACACCGTGAGGGACGGTGACTCCACCACCTCCCTGGGCAGGCCGTCCCAGTGCCTGACTGCTCTCTGAGAGAAAAAGTTTTTCCTGATATCTTATCTGCATCTCCCTAGGCACAACTTGTGGCCATTTCCTCAAGTCCTATCATTAGTTATCTGAGAAAAGAGGCTGACCCCCTCCTCATCACAACCTCCCTTCAGGAAGTTGTAGAGTACAATGAGGTCTCCCCTGAGCCTCCTCTTCCCCAGACCAACCACCCCCAGCTCCCTCAGCCGCTCCTCACAGGACTTGTGCCCCAGGCCCTTCACCAGCTTTGTAGCCCTGCTCTGGGCACACTCCAGGGCCTCGATGTCCTTCTGGTACTGAGGGGACCAAAGCTGAGCACAGCACTTGAGGGGCGGCCTCACCAGAGCAGAGTACAGGGGGACCAGCACCTCCCTGCTCCTGCTGGCTACACTATTTCTAATGCAGGCCAGGATGCCATTGGCCTTCTTGGCCACCTGGGCACACAGCTGGCTTGTGTTCAGCCGAGCATCTATCAACACTCCCAGGTCCCCTTCCTCTTCATAATCTTCTAGCCACTCTGCCCCAAGCCTATGGCATTGCATGGGCTTCTTGTGGCCAAAGTGCAGGACCCGGCACTTGGCCTTGTTAAACCTCAGCCCATGCAACTCAGCCCAGCAGTCCGGCCTATCCAGGGCCCTCTGAAGGGCCGCCCTACCCTCAGGCAGGTCGACACTATCTCCCAGCTTGGTGGCTCTAGTGGGTTTATGTGGCAAGGCTTTGGTAGCAGGGGGCCATAGGGGTGGTTTCTGTGAGAAGGATCTAGAAGCTGCCCCATGTTTGGTAAGGGCCCCATTGTTTTCCAGAGCTGAGCCAATAAGCGATGTTGTTTTGCGCCTCTGTGAGAGCATATTTAAGACAGGGAAAAAAATGCTGCGCCACACAGCAGCTGGGAGAGTGAGAGGAGTGAGGAACGGCCTTGCAGGCGCCAAGGTCAGTGCAGAAGGAGGGGGAGAGGTGCTCCAGGCGCCGGAGCAGAAGTCCCCTGCGGCCTGTGGCGAGGACCATGGTGAAGCAGGATGTCCCCCTGCAGCCCATGGAGTACCACGGTGGAGCAGGGTTCCACGCTGCAGCCCGTGGAGGAGACCACAGTGGAGCAGGTGGCCCTGCACCGACGGAGGCTGCCGTCTGTGGAAGACCCCTGCTGGAGCAGATTCCGGGCCGGACCTGTAGCCCATGGAGAGGAGACCACGCAGGAGCAGGTGACCTGGCAGGAGCTGCTGCCCGTGGGGGAGCCAGGTCGGAGCAGTTTCCTCCTGAAGGATGGACCCCGTGGTACGGACCCATATCTGGAGCAGCTCTGGAAGAGCTGCTGCCTGTGGGAAGCCCACGCTGGATCAGTTCATCAGGGACTGCATCCCGTGGGTGGGACCTCACAGCACAGGGGACCAGAGTGACCGAGAAGGAGAGGCAGAGAAGAAGCGCTGTAGACTGACCATAACCCCCATTCCCCCGCGCCGCTCGGGGGGGAGGAGGTGGAAGAGGGTGGATGGGGGGGAAGGTGCTTTTGGTTTCTTTCCTTTGTTTCTCACTTCTATATTATCCTATATATATAAATATATAGGATAATAAATAGAGAGCTACATATGTAGAACAAAAATATCAAATAAAAGTACTTAAATATATTTAAGAAAGGTCAAATAAACAAATTTATTTAAAATATCTTAAAATACCTATATATGAAATTTTATATACCTATATGAGATACTATTTACTAAATTGTTTACAAATAATAGAACATTACTAAATTGTTTACAAATAACAGAACAGTGTGCAACAAAAGCCTCTGGAGAGTAAAAATTAAGTATGTTGAAGACTACTCGTCGGACCAGAAGGCTGAGATTTCTTTCTTAATTTCCTAGTAAGAAAAAAAAAGACAAAATAGCAGTAAGCACAAATGAAAGCTTAAGAACAGTTTCTATTACTATAAAAATAAATAATTTGTAATACATGGTTAGTAATATTTAGCAAACAGTGTGCTACCACCATCACAACGGCCTATTACCCCTTCTAGCTTCAGAGGCATCCTTATACATCCAGAATAGAGAGGAGGATATCAACTATATGGATCTCTCTCAGCAGTGGTTTCACAACAATTAGAAAGAAGAAACAGTTCCTGAGAAGCCACAACAAGCTCAAGTTAATTTCTGGACTTTGAATAATTACTCCTTAAGTTCTCTCTCTCTCCATACAGTAGAGCACGCTCCTGACTAACTTGTACAGTGCACTCTGAATAGGAGAGGTTTGTTTGCCTAAGCTAAAGGAAGAAATAGAAAACCAAGAAAGCTACTTAACATTTAATTTAAGTGTTAAAAGTTAAGTTACAAAAGTTCACAGGCCATGAGATAACATAAATAAATCCCTTCTCGAGCTAAAAGATCTCTTTTTTTTTTTTTTTTTTTTCAGGAGCGGCCTCCCTGAATCTAAATAACCCTCTCACAGGCAGAACAGAGTGTCCGTTCTAACTCTTTATCAGATGGGGAAGAAGAGATCGAGATGACCAGTGCCTAAAAAAAAGAGGCACTCTCTTTTTAAGGCAGACTGATCGGCACAACAAATTTTATCTGTTCTCAAGCACAAGCAACTCTAAGATAAATGGGTTCAAGGATCTTAAATGTGAAGAGTGAATATCCAGCGTATACTGGGAACTCCTGACTTGGACCATGGACGCCTCACGCAGATTTCTGAGGAGTTCGGACAACTCAGAAATCATCTTTTACAGGAAGAGACCAGAGAATTTGACTCAGTGTAAAACTGGCACAGGCAGAAATCTCCCCAATTACAGATGCTCAAGCGCATTAGTTAAAAAGAGATTAGAGTGTGACTAGAGAGAAGTCCCAAACTCTTGTTATATACTTAAATTTCTCTCCAAGGATGGAACAACTGCTATCACCGTGCATGACTGGCTGTAGAGGGAGACAGAGCAAGTGAAAGACTTAGAAAAGCACCTTCCCTTCGGAGTCCTCCCGCTCCCAAAATGGTTCTCAAGGAAAACTACTGACAGACTAAGGTTAACTGCTTTGAAGGGGCTGTGTGGGTGGACCCATTGTCTTCAAGTTCAAGCTTTTTCCTGCAGAAACTGCCAACAATTATGCCAAATATAACAATGGTTTTGCAAGATGGATAAACGTCTTCCAGACTGAAAGGGAGAAGTCGTACTGTTGTTGTTGTCTGTGCACAGACAGCTAAGCAGTAAAGAGCAACGCTAAACAACCACGATATCCCAGAACACACAAATACTGCGTAACAGTGACAGAAAGTGCTAGAATTCAAAACAAAAATTACCTCCACCAAATCGGTTTTGTCGTAGTCTTCTCTATGGTTGTAAATACACTGATTAATGACGCCATATAGTTTTTCCAGGTGATAAATGTCAAATCCCTTCGTTATCTCAGTGACAAAGCATAACAGTTTCTGAAGACAACAATGGAGCAAAACAACAACTTTAGAATAGTACAAGATCCTTTGAATACGCTCTATATGTTTTCGGAGGTTGAACAGCAACAATACAAGTGACATCCTACTTTTTCTTACGCTATTAAATAAAAGGTGACACTTCAGAGAACAGATTAAATATCCCATGAGATTTCAGCAGGGAAAATGAGTTAATTTTTCATATTTCAGAGAAAGGAAAGGCTGAAATTTCGGACAATCTTTTACTACTACTAATCCATCTATCACATCAATGGTTGTAATTGCAAGTCGACTGCTCCCAAAGCAGCAGGGAATGACACGATCCTCTTTGTAGGACAGCTGCTGCCACAGCAAAGCCACTGTTGCATTTCATTAGAGAAGCGTTGCAGCAGCGCGGGGCACTGTAAAAAGGCTGCAGATCTTGTAGATACAGCTGTGCCAGCTGGAAAAGGAAGCACCCTTAGGTGATTACCTTTACCCACGTGTGCCATGCCTACAACTCTGCTGGCAGAACAGATTGCTCAAACGCCCAGAGCAAAGGTGGATTAGTTTGCTCAATCCTACCTTTAAATTCAGGGGTGGGTAAACAGCAAAGTGCCTGCTTGTAGCAATCACCTCTCTCTCACACAGTCATTTCTATTACCAAGGATGCAGAGATGATAATCTCTGGCACAGCAACAGTGACAAGCTAGTGGCAGCACCTTCTTCCACTGCCACAGCTGTCCATTAGCTGTGTGAGCCTGCGAGTATGTAGCTTTAGGGAGCAGCCATACCAAATGGAAATACTACTGCCCCCTGGAAATAATGCTGCTTATCATCTTATCAGCAAACTCTGCCTCCCTCATGTATTTATATATATATACACACACACACAATATAAGAAATTCTAATACTGCACTTTCAAGGAATTTCAGAAAAGTAGTCACTTCTCCATGGCTAGCTGGTTTACGTCAACCTGCTAACTTCAGGTTTAAAATCATCACTGCAAGAAATAAAGATCCTTTTCAGGTTCTTAATACATCAAAGCATGAAAAAAAATCCCCAAATAAAAGCCCTCAAACCCATCATAAAAATTACGAATCATTAAATGATATCCATAATAGTACTAGCAGGTTGTCAGTGTGGTATTTTAAAATTCGGCAAGGCCTTTTATCTTAAAAATTAGGCAAAGAATCTGTCTCCTAAACTACAGATGACCAGAAGCAAATGGTAGCCTACAGAAATCTACACGAGGTGTGGAAACTAAACAGTCACAGTGCATTACAGGCTGAAGTATTTCACTATCTCTATGTCCTTCCAATTAATTGTTTTAATTGGCATTGCTTAACAATGGGCTTAATTTGCAATTTTACATGTCGCAGGAATATGTCCTATTTGAGCATTAAAAAAAAGCTGAAATTAGACATACTTTGAGCTCATAGCGATCCACGATAACTATGTAGTCTGTCTCTGTAGGAACTTGTACAGAGTTCTCATCACTTATCTGTTGCTGGTCTTCTTCCCAAGAACGTTCAGGAGTCACCGCTTGAAATGCCCAGGAATCTGGAAGGACACAAATTTCTTCAGTCAGGTTTTCTGTTTATCTAGAATACAGTCTCAGTGAAGTATCCTGTACCTGCAAAACAGTCTCTTTCTACAAATACAGAGACAGAATTGTTATCGTCTTCACTGAGAAATACTTGGCTTCTCCCTTCTTTCCAGCTAAAGTCACTGCTCCATAAAAATTAGAAACTAAGACCAAAAAAAAAAAAAAAAAAAGCAAACAAAAAGACCCACAAACAAACAAAAAGCACTAATGAAAAGGTTAAGAGTGGAAAAAAATAGTCATGTTGCCAATTCAGGTTAGGGAACACATCTTAGAGTACAACATTAGGGCTTAAGTCTCCTATTCCACATGTTACTCTGGATCCACGCATCTTGAAGTGCAGCTTTTTCACCTAAGCTGCTCGTTAGTGGAAAGCACCTCGTACAATAACAGAATGTCAGTGACTGCTGGCTTTCAGTTAGGTACCATTAGAAAAAAACAGACTTTAGAATCAAAAAACCAGCACCTACAGAAACATGTGGGCTTGGCTTGCACAATTAGAGGAGCAACATCATTACGGAATAAACTGTGTGGTGATTTTTGAGAGCTGTAACAGAAAAAATAGAGTGAAATTGAAGGCTAAAGCTAATAAATAGTGCAATCCTCCTCAGCAAGAATAAGGTGCTAAAGGATCTGTTGGACTTCTCCCTTACCATTTGAACTTGGATTTTCATTAGTTATAGTTCCCCATCTTGGTGGGGAATATCCACAAAGCTTAGCACTTTCCTTTTCAGTGTTAAGTTTAACTTGACATATGTCAGGAACATGTTTTTCCACAAACTCTTCTTCATCACTATTGTTTTGGTCATCTGTTGGTACTCTGTTCTCTTTATCGAATTGAGAACTCCTTCTTCTCTTTGCTGCAGCATGCGCACAGTTGTTCCTTCTGCGCTTCCTTTCTGACGCACCTACAAAGAGACAGCATAAAAAAATAATCCAAAACATAACCAAAAGAATTCTTCCTTCAAAATCCATTATCTTCATCTTACTTGACTGACAAGGAAAACAAAGGAACTGAGCTACCACTGCCTATATCCCTACATATGCTGAGAAAAGAGTTGAAAGTTAATGGGGTCCGTTTGCTATTAAGATTAAAAACAAGCAAACAAACCACACACACAGCTATGGAATTTCATTCGCTAAACAGTCACTTTCAGGATTTTACATGCTGAGGATTCTTACTTTGGATGGGCAGTATTAATACAACGTGAGGTTATTTGATAAAGTCACTGTCTTACTGCAGAACTAATACAGATGAACATCATAAAAGCCTCTGGAAATAAGCTCTCCTTCGAGTCTGCTATTAAGCTGAAGACTTCAAAAGCTGAATACGTGTTTGGAAGACTTTAATTAATGAGACAATTTTAAGGGAATATTCAAAGGAGAAAAAACGTGAAGACTTATACCTCGTATGCTTCCTGATTCGGTAAACCTTTTGTGAAAAAAAAAAAACTTTGTGGTTTTGCCCAACATTCGTAGTATTCATATAGTATTGCAAAAGGATATGAATGGAGTCCATGGCAAAATTCCCACTCTCACTAGTTAGACTTCCCTCCTTCAACTGGAAATCACAGCATGAGGTAGCTAAGATTTTAGCATTTGGGGAAGGGAGGGGTGGAGTGGGGGTAAAAATACCATTTTGCATAATTAAAAACTAGTTAAGTATTCAGAAACCGCCATCCACAACATTTTTTACCTCAAGAATTAGCAATTTAGGGGCGACTAAATGTCAATTGGGCCATCAAAATTGTTTTTTGTTTTGTTTTGTGTTTTATATATATTGCAAACCAACTTTCTTTGAACTTCAATTCATAACTATATTGAATGAATGACCTCTGCATTTCTCTCTCACATTTTGAAGTAAATTTGAAAACAAAATACCTCTGGCATAAAGAGCCAGGCATCACAGACACCTGTTGCGCCTCAAGAACAGAGAAGGTAGGAATGACAAGAGCAGCTGAATAAAAGGCAACTTGCCATTAGAAATGGGTGTACTGGCATCTACAGGTGCCGCTGTCATCTCCTCATTTTCATTACTC
The DNA here is from genome assembly GCA_963989345.1 of Clangula hyemalis. The sequence goes on along the minus strand of OZ022448.1, from coordinate 6,917,870 downwards.
TCTTCATCTGGTTTGTCGTCTTCAGTAGCAGGGTTCTGCTGTGGGGACTTGGAGTTGTCGCATGGAGCACACGCTGCAGAGGTGCGACCTTGCAATAAAGAATAGATACCAAAGATCTTTGTCGTGCATTTTCAGTTACAAATGCAGAGACAAGTCTTAAAATCCTTAGCGTTAAAGCACGTACCTCTTTTCTCACGAGATTCTTTAATTTGTTCACAAAGTCGTCCAAACTCTGTATCCATTTCGTTCCTCACCATTGAATATGCAGCGTCTTGCAAAACATAGGCTCTGTGACGATCTGAAATTTTACGGACTTCAGCTGAATGTTGTCTACCAACCAATGAAACTGTTCTGATCACAGAAAAAAATTGCTTTCTTCATAGGTTGGTTCCAAAAGGTTATCTCAGTGAATATTTTCAGCATAACAACATAGAAGTTAATTAAAACAAAAGCACTAGTTCCTTGGGAACACTTACATCACAATTCCATGCCCAAGTAGCAAAATGATAAAATATTTACAATGTGGTAAGAGATGTTCTCTGTGGACGTCCAAAATCACCTAATCCATCCAAAGTCTACTGTCCGCACACAGCATTTATCCATCTATACGTTTGACAGATTTTTTCAACTAGGGCTAAAAAGCACATCCTCACCTGTAGATCTTTGATCCGGGTAGTACTCTAAGGCATTGTTACAGATTAGATCGATGTCCTTCAGATAGTCTCCTGCAGCGAGGTACTGGCGCGAGTCAATTTTAGTCAGAACTGTTGAAAGATCCATCGGCTCTTTAATCCTTGTGGCATAGTCGGGTACCTGCAGATCAAATACAGGCATTCAGAGCTTTTCTTAACCTTGCACACTGTCTACCAAAATTATTCTGAAAACTTTAAATAAACGACTTCCTAAAAACTCTGAACATTTGCGATGCATCAGAAGACGCTGAAATTAACCCGTTTGCTTCTCAAAAATGGAAGGGCTCTTTCAACTGGCAGTAGAGCTGCTAGGAGAGGACAACAAGAAGTAGGGAGGTCAGAAGCACGTGCATGGTAGAGAAGAAACACTGAGGGTGGGAGATTCATTTCACTTTGCTTCAGAAAATCACAACAGTGAAAGCTGAGTAAGCCATCCGACATTCTCTTTGTTGTCGACATGGAGGAAAAGGTGCATGAATTGCACCTGTGAAGTACCTATTGCAGGCATCTACTTTAGAATGAGATAACTGGGCCCAGAGGTGCTGATTTCTTCCCTCAGACCATAAGAGGAGCCTAATGACTAGTTCAGATGAGGACATATGTATCTGTCTAGATTTTTCACAGCTCAAGAACCTAGGAGAAAAGGGGAAGAAAAGCCAGTGGATGCCCACATGAAGAGGACTTCGCTGATCCGCAGGTATATGCAAGTTACATCTGTCTTTGAAATATACGCCCCTAGTTTAGGCTTATCTAATAAACTAAGGAGAAAAAGGGATCTAAGCAGCCAACTGGAGGAAAAAGAAAACACACTGCACTTATGGTTGATTCCTATTGAGGAGTTCCAGATGAAACAGAGAACAGGATCTCAAAACTTATTTTTACAAACTGCTGCTCCTATTCCTGTTCCCACAGGAACTGACAGTCCAATAAAGGGCTTTAGACTTCAGTAAAGGAGTCCTGTAAATACTGTTTGTAATTATAAGGAAAGATCTCTGTGCTTTTCAGTGCTGTGACATGCCTACATATCAAAGCCTTTTCACGAGCAAGCTGTGTTGGCATTTGGACTGGCTTTTTAGAATGAAACCAGGGCTTTCAGTGAATAATCCGGTAAGAGACATTTGAGAGTCAGCAGAAGTAAAAGCCCTGCCTCTGCTTCTTGCAAAATCCTAATAGTGCAGCCCTAAAAACAAAGTTGAACCTTCCCCAAAACGCTGAGAAATACGCACACTGAGAAGTTACAGACACACACAGATCAGCACTAGTTTACCTTCTGTGGGTCAACGGGCTTTGCAAATTCCCTGAAACGTCTGTCAGTGGCAAGTCTGTGAGTAACGCCCCTCAAGAAAATTCTAAGTTCACGCAAGGTATCCTCCTCTTCCTCCTCCAGCATCCCTACTTCTTCCTCCTGTGGCTTCTGAGGCTCAGCTGGTGGTGCTACAGGCAGGACTTCCAATGTCCGATGAACTTCAATTAATCGGGAAAAATTAGCCAACTTACAGTACTCAAATATAAGCATATGACAAATTACTGACAGAAAACGACCACCTAAGCAAATCCCAAAGAGCTAGTAACTTAGATAGGAAAGTTTTAGATGTACTTCTTATATCCTCCTCACCTGTTTTCTTTACAGGAGGCTTAGCCACTTGATTTAGAATTAGGTCCTCAAAAAAAGCTGCTCTCTCTGCCCTACCAGGCAACTCAATAGTGCAAACTTCTCCAAATTCCATATGAAATAATTTTTGGATCTAAAGCAGGAGGAGGAAAGACATTTCAGATTTAAGGCCACAAAAACTCATATTCTATTCCAAAAAGACGAGTACCTTTTACAATTAATAATAACCTGAAGAACACAAACTGAAAAAAGTTATCTTCCTGGCCTTAAAAGGCTACGTTTTCACAGGCTGGCACGGCAAATTCAAACATCACCTTTAAGAATCACCTGTAGAATTAAATCGCGGTGAAGGGATTGTACGCTACACTGATAAAGTAATGGCTTTCACCACATCCAGCATCGCTTCCTTTGTATTTACTTGCCTTGCTGCATCCTTTAGTTAGAACCTTTATGGCTATAGAGGGAAGAGAAAGGCTTCAGCAGACAAGCGACGGCTTTTTGCTGAGTTTTTATTTCTGTACCAAAAGGTGTCTGAAGTAGCTAGTACCTCTACGTCTTCCTCCATTTTCAATTTCTAGTATTAAAAGGTAGGTAAGGAATTTCACTACTTATTTTAGAAGGAATTTAGAACCTGTACAAAAACTTCTGTGGCAACTCAAGCACTTTCAAAGCAGTTGATAATAAAACACGTCTAGGTAAGACCCGTTCTCTTCCCCCAATAACTGAGACAAAATAATTAGAATGAGAACAGCGTGTTCCTGTTTTGGGCACCTTCCCTTAATGTAAACTCTCAGAAGTCAATGAAGTTCTGCATGTACTTTTACTACAGTTTATTTAGGAATACAACTAGAATTCCATTCCAAAGTTACTTTAGCAGAAATTGGAACTCAGCTTTCCAGCTTGGAAAGCTTTGGCCTATATGAAGAAAGAAACTGATTTTTATTTATTTATTTATTTTTTTAATCAAAGCGTTTCAATTCTCTACTAAATTGCATTATTAGCAGTTTACCCAACATAGCATGGAATGGCAGACTGTCAGAAGAAATCTCTTCAGTAAAGACATCCTCTTGTCATTTCAAGCACTGCATATTCTTGACTGAATCACTTTGTAGCCACCGGAATTATTGTATTAATTTTTTATTTGCATGCATGAGAGGGGGTTGAAAGTCACTTGCTTGACCTTAAGCAGATGCTTTCACAGTATTCTTTTTCTCTAAGCAAATTTTAAGTGATTTGTTAGGGTGCCTGAGTAATAACAGTATGCATTTAAGAAAGCACAGCATTTTGATGCTGAAAGCATTCATAAATTACAAGAAACTGAAGAAATAGTAAGAAAAGTATTGACAAATACCTCTTCTGGGAGATCTGAGTGACGTACATCAGACGTAGCAAGCAGCAAAACGGGCAAAAATGCTGGAATGTTACGTAGTAGAGTTAGAAAAGTAAGTTTCAAGGCAGGTCCAACGTTGTCCCACCATAAATGGATATCTGGGACATAAATTATGCTTGGTGCTGTCTTCTGAGCATTTCGGATCAGCTAGTGAAAAGGAAAGCTTGGGTAAGAAAACTAAAACACGTAGAATAACCTGTTAATACATAGCTACAGAGCCATCTGACTGCCCCATGAAATGAAACTACGTGAACAGAGCGGCAAGCATCCTTTCACATAAGGAATTGCTCTGTGCACCCTTTCAGATTATCAGTATTCGGAGAACTCTGGTCAGAAGATGGGAAGGAGATATTCAGGCAGTGGCTAGACACCGTAGCTATATGGCCACAGCCACAATCATCGCATAACAAAGAAAGGAAATGTCCCTCTTATGGGACACATCAGTATTCAGTCGTGTAACATGTCTGTCCTTACTTGTATGGCTCTCAAACGTTTCCACTAAAGGTAAAAATATTTTAAGGTAGTGATGCCAAACAATAAAATGGATTGCCTGCCTAAAAGTAAAAACACCAAATCTGTTCGTTTTTTCTAGTTAAAACCACATCAGCGTGCAAATGAAGTGTTTTGTGAACGTTAGTGCTTTTAGTGCACATACTGCAACAGCACAAGTTGTGTATGTCCGTGTGAAAACAAAATAAACAGAAGCCCCAAACCTTGGTTGCCTTACTAATATAATTTAAAAGAAGGCTACAAAAAGTAGCCGACATGCAGTCTGATACAGAGCCATCTACGGGGAGCACACAGTCTTAGGAGGCAATGAGAACTACTTCCTGGATCCCAGCGAGATGAGCAGCATTTCTTTCCACAAAGAGATGTTTATTAGCAACACCGCCCAGCTTCCTGAGCTGCTAGCAACATCCTCACTGTAAAATTGGGTATGGAAAAGGTGGACACGTACAACATCCACATTGTTTGTGGTTTTGTCTAAAAGAAAAGGGGATTTTCAGACAGAAGCAAGCATCCCAGCACATTAAAACAAGGCCACCTCCATTACCAACGAATTTTGCTCACCTTACTTGCAACTCGATTGATCCTTTACATACAGTCAGTGAATCCGATGAGAATAGAAACTAAAAAGGTACCTGTCCGCAGATTTCTTCTGGCGGTGCAATGTTTGTAAGCAGAACAGAAAGGTCCAGGGTGTGAACGGGAAACTTCTCCAAAGCGTGCAACACCGCGGGTGCCACGTAAGAAACCTGGCCGCACCCTTCTTTTCCTACTATTAGCAGACGCGGCCGGCATGATGTTGGTTCGCAGAAAGCACTCCTAGAACAAGAGTTAAGAAAACAAGTTTATAAATGAGGTGCTGAATAGACACACAGATGTTCCAAGTACTTTTCCTATAGACTTTCTTTTCCCTCCCCAAATAATCCAAATGGCAGCGGTACATTAAATACATGTAAGATTTCCAGTTAAGTTATTCAGTCATTCCAATTGTTTCATCTTCTTCCCTTGTGTTTCCTATTCTTTACTACACCAAGACTGCAAATTAATATCCCTGCAATCTTGCTTTACTACTAGGAAGTAAATTTGCGAGGAGCATTTGTTTCCCCACTACAATCAGGCTGTACCTTTGCTGGCTTAAATCAAAGATGCTAGAGACTTAGCCTTGCTCTAGAGGACAGAAAGTCTTCCGGACAGCACAGCAATAGAAACTGAGAAAAATAACTGATCCAGCTGCGACAACATGATCTAACTTTCCAACGGTGGGCTTGCATGACTTCCATACTAAAATACCAAAAGATTAACACAGCTTGCTGGCTTCACAAATAAAGACACCATTCAAATTTGTCTCAAGGTGTTTTAACAAGCCATTTCTCAGTTTTCTTTCTGCTACATAATTCACTACTGGTTTAACAATCCTGGAAAACAGAAGGGCAAAAGGTGGCAACACAAACCCATAAAGTTGGGGTATTTTTAGCTAAAAGGACAGACAGGACATTTATGTGGTCTTGAGTCTTTCAAAGAATGCCATGGATTAAGTCAACGTGTTCTGGTAGTCTACGGATCACTTTGGCTTAGGAAGAGAAGCCTGGGCTTTTCAATTTGGTCATTCGGAGCAACTTCATTACAACTTTAGTCCCTTCACCTTTCTTCTTGTGAATACCAAGCACCCCTTCAACACACAAACTTGATGTTACCCCTTCGTCTACCACCCCTCGCGCTTTTAACAGCTGGAACTGTTTACAGAGACTCAGCAGACCTGAGAATTTAAACATAACAGGGATCTATCTTTCTTTACCTGCTGAAACAGAGGCGTTTTCTCCCTGGTCCGTCAGGCATTCCATCTTTTAATTCATCTCCAGAAACCAAGGCTGCATCGTCATCACTGTCGAACATATCATCTTGTAAAATAGGATTTAAATGGTCTGAAAGGCAAAAGAGGTTTGTTAACTTTCCTGAATAGCCTTTGTCTCTTTCTCTTACATTAACACAGCTTCTAAATCAGTGCCAAAACCCTTTCTTCATTGGAGAGCACACACTGAAAGCTATTTCCTAGAGTTCATCCCACCACAGATCTAAGGAGATGGCACAAGGCCCTACAAAGCTGTACTAAGTCCCACTGATGTGTACGTACAAGGTACGCTACTCTTGGTGATTTTTTTCTCCCCCTTAGAATAAAGGAGATTACGAACAATTTCTGCAGTTGCTAAATAGCTAAAAAAAAACAAAAAAAAAAAACAAAAAAACAAGACGATTTCTTTCTGGAGGAGGTTCCCACAACGAAAGCACGGGGATTAAGGATGTGATGGCCACAGAGTTCCATTCATCTAGTAAGTATCAATGCTAATTGATCTCACGTGCACGTGTATAGTACGATCCACAAACATTTAAATTAGGAGACTGGTTCAAAATGATGATAGCTAAAACAATATTGAGCTTAGACCAGTTATACTTGCATCCTGGTCCTGACATTCCTCAGAAAGGAATTAGAAACATTGACCTAGAAATGCTTCCCCTCCAAATATTTTTATTTTTTAAAGAAAAATAGGTGCCTTATACTTCAAACCTCAAGTCAACCTCTACAAATGCAATTATCTTAGCTGCCGTCAGAAGCAGGATGCTTCAGTAGAGAACGCATCATCCTTTACTGTGTATTGAGTCATTCAGAGCTTCCATTTGGCATTTCAGTTTCGAATCCAGAGTAAAACCTATGCGTTATATTCCAGACATGCCCAAAAGAAAGACATGAACATGCAAATAATAAAATTCTACCATCGTTATGTCTGAAAGGTTTAAGCTGATTGCACAAACCACAAGTTTTTGCTTTAGCAGAATTATAAAGAAGTGGATGCTGTGGTTATACCTTGCTGTCGGTCCTCCTTTAGCGCAAGCTGGGCATGCGGGAAGACCTTCTGCACAACTTGTAAAATATTCTCTACTGATCTTTTAAAAAGTGGCTTGAAAATGGGTGATAGTGCTTGTACGGGTGAAGCCACGATCCTGTTCGAAGCCGGAACAACCTTCTTCATAGCCATGAAAAAGTCCTTTGCTTTTATTTTAATAGAATTAACGTCTAGTTGCAACTTCTCCCTACTTGCATAAATCTGAGGATAGCATCGGCGCAGAGAGCACAGCGCAGCTTCAGTACATAGGGATTTGATATCTGCACCACAGTATCCTAACAAACAAAAATCAAACGTTACATCAGTCAAGGCCCAGGTTTACAACACGCAACATTTAAAGAATTTGTAATGCCAAAACCAAACAGGTTAACAGGGAATTCAAAGTGCTACCGCTCTGCAGGGAAGTTTCATGTTGCTCACTGCCTGATATCCTGCGCTTATGCAGCTGAAGCAGACTCCTCATCAAAAACCATACTCTTGAGGAAGATGCCCCAGAACCATTTAATGCTCTCAGACAACAAGAGGAACGACAACAAAGAGTAAATAGATGAAAGCATCTAACTCTGATGGCTACGAAGGCGTGCCAGCTGCCTCGTTGACTAGTTGTGCAGCAAGGCACAAGAGCTTGGGTACTGCCTGGTACAAGCTAAGGTTCTTTACAACTTGGTCACAAGCAAGAATCCATTTTGGTTTCAGTCTTACCAATGCATTTCTCAGCTAGTTCATCAAGCAACATGTCCGGTGGCTTAGGGGTCCAGTCACGAGTATGAATCTTGAAAATTGCTTTTCTAGCCTGGAAGCAAAATCATTGCATTTTAGCTTGTCCCAAGTTCTCCTTAAAAATACCAACAAGAAACAAACAAACCAAAAAGCAAACAAAAAAAACAAAAAACAAACAAAAACAGTCCTCCCTCAAAACCCCTCATCTATTAATATGCTGTTCTTACTTGCTCAACTTTCAAGTATTTTACAGTTATTTAATATACGCTCTGCATTTTCAACCAGGAAATTGAATATTTCTTATTTGTTACACTGAACTTTTTCTAGGAACCTACAGCGAAAGAAAAGGCATTTATAGCTTCAATAACAAGTTTCCAAACTACGAGACCTAAGGACCCAGAGGAAAATACTGTAATGAAAAATTTATCCAGAAGCATTTCTTTGTTGTCCAAAAAACTTCTCTAAAACTTAGCAAGCTTTCATTGTGACAGTCTCATTACTTCATCACATTTGCTTTTCAGTCAGTAAATTCACAGAAAGCACTTCTGGCACAATGTTTCAAATTGCTACAATTACTATAAAGAAGACAATAATTATGACTCAAACTACTACCACTGATCAAATCAAATGCAAACACTGGCACAATCAAATGCAAACACGTCCCCTATTCATTCATAAGTGAAGGATTGAGACCAAAAACACAACTTCATGATGAAAGCGCCCAAGTGGACTAAATAATTAAGCAAACAGGTACAACTTTGGGAATGAAAGGTTTGATTATAGAACTAACTACGTGGTGGTATCATCCTGACCATATATATCCAGTACCAGATTTGCCCTCCACGGAACAACGCACTGTCTCCACATATCACTCTCTTGTTCAAGTTGTCAATTATTTTTTTTTCCCTATAAAGTTGGACTTTGCCATGGTAGCACTAACGTTGAATTTAAGTTCTCACCTCTTTATTTGGCAAGTTGAAGAGGAACTCTCTGTCAAAGCGTCCTGGTCTTCGTAAAGCAGGATCTATAGAATCCAGTCTGTTGGTAGCTCCGATTACCACGATCTCCCCTCTGTTATCTATGCCATCCATAAGCGTCAGAAGAGTTGAAACAATGGAACTAATAGAAAAATATAATTTTTACTTACTGGTTCAGTAAATTTTGTTACATTCCACATGACTTTCTTCCATGAGTAGGCAAAAAGGACAAGCTTTAAGGACAAGACTCATTTTAAGACATAAAAAATAGGTAAGTTAACACAGACCACATGCTGATATCAGGCTTAGTAAATTGGTTTCAGCCATCGTTTAAAATCACCTGTTCTGGCATTGAGTTACAAGTTTTCAGGATAAATTAACGTGTTCACAGTAAATTAAACAGGTCATCATCCTTTTTTTTTTTTTTTTTTTTCCACTTCCCCAAAGATCAAGCAGATTTTATGTAGGTGCAAAACTGTAATACCTATGAATGTGGTCTTGTTTACTGGAGCGCACAGGAGCGAGGCCATCTATCTCGTCAAAGAAAATAATTGAAGGTCGCATCTGATAGGCCTAGCACGAAAACACAGAGTAAAACAGCATTATTTAAAGGAAAAATGCACAAAAACCTCATGGTTGGAATGTCATCCAAACTAGATTTCTCACTTTAGCCTCTGGGACTTCTACTGATAGAGCTACTGGAGTATCTGGCATGACTAACAGAAGACAGCAGTCTGTGTCAACCCACTGTATCTGGGTGACAGGAAGCAAATCGTTCCAGTAGTTCTTACAGCTGACATTCACAGCAGAAACACCGGCATTTCCATTTCAGTGAGAAAAAAAAAAAAAAAACTAACAAAATACAAAAAAAGAGCAAGTTCTACTTAAAAACGTTGACCACAGAAAATAATGGTTTCAACTCTGACAGAATACACTGTGCATTTCAACCTTACCTGTTCAAATAACACACGAAGTTGGCGTTCTGATTCCCCCACGTATTTTCTCATGCAGTCCGAAGCATTTCTCATAAAAAATGATATTTTTCTGTCACTTCGGCTATATTCACTGGCAAGTGCACGAGCAACTAGTGTTTTCCCTGTTCCTGGGGGGCCATAAAATAGACAGCCTCTGCAATAAAAAAGATCCAGATAGGAAAAAAAAACATCATGATGAGTACCTCCTACAGCCATCGTCTCTAGAACAAACTCGTCTTTCCTAACCAAAACACGTCATGTACAAGACAGCAGTAATAGCTGAAGTGTGGGTAGAGTCAGAACAGATAGAAGTTCTGCGTTTTTACAACGTTTCACAAGAAAATTCATTTTTTTCACCCAAAGAAATGAATAAGGGGGTAACTCAAGTGTATAAAACCTTCAAAAGAGAGCATACTGTCCCAGAAGGACACTTCCAAAACTGCTGACAAATAGGGTGATTACAGCAAACCGGAGCCAAACGGGCAAACTTCAGCACAGAATCCGAGAATGGGCTGAATGGTGAATCACCAGTTCATTCTTCAGTGATAAACTGCGTATTCTTGCTTTCACAAAATGCAGAATCTGATAGTAAAGCATTTAATGCTCCTCTCAAAAGCATTAAGTTACTGGGTTTGGTCTCTCAGACCACCTATTGCTGATGGCAAGTGAGGAAGCCTAAAGCCGGAAGGAAAAGCGATGCCTTAGCGCTCAGAGGAAAAAAAAAAAAAAGAAAACAAAAGTAGGCAGGAAAAACAACTGGGCTTCCAGGCAACATATTACAATTGACTTCCACTAGATAATCCCTTCTTGCTTACAAACTAATCAAGCTGACTTGTACATAAAACTGAGAACAAAACCACTCCAACCCAACTAACCCAACTTTTTAAAAACACCCGACGGTAAAACTTAAAATTTTAAGACGTTGCTTATATTTTTAACCTACAAATATTCTGGATTCTATCCATTTTTAAGAAACCACTTTTTGCTACTACTAAAACAAACGTTCACCGCTGCCAAAAATGTTGAAGCGTGGAAGCATATTGATACCTTAATTGAACTTTCTCCTGAAAACAGCTGACTTACGATTTATCACTTTAATGAGTTACCTTGGGGGCTGAATATTGAACCGCTGAAAAACTTCTGGATACAGGAGGGGAAAAATCACCATCTCTTTCAAAGCTGCGATGTGTTCGGAAAGACCACCCACATTCTCAAATCCAATCTAAAGAGCAATTCAACACAGCAGAGTTTGTATGTTAAAGAAAGCAGCAACCTAGATCAAGGTTTCATCAGAAATTATCTCAGCACAACGGAAACATTCTGGGCAATTTTTGAAGTTGCTTTAGAGAAAACCATCAACAAAGGTAGTTGTAGATGGCACACTGAGATCTTTCATAATCACTGGAAACACTCGCTGACACGATGATTAGTTTAAGACTTACCGCACTATCTATTTGCATTGCATCTCCCTGACTTCCTCCAACTTTCTTTTGATCCCTCTGAACTCTCTTTAGGTCCTGTTTCTGAAGCTTCACTCGAAAAGTCCTGATTTGAATTAAGGAGAAGTTATAGGGCTTCTTTTCTTTAAGATGCAGCTCGAAGATTTTTGTTTTTCATAATAATGCCAAGCAAATGTAGAAGACATTAATTAATATATAGAAGACCTAATTAATTGACATAAACTTACACAGTTAAATTTAGGTAAACTTAAACATGGCTAAATATTCATTTGAAGGAGATTCATCCCTCCCCTATTCTCTCACGACAGCAACCTTCTTGGAGATGTGCTCTCGCCGTCCTCACTGCTCTCACCACCCTCCTCCGTATCACATGTGCTAAGCAAGGGAGATGAGCAAGACGGTGTAGAATCACTGATGTCATCTGCACGTCTCCGTCTGCAAGCAAGCATATAAACCAGGAAGTTAAAAAGAAAATAGAGCAGATACTAAGTAACACCAAAAATTAAGGGAATTCTATCTCAAAATTTACTCTGAGATCGATTTTCCAGTCCATTGTACTCCTTAGGAATCTGATTTCAAAGGCCATGACATGATTTTCCTCGTGACAGCTGTCTGCTTTCAAGAATGCTCAACAAAATATCTGGCAATCAACAGCATTCTCTACGCGCTAACTGCTTACAAAATCCAAACAGCCTTTATCGTTACTAAGGCAATTTATGATTTCATTTAGATCTTTTATTGTTTAAGGTTAACTTCATATAGAAACATTAGTTGATTCCAAACAGAAACTAGAGTCAGTATTTGAGTGATAACTTTTTTTTTTTTTTTTTTTTTTAAATCTAACAAAACTTCCATAAAGCCTCTCCCTCTAAATCGAATACAATTATCTTCGGTTTTAAGAAAATAATTTGTATCCTTCAAGATTAAATAGTCTGACTAAGATTTTTAAGGGGGGATTCTGGCTTCAGTTCCAGAACCAAAGAATTTCAGTTACAGAAACTCAGACACTACCTCCATAATCATCTTATCAGCGACCCACAAATATTGGATTTAAAAAAGAAACCAACTTAAAAGTATCCACCTCCTCCCCTCCAAATATTTCTTCCCTCCCTATCCTCAGACTACCAAAGTACCAATCATAAACTTACGCTGTAATTACCACTAAGCTGAAAACCCTTTGAAGCGTTATGCAGTAAGGAGACTGACAGCTCTACGGATAAGTAAGAGCTATCACTAGCCATACACCAACCTGGCACGTCTTCTATATTTTTGTGACCCAGCATTTTCAAGTGACTCTTTCTGTCTGACAGAACGGGGCTGGCCCGAGTTAGTCCTCTCTCGATCTCTTTGTCGTACTGAAAGGAAAGAATTTAGAAGAATGATACAGATACATTTAAGAGAGGAGGATATCAAAAGATAAAGAAAATGCCACGTGTTTCACTCATCCCTAATTCCAGAAGAATTTTTAACTGTTTTTGCTTTTCATCAGTGCATGGTACAAGTGGAAAACTACGCCCTTTTTAAAGGTAAACTGAAAATCACAAGAGCAAGACTATTAAGGGGAATATCAAGGATACATAGCACTAAGTACGCCAAACAGCAAAGAAATACAATGTGCACAGGACACACGTGTCTGATAAAAACAGTGAAGTTCATGTGCAGAATGAAGGTACAGAACTGAAATAGAACTGTGTGCGCAAACACATGTATTTGCATTCAAAAATTTTATCTCACTTATGTGCAAGAAATAAGGTTTTAAGAGAAACTGTGCGTTCAACCTACTTTCCATAGGAGCTTGGTAGCGGTCAACAGGTTTCCTCTGTCGACGGTTGTAACGCCTTGGAACATCTTCACCGTCATTTTCTTTGTTCTCACTTCCTCTTGATGTTTGTACTGTACCACAAAATGACACCGAATCCTTAAGTACTTTTGCAAATTATATGAAATCCAAAATGCATTACACAGATGCCTGTAAGTTTTATTATTATCATTATTTTAATGACACAGTGGATCCTGCAAAACCTTAAGATGAATTTATGCAAGTCACGTTTCAGAAATCACAAATCCTAGCAGATGAGCATGCATCTAGACATTGTTCTGTCCTCTCTGAAACTGCTGATGGACTTGTCGTCAGCCTCAGTGTTTAACAACAGGCAAAATTCTGTCATATTGCTTAGCTAAGATGCAGATCTTCTGAAAACAGCTATTTCAGATCGTCACTTCTTAGTTTGAGAAAGTGTTTAATGGAAAGGGTTTTAATAATCTGTAGTGCTAAGACTAAGCATAGTAATCTAAGTCCAAGCCTAGCTCTGCCACAAATTCTGTGAGCAATAATGGGCCAGACACAGGCTTGAAGCTCACCAATGAGAAAACAATGCCAAATGCACATAAGCTTAGGCCATTAGCTTCTGTCAAGTAACCTGAAGTTGTTTCATGAAAGATGGTAAAAAACACAAGAACCAGAGTGCAATTATCTACTGGGTTCTGGTGAATATCCTCTCATGTTAACAGCAGGACACCGAGGAAGGAACGTACATACTCCGTTCACCTACCTGTTTGCCAAAAGGACTCATTTTTTTTTTCTTGGAAAGCACTGCCCTCTTTGGTTTTTATTTTTTAACCCCAAAGGTCGCATTGCTTTCTGAATGCAAGGTAGGTGCCATGGGGTATACAGACAGCACACGGAAAACTGAGCGATCAGTAAATGAGTTTGTGATCACTACCATCTCCAGTCCTTGGTGTTCCAACACTTCTATCACAAAAGCATGAATTTCTCTGCTTTCTTGCTCCTCTAACCCTTTCCTTTGTTCCAATAACTTCCTTTATAACAACACTGACACTTTCCTCACTCTTTTCTGGCCTATTTTTCATTATAAAAGTATATTCTAGCTTTTTCCTGATTTAAAATTGTAGTTTGCATTTTGATCATCAAGTAATTGCCCCGGGCTCATTTCCCATTCAACGTGCTATTTAAAATTCCTCTCTACAAGTCTCTACTGCACAGCTCCCTGAAACCCACACACTTTAACCAAGCTTCTCCCTCTAGACTGGCCCCCGCCTTGTATTCAAGCTACTCTTATTAACACTTTGAGCTAATGTTTTCCTAACTAAACCTCCAAAGGAGTCAACTCTGCTTCTCCCTTACTAGTCCATGGCCCAGCCCTTCCTCCTCTGAAGAACTTCCCATGGGTTCCCACCTGCCACCGTGCATCTCTCTGCTCCTCTGGGCCTCTGAAGGGAGGAGCAAAGTATTTTCTGGGGCTCAGCCTCCTGTCACTGTCTCTCTGAGCTCCTTTGCAGGTGTGCAGGTGAGCTCTCTCACATAATCTAACTCGTCAGCTCATCTACTGCAACACCCTTGTCGGTCCTTAAGTACAGTCTTGCCCTGTTCTGCTCTGTTTAGAAAGCTCCTACGAGGATGATCTAATTTACTGCCTTAATCACAACTAACATTCTTCTTAAAAACTGTAAGTTTTCCCATCACTTCCAAGTTAATATGGCCTTTCGTGGCTTAACCTCATTCCACAAGTCACTGAGTACCCAGATGACAGCTCCTAATTACAGGCCCTGACAGCAGCTTACGGTGACTGCCTCCTAAACACAGAAAGGCACAACGCTATCTTCCCTCCTGCTGAGCTTCACGCTTGGGAGGAGCTTTTCATACACATCTGGCAGCCTATCTATCTTGCTTCCTGAAAATTCTTGCTCTGCTGCTCAAAACCATGAAAACTGTCACGCTCCTGCTCAAGCGGTATCACCGTTTCGCATGCTGAGTAATGCTGTCCATTTCTTTCCATTCCCACCTGGCTACAACCATCTGTTGCCTTTTATCTTGGAAGCAGTTTGGAAAAACGCTGTACTTTTTTTTTTTCACCTGTTCTGAGCTCACTACAGTACAGCCCTAGAGCTCATACTAAGGCTTGTGAAGTCAATAGCAACACAGAATTTTTACAGAAGACAAATACCCAGGAGATTAGCTTGTTTCAATTGTTTAAGACGAGGCTTTTGGTTAGAACAGAGTAAAGAAAACTTAAAACCAGAACTCACCAATCTCATCTGGACTGCCAGGTCCAGTTCTTTCAAAGTCCGACTTCACACAGGTGAAGATATCAAGGTTCTCCTAATTCAAAGCAGCAAGAAAGATCGGTCACAAACGTGCAGAAAAACAGACGTGCATACACGTACATCCACTGACAGACACGTCTGTCTGTTGATGCTTACACAGTAACATTATCGAGGCACCCCACATACACACAAAAAATAAATTATTGCACAAGAGGAGAGAATGGGAATATGATTGCGTGCACCCACAATCAGTAACAAGAATTTCTGCTCTAAACCAGGGCTCAGTACATGCAGTGGTTAAATACTTGCCCAGATACAAAACTGAGTGCATTAGTTAATCATAGGTTAATAACCTACAGCGTGACAGAACCAAGGAAAAAGAACTTCCTTTCTAGCAGACGTACCAAAAGAAATCATACAGGCGTGTGAGAGATGCTAATAAAAAGTACTGTGGACAATTCTGGATTAATTTCACAGCCCTGGGCAACCAGCTCTAGGTGTCCCTGCTCGAGCAGGGGAGGGTTGGACCAGGTGACCTCCAGAGGCCCCTTCTAACCTCAACCATTCTGTGATTTGAGAGAAAAAAAAGGGAATTCAGAGCTAAACAAAAAGCTATGAAAGTAGGTTGTCGGGAAGTTTTAAAATGATGTGCCTATCATTCAAAAGAACAGTAATTTAATAAAATAATTTAATTTAATAGAGCAAAACTAAGACAGAGGAAGTATGATTGCTGCATACAACTTCAACAGGCGTTCCTCTAGAGACAGGGGTTTATTTAAGCTCTCAGGCAAGGCCAGCACACGAACAAATATACATAAAGTAGCCATCAGTTCATTCAGCTGGAAATTTGAAAGGCTTCAAGTTCCTGAAAACTCTGGGAGCAGTTTGCAACCAAGGAAGAATTCTAAAATGCAAGTTAGGTCAATTAAAGAAAACAGCTCCATTTGCCTGTAACAGATGATTAAAGCTACATGATACTGGAGATTCTTTGTGAGCTCTCAGGAAAAAAAGCGTTCAATCAAAATTCGAGCGAGTGACCAACCCAGGAAGCTATGCACTGCCTTTTGTTAAGCTTTCCAAGTAAGTGCGTTCCTGAGCACGACAAGAAATATGATTTCGGAGTTAAGGATAAAAAGCTAGACAGCTTAAACTGCCAAGCTGATGGAAAGCACCAGTCTTTTTGCATATTCAGTCCCCCAGGCAGAGCTTTTAGTAACATTTGGAGTAAAAACCCAAGTCCAAAACAGCTGTTTGTAAACAGCGTCCATTCAAAAAGCAGAAGGCAATTCAGAAACTGGAGTGGAAGACATGCATTTCAGCATGTCCCCGTTATCCCACATCTTCTGCAGAAGATGCTCTCTGGTTATATCTTCATGTCTTACTGATAACGGTTGTGCTCCAGATATCTTTTAAGAGTGGAGGAAGCAAGACCAAATGGTAGTTTAGACCACACTATTCTTTGGAAGGAAGTTATTTCAGTTCAATTAAAATTACAACTAAGTTACTTCTCTACGTGAAATACTCTACAAAAATGGCAAACTGACGGAGTATTTGCTCTGTCATTTGTACCTCAACATCTTCCCAACATCTTTGGCGTCTACGCATCTGCTCCATTTCATCCATTTTTTGCAGCACAACTTCCGCAGTACTAAGATACAAAGTTGACATGGAAGAGCAAAGTTCGGCATGTATGAAAAAAATAAAACAGCACACACAATCAATAAGAGATTTTAATGTAGTATGCACAAAGCAAAAGTCATTGACACTTAGCCAAGATTTTAGACATTACCAAAAAATTAGGTCAAATCTTTATTTTTGATAGAGATTTAAGAACAAGCTTTTGAGGATTTGCAAACATACGCTGTTTTCAGGTTTATTTTCCCCTCTTACTGAGCACATTTAAAATATATATATATTTAAATGCAGGAGGAAAATAAGAATTCTGACATCCTAGTAAGATGTTATAAAAAGATTATGTCAACTTTTAATCCTACTTAAGTTGCTCTGCACAGTAGCATTAAGTCATTTTTTGTTAACCGAGGAAAGGCTGTTTGTTCTTCTCTACATGGGAATCTAAGTTTCGTGTTGTATAAAATGATGAAATGAAAGGAAAGCAAATTCTGAAGCAGAAAACAATTTTGGCTTCAGAAACAGAAATAAACCATGGACAGAAATGCAGAATCGCTAGGACTACTTTGCTTTGACTGTATCAAACCGTCCTCAGTTTCTTAACCAAGCATTACATTCACTTTTGTGAGTATGGAACAAAAAGTTCATTAAAAATGAAGGCACTTCTGATGCTAAGAAAACTGCCAAATGGGGAAAACTCAACGAACTGAACTCTCAATGCCAGGAGCAGCCATACCTCTTTGCTGTCAAAATAAAGAGCAAGTCGAGGCCAACATCATGCCATAGTGCAAAGGCTTGCTAAGAAAGATCATTTTAAGAGGTCTGCAAGAAAAGATGACTTACTTTGTTATAAGTTTGTCAAATAGAATGGACGAGTTAGTAGTAGAGTACCGACTGCGTCGGACTCTACAGCTGCGGCGCAGCTCCAAGTCCCTGTTTTCTCTGTGGACTCGTCTCACAGTTTTTGCACCAGCTCTACTCCTCAATGTTCTGGTGACTGAAACGCAGAAACAAAGTATTTTGAAACAGTGAAGATGGCATTCTCCTTATTTCACCGTTGCTCTTGTAAAATGTAAACAGACAAACAAAAAAGGCACCCTGAAGTGGATTGATTTTTCTTTAAATTTCAGATCAGAAGTTGTTGTCACAACCACTGCATTCCACTCATTTATCGCTCTGCACGTTTAAACTGTCCACTTAAAACTGTGACCCGTAGAGAAATTTTTAAAGAGACTGAAAGCTAGCCAGATAAAAACAAACGTGCAACTTTTGTTCCATGCAGGAGGGAAATTTACTCCAGTTATTTCTGTCTTGGAAAAGTGAGAACAATCAACACCTTTCTCTAAGGTGTTTTCACTCCATTCATGTAAAACTGTATCTAACAGTGCTCAAAAAAAACACTATTACATTGCAAGCCTCTTCCTAAGAGGTGTATGTTTTATTACTCTGTTTATGCATGCAGCACTTTCTTTTCCTGCATTATGATCTAACAGCTCAAGGAGGTAAGAATCGCTTCAAGAGAAACACCCAAACACCAGATAACACAAATTCGTGCTTTTTGGAAAAAAGCCTGCCCATTGTTTACCATACGGCACCCTTTGGCACAGGTTTGTTGCTTGCACTGTCATTAAAAGAGCCAAGAGGACAAGGGGAAGGGAAGAGCTACACCACTGTGCTGGTAGGATCACAGCTAAGGTTTAGTTTTGTGGTTGCCAACTATACAACTAAGTTTGAACTTACCAAGTATCAATTTACTTTGCACAATTAGAACAGTTTGCTTTGTGCCTACGAAGCTGCAATTCACACTGCTCCCTCCCCAAGGAATTCATAAAGTCTCCTATTTGCACCTACCTCTCTTCACAGAAAAGTCACTGATGAGTGAATTCAGCTGAGTACAGAAGGCTTTGGGGCCAAATGAAAGCGATGGAGTGACCAAGTGCCATCCTCTTCAGTAACCAGCATAAATAGGTATCCCGGGGAGTTACAGCCACTTACCTGTGTTATATTCTTTTCTTCGTTCCAATTTCGGCTTTCTCAACTGCCTACATTAAGAAAGAGGACAGGGGAGAGAAGGGAGAAAAGAGTTTTTGTATTAGAGCCATCAAGGATGGGAAATTTCACCAGGTTTACAAGCCAGTGCTCCATGGTATACAAAGAGAAGCCTGTAGGCCTCACGGAGGATCCAGATCCCAAGTCTGTTGCGTACCATATACACGCGGTTCTGTATGTACCCACATTTCCTAGCTTGCTCATGTTGAATTCTCAAAATTATGAGCAATAGCACCCAAGTGGAAAAGATACATGTCCCGGTTTCAGTTAGGACAGAGTTAGTTCTCCTCCTAGTAGCGGGTAGGTTGCTATGTTTTGCCTTAGGACGTGTGAAAGGATGTTTAGAAGAGTGCTGATACCACCCCGATGTTTCAGTTGCTGCTGAGCAGTACTTACAACAAGCCAAGGACCTTTCGGTGTCTCACTGTCCTACTAGCGATCAGAATCGGCTACAGCAACAGCTGCGAGGGGACAGACTCAGGATGGCCGACCCCAACTGGCCAAAGAATTCTATGCCTTATGGCATCACGCTGCACCATGGATAGGGCGGGGCAGCCGGGCTGCTAGGGGTTACGCTGGGCACTGGTCAGCGGGTAGTGAGCAACTGCATTGTACATCACTTGTTTTGTACACATTACTATTAGCAGTACTATCATCATCATCATCATCATTATTTTCCCGTCTTAATAAACTGTCTTTATCTCAACTCGCGGGCTTCACTTTCCCATTTCTCTCCCCCATCCCAGAGAGGGAGGTGGGAGGGTTGGAGAAGGGCTGTGTGGTGTTTAGCTGCCGGCCGGGTTAAACCACAACAACACCTCAAAGGGGTTGGGGAAAAAAACACATGTTTTTTTAGAAAAGCAGAAGACTTTCACTGAGAAGAGGGATTCTAGTTTTAAGGTACTGGTATGCCATCAGCATGCTCATAGGCCTCTGCTAATTTTAGCCGGAGGTTTATCAGGCCACAACTCACTGCACATGCTTTCTCTCTTGCTTTTCAATCTACAAATCGAACATGGATTGAACATATAGAAATACAGTACCTTGAAAAGCGTCTTCTGTTGACATTTCCCCTCAGTATCGCCATACTTTCTTCAAAGCTGGAGACCGAACACCGCAGGATGCTTTTTCTCATTGATCTTAAACGGTGTCCGTTGAAACATTCAATACTGGTAGAAGAATAATCCTAGGGAAAGAAGGAAATAAGAATATATTTATGTGAACCACGTAGATTCAGAGAAAGAAATTCTGCCTCACACAAGTTTAATTAACCCTCCTGACTTGGTAGAGGGGCAACTAATGGCAGGCAGACACTGAAATGCTGCTGTGCTCAAGAAAAACCTGGAGGAAAAAAAAAAAAAAAAAAAAAAAGCTTTCAAAACTAAAGCTTCCCTCTCCCCACCGTTTTCTTGTGGAAAACTTAAGCTTAATATGCTTGGCAAAAAGACATTGCAGCAAAACCTTTCACATAAACTTAGTGTTTCGTGAAAAACAACAACAACAACAAACTTTAAATTCAATTGGAATTTTTTTCAATGAATTCAATTGGAATTTAAATTCAAAACTTTAAATTCAATTGAATTTAAATTAAAAAAACTAAACTAATTAATTTCAATTAAAAAAAATTAAATTCAATTGACTGTTCAGAGGAACAGTCAAGCTTGACATTATACATCCTAGAATTAAAATCTAGTTCGAGTTTTTCTCCCATCTCCAGACCTTGCTAAAGATGCTTATTAGGAGCTCTGTCAAAAAAAGTGTAAGGCTTGTTATATCAAAGCTTCGAACCCTTCTTACTGCCCTTGACCTTCTTCACATTGCTGCTCCTACAAGGGTGAGTACGATCATTTTTAGTACGGGAGGGAAGCTGTGATATCCTTGAGTGGGGGGTCGTTCTGTTTACAAAATGAAGTTCCAGTAAGAGTACATCAAATGAAATTTCACTCGAAAGTCAGAAAATAGACACGATTCTTCTGCTTCTCGGCACGAACTTTACTAAGAGCTTAGTTAGTGTTTGCTCAAGGTAACGGCAAAGGCATGAAGAAGTTAGAGGAGGGCACTGGTAAGGGCACGTGGGAGAACGCTTTTCTTCCTCCTGTTCTCCGTGCTGATAGAAAGGGGCCTCACGAGATGCTTGCCCTAGCACGAGTTTGAATCCAGGCATCTGAAACAACTCTTGAAGACATTTTTCATTCCCCAGATCCAGCAGAGATGAAACAAGACCTAAAGCTTGATGAGACCAGCCTGGTCTGCCACAGTGATGTTTAATGTTTTTCCTCTGGGAGGCTTAAGAAAGAAAAGAGTGGAAAAACTCGGGAGACCTCTGTACACATAGTTATGCATTTATTTGATGACTTCTCTGCAACAAGCACAGTGCCATGTACTCGTGTTATTCTTTATCAGCTCTTCTTTTATCTTCACCTTGTCTCAAACAAGGGCACAGCCAGGAACAATGGACCAGGAACCCTGACCATCCTCTGGCTCCTACGAAAGCATCCCAAGTCGGTGAGACAGCAGACACTGAGAAGCACTACGTTACCTGCAGCAGGCTGCCAGCAAGGCAGAACTGGCTCGTATCAGTCATACAAGGCTGAAAAAACACACTCAAGAAGTGAAATTCAGCAGAAGCAAGTGGCTAAACCAGAGCAAGGAAACTGCAAGAAGGAATTTTGTAGTAGTTTGAAAGTTATTTTCCTCCTACTACGGGAAGTCTTCCAGAGTTTTTGGCGTGTCGTTTAATTTAATGTGGTTCAGTAGTTGCCACTACAGAATTCCTTTTAAAGATGTGTAGTTATGGTTATACTGTATGGGAGGGAAAAAATCAATTTTGCGTGGCAATTTGTTTCAGAAATTCTGTTTTAAAAAAAATCTGTGAATTTCTGAAATTCTGTCATTACAGAATCATTTTCTGGAAAATTATCAGTGTTTTTATATTGTAAAAAAGGCTTGGTTTAAAAAGAGGTCCAAGCGTTATCGGGATGATCTGAGAAGGAATAGGAGTTAACAACAACTATCTTCAATTTACTTTTTGGAAAACTGCAATGAATGTAAGTAACTAACACTGAAAATAGTAACTGGAGTTTCGCCAACCCCCTGCCATACCCGTGTTTCCTGCATGTTAAGGAATCAAAGATGTGGTATGAGGACATGAGGACTAGCGTACTCTTCAGGTTAGCTGCCCAGGCTGATATCAAAGAAGGCTACAAGTAATGGGGAGAATAGCAAGGCTTACCAAAAGGCACAAGGGCTGAGGCAGGCATTAGGAAACCTCTCTTCTGGTGCTGGAACATCACAGGCCCGATACCCGAGCATCAGAAAGCAGTCTCTAAAGAAGAGAAGCTGTAGCCTCAGCTTCCAGGAGGCTTTTTTTCTACTCCCTGTGCCGGTTTCTGGTTAACAACTGTTTAACTCCTGACAATTACCGTTCTTCCCAGGACTACCACGTTATCCTACTTCATGTTTCCAGTGGGGAGCAGAACTTCATTTATGATCTTGACACAGTGCTGCCATTCCCCTGTCCTTTTGACATGTACAGCACGGAGGCCTTCAAGCTGGATGACAGCCTTCATCCTGAATTTCACAGGTGAGGACAAAGAAAAAAAGATGAAGAGCATGAATTTTATTTCATGAAGTCCAAGTTGAAGTTGTCTCTGTGGATATACACTGATAGAAGTCTTCTGTTATACTCCAAGAAACTAAATGCACTGCATTATTTTTCTAAAGCTCTTTAATTGCTGTTGTTTAATCATCAAAAGCCTTTCCTTGCTGATGTTTATTCTTAACAGCCCAGCAGCTTAGCCCAGTGTTTCTGAGTGGAGTATTTAACTAAGCTAAGGCTCCCTGGGAGGAAGAAAGGGCTCTTCTCCAGAGTGGCTAATGCAGCGTTATGTACATATATCTCTTGATAGAATTTTGCATTGTTGTTTAGGAAAATCCGGATGATACGAGCAGATCTGTACCTGGAGACGTTTGCTTCGGACAGATCTCACGTGAAAGATGCAGATGGGAAATGGCAGAAACCTCCTCCCTCGTACCCCTGCATTGAAACAGTAGGTGAGCTGGCAGGACTCCTTTTTCCTTTTAACAGAGTTGAATGATTCAGTCAGAGGTGGGTGCAATAAATAAATGTGCTTTTGGACATGTGCTTTGGAAGCGTATCCAGCCAGCGCAGTGTGTGGGGACAAAATGGGGCTCTGCAGTGCTTGCCTTTTCCGAACATGTAAAGTATAGCGTGCTTCCTGGCAGCTGCCACTGCTGTTATCAAACACGAA
Organism: Clangula hyemalis; assembly: GCA_963989345.1. Next base: position 6,894,624 of record OZ022448.1, on the reverse strand, counting down.
CTGGTCTTCAGAAACTGAGCAGAGAGTAAGAGGTATGAAATGTTGCAATGGGGAGCTGAAACAGAGGCCAAGCAACCTGCCTAGGGTTGGAAAGGGAATTTTTAACACGGTGATTACCCCACTTTTTTTATCACACGGCATTTCAGCTTACTCGAACCACGTGTTTGCCAAGCTGGCTAATGTTTGCCGTGTGTTTGTTCTCTCCTTTTCTTCCCAGATGGAGAGAAGTGTGGTGAAGTTTTGTTTTGGTGGAGTTTGTTGATGCTGTGCACGTTTGGTTTTGCTGCTTTTTTAATAATACAATGCTACCGTGTATTTCTGTTAGAGAAGGTGGGGTCAAAGGAACACGTCTTGTGTCTAGAGCCAAGTTTATTGTGGTTTTAAGCTGCAGGCAAGTTAATTCACAGTGTTTGTGTTGCTTTCTAAGAAAGTTTGGTGTTTCACATGGGTATAAATGAGTTATGAGTGGGGGCGGGAGCACAGGTACAGCCTTGTGAATCATTTTTAGAAATTCCAGGCTATGAAACACCTGTCTCAGCCAGCCTCCAGGTCATCCGTGGGATGTTGGTAGGTAGCTAAAGGTGCAGAGACTTTGATTGCTCCCGTACTTCATTCCTTAGCCTGTACCTTGCCAGGCTGGGAGGAGCATCCCCAAGTCATCCAGTCCAGACCCTGCTCAAAGCAGGTGAAATTAGACTGAGGGGCTTTAAGACTCTGTCTGGTCTAGCCTGGAACAACTCCAGGGACGGACATTGCACCACCTCTCTGGGCACAGTGTTCCAATATTTGATCCCAGGCATGACTTAAATACAATTCCAGTATGCAACCAGAGTTTCCTGTGTTCCCACTCGAGTGCTTCGCTTCTTGTCCTGTTGCCAGCCACCTGGAAGGCTCTGAGTGCACCTGTGGTGATGTGCTGTTGTCTGGGCAGTCACCTGGGTGTTGCAGGGGACGGTGACTGCTTACCCTGCGCCCACACAAGGTGGAGGATCGCTGACTGGGTAGCTCTGGGATTGGGGTCGGAACAGGAGGAGACTCTGTCAGGTCTAGGACATCTCGTTCACACTGCCTTTCGCTCAGTGCAAGTTTCTCAGGCTTTGGTTTTGTTTTTCCTTTCCTCACCTGAGACACCTCATAATGGTGTGTGCTTCAATGTATGCAGTCTTATCAGGCATAAAGCACCTGATTTCAAACTTGATAGGAAGCCGGGTGGCTGACCTTTGGTTAGCGTAAAAGAGCCTGGGACATTGATGTTCATCCACGCCAATGCCTTTACAGATAACTGCTTCCTCCCCACTTAGAGTACTCTCTTTTCCATGCTAATTTGTGTTTGTGGAAGATTAAATTGCTCGCTGCTGGTGTTAGAGGTGACTGTAGTTTAACAGCTGGTGGAATTGATCACGTATAGGGCTTTAGTGCCAATTTATTTGTGAGATCAGAGCATTACGTTACTCCTTGAGGTTATATTGCTGTCATTTAGAGAAGCCAGAGTCATAAGCTCTTGAGAAGATGACTACAAAAGCTTATCAGTTACAAGGACTTATATTACATCTATTTGCTCTGTCTTTGATGCTAAACAAATGCTTGAAGACTGAAAAAATAGCTTAAATACATATTTTTTTTTTAATGTATATGAGCATTGTACTGTTAAAAAGAAATGAGCTTGTGAACTTAGGGTATTTAAAGAAAATCAGCGCTCTGGTGCTGCTGCGTGTTAAAGGATGTTAGTTACACTCAACACACCCTGCTTCTCTTATCCAGTGGGGTTTTAAAGCTTTTAGTAAACTTAAAAAGATGGGAGGTTTTGTTCTTGATACTGAAATATTGCCTCTTCAGGGCAGAGCAGCTGCTGAGCCCAAATAGAGCACTTTGGGCAAGGAAATTCTGTAGCATTTAAGTCAAATGTAGGCCAAATAGGGTAATGTAAATACCCACTGTGGTGCTGGGACAAGACACTGGGACCAGTGATGCCTTTTTATGAAGTTTACCAGGAAGTGTTAAAGGACTGTGAAATTCCTGTTGGAATTCAACCAATAAACTATCAGGAACCAGTGAAGCATTTTTTTTTTTCCTAATACTAACTCAAAAGGAATAATTCTTGTGTTGGAATAAGTCTTGTGTTGGCAGTGCTCTGGCCTCTGTGCCTCTGCTGCGGGTGCTCATCCTGCTTTTTTAAATAAAACTAAACAAGATCTAGTTTGAGGTGTGGATTCACCATTCTGGAGCTGGCTAGCCCAGCCTGGGGTTTTCTTTTAAGTCTTCCTCCTACAAATGAATGAGGTTTGATTCTGCATGGTTTAAGTCCCGATGAGATCAGCCCTCCTTGCTGCAAGCCTGTGTAAAATCCAGCTTGCACCCTGCAGTTACTCAGGTCTTACTGCTTCGATACAACTGGTAGCACCAGCTCCTAACGCTGAAAAGCCTCACTTTGATTTTCAGTTCTCCCCAGGTGTTTGGCAGCACACAGGCAGAATGGATGTGTAAAGGCTTTTTGTTCTTTTTATTACTATTGAAATCCCTAGAAGCCATGAATTCTGGGGGTTTATTTCTGAAGAATGCAGGTAGGGCAGCTGAGGAACTGTGGGGGTGCCGTGTGTGATGTGTTTCTGTAACAGGCAGCTGCTAGACGGGGCAGGCAGGTGGCTGCAGTTCCCTTCTGTACCTTCTCCACAAGGTAATGGCAGGATCCTAGCGGAAGGAAAGAAGGACTGATACAGATCTAAGCAGCTCATGCGCGCTATAACCTGATTCCCATTTGAAAATAAAACTGTTGTGAGAAACATCTCAAATAATTTTCTTCAGACAGGACCTTCTGTGAAGTTATTTTATTTGCGAGTGCAATGGCATGCGGCCTGTCAATCAGGAGCGCATTTCAGTAAACAAACCATAACCTTTTATTCCCTATTACCCGATGCCTGATCACCTCCCCTGTTTCCTCATTGAATCCTCTCTGGATTTATTCTTCATTCCCCCTCAGCCACTAGATGCCCTAAATATTTGACTTCTCTTTCTCTACGAATTTTAATTTATTTTCCAATCCTTTCAAGCCCTGTTTTCCCAGAAATTCGAATAGCTTGTTAGTGCCTTCCTTCACAGCTGTTTTCTCCTGTCCTAACAATAAAAGATCATCCGCATATTGTAACAGCAACACCCCCTTTGGAGGTTGGAATTACTCCAAAAACTCCTGTTGGCAGATGCCACAGGTATCGTGGCTGTTAGGCCGTGCACTATCAGATGGCATTTTTGTTTTGTCCCTGCTCAGGGCAAAAGTGTCAGACTTGATCAAAAAAGAAATGAATACGTGCAAGGATCTCGGAGTGCACCAGGTAGGTCTCACAGACTGTAAACAAAGTGAGTTTGGGCAAAGAGGAAGCCTTAGTTCTGTGCGTGCCCAAATGCAGACTAGTGTAACACCTACAGCATCAGAGGAGGACTGTGAGCGTGTTGTAAATCTTAAAAATAAACAGCAGATTTTTTATTATTATTTTTTGCCACTTTTTATCTGCTTCAGAAAAAGGCTTTTGTGGTGGTCTGTGTTTTTGCGGAGCTGTTGCCTAGAGCTGTAAGGTCTCACATAAGTGCACAGCCTTCAGATGTGACACGTGAATAACAAGGATGACAAAGGGGGACTTCTATCTCCTGAACCGAAGGAGATGGGAGAGCACTCGTGTTTTCCGACAGGCAGTTACGTGGCTCTCATACTGCTTTAGTGCCACCTACTGACTGGTCTTTAGACCATCTGCTCTTCACGGGATGGTGAAGCTTGTTTCTTCTTCTTGCTTGCCTGTTACAACAGGTTTTGCTCTCATTAAACTCCTGATGCACTGTGTTATGCCCTGCCACCACCCTCCCGAATGTCAGAGACTGTTTCCCTTCCTACAGACAGTGTGACAGCAGCTCCCAAGTTGCTAACAGCAGCTGCTTTGGTTGTGACTCTGCTGGAACAATCCCCCTTGGGCTTCTTCACCATTCGCAGAACATTTTAATTAAATTATTCTTCTGCTATGCTCAGTGCACATAAAGCAGGGACTTGTTTATCTTTCAGATCTTGAACTACATGAGTAATCACATTAATTGTAAAATAAAAGCATCTGAGAGGAAAAGACAAGCTGGGGATTGGAAAACAAGCTTACCAGGCTACCTGCATGCTGGAACTGTTATCCTCTGCTGGTTGTTCTGGAGTTCCAACAGCAAATTGCTGGGCTTGTGCTATTTTAAATCCCCATGTAGTCGAGTAGAAAGTGGCCTTGTGCTGGCACTTGTGGCAGCAGTGGGACTGTGGTTGAGAGAGTTTTTGATGTTCACTACCCAAAGGGGCTGACAAGGAAAAGGTCAAGTTAGGGGCCAGACCTTGCAGGTGCTGAGAGCTGGGGCTCAGAAAATCCCAAAGCTGTGCTGCGGTGTAGATATGGTGCAAACAAGAGGGCTGCAGGGGCTGCATGTTGGCTGGGACTGCTGGGTATGGGATTCCCAAACGTTGTCTTCCCTTCCTCGCTTACACTATCTGTAATGGTGAGCCTAATTACACAGGCTTTTTGCAGCTGGAGCCAGCAATGGGCCCCTTTTCCTCTGGGGTGGGTGGGGGGTGCGATTTCGACTGACGCTAAGTTAACTACGCATTTTGTTTTGGCAGCACCGTTTTTCTTTGCTTTGCTTTCCCTGGCCCTGCGTTGTTTTGCTTTGCTTTGTATTCATGGCACTGCTTCGCTTTTCCTGGCCTTGCTTTGTTTCGTTTTGCTTTAGTTTGTATTCATGACACCGCTTTTCTTTCCCTGGACCTCCTTTGCTTTGTTTTTTCTCGCCCTTCTTTGTTTTGCTTTTGTTGGCCCTGCCTTGCTTTGTTTTGCTTTACTTTGTATTCGTGACACCGCTTTTCTTTTCCCGGACCTCTTCTGCTTTGGTGTTTCTTGCCCTGCTTCATTTTGCTTTTCCCGGCCCTTCTTGGCTTTGCTTTTCCTTTTGCCTCTTTCTTTTCCCTAGCAGGGCTTTGCTTTCCGTTGCAGCGCTCTGCTTTCCGTTGCATTGCTCAGCTCTGCTTTGCCGTGCTAGGTAGGCTTCTTTTGCAGACCGTCGCACCGACTTGGGCGATGAGCCGATGGGTGTATTTATGAACGCATAAACCCTCAGGCGCACACCGTGGCCTCCCCGCAGCCCGACGATGGCCCCCGGGGAGCTGGAGGGTGGGGACAGGAAGCCCGGCCACCCACCCAGCATGGTCTATTCCTCATCCCCCGCTGTCCGGCGAGCCGCCAGGTGGGTCCCGCTGCTGCTGTTCGTCTGGGGATGGGCTTGGGTGAGGTTTTTTAGGACGATAAGTGACATTACGTGATTCCCAATGATTTTGGTTCGCTTTGCTTTGCTTTACTTTTCCTTGCTTGACTTTTCGTTGCTCTTCCCCACTTTGCTTTTCCTGCACCTGCTTCGACATGCTTTCCTTAGAACTGCCTATTTTGGGGGGGTTTTGGTTTGTATTCCCGGCACCGATTTCCTTTTCTTTGCTCTGCTTTGCTGTTCCTACTCTGCTTTGCTTTTTTGCTTTTTTGATGTGTTTACACACACGGGAACGCCGGGTCACCTAATTCGGCCTCCCCACAGTCACCAACCGTCCCTTCGCAGCTGGCAGGCGGGGGTGTGGGGGTCGGCCACCCAGCCAAGTCTATTCCAGGACCCCTGCTGACTGGGGAGCCGCCAGCTGAGCTCAACTGCCGTTTGCCTGGGGAGGCGGGGGGGGAGGGGGAGGAGGGGGAGCTGAGGAGTGGGGGGGTGGGTGAGGTTTTGAAAGACGGTAAGGAATGACATGATTCCTAAAGCTACAGCGGAAAACAGGCAACAGAACTAACTCATAGTAATAATAAAGATAACAGTACTTATTTTTAAAAGCAGCTAAAGCAAAGCGGCCAGGCAGTCAGCCGCACTGAGCGGCACAGGTGGCGAGCCGCTCGCGGCCGAGCAAGAACCTCTAACGTCAGAGCGAGCGGCGGCCCGAAGCAGCCGGGGTCCGGGGCCGCGCCCTCGCCTTCCCGACCGGCGCCGGCTCCTCTCCGCCCCCCCCCCCCCCCCCCCCCGCACGCCGCACCGCAGCCGCGCCGAGCACTTGGGCGGGGGGCGCGGCGGGAGGGGCAATACTCCTAGCTCGTCGCCGGCCGCTCCGCTCGGCGGGAAGCTGGCGCCACACGTAGGCGAGAGGGGTACGCATCATTTCGGGCACGGAGCTTCAACCTGGCTGGTCGTCAGGCTCCCGCCGAGCCCGTGTCCCGGCCGGCGGGCGGCTAGATCGCGCGGGAGGGAGCAGAGCGACGAGCTCGCGCCCGCCTCCAGCGTTTTTTCCCCGGGCCCCGTCCGGGGCGCAAAGGCGGGCGGGCGGGCGGGCGTTGCCTCGCCTCCTGCGACGGCCGGCTCCGCGGCCGGGGCGCATTGGGGTCGGAGTCGGCTTCGGGGTTGCGCTTCGGCTCGGGCTCGCGGGCTCGCGAGGGCAGCGGCTGTCCGCCGCCGGCAGCCCCGTCTACACGGCGGCTCCCTGCCTCGCGGCGATCTTGAGCTCTGCCCCACTTCTCGGCTGGCTGCTGGGGAAGAGCGGCGTGGGAACGTGGAGAAGGGGGGAAGGGAGGGAACGAGAAGAGGTGTATTTGTGAACGAACCAACGAATGAGTGAATGAATGAATGAGTGAATGAGTGAATGAATCAACGAATCGATGGATCGATGGATCAGCCAACGAATCGATGAAGAAAGGAATGAGAAAGCAGAAG